>OZ038416.1:15902366-16521343 GCA_964036255.1 Caenorhabditis virilis
CATTTTCTCGACTACTAGGTGGTTTTAGAAAATTTTAAAAACAGATTTGAAATGAGAATGAAGTCTATTTTCATTTAAGGTACATTTATAACCTGCCTAAAGTCCTTCTTTATCTTTTTTTTCTTTAAAAAAAAAACTGTGCATTGAGATTTTTTTATTTGAAGTTGAGAAAATAAAAATTGTATTAATAATTGTTGAAAAACGGTATTTTTTGTGATTTTTAAAAAGTTTTTTTAAAACATAGAAATTATTAGAAAATTAACAATATTCGAAAAAACTATTAAATTTTTTCGAAATTTAATTTTTTGGTGACAAAATAAAAATTTACAGTTTCAGAAAAAAACTCTCCAAAATGTTTTGAAAAATAAAGAGTGTTATTTTTTTCAGGAAATTTTGAAACTGTAAATTTTTGGGTGGTTTTCGATTAATTTATGTTTTGAAAATAATATTTTTTCAAACAATTTAAGAAAATGCTGAAATTATAAAAATTATATAAAATTAATTGTGAGATCTGTTTTAATTGAATTTATATTTTTAAGATTTATTCAAGAAAATTGCTTTTTACTGTAGTAAATGAATTTGAAAATTTTGAGATTTTTTAAAAATAAATTTTGAAAGTGTGATTTTTTTCAAAAAAAAATTTTATTTTTCATTTTTTAAGAAAATAATTCTAATTTTTTTTTAGAAATTTCAGAAGTTTTCAGAAGAAACCCGATTATTCAATTGCCGAACAACAGAAAATTTACGAAAAATACATTTTTTTCCATTTTTTAATAGTTTTTTTAGAAATTGGAGTTTCACCACCAATTTACAAATTTCTTGCGGAGCTAATAAATGTATCTTAAATGAAAATAGACTTCATTCTCATTCCAAATCTGTTTTTAAAATTTTCTAAAACCACCTAGAAGCCGAGAAAATGAGCTTTAAAACGATGGCCTAGAAAAAGCATGGCCTAACTTTGTCCTATGAATTTTTTTTCGTGTTTAGTTAATAAATAGTTAAGCAGAATGCTTTCATTTGTCCTTTTTAATGTTTTTTTTGCATTTCTCATGCCTGGGGACTAACTTTCGTCGGTGGCCCCTTTTTCTAGGCCATTGTTTTGAGGCGCATTTTCTCGGCTTCTAGGTGGTTTTAGAACATTTTAAAAACAGATTTGAAATGGGAAGGACGTCTATTTTCATCTCAGATGCATTCATTAGCTCCATATAGTCCCCCTTTAAAAAAATACGCTATAGTTTTTTACATCAAGTTTTAACAAAAACTGCAGTTTCAGAAATTTTTTATTTTTTTTCTGAAACTTGGTTAAAATAATAAAATAGTTATTGTCAACTTAAAAATTTTGGATCATCCATTTTCTACTGAAAGACCGCAGCGCAACCGCTCGCATGTAAAAATATCACGACTTTGTGAGAGACTTAGCTTTTCTGGGTAGGTCAAAACCAACTTGAATGATCAGGAATATTTGTGTTGCCAATAGTGAGATAAGTTTTTAAAAAATAACTAATAATTATTTTAAATTGATTTTAAAAATTAAATTTCCATTTTTTTGTTGTTTTCAGGCCCTGGAACAATTAGAAATCTTGTTAAATGAGGAAAAGGTGATTCGTCAGCAACAATTTCAGCCAAGTTTTGATGAGGATAGGTATAAAAGAGATTTTCTCAGCCAAAAAAACGAAAACCATCAATGTTTTTGCAGAATAGTCCAACGATTCCGGAAATCAATTCCAGATGGTTATTTCGAGGAGTTTTCCGTGGCTGGTCCTGACTCGTTGTTGAATCGTCAGAGACGCGGACAGCCTATTACTGATTATACGGACGAGTTTTCGGCGGATCCTTTTGAGGTAAGATGGTGAACTAGTGATGGTGAAATTATTTTTTGTCGAATTTTGAAACTGTAAATTTTATTCAAAAATTTATTTCAAGAAAAAATTGATTTTTTTGAAACAAAAATACGAAATACTTCATTGAAAGTTTTTTTTTCTTAAATTCGAAAAAAACATGAATTTTATGAAAATTTCCAGTTTCATTGAAATTAACTTTACGAAGTGTTAGAATTTTCTAGTTTGGCATTTTTTGCGAGTTCTGAAACTGTAATTTTTTGTTTTCAAATTTTTGGAAAATATTTATTTTTTCAAGATATATTGTACTTTGCTAAAATTCTAAAAAGTCTTAAAATTTTAATTTCTTCAAAAATTTTGAATAATTAATATGTTTTCCAGTAGTAAATAATTGTGCTGAAATTCTAAAAAATCTTAAAATTTAAAAAAGTAAAATTTTTTAAAACCATTTTTAAAAAAATATTTAAAAAACTGAATTTTACCAATTTTTCCTCTTTATAATTTGAAACTGTAATTTTTTTGAAAATTGTCTGAAATTTTCAGAGAAAAAATAATTGTTTGAGGATAAAATTTTAAAAACTTCATTCTTTTTCTGAAAATTCAAAAAATTTATTTGAAAAAAATTACGGTTTCTAAATAATTTGGATATTTTATTGTTATATTCCCATCATTCTGTGTGCATGCTCAACAATTCTAATAGTAAGTAGGAACAAAAAATTGCAAATTTTGACCGGGGACACATTTCAACGGTGTGCGTTCAAAATTGCGGAAAATACGGTCAAGAGCCACTGGTCTCGCCACGATTATTGTAGATTTTCCGTAAATCTGCTGCAAAAAAAGCAATTTCTTGTCATTTCTTGCAATTTTTTGCAAGTTTCTGCATTGGATTTTTTTTGTAATTTTTTGAAGCATTTCTAGTTTCTGGATAGGTCCATAAAAATTCAGAAAAATTTGAATTTGATGAAAAAAAATTTGGGAATGGCAAATACATCAGAATTTTCCAGATTCTTTTAATGAGAATTCTTAATCTGTAAAAAATGTTTTAAATTGAAATTATCCTTCCCAAATAAAAGTTGACGTTAAGAACTTTGCACAACGACAATCAGAATCAGAATTTTCCAGTTTCCTTGAAATTTTATAAAGATTTTGAAACCGTATTTTTAAAAAATTTGTTTTTAAATTTTGAAATGAAAATTATTTTTTTCCAAATCAAAATTGAATGAATTTGAATTTTCATTAAAAAATATTGTTTACAAAAATTTGGCTACAAAATTAGTTGAAATTCTAAAAATTTAGAAAAATCTTAAAATTTAAAATAAGAACCGAATAAGGACAAACATCAGAATTTTCCCGTTTCTTTTAAATTTTCTATAAATTTTGAAACCGCAATTTTAAAAATGTTCCAGAAAAAATTGATTTGTTTCAGAATTTTTAGAAACAAAGATAATATTTTAAAAAAAATGAAAAACCTAGTTGAAATTCTAAAAATTCGTGAAAATTTGAAAAAAAAAATTGAATTACGATTGCATCAGAATTTTTGTGATTTCAAAAATTTTATGTGAATTCTGAAACTGTAAAATTTGTTTTTAAATTTTGAAAATTACTTTTTTCAAAATTTTTAGAAAAAATTATTTTTTTACAAAAACATATAATTTTTTTTTAATTTGCTGAACTTTTAAATTTAAATTTTATGATATTTAGAACAAAAAAGCTTGAAATATATATATACAAAAAACATTAGAATTTTCCAGTTGTTTAAAAACTTTTATGTGAATTCTGAAACTGTAAAATTATTTTTGAAATTTTGAAATTAAAATTAATTTTTCAAAATAAAAATTTATAAAAATTAAACAAGAATAATCGGAATTTTCCATTTTATTTTAAATTTTCTATTAATTTTGAAACCGAAATTTAAAAATTTTACAGAAAAATTGATCTGTTTCAGAATTTTTTCTTTACAAAAACAAATATGTAAATTTTTTAAAAATTCATTTTCAATACGTACGGACACGGTAAAGACCATACAAACTTGCGAACAGTGGTGCGCGTTTAGAATCGAAATGAGCGAATAGTAGTAATAAGGATTACGAAGTATCAGAATTTTCTAGTTGGAAATTTTAAGTGAGTGTGGAAAATGTAATTTTTTGAAATTTTAGGAAAGCATTTATTTTTCAAGAAATACTTTGCTAAAATTCTAAAAAGTCTTAAAATTTTAATTTCTTCAAAATTTTGAATAAACAATATTTTTTCGGAAAATAAACAGTGTGGTGAAATGAATCGGAAAATTATAAATTTTATTGGCAATTTTCTAAAAATTGTTGTTTACATTACAAAAATTTTGCAGTTTACATTATAAAGTGCTGAGCATTAAAGTTTGATTAATCATATCTCAATATTGACACACAGGATTTCAATGATTTTGATACCATTCGATAGAGATTTTTCAGTAGATTCTAAAACACTTGAAATTTTAAAATTTCATGAATTTTTCGTGTAGTTATGCTCAATTAAAGATTCCAAAATTGGTGTTGTAAAAAAGAGTTCTCAAAATAAAAAAAATACTCAATTTTGAACGAAATTCATAAATATTGGTATCACTGGATAGGAAATGTTTTTTAGATATCAAAAACATTTGAAATTTTGAAATTTCTTCGAGTTAAACAATTTTTATGCACATTTCAAAATTTTGCAGTGTACATTATAAAGTGCTGAGTATTAAAGTTTGATAAATCATATCTCAAGATTGACACATAGAATTTCAATGATTTTGATACCATTCGATAGAGATTTTGTCGTAGATTCTAAAACACTTGAAATTTTAAAATTTCATGAATTTTTCGTGTAGTTATGCTCAATTAAAGATTCCAAAATTGTTGTTGTAAAAAAGAGTTTTCAAAATAAAAACATACTCAATTTTGAACGAAATTCATAAATATAGTATCACTGGGGAAGAGAATTTTTGAAATTCGAAGCTTTCACAGCTAAATTTAAAGTTTATTTGTGAAAAATTAAAGTTCTGAAAAGTTCTTTTTCGTTAAATTTTCGAATCTGAAATTCAAGAACAAAGACGATATAATGAGCTTTTTCCAAGCGTTTGGAAAATGCTAAAAACCCTTTGAAACTGTATTTTTTTTCAAAAAAAATGTCAGAAATTTTTTAAAAAAGTAAGAAATTTTATTTTTATTTAAAAAAGAGGGTTATTTTTAGTTTTTATGGGAACTACTCCAGTGCGGAATAAAACAAAGAAATTCTGAAAAATGTTAGAAAAAAATGAAACAGACAATTTTTTTTTGAAAATTTGAGCATTTATTATTGATTTTAACGCTTATTTATGAAAAATTAAATTTTTCCAAAATTCTGTTAAATTTCTTGAATGAAAAAATGTCAAAAAAAAAAATTTTTTTAATTTTCTAAAAAAATTTTTAAAAATTTACAAATTCTAAATTTTTGAATCTTTTAGTCAAAAAAAAAGAAAAAAATAGTAATTTTCGCACGTAGTAAAGTGCTTTTAAACTCAAATAACTTCAGATTTCAGTTACCGATGCGATCGCTGAAAAAACAACGCCAGTAACGACAAAAATGATTCTACGATTGCGGTAGTCCAGCATCAGTTCTTTAATTTTAGTCCCCTTCCTTCCTCTTAACTATATATAGCATATAATTTATATTATACTTAATATTGTGTACCCAAATATGTGATCTCTGCAATTTTTGAAGAATTCTGAGCGAAATGTTGATCTCATTTTTTTGTATCTTTTCTTTTCTTTCTTTTTTTTGGAAAAACAAAACCTTTTTTATTCTATTAATGATTCTAATATTGTTCTGAACAATAAACACATATCTTTGTCATTTTTTAACAACTTTTTTGGACGTTAATTGGCTGAAAATAGGGGAATTTGTTGCAAACGCGCTCTATGGAGAGCGGCGAAATATCGACGCCTTGCGGTGGAATTTAGACGCTATGATGTTTATTTTTTGAAATTTTGTGCATTTTTGGACTCTTTTTGTATCTTTTGCCCATTTTTTGGCGGTAAAAAAGTAGGGAGGACCAAACTAGTGACCTTGAACTTAATTATAACAAGGGTCACGTGAACAAGTTGAGAAATTGCGTCATTTTTGGAAAATTTCGAAATTTTGCCAAAAAAATTATTTTTAAAAATTCAGAATGTCGGAATCGTCGAATTCGTCGATAGCTGCAGATGAGGATGCGGATTTGTTGCTCGATGAAGAGGAGGAAATTGATTTTTATGCGATTTTGAATGTTCCAAAGGATGTGAGTTGGATTTTGATTTAAAAAACGTTTAAAAAATATGTTTTGTGAAAAAACAATGGAAAAAATGCAAATGTATTTAAAGGAAATGTTATTCTCCGACAATACCTAAAAAATTGGAATTTTTCTTCAAAATTCAAAAAAACTAGGATTTTTCATCAAAAATTCAAAAAAAATTGGAATTTTTCATCAAAATTCAAAAAAATCAGGTTTTTTGAAAATTTCAAATTTTATAATTTAGAAAAAATCACTTTTAAACACATTTTTAAATGATGACGGTATAGAAGCATCAAAATGACATAATTTCCAAGAAAATCAAACAAATGCTGAAACAGAGAATATTTGTTTTTCGTTAAATTGAAATTTTTTATAAATTTTCGAAATAAATAGATTTAATTAGTTTAGTTAGTGATTTAATTAATTTAATTATTTAAAATAATTAAACGAGTCTCCGGGAACTTGTAAAATTCAAGAAAATGCTGTTTTTAATGGGTTTTGTGATAGTTATCGAAAGTACCGATTTTCTAATGGTTTTTGTAAAAATTTTGAAACGGGAAAATATTTTTGAAATTCGGATTAAATTTTAAAAAATTAAGAATAAACTGCTGGAGTCTTCAAATTACAAAAAAAGGCAGAAAATTTTGAAAAAAAAACCATCTAGACATTTTTAAAGTTTAGATTTCTGTCTTTTTTTGAAATTTTAAGAAAAATTCAGAAATTTAAAGTAGAATCTATCAACTTTTATGTTTATATATTTTTTTCTTTCAAAAATTTGAAGTTTCGAATTTTTGAAACAGGAAAAAAAAATTTTTTGAAATTTTTTCAAAATTCCAGGCAACCGACGACGAAATCATCAAAGCATACCGCAAACGATGCCTAATGTTCCATCCGGATCGTTTCACCGATGAGGTGGAGAAAAAGGACGCGGAACGTGTTTTTGTGAAACTTCGAAGAGCTCATGAAGTGCTTATGGATCCGAAGAAGCGGGCGATTTATGATGCGTTAGGGGTTCAGGGATTGGATACGCAGGGATGGGAATTGGTAAGCAGCTTCGTTGGAAGGTTTTTGAAGAGAAAATGTGAAACTTTGGTTTAAAATATTGCTAGATTTTGAAAATTGAATTTTTACGCGAAAAAAATGCGGTTTCAGAAATTTCTGTAAAATTGGAAATATTTTTTAATATTTGATATAAAGAATTAAATCAAATAAATTCGAAAAATGCTGGAAAATGAATACAATAATTGAGAAATTAAAAAAAAACCAGAAAATTGGCCAAATTTGTATGGAAAATCTGCAAAAATAAAAAAAAACGTTATTTTTAATCTTTTAAAGAATTTATGCCAGATTTTTTTGAAAAAAGCTTTTTTTTCATAAATAAATTTGGAAAATTGCATCCTTAATTCAGAAAATGGCTTATGGCGGCTCCGGAGAGCTCAGAAATGGGCTCCACATGAAAAAGAAGACGATTCTCTAGAAATTGGTAGCAAAACCAAATTTTAAGCGGAAAAATAAGAAAAATTAATAAGAATTGAAAAAAACTGAAAAAAGCGAATTTGGGATACTAGGTTAGATAAGTAAAAAAAGGAAAAACGATCCGAAGCCCCTCTTTTAGCCAAATTTTAATTTTGAAACCGGAATTTTCAAAATTGAGTCAAAACGGATAAATTTATATTTTAAAACGAAATAACGTCATCAAAATGGCGCTGAAATTTATTTTTCTCTCTTAAAATTTAAGAAATTCGAAAGAAAATTATTTTTAAAAGGAAATATTGAAAAAAACCAGAAAATCTTAAGAATTTGGATTAGAATAGGTGGAGAAATCTTCAAAATTTCGAAATTTCTTGTTGAAAGAGTTGAAAATTAGGTTTTAACAATAAAAAAGTGGATTTAAGGTGTTAAAAAAAATTCAAATCAGCAAAAGCTACTAGCTGAGTCCTTTCTTCTATTACTTTAGCGCTTACGATGTTTTTGAAAATTTAAAAAATTTGAAACTGGGATTTTTTTTTCGAAAATTGAAAAAAAAAACGAGTTTTACTGAAATTTTTAGAATATTTGAGAGGAAACTATCGTTTTTTGAATTTTTCGAATTTTTTTGGAAAAAGAATCAAAAACATTTTTTTTAATCCGGTTTCAAAAATTTCTGAAAATTCTGAAATTTGTGTTTTTTTTAGAATATTTGAGAGAAAACTATCGTTTTTTGAATCTTTCGAATTTTTTTGGAATTATATTGCGATTTCAATTGGAAAAAGTACCAAAAAAATGTTTTTTAATCCGGTTTCAAAAATTTCTGAAAAGTCTGAAATTTGTGTTCGAATTCGATATCTACTACAATACTTTAGCACTAAAATTTAAAAAATTTGAAACTGGAATGTTCTTTTTTCGAAAATTGGAAAAAAACGCATTTTGACTGAAAATTTTAGAATATTTGAAAGAAAACTATCATTTTTTGAATTTTCGAATTTTTTTGGAATTGTTAGAAAAGCATTTAAAAAAATATTTTTTTTAAAAATCCAGTTTCAAAAATTTCTGAAAATTCTGAAATTTGTTTTTGTAGTTGATTAAAGATATCGATTTATGTTGGTTTAAAGGAGGGCTTTACGGAGATTATGAATGCGTCTAGGATGAAAAAAGACTTCATACTCATTCCAAATCTGTTTTTGAAATTTTCTAGAACCTCCTAGAAGCCGAGAAAACACGTCTCAAAACAATGGCCTAGAAAAAAAGGGCCACCGGCGAAAACTAGTCCGCAGGCATGAAAAGTCCACAAAAAAAGAAAAAAACATAAATTAAGATGAAAAAAACATTAAAAAGGACTAATATAAGCATTCTGCATAACTATTTATTAACGAAACACGAAAAAAGCTCATAGGAAAAAGTTAGGCCACGCTTTTTCTAGGCCATTATTTTAAAGCTCATTTTCTCGGCTTCTAGGTGGTTTTAGAAAATTTTAAAAACAGATTTGGAATGAATATGAAGCCTTTTTCATCCCAGACGAATTGATAATCTCCGTAAAGCCCTCCTTTAAGAGAATTGAGAAATTACCGGAAAAAAAATGAGCGAATTCTGGAAAATCTGAAATTTTTGGGTTTTAAAAATTTTTTTTTGAAAATTTGAATTTAGGGAGTGAAGAAGTCTCAGAATTTCAGTTCTAAAGAGTTTTTAAAATGGCAATTAGAAAATCTGAATTTTTTCCAGGTCTCCAGATCAGCAAACGCTGAAAATATCAGACGTGAATATGAGTTTTTGCAACGATTGAAAGATCGAGAGCTGATGCTTCAGAGAATCCATCCGACTAGTGGATTTATCATGAAGAGTACATTTGCAGGATTGTTTCAGGAGTTTGAGGAGGATAGGTATTTTTATTTATTTAAAAATGGGGTTTTTTGAAAAATTCTGAGAATTTCAGATATCCACCACAATTGATAGGAATTTCATTGACCCAGGCGGTTGATTGTCAAATGAGTGGTAGGTTTGAGGTTTTTTTAAAGATTTTGGAGAAAATAATTGGGAATTGAAAGATTTTTTGGAAAAAAACGAAAATTACCAAAATACCAACAAAAATTGAAAAAAAATTAGAAAATGTAAAAAAAAATTTTTTTCAGAAATATTGATTTTTTTAAAAGTTTTTAGAATTTATTTAGATTTCCTATTATTTTTATAATTTAAAGCAAGATTTTTTGGAAAAAATACGGAAATTACAAAAAAAATAAATAAATAGTGCACGGTTCTGAAAAACGATGTTTTTGGATGAATATTTCTGAAATATTGGAGTTTTTTTGTAATTTTGAGGATTTATTTAGATTTCTTATTATTTTTATAATCTAAAGCACGTTTTCAGGGATTTTTGGCTAAAATTTCAGTTTTTTAAGAATTTTAGAATTAATCTAATTTTTTTTTAAATTTTATATTTTCACAAAAATTTTCAGAATTTCATCACTGTAAGAAGGCTGAAATGTCAAGCAATAAGAAATTTAAAAAATAGCAGAAAATGTATGAACATTTTTTTTTTCCGAAATATTGATTTTTTTGAATTTTTAGAATTCAAAGTACGTTTTCAGGTATTTTTGACTAAAATTTCAGTTTTTTTAGAATTGTAGAATTAATACTAATTTATTTTCAAAAAAGTTTTAAAAAACTTAAATTTCAAACAAAAAATTCAATGCAGAAACTTGCAAAAAATTGCAAGAAATGTCAAGAAATTGCAATTTTTTGCAGCCGATTTACGGGAAAAATACGGTAATCGTTGCGAGACCATCAAAGGTTCTTACTCTTCGTTGCGAGACCCTCACAAATTTCAAAGGTGTGCGTCCAAAAATACGGTCGAGAGCCATTTTCATTGATGGTCTCGCAACGATTACCGTATTTTTCCCGTAAATCGGCTGCAAAAAATTGCAATTTCTTGACATTTCTTGCAATTTTTTGCAAGTTTCTGCATTGAATTTTTTGCATTTTTTTGCAATTTTTTGCAGCATTTTTAGTTTCTGCATAGGTCCATTAAATTTCAAACAATAAAAAGTGAAAAAATAGCAGAAAATGTAAAAAACGATTTTTTTGCAGAAATATTGATTTTTTTGAATTTTTAGGATTTATTTAGATTTTTTTATTATTTTTATAATTTAAAGCACGTTTTCAGGTATTTATTTAATTGTCTGAAATTTCTTTTAAATTATAAAAATAATAAGATCTCGAAATAAATTCTAAAAATTCAAAAAACATCAATATTTCTGGAAAAACTTTTTTTTTTTACGTTTTCATATATTTTTTCAATTTTTATTGTTTGACATTTAAGCCTTCTTAAATTTTTAAGAATTTTAGAATTAATACTAATTTATTTTCAAAAAAATTTAAGAAGGCTGAAATGTCGAACAATGAAAATTGAACAAAATATCTGACAATGTAAAAAACGATTTTTTGCAGAGATATTGATTTTTTTGAATTTTTAGGATTTATTTAGATTTCTTATTATTTTTATAATTTAAAGCACGTTTTCAGGTATTTATTTAATTGTCTGAAATTTCTTTTAAATTATGAAAATAAGCTGAAATATACGTAAATTCTAAAAATTAAAAAAAAACCACTTTTTTCAGAACTTTTGGATTTTTTTTGAATTTTTGAAATAAATCAACAATTCTTTTTTAATGCAAAAATCAGAAAAGTGAAAGCTTGCTAAACAGACTGCAATTTTTGAGAGCACTAGGAAAAAATTGAAGTTTTTAAAGAAAATTAGAGTTTAAGCAATGAAAATCTGGAAAATGTAGATTTTTTTGTTTTTCAAGTTTTTAGGATGTTTTTTAAGTGTACCGAAAATCTGAAATGTGGAAAAATTGTGTTGATAGAGTAGGAATTTTCGAAAAATAGAAAGATTTCCAAAAAATCCCGGAAATTTTAAAGAAAATGCGTTTTTTTTTCAGGTAGCGATAGAGTTGGGCTCACAGGAAGGGTAAAGACTGGAAACGGACGAGGCGATGGAAATGTGTCGGCGGTTTGGAAAAAAGTGGCCGGAGAGTATAATTTTGAGAATTTGGTTACGTTGTCATCGGATGCGGTCTCATTGTCGGTTCGAGGAGCGAGGAATGTGTTTAGTAGGGCGGCTGTGATTGTTCAACCGCAATTACAGTATAATATGCTGCATGAAGCGTTTGTGCCGTCGATTGCGATCAGTGAGTGATTTTTTTGTTTTTGGTAGCTGGAAAATTTGAGATTTTTTAAAGAATTTTGGAGTAAATCGAATTTTTTAAAAATTTTGCTGTTTCACAAAAATTTCAGATTTTCATTACATGAAATTTTAGACAATCAAGAATAATCAAAAATCAAAACTAGCCGTAAACGTACTCTATATTATGAAAATGATAAGGAATCCAAATAAATTCTAAAAAAAAATCGAAAAACTTAATTTTTTTTTGAATTTTACGATTTTTTTCAGATTTTTTACTATTTTTTTAAGTTAAAGTATTGTCAAGATGAAAATTACTGGCCGTTCGTTGTGCGTAACATCGTTGGGAACTTCCTCGCAACGAAATCAAATTCAAATTTCAGAATTTTCCGAAATTTTAGTTTTTTTAAAAGGTATTCAGAAAAAATTAGTTTTTAAATTTCAGATTTTCATAACATGAAATTCCAGACAATAAGAAAATGACAAAATAGCTGAAAACGTGCTCTATAATAATTATAATAATAATAAAAAATGGAAATAAATTGTAAAAATTCAAAAAAAATTAAATTTTTCGAAAAAATCAACTTTTTTTGAATTTATTTCGATTTATTCTTATTTTTATAATTTAAAGTATATTTTCAGGTATTTATTCTTGTTTTTTCCAAACATTTTCGGAAATTTCAGATTTTCTTAAGAATTTTAGAATAAATCGAATTTATTTTCAGAAAAAATTTGTTTTTAAAATGTTGCTGTTTCACAAAAATTTCAGACAATCATAAAAATGAAAAATAGCCGTAAACGTACTCTATAGTACTTATTGGCAAAATCGAAATAAATTCGAAAAATTTTAAAAAAAAACGTTTTTTTTGAATTTGTATTTTATTTAGATTTCTTATTATTTTTATAGGTACATTTTCAGATATTTGTTTTTTGTTAAAATTTTTTAAAATTTTCTGAAAACGTACATTTTATTAGGAAAAAAAAAAAATCAAAAAAAAAATCATGAAAGTTCAAAAAAAAACAGTTTTTTCGAAAAATTTAAATTTTTTAAATTTTAGAGTTCATTTAGATTTCTTATTAATTTTATAATTTAAAGTATATTTTCAGATATTTGTTAATTTTTTTTAAATTTCTGAAATTTCACATTTTCAGGAGAATTTTGAAATAAATCTAGTTTATTTTCAGAAAAAATTGTTTTTTTGCTGTTTCACAAAAATTTCAGATTTTAATTACAGGAAATTTCAGACAATGACGGTATTTATTCTGTAGTTTTTTTTCCAAAATTTCCGAAAATTTAAGACGTTCTTAAGAATTTCAGAGTAAATCTAATTTTTTCGAAATTTCGACAATAAAACAATTAAAGAATAGCTGAAAACGTACTGTATATTCGGAAAATATTTTAAAAATTGTAACAAAGCCTAAAAGTTCAATAGTAAATCAGCAATTCGCCCAAAAATCTCGCATTTTTCGGGTTTACATACGTTTCTGACTATATTTATGTTTTGAAGTGTGTATTTCCTTTAATTTTCGAGGATTTGTAATTAAATCTTAAATTTCCAGTTATTTTTTCAAGAATTAATTTGAAATCAAAATATCTTTTAAAAAATAGAGCTTATTTTGGGAATTTTTCAAAAAAAGTGATTTTAATTGCAGTCTACTCGATGAGACTAAGAGCCAGATGGCAAGGAAGTATTGTGCTGAACATGTCGACACTCGGCTCAGCATTGACTACAACAATGGTACACACGGAGAATAATCATCCGAAGGCGGTTGGATCGTTGACGGTTGGTTTAGGACATTTTTTTGGGAAGTCAAAAATGTGCTGAAAAATCTGGAAAAGACAGCAAAAAACAAGAAATTTGGCACACTTTGAGATAACGAACGCAATTTTAGAAAAAAGGCCAAAAATATTGAAAAAATTAGAAAATTTCAGCCAAATTTTTGAATCTGGGTCCCAAATGACTGGAATTGACATAAAGAATAGAAGAACAACGTTTTCTGGAAAATTTGAATTTTTTCTATTTTTTTTACTAATTTTGGACTCGAAATTTTACTGTTTCAGAAAGTTTTCAAGAAGCTGCAATTTTTCAGTTTTATTTACTCAAATAATTCTCGGAGATTTCTAAATTTCTAAAAATTTATGACATCCTCTATGATTTTCGGGATTTCAATTTATTCAAAAATTCAACATTTTTCTGAAAGTTCAACAAAAATACAATTTCTGTACGGTTTCAAAGAAATTTGATAAACTGAATTTAGGCGTGTGGTATTTAAAGGCATCTTGTCAGTTAATACCATCCAAATTCAAGGCAAAAAATCAAAATTCGAAAGGGAGCGCAGGTGGTCCAAAGAACAATACCAATATGTAGTCACATTCAAATAATTGTGTTTCGCGCCAATTCCGACCGCTTTGCACGGACACTGACCGCGTCGCACGGACACTGACCGCGTCGCACGGACACGCGCGCACGCTCTATTTTTTGAAACTAAGAACAGGTAGGGTCAAATTAACTGAACAGCTGTCTTTAAACACAATATACTTAAGCACAGTAATGAATAAACTAAAATTGCAAACAAATGCAAGAAATTCAATGCAGAAAAAAAGAAAAACGGCTCCTGACCGTATTTTCCGCATTTATGGACGCACACCTGTGAAATTTGTCCCGTAGGGTATCGTAGCGAAGAGTAAGAAAATTTGATGGTCTCGCAACGATTACCGTAGATTTCTCGTAAATCGGCTGCAAAAATTGCAATTTTTTGTGATTTCTTGCAATTTTTTGCAAGTTTCTGCAGCATTTTTAGTTTCTACATAGGTTCATTAGAACATTTTTCGTGAAAATTTGAATTTTTCTATTTTTTTACTCATTTTGGACTCAAAATTTTACGGTTTCAGAAAGTTTTCAAGAAGCTGCAATTTTTTAGTTTTATTTACTGTTGAATCCTGGTTTTTTAAAATTCTAAACTTTATAGGATCCGCTCTGATTTTCAATTTTTGTTTTAATCGACTCAGAATCACCTATTATTAACGGAATCAACAAAAAAATTCAGTTCAAAAGCTTAATTTTGAGTAAAAAGGTCCCTCAAAAACCCAAAAACGGGTGGTGGCACCTCCCGTTTTGCACTGACACGTTTTCGGTACTTTTGCGGGAGCTGTTTTGGACCCACGGGCGCCCGAAAAATTTTTTTTTGACAAATTCATTAATAATAGGCGTTTCTGAATAGATTAAAACTAAAATTGAAAATCAATAAACAAACACTTTAAAGTCAACATTTCAGATTCTGAAAATTCAACAAAAATAACATTTTACGGTTTCAGAGGAATTATGTAGATAAACACGACTGATACTTAATTACTATTTTTGGTACTTACAAGGGAAGTGCGCGAAGTCACCATCGCCAATCGAGTTGAGACCTATACCATTCGATAGAGCTTTAAATCTAGGTCTAGAATCCGTTTTAAAAGTCTGCCGGTTCGACCTGTGAGCTGGTGAAACATGAGCTCAAAGTTCCTTGAAAAAGAGGTGAGTATATAAGCGCACCTGAACCCTTCTAAGCCATGTGGCTGCGTGGTCAAGTGGGTTAAGCACTTGCCTATAAAAATATTTTCCAAAAGTTCGATTCCAACAGGTTGGTAATTGTTTTACATACTTTTTTCTTTTTGTTTTTTTTGTTTAAAAACGTATTAATAAAACAATTTTGAATGAAAATAGTAATATAACGATTTTGATTATTGACAACGGTGAAACATGATTTGAAAATTGACAAATGAATAACGATGAAAAATGATTAAAATGTGCATTAACTTGTAAATTGTTTTATTAATACGTTTCTTTAAAAAAAACAAAAAGAAGAAAGTATGCAAAACAATTAACAACCGGTTGGAATCGAACTTTTGGAAAAAAATTTTCATAGGCAAGTGCTTAACCCACTTGACCACGCAGCCACATGGTGTAGAAGGGTTCAGGTGCGCTTATATACTCACATCTTTTTCAAGGAACTTTGAGCCCATGTTTCACCGGCTCACAGGTCGAACCGGCAGACTTTTAAAACGGATTCTAGACCTAGCTTTAAAGCTCTATCGAATGGTATAGGTCTCAACTCGATTGGCGACGGTGACTTCGCGCACTTCCCTTGTTAATTAAAATTAATTCGTAATTTTTTCAGCTTCATCCCGTCAGTTCGAACGTCAGATTGGTATACTACAGAAGACGTCCAGAACACGACGCGGTGACAGAATTTGCGGTTCAATTGACGACTTATGGTGGGGTTTTTGGATTTTTTTGAAATTATCGATTTTTGCCTCCAATTATCGATTTTTGCCTCCTTTCATGAAAACTACGATTTTTATAGCAATTCTGAACTGTTTGCGATTCTGGAAAAATTATTGGCCATTATTTGCGGAAATAATTAAGTACACCTCTAATATCAAATATTTTGTAGGGCTCTCCCCGTCGGTGAATTTTGAAAGGAGATTGTCGAAATATTCACGAATTGCGTGTTCGCTGCATTTTTCGTTTCCGTCGTGTTTGTTGCAGACGAAATTTAAGTGAGTTTGGTGGTTTTTTTTAAAGATTGGAAAAATGGCAAGTTTTGAATGTCAACTAAATTAAACGGAACGAAGAACATGTCAAAAACAGTTTTATTTTATTTTTAAGTGAAACTGTAAAAATTTTGAAAATAAAAATTCTAAAATTTATGCGTCAAATTGTTTTTATTTAAAAACAAATGGATATAAGAACATTTAGGAAAATTTTCAAATTTATCAATATTTTTAAAAATTTCAAAAAAAAATTTACAGTTTTGAAAAGGTTTTGAGAATCTGGACATATTTTGATATGTGTTCAACTTTTTGCGATCAGCTAATGAAACCTTTTAATTTTAAAATTTGCAGTTTCAAAAGTTTTTTAAAGCTTTCTATATTTTTGTTAAAGGCAGCTGGTCAGTTAACACGATCCAAATTCTAGGCAAAAAATCAAAATTCGAATGGGAGCCCAGGTGGTCCAAAGAACATTACCAATATGTAGCCAAATTCAAATAATTATGTTTCGCGCCAATTCCGACCGCGTTGCACGGACACCGACTGCGTCGCACGGACACGCGCGCATTCAAATTTTGATTTTTTCAACTTTGGACCTCTGCTATGACGCTTGCATTTAACCATATGATTTCACATAAATTGCATTGTGCTAATGAGAGAACGCTCGGTAAAATTAACTGAACAGCTGTCTCTAATAATTCCGAAATTGCCGTATTAAATCCATCCAAAATCCAAAAAGGAATTTCGTAAAAATTTCAGGCTGAAAACCGGACAATCAGCATTCGAGTGGCAAATCGTGCTCTGTGACGATCGTGACGCATTGAGTAGAAGTATAATGTATGGGATTGTTCTGCCAGTGTTCGCCGTTCAAGTCACGAAATTCATCTTCCGCTCCACCTGGGAACGGTTCCTCACGTTATTTGATGATACGTCACGTGAACAAGAAGTTGATTTGGCGAAGAAGGAGGAGGCGATAAATGTGGCGAATTTGATGAGAAACACGGCGGATCGCATTCGACGGGAAGAGGAGCAGAAGCAGGGGATTGTCATCGAGGTGGCGAAATATGGACAATGTGATTTGGATGGATCGAAGGCGTATCCGTTGATTGGGGAGAGAACGATTGATGTGACGGTCCCGTTGCAGGCGATGGTTAATGATAGTCAGTTGAGGGTTTATTCTGTGAAGGTGAGTGGAGAGGGAGTTTTTAAATGAAAATAAGCATTCAAATAGCTCTGCAATTTTTTAAAACTAAGTTTTTTTCTGAAAATCCAAGCCGAATTTCAGAAAAATTGAATTTTTATTTTTATTTTCAAAAAACTAGATTTTTATTATAAAATTTAGAATTTTCAAATTGAGAAAACAAAATTTTCCGTATAGTCCATTTTTTGTAAAATAAGGTGCCATTTTTAGAGCTTTTCGTTCTGAGAAAGCAAATTCAACATCCATCTTACAGAGTCAACTACCAGGATTCTACGATCCGTGCCCGGGAGAGGCAAAAATGCTCACCGTTCGATACTTGTTCAGAAATGAAGTGCACTCGGTGACGGTGAACGATGAAATGCCGCTGATGATACCGTTGAGAGGTGAGGGGAGTGGTTTTTAATGCTTCTAAGCAACAATCTGGGGAATTTTGAATTTCGAAATGAAATATTTTGGAATTGATCTAAAAATCACGAAATTTTGCTGAAAATCCGCATAGTTTCATGTTTTTTGCTTAGTTTTTATAGATAAAATGAAATTTTGTACTGAACTCGTTATAATTTATAGGTTACACAAATTCTGGAATTTTTTGTAACCTTAAAGATAGGGGGTTATCATAAACTTAAAGATAGGGGGTTATCATAACCTTAAAGATAGGGGGTTATCATAACCTTAAAGATATTGGGTTATAATAACCTTAAAGATAGGGGGTTATCATAACCTTAAAGATATTGGGTTATAATAACCTTAAAGATAGGGGGTTATCATAACCTTAAAGATAGGGGGTTATCATAACCTTAAAGATAGGGGGTTATCATAACCTTAAAGATAGGGGGTTATCATAACCTTAAAGATATTGGGTTATAATAACCTTAAAGATAGGGGGTTATCATAACCTTAAAGATAGGGGGTTATCATAACCTTAAAGATAGGGGGTTATCATAACCTTAAAGATAGGGGGTTATCATAACCTTAAAGATAGGGGGTTATCATAACCTTAAAGATAGGGGGTTATCATAACCTTAAAGATAGGGGGTTATCATAACCTTAAAGATATTGGGTTATAATAACCTTAAAGATAGGGGGTTATCATAACCTTAAAGATAGGGGGTTATCGTAACCTTAAAGATAGATTATTGAAATTTTCTATACCGTCCTCTTTAAGTGTTTTCTTGTTTTGTTCCAGCACATCGCCTCAACCCGTCATCTTCACATTTAAATGGGCAGCAATAAAGAAAAAACGAGTGTGAATCAGAAATTGCAAAAACAAAAAACAAATGACGAAATAAAATAGTGCGAGGGAAATGTGTCATGGGAATGAGAATGAGGTATGTTTGTTTAGCAATATTTATGAATTTTTAATTTTTTGAACGTTTTGAAATTTATTATTATGAAAAGGGAAAGTTTTAGATTATTTTGACTGTGAAAAAAATGGGCCATAGTTGCGCGTCATTATTAAATCAAAATTTTATGGCTTTTTATAAAGTTTATTTTGAAACTGGAATTTTTTTGAATTTTTTAAAGCATTTTTCCATTTTTTTTTGAATTTCCGAAATTTCAGACTTTTTTCTGAAATTTGGTATAATTTTTAGAGAACTAGAAGAAGTAAACGAAGTGAGATAATTTAATTTTGAAACGATAATAATGTTTTCTGATAACATAGACTCATTTTCATTTTTTTCGGAATTTTTTTCCAGATAGTGCTCTTTTTCAGTAGTTCGAACGAAAAAAGCGGTATAAATGAGTTTTTAAATTAAATTTTTTTTAAAGTTCATAGAAGAAGAAAAAATCGGACCTGCGGAAGAGGTATGGTTTCTCATTGACACAGTAAAACCAGTTCCATTAAAAAAGCAAAGCAAATAAATAAAAGAAAAAGTTACGCGCAGGTCGTTTCGACTCTAATACTAGACGACCTAAAAGGAGCGAGTCTCATCAGTTACAACTCCTTGCAAACTAACTAAAAGCGCAACTAAATGTGAAACTAGAAAAGAAATTTAATAACTCCCTAAAAAGAAGAATCTAATAAAAACAAAAAAAAAAAAGTTTTTTCCAAGTAAATGACCAATAAAATAGGAAACAAACAAAAAAGACATTGAAGAAAGGAAAAAGGAAAAGAAAAGAGAAAAATGTATATAACCTAATTTGCTATGTATTTTGTATTCAAAAAAAGGTCAAAATAAATTAATATATCAAAAATTCTTTAAATATAATTAATTTATGTTATATTATCTATTTTTTAAATTTTTTAATAATATTTGTATGATATTCTCCTATAGTTTTATCATTATATCCATTATATTTAAATTTCTTTTGTAATTCACTTATTTTCTTTTCAAAATCTTTATTATTTGAACAACTGTTTTTAATTCTAATGTATTCTGTGTAGTAAGTATTTCTTTTCATATAATGTAGCACTAGTATAATGAGGGTATCTATTAATATTAAAATCATAATCATCTGTTTTATTATACAATCTATATTCCTTGATCTTATTATTGTAAATTTCTAAATCTAAAAAATTAAATCTTCATTATTTTGAAAATTTTCTGAAACTGTGAAAATTTTTATTTTTTTGCAGAAATTAATAATTTTGAAAGATTTTAACTTTTTTTTTCAATTTCTGAAACAGTTTTGATTTTTATTTTGAGAGCGGTGGAAACTTTTTTGCAGGCTTTTTTTTCCCGTTTTTTCCATTAATTCGAAAAAAAAACAATTTTTGAAGCCCATTTATAACAGAAGTATGTCATTTTTTGAGGATTTAACGACATTTATAGTCGCCGTAATGCCCTCCTTTAAAAGCATTTTTCAGCTTTTTTTTTGAAAATAATTATATTCAGAAATCTTAGCTTTTTTTCTGAAAATTGATTTGTAGAGAAATTAGAAGTAAACGAACTGAGATAGATAATTTAATTTTGAATTACATAAATTTTGAAACGTAATAATTTTTTTCCTTTTCATTTTTTCCTTTTTTTTCGGTTTACCGCATTTTTGGAATAGTGCTCTTTTTCAGAAGCCCCCCCCCCTTTAAAGCTGTAATTCAAACGAAAAAAAATCGTTTTGCGTAAGAAATAGGCACTGAAAATATTTGCACTCCTTAACGTTGTTTTCAAATTTTAAAGGTATGGGGGGGGGGGGCTAAGCCTAACTCTGAGTTTATGAAATTGCGCTATACGGTAAGCTAACATAGGAAAGAAAAAAAAACATTAAAGGTAAATTTTGAAACGGGGAATTTTTCAATTAAAAAAATTAATTCGAAATTAGAATGCACCCAATACAAATTAACTGCATTCATTTTACGAAAATTTCTAAAATCTCTGTGAAACGGCGATTTTTTTAAAGGATTTAATTTTAAAACCCTAGTGTAGCTAAATCTAGGAAATTTCATTTTTTTTTAATTTTGAAACGGGGGAATTTGTTGAAATTTTTAGAATATAAAATTAGAAATTAGGGTTTTTGTAAAAAAATTTAATTTTCTAAACATTTTTCAATTTTTTTGCAGAAATTTTATGATTTTTGCAAAATATGCTTGAAATTTGATTAATAATGAAGCTAGATTAATTATAGATTGGAAATTTTCGAAGAATTTTGAAAAAGTTGACAGTTTTGAGGAAAAAAACAGAAGATTTGAATTTCTTGGAAAGTGTTTTAATATGTTAAATATAAAAAATTTATGAGTGTTTTTTTGAAAATTTCAAGTCCTTGATCCCCCTCCACTTCCCTCTCTCCATTTTCGATTTTACAATTAAAGAGAGAGAGAGAGAGAGAGAGAGATACAGAAATTATGAAATTGTGAATCAGAAAAGAACCAGTTTGTTTTCTTTCTTTCCACCCTCACGGCGATGATTTCCTTTTTTTCTTGATTCTATTATTCTTACTGACTTGGTATACCTCAATCCCTCTTCTCAGTTTGTTGTTTTATCGATTGATTTTGATTTAGCGCTTTTGTGCGGGAAAATGGCGGATTTTTGGCAGAAAATCAGCGAAATTGAAACTAAAAATAATGTCTTTTCTCAAAAGAATTTTGAAACAGTAAGATTAAAGAATTCAGTTTTCAAGGAAAACAGTTTTCAATGAGAATCAATATTTTTATTCTGATTTCGGTATTTGAGACAGTGAGTGAAAATCTGAAGAATTACTAACTGGAACACTGTCTTTAAAGATTAAAGAATTAAAGATAAAAAAAAACACTTTTTTTTTTGGATTTTTTATATTTTAAACGAAAAAAATTGCTGTTTCAGGGGAATTTCAGATTTTAAGTAGATTCATGAAATTTCAATGTATATGTCAATTCTTAGTAGTTGTTTTGATCGATGGATTGGTTTGTAGCCTTTTTGTGCGGAAAATGGCGGATTTTTTAAAGCAGAACATCGAGTTTTCAGCGATTTTCTTATTTTTTCTGATAATACAGAAATTTTGGCGGAAATTCGCACGTTTTTCTGCCCGAAACAATGTTTTTTGTTCAGTTTTTAGTTATCATGAAAGTTGTCCTAAAATTGTGCGATTTATATATTTTTTAAAAACTTTCCAAAATGGAGGTAATTGTGCAGATTAGGTACCCACCGGTCATAAACCAAAACAGAGAGTTTAAAGAGAAAAAGAAGTGAAGGAAATTGAGTACTATTATTTAGCAAAAGGTGTAACTGCGGTGTGTCGTAATGTTTCCTTGAGGGCGATTTTAAAAGATTTTGAATTTTGATTTTTCAAATTTTTTGTTTTAAAAAAATACATTTTTTTAAAATAACAATAATAATAAAAATCATCGTGGTAAAAATAAAGGCCGAGAGTTTTTTGGACCCTTTTTGAAAATTCTATTAAGGTTTTTTGCCAATTTCAGTTTTTTTTCAGAAAAGAAATTTGTTTTTTACAAAAAATTACCGCTTCAGATAAAGTATTTATGTTTTAAGTAAATGTTACTTCGTTACTTGCTGTGCCATGGAGGTATGCTGTTAAATTTGAAAAATCTGAAAATTTCAGATAATGGTATCAAATTTCCTTTTTTTTTTTGAAATTTATGAACTATTTTTGAAAACCGTTCGCTTCCAATTTTTTGGTTTTTGCTAATTTTGGAAAATTTAACGTAATCGTCCACATTTTTAGCTTTTTTTGAGAAAATGAGACGTCTTTTGACGATTTTCAGTAAAAAATTCGAAATTTCCTTAAAGGCGGAGTGCTAGTAAACGATGGAAGTCAAAAAATAAGCATGTTCTATCTGAAAATGTCTTTTTTATTTAATAAAGTTGTTTTTAATCATAAAAATGGTAGGTTTTGGGAGTTGGGCAGAAGTTTTCTTGACAACAGAAAGTAATTGAAATTAATTTGAAAACTGAAAAAAATTACGGTTTCAATGTTTTTTCTAACAATAAATTTAGAATAAATAATAATTTAAACATTGACGAATTCAAATAAATGTATTACTAAGTATAAATTTTGATTTTTCATTAGTTCAATTTTCAATTGGCCGAATAAAAAATTCCCGGTTTTTTGGGGACTTTCTCTTGGAATTTATTTTTAATCGGAGTTTTTAGTATTTTCCGCCAATTTTCAGATTTTTTAAAATCACAAGAATTTTGAAATTTTGATTTTTTCAAATTTTAAAAGTTACGGTTTCAGGTGAAGCATATATGGGGGGTTCTAATAATTATGAAGAAGTAGCTTTAAAAATGCGCTTTGCTGCAAATCTGAAATTTTCGAATTTTAAAAAAAAAATATATTTTGGGTTCCAAAATTCCAGAATTTACGAAAGTTTCCGATCGAAATTTACAGATTTTTCGTTTTTCCGAAAATCAATCAATAAACTGTTTATTATGAGCAGAATAGTCGAAATCTTATTATAATGTTAACTAAATTTTGTTTTTTAAAAGATTGTAGAACAAAATCACAGTTTCAGAGAAGATATATAAATTTTGCTTTTTCATTAGATTAATATTGTATGATTATACTTCAAAAAAAAAAACACAGTTTTGTGTGAAAATTTAAGATTTTCAAAAAATGGTTGGGGTGGGGATAATATTTAAAATCGAAAATTCCCGGACTTTCATTGAATTTATTTTTATTAGGATTTTGCGTCAATTTTCAGTATTTTCAGATTTTTAAACATCTGATCACAAAAATTGTGAAATTTTGAGGTTTTCAGAAATTTTAAATAAAAGTCAGATGATGAACATATGGGGATTCTAATAATTACGATGATTGTATTATTCTTCATCATAATTAAAAGTACTTGTTTCTGAAAATCTGAAATTTTTGAATTTTTTAAAAATATGTATTTTGGGTTCCAAAAAATTTCAGAATGTACGTGTTTCCGATCGAAATGCGGCGAAATGTATGTTAAAATCGAAATTCTGGGTTTTTTGGGAACTTTCCTTGAATTTATTTTTTTTTAATTATTTTGTATCAATTTTCAGTTTCTGATATTTTCTGATATGACGAATTTTTCGAGGTTTTCAAAATTGAAAATTACGGTTTCATGGTTTTCTAAAGATTCTGAAACGTTTGAGGAGAAGACAATGTATACATGGAGATCCAGAAATTTTTAAATAAAAATTGGATTAAGCCGTACTTTATATATTTAACGCAAAAACTTCATTTTATCGTACGTTGTAGGCGTTAAAATGCTGTTTCTAAAAAAATTCAAATTTTTGTGTGTTGTGCAATTTGTCGTAATGGTGTACACACACAAACAAAGTTTTTCGTGACCACCTTCTAGAAATAAATCAGTAAAATGGTTTATCATTTATATTTAGTTTAGTATTATTTAATACACCACTTCCGTTCCAACCCCCCCCCCCCCCCTCCTCTTCTTCCTCATTTTTCCCGTTTGATCAGCGAGAAAAATAGTGATGTGATTCACATACACACACACACGCACGCACACGCTCTTGATGATTTCTTTCCCATTTTTCCCTAGTCCCTCTTAAAAAGCTGTTATCTCTAATCATTCAATTGGTTAGGTTAGTTGATGAATGTAAACAGACACAAAATGATTGTGGCATTCGTTTTTTTTGTAATTTTTGGTTTTTTGAGGATTCTTTTTCCTGAAATGTTTCATCGTTGTTTGTTTAGAAAAGTGTTAGATATGGGGAGGTTCGAAAATTTTAAGATTTTCTAAAAAATATATATATATTTATTTATTTTAGAGGCCATAAGCGTTAAATTGTACGTAAATTCAATTAAAAATATTATAATTGTTTTTATAATAATTTAGGCAAAAAATAAAGATGTTCTTTGAAACGTACATTTTTTGTGAAAATTTTTGAAGTTCAAAAACACAGTGGACTAAAGTGAACCGACTATAACTAAGAAAATTCACTACGACAATTAAAAATTGAACACAGAAAAAGGGGTGTTTTTAAGGGCGTGGCATTTTGCAATCGTGCGGCACGGTTACACAAAACGGGTTATATTCAGCTATTCAGGGACGCAATTTTGTAATTCGGAGTGAAAAAAATTAGATTAAGCCGTGCCTTATGTATTTAACGCAAAAACTTCATATTTTCATGCGTTGTAGGTGTTAAAATGCCATTTGTAAAAAATTCCTAATTTTGCATGTGTGCGATTTGTCGTAACTGTGTACGCACACAAATACGTTGTTCGTGATGACAATTTCGGTTCACTTTATCCCACCGTGAAAAAATGATCCCTGTTTTTTAGAAGTTCGAAAAATTGTCCCTTTTTCTCCATTGATTCATTTTCTAGGAATTTAAAATTTCACAAAACATTTGTCTGATATTCCCCGATGCGGATTTGATCCGAAATCCGAAAATTTTAAAGAAAAATCGAGTTTTTATTGGAAAATAAATTTTAAAAGCGAAATTTTCAGCAAATTGTCAGCGGAAATGCAATTTTTGCAATATTTTAAATAAATCAAATTTTCGGCTTTTTGAAAAATGAAACTAATGTATTTTTAGAAGAATTTTAAAACATCAAAATTCAAAAAAAAAACACTGAAATTTTTTGGTTTTTTCATATTTCAAACGAAATAAAAATTGCTGTTTCAGAGGAATTTCAGATTTTAAGTAGGTTCATGAAATTTCTATTTTCGGATGTTTGTTTTGGGGGATCGATTTGTTTTTAGAGTTTTTTTGCTGAAAATGGCGGATTTTTTAAACCGGAAAATCGGGGTTTTTCAGCGATTTTCCGATTTTCCATAGAATACAGAAATTTTGGTGAAAATTGGTATTTTTTCTGGCCGGAACGCAATTTTTTTCAGTTTTTAGTTATCATGAAAGTTGTCCTAAAATTGTGTGATTTATATATTTTTTAAAAACTTTCCAAAATGGAGGTAATTGTGCAGATTAGGTACCCACCGGTCATTAACCAAATTATTCTTTTAAATAAATACTGTTGCATAATTTAGTAAAATAATCAAGATTCGAACATTTGACGACAATAGTTATAATTAGATTCATAATAAAAATATTGACCTAGATCTTTTTGGACTCTTTTTGGACCCCTAAACTGGGATAGATCCCTTTTGGTAAGTGCTATTTGGGTTTTTTGTCAATTTTTAGCTTTTTTATAGAATTTTTTTACAAAAAATTACTGCTTCGGATAAAATATTGATATATAAATAAATGTTATTTCGTTATTCGTTCGACTGAGGACGTATCCTTTTAAAAATCTGAAAATTTCAGGTAATAGGATCAAATTGCCGTTTTTTTAGAAATTTATGACCAATTTCATATTTTTAACATTAAAAAATTGCTGTTTCAGAGGAATTTCATATTTTTAGTAGGTTCGTGCAGAGTGCGGCAGAGTGGGTGGAGTCTTGTGGGCAGTTGTCGCATACTTCAACGCCTTTCTTTGGTTTTTTCAACTTAATTTACTTTTTTAGTGCGATTTTTGACGAAATAGGTCTATTTTCGAGGTTTTTGGTTAAGATTTCATGAAAATAAGTGTTATTTCGATGTTTAAAAATGAATTTATAACTATTCGTGTTGAAAATCGGCCTTTTTAGCACTTTGTTCGTTTTTTTTCCAAATTTTGATGATATTCGAATATTTAAAGAAAATAACGAAAAACTATGCGCTTATTGCACTCAGACTCCGCCCACAAACACCCTGCCGCAATTTGAAGTCCGTTTCGAAAGTATTAATTTTCACAATTTTTGAAACTGGCATTTTTTTCCGATTTTTTGTTTTTTTCCATAAAAAAATTAATAGCATTAGAATCATAGATTAAAATGTTGAAATTTTTAAAAAAATTTTGAAACAGTAAATTTTTCCCCACAAACAAATTATTACGAAATTTGTTTATAGCTTTCTTTCCATTTTTTTTTTTGATTTCTGAAGTTTTCTCTCTGCCAACGTGTGCACTTTTGTTGTTCTAGACATTAAACAATTATTTTTATTATGATTATGAATTTATTATGAAATATATACTAGCTGAATATTATTATGTGAACATGTGACTTGTAGAATTTTTTCTTTTTTTTCTTTTTTTCTTTGTTCGCCGAATTTGAAATCGTGCGCGTTTTCATTTCTTTTTCTACCATTCCTCGGTTTCTCTATCTTATCATATCAGTTGGGGGGAAATTGGGCGCTTTATCATATTTTTTTTGAGGTATTAGAAAAAGGTGTACTATGGGTTTTTAAAGGGGGTTTTTATTGATTGAACGATTTCTCAATGTTTTTTGTGAAAATTTGAAATAAAGGGGGAAATTTTTAGAAAATTAATAGTTGAGAAACGAATAAATGTTAAATTGCACGGTTTTTCTTACAAATTTGACGATTTTTTTGCTGTTTCAAAAAAATGTTTTTAAAATTAATTTTTAGATGATAAGATAATTGGTCTGTTAAAACGTGCCATTATGTAATTTCAGAAAAAAAATGCGAATTTTAAACAATTTTTTAAAACATTGGTGGGATTAGGTCATTTCGAAATCTCAAAGTTAAGCTCGTTACAAAAAAATATTTTTTAAAGGTTAACGCGACTACAAACCGTAAAAAACATCAAAAACGCAGAAAAAACACTTTTAAAAGCGAATATCCGAAAGTGCGTCAAGGCAAACGTCTAGTTTTGGATACTCATTTAAAAAGTTAAGGTCGTACACCTTGTCAAGTGAAAAAAAGTTAAACTCGTTACTATGCTAAATCCGCGGAATCCCACCTATGTTTTAAAAATTCAGCTCTTTTTTTTGCAATGAGCAAATTTCGACTAAAAAAAGTGAAATACTTGGTTTTTTTTTATTTATATAAACCATTTTTATGAACCTATGCAGAAACTAAAAAATGCTGCAAAAAATTGCAAAAAATGTCAAGAAATTGCAATTTTTCAGCCGATTTACGGGAAATCTACCTTAATCGTTGCGAGATCATCAAAGAAAAACGGCTCTTGACCGTATTTTCCGCATTTATGGACGCACACCGGTGAAATGTGTGCCGGGTCTCGCAGCGATCCATTTACGATGGTCTCGCAACGATTACCGTAGATTTCCCCGTAAATATGCTGCAAAAAATTGCAATTTATTGTCATTTTTTGAAAGTTTCGG
Source organism: Caenorhabditis virilis (assembly GCA_964036255.1). Classification (NCBI taxonomy): domain Eukaryota; kingdom Metazoa; phylum Nematoda; class Chromadorea; order Rhabditida; family Rhabditidae; genus Caenorhabditis; species Caenorhabditis virilis. The sequence continues at coordinate 15,930,355 of OZ038416.1, forward strand.
CATTGAATTTTATGCATTTGTTTGAAATGTTTTGCAGCATTTTTAGTTTCTGGATAGGTCCATTAGAAATTCTATTTTTTTCTGTTTCAAATATTTTTGAACAAAAAATGCTTATTTTGCTTTAAAAATGCTTATTTTTCATTAAAAATTCTTATTTTGCTTTATTTTGATTTTCAAGAAGGCTTGTCGCGGAACAATAAAGCTTTGTTTGCCGGCAGACGCGACAAGTCTGGATTCAAGGGTTCTATCTTTTTTTTTCTCTTAAAAGTGTGTTTTTTTAAATATAATGTTAAAGGAGGGCTTTACGGAGATTAAAAATATGCCTTAAATGAAAATAGACTTCATTCTCATTCTAAATCTGTTTTTAACATTTTCTAAAACCAACTAGAAGCTAAGAGGCCAAGTGGAATACTTTTTCTAGGCCATTTTTTTGAAGCTCATTTTCTCGGCTTCTAGGTGGTTTTAGAAAATTTTAAAAACAGATTTAGAATGAGAATGAAGTCTATTTTCATTTAAGCTACATTTATTATTTCCGTAAGACCCTCCTTTAACATTATATTTTAAAAAAACACATCTAAAAGATAGAACGCTTGAATCCAGACGTGTTGTTTCGGCGGGCAAATAAGGTTTTTTTGTTGTGGCAAATTTTTTCAAAAATTTTTGAAACAGCAAAAAAAATGAAAATTTGTAAGAAAAGCTTAACATTTTGTTTCTCAAATATTCATTTTCTGAAAATTTGCGCCAATACGTTAAATTTTCACTGAAAATATTGCGAAATCCCTTATCTCCGTAAAGGCCTCCTTTAATAATTCGGTTTTTGTATTTGTTTTTAAATTTTAAAGAGAATTATTGTACCTTTATTACTTACTTCGAAATAAGTTTTAAATCGGAAAATGTTGTGAAACGGGGTTTTCTAAAAATGGTTTTTGATAAAAATTGAAACGAGTGGAATTTCAGAATTTTGGAAAAATTGAAATTTGAATTTTTTTTCGTAGAATTTCAAGATCCTTTAAAAACTTTAATAGTCTGTTTATGGTATCCAATATGTCTTTCAAAAAAGAGCTTGAAAATACGGATTTTATAGAAATAGTTTTAAATCTTATTTTTATCAATGACACCTTACGACATCAGTAGCGACAAAGGATATATTTCGTAGAAATACATTTTTTCCTGAAACTGTAATTTTTTAAAGAAAAAAATTATAAAAATCAATATTATCGATTTTAAAGCATATTTTAACGATTCGCGATTTTATATTTTCCTCCGTTTTTCCCAATCGCATTTTTAAATGTATTTGAAATTCGATGAAATGTTTTTCTTTATTTTTCAGGTCGTCTCGTCTCACCATCGAAAAACCGTCGTCTCTCTTCGCTTTTCGATGTCATTCCAATGAATGTCGTTTTCGTTTCGTGTTTGAGGAATGACTGGGATTTATTGATTGATTTGTCAAATTCTGATTCATTCACTCTTTTTTCGACTGGTTTTTTATAGATAGATTTTTTTGAAATTTATTTTATTATTAGATGGTTTTGTTTCTTTATAGTCAGGTTTCTTTTTTTTTGTTTTGTTATTGATTTTTGTTTGAGAGATTATTTTTTAGAGCTGCGGAATTGTTGGGGAACGACTTTTTTGCTTTTTTTCTGAAAATTTCCGTTTTTTGGATTTTTTCAAAAAATTTTTAAAGTTTTTTTTGAAAATGTGCGGTTTTTTAGCTTTGTTTCTGAAATAGTTAGATTTTTCAGCATTTTTTCTGAAAATTTGCGGTTTTTCAAATTTTAACCTGAAAATTTCAGCTTTCCTAGAGTATTTTCTGAAAATTTCCACGTCAATAGAATTTTTCTGAAAATTTCAGCGTTGTTTAAAATGTGCTAGCTTTTTTCAGAAAATCTTAGCTTTTTAGAAGTTTTTCTGAAAATTTCAGATTTCTCGGATTTTTTCTGAAAATTTCAGATTTTTAACTTCATTCCTGAAATTTTCAGATATTTTTGAAGTTTTTATGAAAATTTGCGGTTGTTAAACGTTTTTCTGAAAATTTTAATTTGATAGCTTTTTTCGGATTTTTTCCTGCAAATTTCACATTTTTCTTAATTCTTCTAAAAATTTCAGATTTTTTGAATTTCGCCTGAAAATTTGCGGTATTGAAGCGTTTTTTCTGAAGTTTTCAGATTTTTTGAATTTTTTTTTAATTTCTGAAAATTCGGATTTTAAAACCTTTTTTTCCGAATATTTTCTGAAAATTTTAGATTTTTCCTGAAAACTTCCGGTTTTTTAGTTTTTTTTTTCTGAAAATTGCAGATTTTTTTGAATTTTTCTGAAAATTTGCGATTTTCTAGCTTTTTTTGATTTTTTTTTTGAAAATCTCCGGTTTTTGGAATTTTTTCTGAAAATTTCAGATTTTTTTTGAATTTTAAAGAAATGTGCTGAACGATGGTTTCCTTTTGAGCTCCCGAGAATTAGAATTATTTAAAAAATCGATATTTAGCATGAAAAAATGTAATTTTCACATATTTATTTTAAAAATTATCGATTTTTTAAAAAGAAATTTAAGAAAAATCTGGAATTTTAGCCTGAGCAAGCAGTTCTGTCACCAAAACGTCATTTCCCCATCATTTCCTAGCCGTTTCTTAGATTTTTTTGTGTCCATGCATTTTTTGCGTTTTTTTTTCTCCGTTTTCCCCCTATTTCTCTTCATTTTTGGTACTATTTTTCCTCAGTGTCTTTGCTCAAAGAAACTTTTTGAAATGTTCAGACAACAACGGTTCGTTTTCTTTCTGATTTTTTTTGATAACAAAAAAAAAAGAAAATTAGTAGAAGTTTGTAATGTAATAATAGGATGTTTTTTTAAATAATTTTTTTTGTTGTAAAATATAATTTTTTTTAGAGAAAAAATTGCGAAATTGTTTTTTTTCAATTTTTTGCGAGGGTTTCTGACCGGTTTTCAGTATCTTTTTGGACTTTTTTGCTCAAATAGCGTTTTTTTTTAATTCTCTTGTTTTCAGACAGAAAATATGACGGATAATGAGATTAAGAAGCAACCACTGCCAGAAGAGGTTGGTTTTTTAAAAATATTTGAAAAATTAAGGTTTTTCTGAAAATTTTGAATTTTAGAACGTTTTTTGAGAGTTTTCAGATGTTTTCAGCAAAATTTAAATTTTTTAAAAATAATTTTAGCCTTGAAATTTAAAATGTTCAATTGAAAAAAATGAAAAAAGCGAAATTTCAGAGTTTCGCTCAAAAAAAAATTTACTGTTTCAGATTATACTTTTTTAGTTGTTGCGCGTTATTTTAGAACTACAAATTCAATGATGCCGATATTTATTTATGAAAATTAAAGGTCCAATTTTGTCAAAAACACCATTGACGTCAGATTACAGAGCCAGTTGTAAATGGGCGCCAAAGACAAAACTGCGAACAGTTAAGAAAACCTTTAAAGTGCCTGTTTACTCATTTTCAACTTTTGTTTTAGAATCACCGATTATTAATTGAATCAACCAAAAAAAATGCAGTTCAAAACGGTCACTCAAAAAACGGGTGGTGCCACTTTTCGGCGGAGTCTGAGTTCAAGTGTTTTCGCCACTTTTGAAAGAGCTGTTCACTGTTTCAGATAATATAGTTTTCTGATGTTTTGTTCTTCAGGAGCTCAATGCGAAATTTCTTTACGCTTTTTTAAATAAGATGACTGAGAGAACATTGATTTTTCTAAAAGTTTACTTTTTTTTTGAAACAGTAACTTTTTTTTAAATCAGAAAAGTTATTATGTTTTATGATTTTTAGGGTGCGGGTTAAAGCTAGAATTCTAGAAATTCTCAATATTTGACAGAGTTCACGTTCACAGCTCAACACAGAGCCAAGTTACAGCTCTTCAAAATTCGAGTTTGGACAAATTTTCAGAATTTGAGCTGGGAAGGGATGATTTTTTGAGCTCAACGTAATAAATCTTTGAAGAGCGATAACATCGCCCAAACTTGTTAGAAATGGATTATAATTTGAGAATTCTTAATTTAAAAAATAAAGTTTGAAAATGTGCTGACAATTAGATTTGGCCGAAGACGCTAGCAACAATTTCAGAAACTCTTTGAAAAATTTCAGATAAAGCTGAAACAGTAAAAATTTTGTTTATTTTCGAAAATTCTACATATAGTCGCTAAAAAAATAAGATTCTGTGAGGTTTGTAGTCATTTTTCTCTGTAAGGTGCATATCTAGATAATTACAGAACATTTTCAATTAGAATTTCTGAAAATTGAAATAATTCTGAAACTGAAAAAAATTAATTTTCAGTTAAATAAATTGAAGATATCTAAATTTTCGATATTTTCACGAAAAACAAGATAAAATAGTCGAAAAATGCATTTTTTTTAAATTTTCACAGTTTCAGATGTTTTATTTTAGCTGGACGCTTCAGAATTTTCGCACTGATTACTTTCAGCGAACTATAGAGTTTTGATCGAAAAAAATTACTGTTTCAGTTTCTGATGAAATTTTTAGTTTTAGAATTTCTGCGATTTTTATGTGTACTTGTTCTTACGGCGATTTATAGGATTTAGAATTTTTTTCAGAGAAAACACGTGTTTAAGCTTTAGCTGAAATTTTTTTTAGAAATTGTGAAATTGTTATTATTTCGCAATAATGTTATAAAACTAGCTGATATCAAGAAAAAATGTCTCAAATGAATGGTTTTCTAGGAAAATTGCAAAAAATACTAAAAACATCAAATTTTCAGCCAAGAAATCCAGCAGAGGGGGGTAGTACGCAGCCATCAGCGCCGATGGAAGGAACAACACCGCCAGGTGTAGGATATGCGGGAATTCAGTGAGTTTTTAAAGTTTTTAATATTTCAGAGATTCTCATTTAATTTTCCAGACAAGCTCCAGCTCCAGCTCCAACGCAATCTCCAGCCAGACCACCACCACCAGCCGCTGGTTTTATCTACCCGAATACGGAAATTCATACGAATGGTGGCGGAGCTCCGCCACAACCACCACCAACCACAGTGCCGCCATATCCGACGAGCTCGACGGACGCCGCGCAGAATGTCTCGTACGATGTCCCACCGCCGTCGTATCAAGCGGCCATGTCGTATCCGGCGGCACCGACTTATAATGGTTCAACGGATCCGAAGTTTTATTCCGGACAGCCGCCGTATTATCAACCACCGCCGGTTATTAGTGAGTTTTGATTTATTTTTGCCCTTTCCCCATAAATAACTTCACTGTTTCAAAATATAATTTACCTTAAAGGAGTTTTTTCTAAAAAAAAAAGCAAGGAATACAAGTTACGGAGAATATAAATGAAGTTAAATCGCCGAAAAATGTCATAATTATGTTAAAAATGGGTTTCAAAATGTTTTTTTTTAATTAACAGATGAAAAAAACGGAAAAAATGAGCTAAAGTTTCCACCGCGGGTGAGTTTTGGTTTCTTAGTCCGCGATAGTTTGGGTTCCTAGGCCACCTATTAAATTTGTGCATTTTTGAGGGTAGGCCAAGTGTTTGGAGGCACATGTGTTCGTTTTCTTATAAAGCATTTTCCATGGTTGAAAAAAATAGACGAAGTAGAATCCGATTTCCCATTTAATGATTTAATTTTATTTTTCGTGTTGCTTCAGACTAAACGCTTCTACAAGGTGCGTGGCCTAACTTTTTCAACGCACGAACACTTGTGCCTCCAAACACTTGGCCTACCCTCGCATTTTTATTCATTTATAGTTGTCTTTTTTGCATTTAAAATGAAAAAGCGATAAGAGCTTAAAAATTTACATCTTAAATGCAAAAAAAAAGGAAAAAATCAATAAAGGATGCACAAATTTAATAGGTGGCCTAGAAACACAAACTATCGCGGGGACTAGAAACCAAAACTCTTCCGCGGTGGAAACTTTAGCCCGTTTTTCTTCCATAAGCTTTTTAAAAAAATTTAGTGTGCCTCACGGTGGGATAAAGTGAACCGAAATTGTCATCACGAACAACGTGTTTTTGTGTGTACACCGTTACGACAAATTGCACACACGCAAAAATTGGAATTTTTTACAAATGGCATTTTAACGCCTACAACGCATGAAAAAATGAAGTTTTTGCGTTAAATACATAAAGCACGGCTTAATCTAATTTTTTCCACTCCGAATTACAAAATTGCGTCCCTGAATAGATGAATATAACGCGTTTTGTGTAACCGTGCCGAACGATTGCAAAAATTCCACACCCTAAAAACGCCCCTTTTTCTGTGTCCAATTTTTAATTGTCGTATTGAATTTTCTTAGTTATAATCGGTTCACTTCAGCCCACCGTGTGTCTCTTTCTTAACGTTATTTATATTCCATCATTTAAGGTAAATTCTATTTTGAAACAGTGAAAATAATTTTCAGAATTTTCGTTTTTCCAGATTTTCTTGAAATTTGAAGCCAAAAAATTCAGAATTTTTAAATCAAAAAACAATTATTCAAATTTTATGCCATTTTTGCGGTATTTTAATTTAAGTTTATTTATTTTTTAAAATGTTAAAGAACAATTACCCAAATTTTTAAAGTTTTCAGGAAATAAACCACTGAAACCGAAGTTATTTTTTAAAATTGAGTTTCCAGCACAAACCCGCCTGCCACAACCGGAACCACAATCAATCAGTCAAATCATTCGAACGGTTCGTGTCGATAATCCGAATGGAAATGTTGTCGTTCATGTACAGCCGGGAGCGTCGTGTAGAAGATGTGTAAGTTCTCCTTTTTTTTAATGGAAGTAATGAGAAACCAGAACGTTTTTGATCTGGTATTTAATTTGTGAAAAATCTTTGAAACTGGATTTTTTTTTGAAAGTGTCAGTTATAATTGCAAAAAATCCCAATTTATCTGAAAATTATAAAAAATAAGTAATTTCACGATGTTTATAATGCATTTGGTAATTTTTTTTTTTGAAACGAACCGGTAGAACATAAATACCAGAAATACTGAAAATTTTAAATATTACTGAAACTGTGAAAAATTTCGAATTTAAAAAAATTGAACTTTTCTAAAAAACGCATTTTTAATAATATTAATTTTTGCAATCTACCTTTTGAGGAATAAAATTACAGAAGAGTACAGTTTTCAGAAATATTGAATGTTCTGAAATCTCATTTCTAAAATCCATTTTTTGTAAATCCATATCCAGTGAGACCCTGTCTTTAAAGATTAATAATCCCTTGAATTTTTAAAACCAAATAAGAGCTCTAGAAAAAGTCGAAAAAGCTCCAGAAAATCGTCATTTTAAATTATTGAAAATCTGTATTTCGGAATTTCTAAAAGACATTTTTTGTCAACTCTTAAAGTGAGATACTATCTTTAATGAGTCTTGATTTTCAGAGTTTTTATTTTTTCTAATTTGGAATTTTTAGAAGCAATTCAAAAAAAACTGAAATTTTCAGAAAGAAGCTAAAAAATCGTAAATTTTAAGGAAAAAATCAAAAGAGCTGAAATTTTCAGAAAAATTCGAAATTTAATATATCCTAGAATTCTGAATTATAGAATGTATCAAAAGTATAATTGAAAACTTTTTTTTTCAAAAAGTTACAGGTTTTTTCAGCTTTTTCCATCATTTAGGTCTATTTTCAGTAAATTTCTATTGTTAGAAAGCTCAGAAAATGAAAATCCAATTTATAGAATCGGAAAAGAGCCGAAACTGGGTAAATTTTAGGTTTCGAATAAGTTTTGACTAGATTTTTCTGAAAATTCTGGTTTTACAAATACTTTGTATGAATTCTGAGCTTTTATTTTGTGTTCGAACGGTTCGGCAAGGTTCCAGTAGTACGCTGTCTTTAATATTATGAAATTTCAAATCGCACACTGTCTTTAAGGAAAAATTAGATATATTCGAATTCGACATTTTCAGACCCTCGGTGTGATCACCCGCCAAACCGACATGTGCTGCCTTTTGTGCCTTATCATGCTCACCATCTTCACCTTCCCATTCGGTTTGATCTTCCTCTGCTGCGTTCCGTGCACCGTTCAGAATCGTTGTACCAATTGTGGAAGAATCGCTTAATTTCTAAAAATTAAGCCCTGTTAATTACCCCCAATAATTAAGCTGCTAATTATCTAACTATATTTCTGGTATCCCCATTCCAACTGTGTTCTAATTCATTTTCTTTCGAAATGTTTCTTCATGTTTCTCTCTCTCGAACATAGTCCGATTTTGGTTTCAGTACCGGTCGAAAAAAGTTAAACTTGTTTCTTTTGTCTCAATGACGTTTTTTTTCCCAAAAAACAAGTATTTTCTGAAATTTATAAAATAAAAAACTATTCAAATTTTAGGAGCCCACTTCTAGAAAAATACGGAAAAAAATTAGCATGCAATATATAACCAAATTTGTGAAATTAATTATGTAATAACTGTTGGAGCCTTTCTATTGGTGAATTGCTCCATTTTGCAAGTTTCCAGCGCGATGAGGACAAGGGGTTTGAGAAGATCCTGAAAATTTTGGAAATTTTTTAGAAAATCTGAAAATTCTCAAAAAAAAAATTAAAAATTTGAAAAGCTACCTCCGCACTACCAATTTTACTCCAAAATCGCAAAAATTTCATTTTTTATTTTGAAACGGAGATTTTTTTCAGAAAAAATTCAAAATCTTCGAAACACCTGAATTTCAGAGCAGTAACATTTGAAACAGAAATTTAAAAAATAAATTTCTGGATTTTTCCAGAATTTTAGAATTTCTTGATCTTTGCGATTGGAAGGCTGCTCAACCTCACAGTCGCTCCGCACGCACGCGACGCGGCTGCCGACACTCAACACACTGGATAATTCGCGGGAAAATGAATTTTTCAAATTTTCGAGTGTGTTGAGTGTCGGCAGCCGCGTCGCGTGCGTGCGGAGCGGCTGTGAGGTTGAGCAGCATTTCGAACGCAATGATCAAGAATATTTGAGTTGACAATACTTAATTTCGTATTTCGATGGCTAAATTTCGAAAAACAAAATTTCAAAATAGACTTTTCTGTATTCAGCAATTCATGAAACGAATCGTTTGTCAAATTACGAAGATTTCAATATATTTTGAAGCGTAGTTTTTTCGGGAACATTTCAAACCCCCTCGAAACCTAATTTTAAAAAATCAATATTTTCAAAACGTTTTTGAAACAATCGAATATAGAAATTTCCGGGGAAGTTAATCCACGGAAATTCGAATTTCTAGACCGTTTTTAAAATTTTCCATATTGCCGAGATAGCCTAATATGAATTTTCTATGATTTAAAAAAAGTCCAAAATCTCAAAAAATAATCCATACCTGAGCCGGTTGCAACAATCTCTGCGAATCGCTCGCCGGAATATAAGAATCAACATAAAGTCGAATTGTCGCGCCAGCCGAGCCTGTCCCGGACAAACGGAACACAAGTCTCGATCCATCCGCAAACAAGATGCGAAGTCCTTGTTTCGTGGCAACCGAACCATCAACCGGGTCATTATATTGGAAGTTATCCGCCACCGCCACTTTATAGGTCACTCCATTTGCTGTCAATTCTCTTCCAACCAATCCAGGAAGTGAGGCTTCGAGGAACGTCATCAAAAGGTTCGCTCCAGCCGCATCAACATTCTCATAATCGTATCTGAAAGGAAACATTTGTAAATTTGAGCAAATTTCCAATTTTTCTCTGAAAAAACCAATTTATTTCAAAAATATAAGTTTTAGAGGCTTAAAATTCGCATTTTTCTGTACATTATAAAAAAATGAGCCTTAAAATTTTAAAAATGGTGAAAAAATCTGAAAACTACCGTTTTTCTTCAAAATTTTATACTTTTCGATTAAAAATCTAAATTTTGAGCTGAAAATTGACAATTTTCTACTAAACATCGCATTTTTCGTATAAAAAATAGGAAATTCTTGAAATTTTCGATATTTTCATTAATTTTTTTAGAAAATGCTAATTTTCAATTAAAAAAAAATATTAATAGGGGCTCATAACGAAGAAAACCGTCCTTTAGCTTCAAAATTGTGCCTAAATTTAGAAAATTAGACAAATCACTAAATTAATTGAAAAAAAAACATAAAAATGGATATTTTCGCTTCAAAATGAGCTCAACTTCTTCAGAAACATTTGCAAAACACCACATTTTGCGAAATTTATTGGATCTTTGAGGTTTTCAACATTTTTTGCTTAAAAATCAAAATTTCAGCTTAAAAATAGCCTACAGTTCACTAATTTCCAAAAAATTTTAAAATTAGATTATTTTCATCAAAATAATTGTGAAAAATCCAAAAACTCAAAATTTACCTCGTAAACACATTCCTTCCATACTTCTTCCAATGCTGATTCACAATCTCCTCAACCGACTGTTTCCTCTCCGCCAAAATCTGAAGCCATGCCAAAAGTGCCCAAACTCCGTCTTTCTCTCGAATATGATCACTTCCAGTTCCGAATGACTCTTCACCGCAAAGAGCGATTCTTCCAGCGTCCATGAGATTTCCAAAATATTTCCATCCTGTCGGCGTTTCGTAAACTTGAAGCCCTTTTGCTTTCGCGACAAGATCGACGGCTCCGGCGGTTGGCATTGAGCGCGCAAATCCTGCAAAATGTGTGAACTTTTGACTAATCGATTTTTTTTTCAAAATTTTAAAATTTCAAATCACATAATATTAACACTTTGAACGTTTTTCCAAATTTCTACCAACTAACGCTCAAAAAATTTTAGATTTAAATTTCTAAAACTGAAAATCTACGGAATCTAGAAAAATGCGAGTTGAGTCATGTTATTCAGCTAATTTCTAGAAAAAAATAGCGAAAAATTATCAATTTAATATTTTTCGCTACTTTTTTCTAGAAATAATCTAAATAACAGGTTTTTCAACGCGCATTTTTCAGATCCCATAGATTTTCAGTTTTAGAAATTTAAATCTAAAAATCTTCAAGCGTTATTTGGTAGAAATTTGGAAAAGCGTTCAAAGTGTTAATATATATATATCAACGAATTAGTAAAATTTTGTTTCCAATTGTTCAATTTTTTCGAAAATCTAAACGTTTTTAAAAACCTAGAATATTTTTTAATTACTTTGGCATCGTAAACTCTTTTACATCATTTTTCTGAATTTTACAATTTTTCCACACTTTGCTGAAACAGGGAATAATTTCAAAGATATAAAAATTCTTTTAAAAATTTTCTTATTGCGATAAAATTAGAATTTTTCACTATTACACGTTTTTTCCAGTTTTTTCTGAAACAGAGCATTTTTTTCGAACATCCTCTGACAATTTCCAATTTTTCGACGACTTCATTGAATCATCTAATAATTGTATTCTCCATTTTGCTTAAAAAACCCCTAAAATCATAAAAATTGGACAATTTGTGTAGAAAAAATGCTAAACACTTTTTTTCGCCAAAATTCTCCAAATTTCCAGGCATTATTCATCATGCAGCTATTGTAATGACACTATTATCCTTTTTTTAAGCGATAAATGTTTTGTGAAACAGTGAATTCAAAATTTCCCTAAAATCGAGCGTTTTGCTAAATTTTAAAGTCCTAACTGACGCCAGAAACATACGCAAACCAAATTTTTTTCAATTTTCAACATTTCTTCAGATTTTTCTGAAACGGCAATTTCTTTCTGAAATTCGTATAAAAAATATTTTCCCGCAAAACTCAAATTCGAATATTAAAATATTGATTTAAAAAAAACAATACTGAAAAATAGCTTTTTTTGTATAATGACTATTCTGAACTATTCTGAACTCAACATTATGAATTCTGAAGAACAATTTTAATTGAATTATCATTGAAACTGTATTTTTTTAAATCCAAACACCAACCTTGAACCTTTTTACTTCTAAAATACGGAATCACTTCAATATTATCAGCAATCACTGCCAACGAATCACTAGGCGTCACAAAGAATCCAGACTTCCCCAGGATCATGTTACGATCCTGCAAAAAACGATCCAAAGGTCTAAGCATCTAATCAAAACTTGAACTTACTCCATCTCCATCAAAAGCCGCTCCCAAATCATGCTCTCCAGTCTTCAATTGATCCACCAACAACTTCGCATACGTCAAATTTGGATCCGGGTGACCTCCACCAAAATCCGGTTTTGGAACAGTTCTGAAAATGTATTAAAAATGATATTTAATTAAAAACTGGCTGAAAAACAACATAAAAATCTTAAAATCGTGTTTTTCCACGAAAATTTGTGTTTCTTTTCGAATTTTTGCACCTCTACTTTCCTAGTTTTAAAATTTTCAATGAATTTCATATTTTTCAGGTTGTAACGAATAAAAATACTTTCGAAAATGAAATTGGAAAATTTTAACCTCAAAAATCCACTGTTTCAGAATAAAAATAAATTTCGAAAAATTTAAAAAAAAATGTTTAAAACCTGCCAATGACGAAACTTCGAAAAAACGGCAAAAATAACAAAAATTGTCGAAAAAGAATTAAAATTTTTTTAAAAATCATTTTTATTTCATAAATTCAATTTGAAACTGCATTTTCTAAAAAAAATAACCATCCGAAATAAAATTCGAAAATAATTAAGATTAAATCCAAAAATTTCCCTGTTTCAGAAACGAAATAAAACATACTAGAATTAATGAAGCGTATGAAACATCATTTAACTTGAAAAAGTGCAAAAATAATATATATTTGGCAAAATTTCAAATTTTTTCAGAATAAAAATAAATTTGACAGAATTTCAGAAAATTTAAAATTCAAAAATTCACTGTTTCAAACCAAAAATAAATTTCAAAAAAAAAACTACGTCATTTCGATAAAAATAACAAAAATTGTCGAAAAAGAATTAAAATTGTTTAAAAAATCATTTTTATTCCATAAATTCAATTTGAAACGGCATTTTCTAAAATAAACCTTCTCAATTAAAATTCGGAAAGAATTAAGCTTAAATCCAAAAATTTCGCTGTTTCAGAAACGAAATAAAAATAATTTTTTTTAAGTTTTTAAGTTATTGGCGAAGGCATACATAATAAAAAGCGAAACTTTTTTAAAAACCGGTCAAAAGAAATTTTTTAAACTTAAAAAAACAACTCGAATTAACCAATTAACGTATCAAATATCAAACTTTAACAAATTCCAAAAATATTCGTTTTTCAGAATAAAATTCGATATTCTGACAGAATTTCAGAAAATTTAAAATTCAAAAATTTACAGTTTCAAACCAAGAATAAAATTTGAAAAATAGAAAAAACCACAATACTCAATCAATTATTGAAGAAACTTCGAAAAGTTGCAAAAATAACAAAAACTGCCGAAATTTTACCGTTTTAAAAAATATTTGAAACTTTGAAAAAAACTAGAATTAATGAAGCGTATGAAACATCATTTAGCTTGAAAAAGTTCAAAAATAATATATATTTGACAAAAGTTCAATTTTTTTCAGAATAAAATTTAATTTGACAGAATTTCAGAAAATTTAAAATTCAAAAAGTCACTGTTTCAGACCAAAAATAAATTTCAACAAAAAAACTACGTCATTTCGATAATGACGCTAATATTTTCAACGTAAGATTTTTGTATCACGCAAGTTGGTTTTGATCTACCCGGAAAATCGAAGTCTCTCACACAGTCATGCTATTTTAGCCTTTATTTATATTTTCCGTTTCAGTAAAACCATTTTTGTACTTAAATTCGCTAAAAAGGAGTATTTTTTTCGTTTTGAAGCTTTTTTCTGCTTGTTGTCCCCTAAAAACGTACCTCAAAAGATCCTTTGGATCCGCTCCAAGATGATCAACAAGAATTGTGGAAATATATGGTCCAGTTGCTCCGTGCATCGAATCCAACAATACTCTGAACTTCTGTCCGGTTAGCTGTCCAGTGAGAAGGCTTTTGATCTAAAAAAAAACCATCTAATTTCTCTTAAATTATCGATTTTTAAAAATAACCTTGGAAAAATCAAAGATCTGCTCCATCAATCCAACATACTCATTAACCGAATCAATAACATCAACCACAAAATGCCCAACACCATCAATATCATATTCATATCTTCCAATCTGCGTAAAATCACACTCCAAATCCTTAGCAATCAAATATTTATCGATTTTCGTGGTAATATCATAAATCGAATTGGTGACATGATCCGGCGCCGGTCCACCATTCTCACAATTAAACTTGATACCGAAATCACCCTTCGGACCGCCCGGATTATGACTAGCGGTCAGAATAATCCCTCCGTCGATTTGTTGTTTTCCTTCGAATCCTTTGCGGATCAGGTTCGAGACGGCCGGCGTGGAGAGGAAGCCATTTTGACCGACGATTAGGCGGGAAAGCTGGAAATTGATTTCTTTTGGAATTTTTTCAAATTTTTCTGAAATAATGAATTTTTTTAAAAATTTAATTTTAAATCCCTCTTTCCAATGTCCTTTTAATTTTTTTAAAACCATTTCCAATATTTTTTTTCAAAAATCGCTGAAGAATTTTGAAAAAATTATAAATAATGAGATTTTTATTAAAAATTAATCTAATTCTTTGAAATTTCAAAATTTAAAGGGACTTTAATTGAGATTGACTATTTAATTTGCTGAAACTGAAAATTAAGTAGATCTTTTACGGAAAAATCTAAATTTCATTTAAGAAATTGTTTTTTTTTTAATTTTTTAAAATTAAAAACCAAAACCCCGATTTTCTATAAAATATTTCAAGAAAATTCGAATTTTAAAATTTGGTTTAAATTTAGGTTAGTTTTAATTTGAAAATTTCGTGTTTTAGAATGCAATTTGTCACCGTTCGTAGGAATTAATGTTTTGAATTTTCAAATATCGGTTTCGAACTTTTCTGAAACGTATTATTAATTTTTGGGAAAAAATGCCGAAATTTGTTGGTTTTCTGAACCAAAGGTCGATGTCGCGGACTTTTCCAACATTTTGTACTTTAAATGTACTTTAAAGATCCAAAATGCTCTTTTAAACAACAAATTTCCATTTTTAAAATCCAATTTTCAACTTTTCCGCACCCCATTTGCAGCCGCAATCTTGATAATAACATTAGTTGCCTCCATCGATAGGTAGCGCCCATCTCCACCAACCACCAAAACAGCACCCTTCTTTTTTGAGCCGAGTCCCGCGTCTAAGGTGGCCTGGAATGGTTTGTATTAATTTTTTTAAAAGGTATTTAAATAAACCTGAATGAAATTTTCAGTATAATGTTGTTGCTGAAATTCTGGAACACGCTTCCGAAGTCCACTTGTTCCTGGCTTTTGTCCGGCGAACGGTTTGGTAGCGGTCTCGACGACAGCGATTCCCATGACGTGTTCTTAAGAATAATAAATGTTTTTTTTTAAATTTCTAAATTGAGACAAAAATGGTAAACAAGTAGTTAATAACGTGAAGGTTTGTTATCTTATCAATAAGTGTTTTTGTTCGTTGAGAAGAAGAAGAGAAAATGGTAAGAAAAATATTTTTAGGTTCAAAAAACTGATTTTTAAGGAAAACCGAAGAATATTTGTTTTAAAAATAACACAAAACATAGTTCAAATAGTCGCCCACTAAATATTTGAGCAAGACATAGAAATGTTGTTTGAAACAGACACAAAAAAAAACCGCGGTGAAAAATATACTCGGTGTATCGATAGACACTAGATATCCTATCTTTCTGAGAGAGAGAGATATAAATCTTCAATTTCGAAACGAAAAACAGAAAAAATAAATAGCATATGATATCGGAAAGTGGCCGTTTATTTGACGATTTTCAATTTATATATCACAATCAGCCGTGTGTTCTACACAATATACACAAGATACACACTACGTTGTGTTGGAAAATGAACGCTTTCTGGTGAAAATGGGCAAAATTACGTTTTTTTCATGAAAAAATGACAATTTTGAGGAAAATGATGACAATTTTCAAAAAATTCTAACTTCGCGGGCTTGTGCAATAGAGCGCGGTTAGTTCACGTTGCAAGAGAGTGTTGGTTTCGAGGAGGGTTGCAGAGTTTTTTCTTTTGAAAATTTGAAAACCCGCCAAAATTTTAACAAAAAAATAGGTTCGATGGAGCGCACTTTCATATCTTCATTTTTATTTTGGGGATTAATCCGGATTTTTTTTAAATTTCTGTGAAAATAATTTGTATTTCCAGGTTTTTAAGTCAAATTTTTAGCAGTCAGCATTTTGTATGATAGCTTACATCATAGGCCCGTTTTTTGACTCGCAGAAACCTAGAAAAACATGACTAAAATAGGTATTTTTGAAACTTGAAATTTTTGGCATGAAAAATCTCGACTTTTTTTGCTGTATAACTTAAAATGAATGTTACTGGCATTTTAAATACATAAATTGTTTGTACTGATGAAAAACATGAACTCTCTCGATAAAACTAAATTTTCGAAGAAACGTGATTTTTAAAAAATATATCGATATATCGCGGAAACTGCCTAGATTTTTATTATTTTTCGAGTCTAACATCATAAATTGAATTTTCTGGTCAATAAAATTTGAAATATAATATTTTCCTGCTAATAATTACCACAGCAATACAGTTGGTAGCATAGATGATGCAAAACTATTGAAAATAGGAATTATAAACTTCCAAAGCCATATCTATTGCTTAATGGCATTCCGTAAACGTGCAGCCTCGTACTAAACATGAAATCCGCGCTTCCCGAAATTTCTATTCAAAAACTACGTGCACATCTCCACAAAAAAACATTTTCCCCAGCCATTTCTCGCCATCTCTCTCGTTGCATCATCCATTTTTTGCTGTTGTTGTTCTCTTTCGCCTCTCTTCTATCATCGGTTGGCATTCGTTTTTATTTTCGAGGCCGCACAACTCTACAAAATCAATTTGATGTTATTTTTGTTTCACTGGCCGGTTATCAACCTCTTTCTCTTTCCTTCTTTAAAAATTGGAATTTGCCTTCATTTATGATCAATGAAGTTTCCTTTTTTGACCATTTTCCAAATTTTTCATCATTTTACAGAACCCCTACTTCTTCAAAATGACCCGCAAGTTTTTCGTCGGAGGAAACTGGAAAATGAATGGCGATTTTGCCACCGTTGATGGAATCGTCGCATTTTTGAACCAATCTGCTGGTAATTTTAAATTAAGCTAAAATTCCTCAATAAACCCCACAAATTCTAGGTAACGACTCGGTTGACATTGTTGTCGCTCCACCAGCCCCATACTTGGCTCATGTTAAACAAACCCTCAAGAATAACGTCAAAGTTGCCGCTCAGAACGCCTACAAGGTTCCAAAGGGAGCATTCACTGGAGAAATCTCACCAGCAATGATTAAGGACCTCGGACTCGAGTGGGTTATTCTCGGACACTCGGAAAGACGTCACGTTTTTGGAGAAAGTGATGCGGTGAGCTATTTCTTTTCAGTTTCAAGAAGGGCCACAAAATTAATCGATATTTTTCCAGCTCATCGCTGAGAAGACCGTTCACGCTTTGGAATCAGGAATCAAGGTTATCTACTGCATCGGAGAGCAATTGGCGGAGAGAGAAGCCGGACATACAAAGGATGTGAACTTCAGACAATTGCAAGCGGTTGTTGATAAAAATATTGATTGGACCAATGTTGTAATTGCTTATGAGCCGGTTTGGGCCATTGGAACTGGAGTTACCGCCTCGCCGGAACAAGCTCAAGAGGTAGAGGATGAGAAAATTGATGTGAAGGGGGGATTTGGAGCTAGATTAGAAGTTTACCAGATTACTGGCATCATGCTCTCAACACACAGAATATCCCTGGAATTATAACAAATCGAATAATCTCAAACTAGCTGGTTTTTTTTTGAAAATTAAGATCCAGAAGTCCAAAATTGGTTCAGAACACTTGGTTTTCTTAAAATTGAAAAATTTCATTTTTTGAAACAGGGAATTTTGCAAAAATATGTTTTTTCATTTTTAGACCACTTTGAAGGGGAAATTGTTGTAAAATTCATCTTAATGGAAAAAAAACTATAATTCTAGGATTTCTGAAAATTTCTAATTATTATTTATCCCGAAATATGAAAAAAATTCAGAAATTACAATTAGAATTGCTTAATTTCCCCATGGCCAAAATTTTTAGTTCACTACGATGCTACGCTAGAACGAAGAGTGTTTTTCGAAAATAGAGTGTTTCGAAAAGCGTTTTTTTTAGAATTTTCCAAAAAACCCTTTCAACTATTATTTTTCCAGGTTCACGAATGGATCCGTCAATTCCTTCGCGAAAAGGTATCACCAGCTGTCGCCGATTCCACTCGCATCATTTACGGAGGATCCGTCACTGCTGGAAACGCGGCTGAACTTGGAAAGAAGGCCGATATTGATGGATTCTTGGTCGGTGGAGCGTCATTGAAACCGGACTTTGTTAAGATTATCAACGCCAGATCTTAAATTTTACTTTTTTCTTTGTAAAATTCTATTCTTATGATCTTTTATGTACTCTAAGAAAAAATTCCCGTAGAATTCACATTGAATTGAATATATTCGCAACATTTTTCATGTAATTTAATAGAAAATTAGTATAAATCTTGCCGATTGCATTTGTTATGGCATGAGGAGGGGATTTTCAGAAGAATTGTTTAAGAATATCGATTTGAATATATTTTTTAGGGTTTCTTATTATTGATTTTTTAAATACCAAGTTTGCAGAATGAGTAATCAATATATCAATGAGCCAGTGACGACGGGAAAAGTAAGGATTTTTAAAAAATTGCGGTTTCAGAATTTTTTTCTTTTAGAAAATTGGTAAAGCTGGGTTTTGGTAACGAAATATCATAGGGAGGAAGAAATTTAAGAAAGAACTGAAATTACAGACAAATTAGAATGTTTTAGAAATTTCTGAAACTGGTATTTTTTTGGAATTTAATAATAGGTTCAGAAAGCTTGAATTTTTAGCTTAAAATTTTCAGAAATTTAGAAAAAGAAAAAAAATTACTGTTTCTATTTTAAAACAATATTTTTTAGAGAATTAAAGATAATCCCTGCTCATAAATTTGGGGTTATAATTAAAAATTATTAATTTTCTTGTAAATTCCGAAATTTCAAACAAAAACCTAGATTTTCTGACGTTTTTCATAATTTCGATAGATATTCCAAATTATTTCAATAATAAGGGACCCAGATTAAATTTTTGTTTTTTGTTTTTAAAAAATACGGTTTCGCCGAAATTATTTAGGGATTTAGGGTAGATTTATACATTTATTGAGTTCATGTTGGCTTTTTTGTTAATTGATACGAAATTTCGATCTAAAACGTTAAAATGCTGAAAATTCAGAAAAACCGGAATTTTTAAAGTTAAAAAATTTCAGGAATTTAGAAAAAGAAATAAGAATTGAAAAATTACTGTTTCTATTTAAAAATTTAGCATTTTTGAAAATTATTTGGTTATTTTAAAAATGATGCCGAAATAGAAATTTGTGTATATAATGAAAATCGTAATTTTTTTTTAGAAAATCTGGTGTTGGAAAATTAATTTTTTTGTTAATTTCAAACAAAAACCGGAATTTTCTCTATTTTGGATAGACATTCTTCAATAATCAGGGGCCTTAATTAAATTTTTTTGTTTTAAAAAAAATACGGTTTCATGTAAATTATTTAGGAATTGAGAGAAGATTTAGTATTGATAATATATCGATATATATCTTCAAGATTCTAAAATTTACACAAAAATTCTGGAATTTCGTTAAAAAACGGCAAAATTATTTTAAAAAACACGATAGGGTTCAGAAATTTGTTCTAAATTGCATCAAAACCCATTGAGAAGCGCTGAAAATTGTTTTTTTCGTGGAAAAATTGCTGTTTCAGGGTGATTTGAAAAATTACGATTTAACTGAAAGAAATTTGTAATTTCCGCATAATATTATTATCTAGATTGAAACAGAAAAAATTCTGAAAAGAAATGCTGAAAAACATGATTTTTGTGTTACCGAAAATTATAGTAAAAATATTATGGTTTCATAATTTTTGTTTAGAAATTCAAAAAATAGACAATGTTTGTTTACCCCACTACACAGAAAAACTGAAATTAAAGACAAATTTGAATGTTTTTTAGAAATTTCTGAAACCGGGATTTTTTTTTTGGAATTTTAATATTATTTTGAGAAAAACCGGAATTTTTAGCTTAAAATTTTCAGGAATTTAGAAAAAAGAAAATAATTGAAAAATTACTGTTTCAATTTTAAAACAATATTTTTCTAGAGAAATTAAAAATAATTACAAAGTGTAAATGTGGTGTTATAATGAAAAATTGTAATTTTTCTAAAAAATTTGGTGTTTAAAATTTTTTGGATTAAAAATCATTTTAATTGCTAGTTAAATTGGATAGGCATTTTTCAAGAACCTTGAGAAGTGAAAATGAAAAAAAAAATTTTTCGATTTAAAAAAAAAATACGGTTTCACTTAAATTATTTTGCGATTTAGGGCAGATTTATATTTTTAGTACGTTTATTATGAATTTGTTCGAAATTTCTGAGTTAAAAAACGTTAAAATGATTTTAAAATGCTGAAAATGGTGATAGTTTCCAGAAATTTGTTCTAAATTGCATCAAAACCCATTGAAAAGTGCTGAAAATTGGTTTTTTCATTGGGTAATTATTCAGGGAATAAGAATAGGGGATATTTTTTATAAAATTTGATTTAATGCAAATTCTGAAGGGAAAATTATATTTTTCTGGCCAAAATTTAAAAAAAAATCGAAATTTTCACGTAAATACAATTTTTTAAAAATTACGGTTTCAAAGAAAACATTTTTTTGTCATTTTTTAAAAAAATATATCGTATATACTCATTAATTAAATGTTTTGGATAACAATATGTTCTAAAATAAAAATTCTGAAACCGTTAAAAAATAAAAACCAAATAAAAGCGTCAAATTTCCTCTAGGTGACACTTGAAACAACCGCCGGAGACATTGAAATCGAGTTATGGACGCGAGAAGCGCCGCTAGCATGCCGGAACTTTATTCAATTGTGCATGGAGAATTATTACAAGGGATGTGTGTTTCATCGACTTGTTAAAAGTGGGAAAATTTGATTTTGAGGATTTAAAATGAGGTTTTTTTAAATTTCCAGATTTTATTATCCAAGGTGGCGATCCGACGGGCACTGGAAAAGGTGGTGAAAGTATTTATGGAGCGCCTTTTAAGGTAGGTTAAGCAAAAGTTTCAAAAATAAGTGAAAAATACGACAAAAATGTGTAAAACTGGATTTTTTTTGGAAAAAGTCGGATTTTATTAATTAGGTGGTTTCTTAGACCAGCTTTTGGAATATTTTCGGACTTTTGGATCAAAAAAATCAGACCCAGAAGGCTATTTTGCTGAAAATAAGTGAATAATGGTTTTTTAAAAATAAAAACAGAAATCTCATTAGAATTTTTCAAAAAAAATCGAATAAAAACTTGGATTTTGAACAAATAACAACAATATTAAGAATATTCATAAATTTTTTTAAAAATTGGTGAAACGGTGAATTTTCAAACATAAAAAGTTATGATTTGGAAGATTTTGTCAATTTTTGAAAGATTTGAGGGTATTTAACTGAAAATAAGAGACATATGGTTTTAAAATTGAATTTTTGAATAATTAAAAATCTACAGATATTTTATTTGAATTTTTCAAAAAATCAAGTGAAAACGAAATTACTATTCAGCAAAATTAAGAATATTCGTTAAAAAATATAAAATTCGGTGAAACGGTGAATTTTCAAAAATAAAAAGCTATGATTTGGAAGATCTTGTCAAGTTTTGAAAACGTTAAAAAAATTCCGGCTTCAAAAAAAATCTCCATTTTTTCAGAATTTATGTTACACAATTCTTTAAATGTATCCTTTAAGCCTAGATGGGTCCGTACGGCACGAAAAGCCTGCAATAGCCAAAAAAAAACAAAATGTTCATTAGAATTTTTCAAAAAATCGAATAAAAACTTAGTTTTTGAACGAATGACAACAATATTAAGAATATTCGTAAAGCATTTTAAAAATTGGTGAAACGGTGAATTTTCAAACATAAAAAGTTTTGATTTTGAAGATCTTGCCAATTTTTGAAAAATTTGAAAAAATCCCGGTTTCAAAAAAAGTTCTGTTTTTTTTTCAGAAATTATTTTACGCAATTTTTCGAATTTCTCCGTTAAGCCTAAATTGATCGATAAGGCACCAAAAGCCTGAAATAGTCCAAGTAATGCAGATCCAGACTGAAAAACTATCAAATAACGAAAAAGTAGTGTTATTTGAATTTTTAAACGAAACAGAAAATTTTTGTACGTGTTTTCATAATTCGTAGGCATTGGGAATAGAAAAAGAAGAATTATTAAAAATTTAGATTTTCAGTGAAACCGGAATTTCATTTTTTTTTAAATAAAAAGTGTAGTTTTTGTTGAAAAAATTGATGTTTTCCCTAAAAACGATATTTCAGGATGAATTCCACCAAAGACTGAAATTCAATCGACGCGGAATCGTTGGAATGGCAAACGCTGGGCGAGATGACAACGGATCGCAGTTCTTTTTCACGATTGGCGAGCGAGGAGCACCGGAATTGGAGAAAAAGCACACGATTTTCGGGAAAATCACCGGACCGACGCTTTTTAATATGCTGAAAATGACGGAGGTTGAGGTGGGAAGGGATGAGCGGCCGAGCACGTTGTATAAGGTTACCGGGGCGAAGATTGTGACGAATCCGTTTGATGATATTAAGCCGAGGTGAGATTTAGGTTTTGGGAAGAAGGATTAATAAATTATCGAATTATATCTACAAAAAATGATGCCGTTGGGTTTTTTTAAAAATTTCCAGACTTTATTAGATAATTTACAATGTTTTTAATTAGTTTTAGAAATTAATTTAAGGACATTTTTAAAAAATACTGTTTCAGATATTTTAGATCGAAAAAATTCTGAAAAATGTGGTTAATATTGGTCAACGAGACAATAGAAAAAAAATTAACGAAAGTATGTCCTAGTTTTTAAAAATGTTCATTAAATCAGCGACAATTTAAAAATTTGCGAAAATTTTTGAAAATTCACTATTTCACTGCTCAAATTTGATTGCAATATCATATTTTTTGCTGATTATTGATATATATACAATAGGAATTTTAAATGTATCTTTTTTAAAAATAATCTAGAATCCTAATTTTTTGAATCCCAAATAAATTCTTTAAAAAATTATGTTTTTTTGTAGAAATTTCAGTTTTTTGTTATTTGAGTTGTCTGAAAATGAGTCAACCTAAAAAAAACAATCAAAGTCAATGAAATTGATGTTTAGAAAATACTGTTTCAAATTTCTTATATTTAAAATGTTTGGAAATAATGATTATTTACTTCCGGCAAAGTATTGGATGACATTAGAATTTTAAAAAAAGTGTATCTCATGCCTGAAATTGTTCAAATTTTTGTTAAATATTAAAAATCAATCGATAAATACAATTTATGTTTTTGAAAAGAGGTATTTGTTGCACTGAAAACTGCAAATATCGAAAAATAGGAAAAACTAGAAAATTTGGACCACTTTTTGAGAAAAATCAAATTTTCGGCATGATGCCGACAAGCTCGAAATTAGGTGTCAACATGAAAAATACTCAAAAATATGCGGGTAATCGATTACCGAAGAGATTTTGACTTTATCTTTAAAACTAAAAATTTCGATTTAGGGACCACCCGGATTTTTTTCACTAGGTCAAAGGGGGCGTGGCCAAATAAATTATGTATTTTTTTTCTAAGGGGGGGCCTAGGTACCCTCCATGTAAAATATCAAGATCGTAGCTTCACGTTGGTGCAAGTGTGCCATAGCCAATAGGCCTGATGTCGAAAATCTCAGACATCGACTATTAAGAAGCTTTTTAAAGGTACCAATAGATGGGAAATTCAAAGTAGATTTTAAAAAACTATTGAAATTTTGAATTTTCATAAAATTTGAAAATTTTAACGTAAATTTTCAGTTTCAGAAAAATTATAGATATTTTTGCGATTTTGATGATTTTAGTGCCTGGATAATTAATTAAACGTGGATTCAAAAAACACATAAAATTTTGAATTTTCATCAGTTTTAGAGGAGTTTTATTTGATGGGATTAAATAAAAATAGGATTATAGAATATTTTAAAAGATATATTTCAAATTCTTATTTCAAGGAGGCAGTTTTATTAATTTACAATTGCATGATATTAATATCAAATTGAACAGTGAAACAGTGAATTTTTGTCAGATTCAAGAATTTTTAAATTGTTGCTGATTTAAAGGAGGGCTTTACGGAGATTATGAATGCGTCTGGGAAGAAAATAGGTTTCATTCTCATTCCAAATCTGTATTTAAAATTTTCTAAAACCACCTAGAAGCCGAGAAAACACGCCTCAAAACAATGGCCTAGAAAAACGGGCCACCTGGCCGAACTTTTTCCTATGAGCTTTTTTCGTGTTTCGTTAATAAATAGTTATGCAGAATGCTTATAGTAGTCCTTTCTTATGTTTTGTTTTTCATTTTTTTGGACTTTTCATGCCTGCGGACTAGTTTTCGCCGGTGGCCCTTTTTTCTAGGCCATTGTTTTGAGGCGTGTTTTCTCGGCTTCTAGGTGGTTTTAGAAAATTTTAAAAACAGATTTGGAAAGAGTCTGAAGCCTATTTTCATCCCAGGCGCATTCATAATCTCCGCAAAACCCTCCTTTAATGAAAAATTTTAAAAAACTTGAAGAAGTCATAATTTTTTAAATTGTTAACTTACTATCTTTTTCAGATTTTTTAGACCTAAAATATCTGAATCAGTATTTTTTAATTTCCTTAAAAATTAATTAAAAACAATGTAAATTAACGAAAATTGAAAATTTTGAAAGTCAAGGCAGAATTTAGAGTTTTTTTCAGTGAAACAAGGAGATTTTCGAGATTTTTAAAAATAATTTGAAACTGTATTTTTTATTTTCAAAGGAAATTTTCAAAATCTCACTTTTTTCAGAGACAAGAAGAAAAAGAAGGAAAAATCGGAGAAAAATGAGAAAAAGGTTGTGGAGACGAAGAAAACGAGTCTATTGTCGTTTGGAGATGAAGCTGAGGAGGATGAAGAGGAGTTGATGACCTTTAATAAGGTTTGCATTGGGAAATTTCAAAAAATATCGATTTTTTCTCGCAGAAAACAGCACATAAGCCAAAATCAGCACATGATGCGCTGGATGATGAGAGATTGAGTAAGCAGGCGGCAGTGACGAAGGATGAAATGAGTAATTATGTGGCGGAAGATGATGAGTTTCAGAAGGATAGCACGGCGATTTCGAGTATTCGAGCAAAGTTTTTGAAAAAGAAAGAGGTTGGTTAGAGCATTTTTTACCAAAAAAATACTGTTTCAAAATTTTCTCAATTTTCAATCTCAAACGAATAACTCCAATTTACTCCTCTATACTTCGACTTTTCTTGAAAATTTAAAAAAATCGTTTTTTTTTGTAAATTTTGATGAAATCGTTATCATATCATCATACTATATAATATAATAAAGCGTTGCTTCCAAAAAATTCCAGAAGCTTCTAGAAATTTCCCGAAGTTTCCAGAAAATTCCAGAAGCTTTCAGAAAATTCCAGAAGTTGCCGTTTTCCACTAAATTAAAAAAAAAATAAAGTTTAAGTTACTAAAAACCTTATTTTTAAAAATTTTTAGAAAAAAACATTCTGAAAACAGTAAAAATTAATTTTTTGAACTTTTGATTTTTAATAATATTTAAATTTTAGGTTTTTTGGAAAACAAAATTTTTCAGGATTCAAAGTCTGAAAAGTTGCTTTCAAAAATTCTGTTAAAAAATTTAAAATTTTTAATTTTTAACATTATTTCTGAAAAAAATAAAATTAAACAAGTCGTTGTTGATGATTCATTGTAAATTTTTAAAAATTCGAATTTTCAAGAAGAAATTCTAAAATTTTCCGTTTTTTTTTCTGAAAATTCGAGCTTTTTGCAATTTCAGATGGCTGAAAGTTCAACAACAAAAGAGGATGATGATCAAGATTTGGAGAAATTGATAGATGATGAGAAGAAGGCGAAACAGCAGGAAGAAATGTTGGTTTTTTTCAAAAATCCCTGCAAAATTTCAAAATTTTTAGCGATAAAATGAACACAGAATTGAAAGAGATGCAGAAGGAGTATATGAAAGCGTTGAGAGGGCCGAAGGAGAAGAAAAAGAAGGAAAAAGGTATGAAAAATAGGGTTTTTCTAGAAAATTGGGGAGAGTTTTCAGAGGAAATTGTCAGTGAAGCACTGCAAGAGTATCAGCAGCAGAAAATGAAGTTTAAGGCGAAGACGGAGAAGCTGGTGAAGCAGAAGGATGCGGGGAGAGAGGATCAGGTGGGTTTTCGGGCTGAAATTTCCAAAAAAGGAAAATTGCACATTTTCTTCCAAAAACTAATGATTTCAGGATTCATTAACAAAAATTAGAAAGTTCATAAGAAGTTTTTGTTTTCTTTGAAAATCTATTTGTAAAAAATCGCAGTTTCAAATTATTTTTATATATTTTAATGCATTTTCGAAAATTTAGTTAACCTTCTTTATGATTCGTTTCTAGAAAATCTTACAATGTATTAAAGACAGGGTATAACTAAAAATTGTTTTTAATATTAAATTAAACTCCAAATCTGAGTAATGAATTGGCATTGCATTTTGTTCAAATTTATTGTATTCTTAGTGTGTTGAAACAGAAAATTTTATTTATTTCGATTATTTTTAGAATTTGGGTACAATAGAGCGCACTTGAAAAGGAAATCTGGAAAATAAAACAAAAAATAACGTTTTGAAGAATTTTGGATGTAGCTTGTCAGTTAATGCGATCCAAATCCAAGGCGAAAAATCATAATTCGAATGAGAGCCAGATGGACCGCTGCTATGAGGCGTGTATTTATCGGTGTGATTTCGCATAAATTGCATTGTACTAATGAGAGAACGCTCTAATTTTTGAAACTAAAGATCAGGTAGGATCTGACCCACTGTCTTTAAGATTTCAGAAGGTTTTTTTTATACGGAACATCAATTTTCTAGAAATTTTTAAAATTACCTTTTTATGCAAATAAATCGTCATTGAACTTGAAAAAATACGGTTTCAAAAATGATTAGCATATAACATTTTTATTTGTAAACAATCCGTCGTGCGATCTTTGAAGGATTTCGATTTTAAAATTGTACTTTTTTGTAAAACCGCTACTTCAGACGCTCCAAATGTTGTCAAGATTCAAAAAACGACTTCACGCGTCGAACCAGAGTGGAATTTTGTTTGACAAGAAAATCCAGATTGACGAGGTAAAAGAGGGCGGGGAGAAGAAGTTTGGAATGGATTTGGAGGCGGAGGACACTGTTGGAACCTCGTGGTAAGTTCGATTTTTGCTTTAAACGAAGAATTATGAATATAACTGAAATGAATAGACTTCATTCTCATTCCAAATCTGTTTTAAAATTTTCTAAAACCACCTGGAAGCCGAGAAAACGCGCCTCAAAATAATGACCTAGAAAAAGCGTGGCCTAACTTTTTCCTATGAGCTCTTTTCGTGTTTCGTTAATAAATAGTTATGCAGAATGCTTATATTAGTCCTTTTTCTTAATGCTTTTTTGGATTTTTCAATCCTGCGGACTAGTTTTCGCCGTTGGAACCACTTTTTCTAGGCCATTGTTTTGAGGCGCGTTTTCTCGGCCTCTAGGTGGTTTTAGAAAATTTTAAAAACCGATTTGGAATGAGAATGAAGTCTATTTTCATTCAAGGTACAATTATTATCTCCCTAAAATCCTCCTTTGAATTTTCTGAAAAAGTTACAAAAATCCGATTTTTGTTTCTAGGATGGCTCATCGTTTCCACGCTGAAGACGTCGTCACCTCATCCAAAGCGAAAGACGCAAATATGCGTGAAGAATCCGAAGACTGGTACGAAATTACCGATCCGAGAAATAAGATGGCGAAGCGGAGAAGGGGGGAGGAATGAGTTGAATTTTAAATTATTGATTTTTTTCTGTGAATTTATTGATTTTTTTTGTGAAATTTTGTTTTGAAAACAAATACATTCTTTTTTTTTCTACTCGCGCTTAATTTTGAGCGCGCACGCTTAATAAGCGCATAATTGCTTATGGGATATATTTGAACCATATATTAATGTTTCAGAGTTCACCAAGAATTTTATCAGAACTCTGAAACAGTAATAATTGGCTTTAAAAAATCCCTACAAGGATATTATTGAAAATTTCGCCTTCGCGCCTAATACCCGCTTGAGTCAGCCGTTGCTTGATCCCATCCATTTTCCTAAACTCCTCCAAAAAATATAACATTGCATAGAAAACAACGAAATTCAAATAAAAAGACGAAAAATTTCGGGTTAGGGATATTTCATATCAATTTTTACAATAAAACAAAAAAGAATCAAATAAAAGAGAAGAACCATAATTTTTTGGTCAACAATTTCAAAATAATAATGACAGATTTTCAGAGAAAATATATATAAATAAATAATGAAATAAATAGGCACTTGTTAGACACAGACAAAAAAAGACCACACAACCGCATTTGATTGGCTGGGAGGGAAATTATTCTTTTCTACATGAAGAGAAAACAAATATGTTGATATCTATCACAAGTGAAATTTTTTGTTTAGAAATAATGACATTTAGGGTGGGTTAAAAAGTTAATAGGAAAAATTAAAAATAATTAAATCGACTTTAGACGGAATCCTCCCGCGACATTTGGAGCGGATTCACATACTCGAAACCGTCAAATTCACTTTGGTCTATTCTTGCAATAACTGCCGGGTTGTCTGGCGATAGTTGTGGTGGTTCATCGGTGAACTGGAAAAAAAAACGAATTTTGGGGACAAATAACAGAATTCTGGGCATTTTTAGAGTATTAAAATAATATTAATAATGTTTAAAGGAGGGCTTTACGGAGATTATGAATGCGTCTGGGATGAAAATAGACTTCATTCTAATTCCAAATCTGTTCTTAAAATTTTCTAAAATAACCTAGAAGCCGAGAAAACATGCCTCAAAAACATGGCCTAGAAAAAAGGGCCACCTGGCCGAACTTTTTCATATGAGATTTTTTCGTGTTTCGTCAATAAATAGTTATGCAGAATGCTTATATTAGTAATTTTAAATGTTTTTTCATCTTAATTTATGAGTTTTTTTTTTCAATTTTTTGGACTTTTAATGCCTGCGGACTAGTTTTCGTCGGTGGCCCTTTTTTCTAGGCCATTGTTTTGAGGCGTGTTTTCTCGGCTTCTAGGTGGTTTTAGAAAATTTTAAATACAGATTTGGAATGAGTCTGAAGCCTATTTTCATCCCAGGCGCATTCATAATCTCCGTAAAGCCCTCCTTTAAACTTTTTTCAAAAAAATTTGTCAAAAAATAAATATTCACTGTTTCAAAATAGTTTTTACTGAACAGCAATGGAAGGCCTCCAATCTGCTTCTCTTTGTGGGCTAATTTTGTAAAAAAAAACTACATAAACTTTCGAAACATTAGAAAATCTATAAAAATGGAGAACCCACGATACCGGGTCATTTATTAAAATTCAAAAATTTATTGAGAATCCCAAAATTTTCCTGAAACAGAAATTTTAAAATCCAAAAATTTCACGAAAATCGTTTTTTTTTTAAATAATCTCAAAATTGGTTTCAGCATTTCGAAATCCGTCTGAAAGTCTCAAAAAATTCATTCACAATCCTACGACTGCGCCAAAGATTTGGAAACCCATTTAAAATCTTTAAATCTTATGGAAACAGTAATTTTTGAAAAATTTAAAAATATGTGCATCTTACTGAACAAATAAAAATATGAAAATTAATTATATTTTATTGAAACCCTTAGGATTAGCAATTTTTAAAATTTAAAAATATACTGGAAAATTTCAAATTTTTTAAAAAGAATCTGAAAATCTCGAATTTCAACAGCAGACTTCTTTTTTTTTAAAAAAAATGATAGGGGCCGTCAAGAATATACAATTTTAAATCGAAACATTTTGAAATTTCTGTGAAGCAGAAAATTTTCAAATTCAAAAATATACGAAAACACCGCCTATTTGAATAATCTCAAAACTGGTTTCAGCATTTCGAAATTCGACAAACAATCTCAAATATTGCCAAGAACAAAGATAACTGTTGCACCAAAGATTTGGAAACCTCTTTAAATTTTACGGAAACAGTATTCTCTTTCGAAAAACTGAAAAATATGTGGATCTTATTGAACAAATATGAAAATCACATTTTGTTAAAACCCTCAGAAGAATACGGAAATTCTGAAAGTATTGCAATTTTCAAAATTTTACAGAACCAGAAATGTTTAACATTTAAAAATATACTGGAGAATTTCAAATTTTTTTAAATAATCTGAAATTCTCGAAATAGGTTCCAATCGTTTTTTTAATGCCAAATCGGGAAAATTTTGAAATTTTACTGAAACCGAGAATTTTAAAATCCAAAAATATAGAGAAACCGCTTTTTTTTGAATAATCTGAAAACCGCTTCCAGCATTTCGAAATCCGGCTGAAAATCTCAAAAATTTTAACAAACAACCAAAAACGGAATTCCAAAACCAAAGATTTGGAAACCCATTTAAAATCTTAAAATTTTATGGAAACAGTAATTTTAAACTTTTTTTTGAAAAAAATATGGAAAATCTCCAAATATTAACGAAAATCGATTAAAAAATAAGATAATCTTAAAGGTGTTCCTCACAATTTTTGAGTTTTCATCTCATTTTCATCTTATTCGCCGCATTTTAAACCCTATGAAAGCAAAAATTTAGAAATGTCTGTTTTTTGGGTAAAAATCTTGAAATTGGCGGTATATTATGTTGTTAGAATTTAAAAAGTAATTAGACATTTCACTGAAACAGAAATTTTTAAAATAATCTCTGAAAATCTTGAAAAATCATTTTCTAAAAAACAACACCCCCTTACCTGATGATCAAAATGCCTCAAATCCCTATCACCCTCAACCGACGGATGATAAGGCGGCGCAATCGTCTTCTGCTCCAACATCTCCCAATCCATGAATCCGTTAAAGAACTGATGTTCCTTCATATCTCTCAACCCTTCGGCGATGTCAAATTTGCATCCAAGCCTCTCGTTCGGATCCTTGTTCAGGAATCCTTTCAGCACTGCGGCCGCCTTCACCGACAACGATCTCGGAATCCGAATCTGCTTTTCCAGAATAATTTGAAATAGGTAGTCCTCGGTGTTCTCTTCAGCTCCATTCGGCATCCCAATAATATCGAATGGCGATCTTCCAGCCATCATTTCAAACCTTAATTTTTGGAATTTATCTCGAATTTAAATCAAAATAATGAAAAATAGGTTTAAATAATTTTATTTTTAAAAATCGCTAATAACATTATACAAACAATGCTTTTCAAAATCCTTACAAGGGAAGTGCGCGAAGTCACCATCGCCAATCGAGTTGAGACCTATACCATTCGATAGAGCTTTAAAGCTAGGTCTAGAATCCGTTTTAAAAGTCTGCCGGTTCGACCTGTGAGCCGGTGAAACATGGGCTCAAAGTTCCTTGAAAAAGAGGTGAGTATATAAGCGCACCTGAACCCTTCTACCCCATGTGGCTGCGTGGTCAAGTGGGTTAAGCACTTGCCTATGAAAATATTTTCCAAAAGTTCGATTCCAAACGGTTGGTAATTGTTTTGCATACTTTTTTCTTTTTGTTTTATTTTGTTTAAAAACGTATTAATAAAACAATTTACAAGTTTGCCCATTTTAATCATTTCTCATCGTTATTCATTTGTCAATTTTCTTTGGTAATTTGTAAATGTTCACCGTTGTCAATAATCAAAATCTTTATATTACTATTTTCATTCAAAATTGTTTTATTAAAACGTTTTTAAACAAAAAAAACAAAAATAAAAAAGTATGCTAAACAATTACCAACCGGTTGGAATCGAACTTTTGGAAAATATTTTCATAGGCATGTGCTTAACCCACTTGACCACGCAGCCACATGGGGTAGGGGGGTTCAGGTGCGCTTATATACTCGCCTCTTTTTCAACTCAAGGAACTTTGAGCCCATGTTTCACCGGCTCACAGGTCGAACCGGCAGACTTTTAAAACGGATTCTAGACCTAGCTTTAAAGCTCTATCGAATGGTGTAGGTTTCAACTCGATTGGCGATGGTGACTTCGCGCACTTCCCTTGTTAGAAACATTTTTTTTTTTTTGAAACAGCATTTTTTCAAAAAAAATTTTTTTTTTAATTAATTTCAAAATTAATTATCCGGAACACTGTTTACCCGAATTTTTAAAAGAAATTTATTAATTTCTTTGGAATTCTCTTAAAATTTCTAATTATCTATATTTTTTGGCTAAAAATCCAAAATTTGTTACATTTTTAGAGAAAACTTGAAATTTTCAACTCAAAAAACTGATTTTTTGAATTTTAACAGATTTTTTTCAAAAAAGATGTATATTTCAGAATTTTTTATAAAAATAAAAATCTAAAATTTTCAGAAATTCTTTTAAAATCTGTAATTTTCAGAGAATTTCAGAAAAAATGACATTTTTAAGTCTAAAAATTGAATTTTTCAATTTTAACTGACTTTTTTCCGTTTCAATTAAAAATTATTTGATTTTTTTCCAATTATTCTATTTTTTCAACAAAAAAAAGGGCATTTCAAATTTTTTTTAGAAATATCTAAAACTTTCAGAAATTCTTGAAAAAAAGGCATTTTCAGCAAACATTTCAATGATTTCTTTAAAAGAATAAAAACTTCTGAAATTAATGATTGTTTAAAAAATTTCCCAAAAACCAACTCACATCAACACCCCAAGTGCCCACCAATCAACACTAAACCCATAGTCCTCTCCTCTCAATATCTCCGGCGCGATATAATTCGGTGTTCCGCAGAATGTCGACGTCAAATCGCCGGGTTGCACATTCTCCTTGCACATTCCATAATCGGTTAGTTTGATGTGCCCTTCGGCGTCAATTAGCACATTGTCGAGTTTCAGGTCTCGGTAGATGATTCCGCGTGAGTGAAGGAAGTGAAGAGCGAGGATTATTTCACCAGCGTAGAATCTGAAATTCGAGTTTAACTCATAAAGGTTTAATTATCCCTTTAAACATTTTTTGTTTGAAGTACAATTTTTGAAACAGTAATAATTCTAAAAATTAATTTCTAATCGATTCTTCAAAAACCCCTAAAAAATCGATAATAAAACTGTAGAAAACTATTTTTTTAAACGTAATTTAGCACCAATAATTCAATTTTTTTAGAATTTTGTGTCATATGACTACCATTATATGAATACCCCCTGAAATTTTGAAATTTCATTGAGAAAATCTATAAAATTTCAGTAAATCATGGAAATTATGAATAAAAAGTGGAGTTCTTCTTCGTTCTTAACAATACTACATTGTTTGAAATTTTGAAACAGCAAAATATTTTAAATTTCTATTTTTTTGAAATTTTTTAACTTTTTGATTTTTTAAACGTTTTTTTAACAGAAAATTGACATTGAGAGAATATTCTTTCGGTAAACTTCAAAATTTCAATAATTTTCACAAAAAATAAAAAATTGACGTCTTCAGATAACAAAATAATGTTGTATTACTAAATCCCTCTTAACATGTTTTTTAAAAATTTAATTTTTGAAACAGTAATTAATTGAAACATTCATTTTCTCTGCATCCTTCAAAATTAGAGCGAAAAACTAAAAATTGAATAAAATATAAGGTTAATCCATTGAAAAGTTCACAGATTTTCAAATTCCATTTTTTTTTGTTTGGAAAATTTACTGTTTCTAAAATTAAACATTTTTCTGCAAAATCAAATTTTGCTCAATAAAAAAAATGTCGCATCAGTAAATCATAAAATTCACCTCCAAACCGTTGAAAAAATTCAGGAGCATTTTTTTAAGAATTTGAAAAACAAGCTTTCGAAAATTAAAAAAAATTCAAATTCTGAAAAAATCTAATTTTTAATTTTTCGCTTTATTTTTTCAAAAATTATCCATTTTTCAAATCCATTGAAAAAATCAAAGATCGAACTTACAGTACATATTAAAAAATATTTCAAATTTTTAAAAATTAATTACTTAGTTTTTCCCAACATTTACTGTTTCAAATATTTATTTTTTTCAATTGTTCTATAAAAATCAAAGGTTCCAACAATAACATTCATTTGCCACCCAAACCCACACGCAGGGAAATTTTTAAAAATTTTTCTGTTTCAAAAAAATTCAACCAAAAAATATTTCAAAATTTTCAAAATTTCCATAAAACCATTTGGATTCAAAAAATCCCCGAGTAATTGGAATTTCTCGGAATTTTCAATTTTCACATGATTCGCTTCAAGACCTTTAATTATAAAATATATGCCCCCCTTTAACCAATTTCATGGAAAACGTCAGTTTTTGTGTTTATCTTTATGGGAACAGCGCGATAAAAAAAATTAATAGCTATATGTATATAATAAAAATAAATACAATTTTTGAAACCGTATTTTTTTTTTTTGAGAAATTTTTTTAATGCTGGAAACTCGATATCTTCTAGAGTAGATAACCGAAAAAATGATTTAAAAAAAGGAAGGAATTCGACTAGAACAGCATTTTTAAAAAAATCCAACCCACCTTGCATGATCCTCCGGCAGTTTTCTCTGCTGCTGCATATGGAACATCAAATCACCGCCCGGTACAAATTCAATAACAAAGAAAAGCCTCGATTCCGTCTAAATAAAATAAATTTGCAAAAAATCTTTAAAACCTATTCGCCCCCCTACCTGAAAACAAGAGTGCAATCCAACCAAAAACGGATAATTCGATGCCGCCTCAAAGACCGACTTCTCCGTCTGAACCCAATCGATATCCTCATCCTCGTTGAACATCTCCTTCTTAATGATTTTAATCGCATAGATTTGTTTCGTTTGCACGTGTTCCGCCTGCACAACTTTCGCATACGAGCCGCGTCCAATGACGGTTAGTAGACGAAAGTCTCTCAGTGAGACCGCCCATCTTGACTGAAAAACGAATATATTCTTAAAGGGGGACTATACGCATGGTTATAGATGTTGCTAAATCGATCTGAAATTCAATTAAATATACCTAATGACAACAAAATTTGCAAAAAACTCGAAAAGGGCTCCCCGGAATCGAACTTTAGTCTCAAAAGTGTCAGCCAAGTTCGATTCCGGTTGTCCTTTTCTACTTTTCTGCTAATTTTTGTCACTAGTTATATGAAATTGAATCTCAGATCGCTTAAGCAACATTTATAACCACCTTTAAAAAGCTGAAAAAAATTAAATAATCAATATTAGCTAAAAACCGAAATTTATAAACTTAAAAATACCGTTTCAATAAATTTAAAAACTAAAATTAAAAAGAACATTACAATTCGCCGTCAAAAAATAAATATTAAAAAATCAACGAGAAACCGAAAAAAATGTTGAAATATTGAAATTTAGGCCACGCCCACTTTTCACACCTTTTTCGAGAAAAAATTTCACTGTTTCTAAAATTCAATATATCAAAAATTAAAAATAACGAAAATTCACGATATTGGGGTGCTTTAAATTCAATTTTAAATATATTTTTTAAGCTTAAAATTTTATAATACTAAGGGATCCAAAAGGGATACTAAAGGATCCACAATGGATCCAAAAGGGATCCAAATTTTATAATACTAAGGGATCCAAAAATCCTACTTACCGTACTCCTCACCGACCCATTCCCATTTCCATTCCTTATCGAAGGCGTCTCAATCTCCAGCTCATTAAATGCTCCATTATCAACGCCTCCCGCACTTCCACGTCCAACACTTCGACGAATCGAATCGTCGATTTGTGATCCTGCCATTGGTGCGATTACTGGTCCAACCGGCGTCTGAAAATTCAGGGGGTTTACTTTTTTTTTTTAACTTTTATATGAGAAATCTGAAAATTCCAGTGAAATTCTGACAAAATATCAAAACATCCTTTGTAAACTCTAAAAATATTAGAAAATCTCAAAAATTCTAGAAAAAACTGAAATTTCCTGATTTTTTTTTGAAAAACTATGAAAAAAATCTGAAAATTCCAGAGAAATTCCAGAAAATATCATAAAAACTAAGAAATTTCAATAAAATCAAGAAAAATGCCATAAAAACTGAGAAATTTCAGACAATGTCCAGAAAATGCCTTAAAAACACTGAAATTCCAGAAAATTCCAGAGAAATTCGTAAAAAATAAGAAAATTTGAGAGACATTTCAGAAAATGTCATAAAAACACTGGAAATTCCATAAAATGCCGTAAAAAATAAGAAAATTCGAGAGAAATTCCATAAAATGCCGTAAAAACTCTGAAAATTTCAGAAAATGCCGTAAAAAATCTGAAATTTCAGAAAATTCCAGCGAAATTCGTAAAAAATAAGGAAATTCCAGATAAATTCCAGAAAATGCCATGAAAACTCTGAAATTTCCGAAAATTCCAGGAGAAACTCGTGAAAAATCTGAAAATCAAGGTATAATCCAAAAAAATCTCAAAAATTCCTTTTCTCTAAAATTTTCTAATCAATTTCTATACTAAAATGCCGAAAAAAAAACTCTTAAAACGAAAAATATGCAAAATTTGTTTGTTTTGCCTACATTTTATTGTATCCACCTCGTCTACCCCCACCCCCCCCCCCCCTACCCTCCCAAAAAGGCTATAATTTCAGAATTTTCTTCTTGATTTCTAGCTTTCCCTAAAAATCCCCAACATTACCTGCCCACAATGCGTCTGCACATGTCGATGACACTTCTTATGAACACACAGTCGACAATCCACACATCTGAATCCTTGACGTCCAATTCCCCAGATATAATCATGACAAATATAGCATTGGATGCGTCTGAAAGATGACATTTCCGTTTTTAAACAAAATTTTCATACCTATTCAATCTTTTCGCTTGGAACCGATGCCCTTTATACAAATAAATCTTCTTCCATCTTCTTGCACCCCTTCTGTAGACGGTTTCTGCAAAATTTCGGGATTTTTTGTGAAATTGTCAAAAACTAAAAACAACTTACTATCCTCTCCCTGACAAGGCAGTCCCGGAAGTTCTGGCTTGCCAAGGAACACGTGAATATTGAGCTCAGCATCGTGATTAGCCTGAAAATTCGGATTTTCTGTTTAAATTACGATTTTTTTTCGAATTTTCCAGAATTTAAGATGTAAAATTTTGAATTATTGATTTTTTGATCTCTTAAAAATGTTTTTCGATAAGAAAATTTCAAAAATATATAAATTTAAAATATTTTCAAAAAAATTTTTTTGAAACACAAATTTTTTTCCAAAAAACCTCGTGAAAATCTGTGAATTTCAGATTTTTAAAATATTTCTATCAAACATAAATTCTAAATCAATTTCAAATTTTAGCCAACAATTTTCATCATTTTGAGAGCTCCAGCGGGAATTTTCAGATAATTATGAATTTTAAACCAATTTCAGTTTTTTAACACCTCCTGAAATGCCAAATTATATCCAAAATTACTGTTTTTTGTTTCTTTAACGTAATGAATAGAAATTGTTAATCAATATATATCGACTTTTGGATTTCTGTCATAAATTTTTTGAAACAGACTTTTTTTTCATAATTTTATGTTTTTTTGGCCTAAAACTCTGGAAATTGTCACAATTTTCTCAAAAAAGCCAATTTTGCCACAACATTTTATACAAACAATTCGTAGGAAAACCACAATTTCATGAAACGAACATATTTTTAAAATAATATTGTCTGTTTCAAAATTCATAGAAATTAATTTCAAATTTTAATTCGTTTATCAGATGACCAATAATGTCATATAATGAGCTCCCGAATCTCAGCAACTATTAAAAACTCGCATTTTTTAAAATTCTTTCCAAAATTTCAACATTTTTGGCTTAAATATTAGAAAAATTCAATTTTCCACATTTTCCTATACTTTTCTTCAAAATTCTGATTTCTTGGTCGACTTCTAATTTTTTAAAACTGTCGACAAATTTCAAATCCTAGTCGATAAGCTGAAAATCTAGAATCAGATGCTGAAAACTTCAAAATTTCAATTTAAAACCTTCAAAAGACATGAATTTCTTCGCTTTTTCAAACTTCCAACAATTCCAGCATTTTTCTTTAAATTTTTTTTGGAATTAAACCCATTTTTCCGTTTTTTTTTAAATAAAATTCAAAATTTCCAATTTTCTGCAATATTTTCCTCAAAAATCATGAATTTTAAACAAATTTCACTTTTTTGAACTCCTAAAATGTGCAATTATGGTCAAAAATCAAATTTTTTTGAAGATTTTGAATTTTCTCATAAATTTTTTGAAGAACAAAAAATTTTTGGCACAAAAATATTTAAAAAATCGTTTCTTTCCATTTTTTTCGCGAAATTTTGCAAAAATCTCTAAATTTCATGCAAAAAAATTCAATTTCAGACATTTTGCGATATTTTTCAGAATTTTTGAACGAGTTCACTTTTTGTTAGCTTCTAAGAATATGAAAATTCAAATCAATAATCTGTATATTTGAAATTTAAGCTTAAACCCTTCAAAAAATCGGAAAAATCAATATTTCACCTATTTCGCTATTGCATTTTTTTAAAAATCCAACAATTTCCAATTTTCCTTTAATATTTCTGAAATTAGTAAACTTTTCCGTCTTAACACTCAAAAATTTCAAATTTCAAAATAAAACCACATTTTTCTAGTTTTAAAATTCTGTTTATATAAAAAACTATTTTCAAAAACTGAAATCAAATAAAACTTTGAAAAAAATGACAAACCATCCATTTTTTTGCATTTTTCAAATTTTAGGTACACTATGTTCAGGATTTTCAGCTTATAAACTATATATTCTGAATCATATATGGACCTACCCAAAAACTGCAAAAAACTGCAATGTTTTGCAGCATTTTTAGTTTCAGGTTATAGGTCCCAATGTGATTCAGAATTTTATAGTTAACAAGCTGAAAATTCTGAAACTAGTGTACCTAAATTTTCAAAAATGCAAAGAATGATGAAAAATGGATCGTTTGCCGTTTTTTCAAGGGTTTTTATTTGATTTCAGGTTTTGAAAATAGTGTTTCATATATATTCGGAATTTTAAAACTCTAAAAATGCGGTTTTATTATGAAATTTGACATTTTAGAGTGTTAACACGGAAGAAGTTAACCAATTTCAGAAATATTTAAGGAAAATTGGAAATTATTGATTTTTTTCAAAAATGCAAAGAATTAAATGTCGAAATAGGTGAAATATATTAACTTTTCCTTTTTTTTTGAAAGATCTAAGCTTTTTGAAAGATTTAAGCTTTTTCCAATAAATTTTTTAAAAAACCCACATTCATAGACCTAACCGCTTCATCCAGCTCCATTTGCGAATCAACCGAAATCGGATCACCATCCTCATCAATCCATTTCACAGTTATATCCCGATTCGGCGGCTGTTTACAAGCATCCTTCAATGATGACACAAAATCTTCGAGTACCAATGGTGGACGGACATAAAGGACGACTACCTGCAAAAAAACGGATGGATTTTTGAAATTTTCTGTTAAATCTGTTTCTCTCAGTGTTGAGAAAAAAAAACTAAGCATTTTCAAAAAATCTAGAAACAGAAAACTTTATTTTTTTCGATTTTTCAGAAAATTCCAGGGAAATTCGTGAAAAATAAGGAAATTCGAGATAAATTCCAGAAAATGCCATAAAAACTCTGAAAAATCAGAAAATTTCAGAGTTTTTATGGCGTTTTTCCAGAATGTGACGTAGATTTTCAATTTTTTCCTAAAAACCTCAAAAACTGCTTGAATTTCGAATAGAAAATCGTTATATTTTTGAAAAATAAAGCGTTTTGGTTGAATTTCAGTCAAAAATAAACTAAAGATGCTATTTCAAAAAATTTTGAAACGGAAAATTATATTTCTAAATTTTTTTTCACCCTTTTCCAAAATTCAATGTAGATTTTCATTTTTTCAACCAAAAAAATTGTTCATTTCGCCTAGAAAATTATGTAAATCGATGATAAAACTTTCGAATTAAAACTAGACGCTATTTAAAATAACGTTTCTATAGTTTTTCCCCCAAAATTTGAACTTTTCAATTTTTAAAACCAAGAACTTTGAATTTCGAATAAAAATCCTATTTATTATATATTTTGAAAAATAACTGTTTCAATTTTTATTCACGTGCGCAGTGTACTTATGAACTTTTGAATAAAATATCGATTTTTATTGAAACAGTATAATTTTTTTGAAAACAAAAGACTACCTGCCTGTGCTGAAAAGAATGTCCGTAATTTTTCAATGGCAATTTTCAAACTATTTCAAAACGAAAAATAACCGTTTTTTAAAAAATGTTCACGTTTATTTCTGATTTTTCACAAATTTTAATTTTTTTGGCTAAAAAAAATTGAAAAACATGATTTTTTTTAATAGAAAAAATATTTATTTTGCAAAATTACTGTTTGCAGTATAAAATATCTGAACAAAATCTATATTTTCATTAAAAACGTTCTTGAAACAGTAATTTTTAAATTTAAAATAAAATTTTATAAAAATTGCGAGTTTTTCTACAATATTTTAATTTAACATGATTTTTTAAAGCTCAAAAATCTAAACATTTGAATTTTGAAGGAAAAATTGAACTTCGAAGAGCTCTAACTTGGCTCAAATCTATTATTGATTAAATTTCGATGAAATGTCATACAAAAAATCCCTAAATTCTATCCGCTCTTCCCCTACCTGTCCCTGAAACCTCGTCTTCAATTTAATATCCAATTCATCGTCCAAATTCGTCGATAACATCCCCATGGTGTCTCCTGAAAATCGTCCAAAAATATATTTTTCAACATTTTACCAACAAAAAAAAGGAAGAGAGAAATAAAAGGGAATGATTCAGCGAGTCGCCCCGTGTGTGTGGGCAGCATCAATGATAACTGTTCATAAAATATGCAAAAAACATGCAAATAGAAATAGAATACTTCATGTTTTTTATTGAACGATAAAAGTGCGCTCCACCGAAATTAATGTGAAACACAACGTTTTGGAGAGGTTATGAGTTTTTCTGTCTATTTGGGTAATAAATTAAGTAACATGTTTTAAAAAATGTTTTTTGAAACAGTAATTTCATGTTTAAAATTTTAAAATTTCATAAATTCAAAATTTGTGGGGTTTCAATCGAATTTTTTGTATTTTGAGAAAAATTAAATTTGAAATGTTTAAAACATTTTTATTATTGTCTCACAAATTCGGCTTCATAAACGTGAACTTCCCTATTTTGAGAAATAGTGTAAGGTGAGGGATAATAAGACAACGCAACGCAACCCTTCTGATTGCCCTGTGGCGTGTCGATTTTTTTGACATAGGTTTTTCACGTTTATATAACAGATTTTGTAAACAACTAATATCATCACAAGAATCCTAAATTAAAAATCTCCCAATTTTGATATATTTTTGAAACAGAAAATTTTTAAAATTGACCATTTCTTTCAGGCTATATTTGGCCTATATTACGTTCAGGCTATATGTCTTTCAGGCTATAAAGTCTTTCAGGCTACATGTATTTCAGGCTAGTTTCTTCTTTCAGCATATTTTTTTTCTTTCAGCCTATAAAGCGACAGTTTCTAATCTCGCTGATTTGGGTTATGACTAATAAGCCAAAAAAACGTTTCTTCGTTTGAAAATACCCAGTAAAT
This sequence comes from Caenorhabditis virilis, assembly GCA_964036255.1. Taxonomy (NCBI): domain Eukaryota; kingdom Metazoa; phylum Nematoda; class Chromadorea; order Rhabditida; family Rhabditidae; genus Caenorhabditis; species Caenorhabditis virilis. The sequence goes on from OZ038416.1 coordinate 15,971,849, forward strand.
CGTATTCTGAAAAACAAAAATAGCCTGAAAGGCAAAAGTAGCCTTAAAGACAAAACTAGCCTGAAAGAAAAAAAAATAGCCTGAAAGACATGTAGCCTGAAAGACATATAGCCTGAAAGTAATATAGGCCAAATATAGCCTCAAAGAATGTGGCCTGAAAGAAATGACCTTAAAATTAATTGTTCAAAAAATTAGAATCGAAAGTATTTTTGAATTTTTGAAACCGAATTTTTTTTTCAAAAGATCTTTCTAACACCAATACTACGCCGAAAAAGAGTTAATCAATAAAAATCAATTTTCGAAAATATTTACCCGCATTTTTTTAAAACCAGGTTTATGTTCTAAAATTTTATTTTATTGAAGGCTGACATTGTTAGAAGAATTGGAAAAAGATTGGAAACGGTCAAAAATTTTACAATTACAAAAAAAAGCTAATTTTTCGTAAGGACCTGAATTTTAGGCGATTTTTTTCTTCAAAAACTGAATTTTGACAAAAAAACCGAAAGTTTGTGAGTTAGCCAAGAGTGAATAAAACATTAGAAACACAAAATTTTGAAAAAAAAAATTATGAAACCGTATTTTTTTTTCAAAAATTTGAGAAAAACGCAAATTTGTGACATTTTTTCGGATTTTTTGAAAAAAAAAATTTTTTCAAGAAAATTCTCGACAGTTATTTACAAATACAGAAGTATTAAAAACTAATCGTAAAATATTTTATTTAAACAACCTAAACAATTTTTGAAACAACCGTGATTTTTTTGTAAAATTCGGAAATTTCGCAACATTTTTGGTTACTATTAAAAACTCAAAAATCTTCGAATTTTAAAAATTTCAATGTACAAAATACACCCAAAATAACCAAAACACTTTCAAAAATCACAAAAATCTTGCAAAAACCCCCAAAAAACAGAGCAGTCGATAATAACGTTAAGAAAATACCAACGCCAAAACGTTAATTGATTAGAGAAATGGAGAGAAATAGAGAAAACATAGAAACCGTGTCCAAATGAAAGGGAAAAAAACGATAGTTTTGGGGGTTGCGCAGTGGAGAGAAAGACCCTTTGCGTGTGTGTACTGTTCTTCTTCTTCGTCGTCTTCTCGGTGGGAGGGAGGTCAGGGCTATTCCATTCTCTGTTCGTTTTTCGGAGGAGGAGGAGGGCATTATAACAAGAATAACCATGACAAATGTTAAATATAATATATGTGCCTATTGGTGATGCTGCCGTTTTTTAAAAAAATATATAATAAATTCTGAGTTTCTGTGTGAAAATTTGAATTTAATCGAAAAATCGATTTTCACATATAAAATTGTGTGAAAATGTTATATATATTTTTTTGCCCAATTGGGAACTTTCAGTGATGTTTTCAATCGAGTATCAACATTGTTCAGAAAATTACAAGCCCATTTTCGATACGTTTCAATTCTTTTCAAAAAATTTAATTCAATTTAAAAACGATAATACACTGTACTTCTTAAAATTTTCAAATAATTCAATCAATTAAAAAAAATCTGAATTTTCAGATTCTAAATTATCAAAAACTAAACAAAACATTGATAATCATTCAAAAATCGATATTTTTGCAGAAAATTCAAAAATTCCAGATTTTTAAATCGAAAATTAAATATTTTCGTTAAAAATTTTAGCCTCTTTTGTATACGCTTCAAATATTTTTTAAAGACTTCATAAAACCTTTGGAAAACGATTCGGTTGGTAGTCCTAAATCAACAAATCTGAAAAAAAAGCAAAGCATGTTATAAATTTTAAATTTCAAGCTTCTCTTCTCGAAATTAAAAAAATAATTTCAATTCTAAATAATTTTGCCAATGTTTTGAATATCAAAAAACTAAATTTCTTATAAAATCTGCGAAATTTTTTTAAATTTCGAAAAATAATACCGATAATCCTTAAAAAATCGATTTTTTCAGAAAATACTAAAATTTGCAGGATTTTCAATTAAAAATTAAAATTTTCAGCCTGATATTTCTCTAAATTTAATAAATCTGTATTCGCATGCTAACCCTAGATCAAAAATATCTGGAAAAAACTAAGTTTTTCTTCTCGAAATTTAGAAATAAATTTAAAAAAATATTTTTTTAAATTCAAAACTGAATTTTCAGATGAATTTAAACATTTTCGAATTTTTTTCCAAAATTATCAAAAACTAAATATATTTCTTTAAAATTTCCGAATTTCTCAAATTTCAAACAAAAAAAAAACACAGAAAATAAGAATTTTACATGAATGTCTAAATTTCACGTTTTTCAAGCATGAATCAAACATTTTCTGAAAATGTCAGCTTGCCTATTTTGTATACGTTTCAAATGTTATTAAAAATTTAAATAAAACATTTGAAAACGATTCCATTCTTATTCATTCTTATTCAGTTTTTTTTTCATTTTTTTCTAAAAATTAAAAAAAAACCTAATTTGCGGAATTTCTGAAAACTGAATTTTCAAATTAATTTAAACATTTTCGAATTTTTTTCCTAAGTTATCAAAAACTAAATATATTTCTTTAAAATTTCTGAATGTCTCAAATTTCAAAAAAAAACCCCTATCATCAGATTTTTTAACAGAAAATTCTAAATTTCCGGTTTTAAAATCTACAATCAACGATTTTCTGAAAATTTCAGCTTGCCCATTTTGTATACGTTTCAAATATTATTAAAATTTTAATAAAACATTTGAAAACGATTCCATTCTTATAGAAACATCAGAAGAAAACCAAAACCCGCTATAAAATTTCAATTTTTTCTAAAAATTAAACAAAAAAACATAATTTGCGGAATTTCTGAAAACTGAATTTTCAGATTTAAAGTTAAAATATTCGAATTTTTCCCTACATTATCAAAAACTAAATATACTGCTTTAAAATTTCTCAAATTTCAAAAAAAAACAACACCTTACATGAGATTTTTACAGAAAATTCTAAATTTCACGTTTTTCAAGCATGAATCAAACATTTTCTGAAAATTTCAGCTTGCCCATTTTGGATACGTTTCAAATATTATTGAAGAACTTAATAAGACTTTTAGAAAACGATTTAACTTCTTAATCATCTAATGTTCTTCTCAAATTAAAAAAAAAAATAAATTGCTAAAGTTCTGAAGTCATTTAAAACAAAAAAAATCAATAACTATATCGTTTTTTAAAATTTAGAAACAAAAAATATCAAAAGCTCGAAACTATCATTATCGAAAATTCAAACATTATAAAATATTTTCAGAAAAAACCTGACCACAACTTGTATAAAATACTTCATTACACAAAAAGGATGCAATTCAAGTGCATTTACATAAAATACTGTGATAAAAACGTATAAATCAAAATATTTCAATTTTTAGTGCTTGCTGAAGTATTCTTGGCTTTCCTTGACTCCTGGCTTGATGGTGTCAGCTCCTGGAGTCCATCCAGCTGGGCAGACTTCTCCGTGCTTCTCAACAAATTGGAAGGCCTGAAAAACGAGTTTTTAAAAATTAAAAATAAGAAACAAATGCAAAATCCCCTACTTGAACAAGACGAAGAGTCTCATCAACCGAACGTCCAACTGGCAAGTCGTTGACGGTAATTTGACGCAAGTTTTGTTGTGGGTCAATGATGAAAAGTCCGCGGAATGCGATTCCTTCGTCCTCCTTGAGCACTCCATAATCGCGAGAGATTTGATGGTTAGTATCGGCGATGACTGGGATGTTCATCTCTCCGAGTCCTCCATGTTTGCGTGGTTGGTTGATCCATGCCAAGTGAGAGAACACCGAGTCGGTCGAAGCGGCCAAGACGACGGTGTTGATGGCGTTGAATTCCTTCGCGCGATCAGAGAAGGCGATGATTTCGGTTGGGCAGACGAAGGTGCTGAAAAAGTAGGGAATTATTAAATGAATTAATTTTTTCAATGTGATTCTTGACGAGACCTATCGTATTGGAAAAATTAGGTTACGAAACTATAACGTTCAACTGATAACATGCAGAAGGGTGGAATTTATGGCGGCTCAAAGTCTGAAACCCTCCCAAACAAATTTCATCAAATGTTTTGAAAACGTAACGTTTAATGGCTTAAAATTTTTTTAACGAAATTTGCAGTTTGAAATCCTGGAATTTCAGACTATCAAATAGGCATGGAGTCTGAGTGAAGTTTGACGTATTTTCAGACCCTCCATAAATTGACCCCGCGTTGTGCATATTAGCAGCTGAAGGTCACATTTTATTTGCCTACAGGTCGGTCGAGGGCTTTGGTATAACGACATCCACTTCTATTGGGGACATTCAATGAAATCTATCCAGTACGTACATAGAACACATTTTTTCGTGTTCGAAACCAGAATTCCACCCTTCAAAAAAATTCTGCACGGAATTATAACATTAAAAAATGTTGTTCAATTGTTCAATGAACAATTCATGAAAACCATTTGTCAGCAAGTGTTGATTGAATTTTTTAAAAATTTTCTAGCGAATAAAAAATCAATAAATTTTCGAACAAACATTATTTCACCTAAATACTTAAAATAAACAAGGGATGCCGTCGATCTTTGATCATCTGGGTCACAAAACAGAGAGCACAAATTCCCCCCAAAAAAAACTCACAAGTCCAATGGGTAGAAGAAAAGCACAACATATTTTCCCTTGTAGTCCGACAACGAGACGTCAACAAATTCACCATCAACAACCGCTTGGGCCTTGAATTGTGGGGCTGGGCGACCGATCAAAGCTCTCGACATCTTTAAGAATTTCAATTTCAATTTTTTAATAATGACAAATAAGAAGAAGGTAAATAGAAGCGCACAACACAACCAATTTGAATCGATTTTCAATGACAAGGGGCGCCCAAAAAAAGACGGGCGGTGCAACAGCGGTGTTGTGTTGACTACGACGGCGCCTTATCTAACGGTATAGTGACACTATAAATAGTGTAGGAAACAGTGTCGATAAGAAAGAAATGATGCAAAAATTGACATCATTTTGTGGAAATACATAAACGCACAAACAAACCATTTTTTAAATATCATGATTTTGACCTTTAAATGGTTTCCTACATAGGAAGGAACTCTTTTAAACTAACCTGTCTATACATTTCGAATATATGAATCACAAGCAATTGATATATGGGAAAAAGAAAATTTTAAACAAAATCTCAAAACATGCACTTTTGGTTACCATGGTTATTTTCCCTAAATGCTATCATTAACAAGAGAAAAATTTGTTTCAATTGAAGAAAAAAAAAGTAAGAAAAAACCGCTCAATGATTTGTCCACATGCGAACATTCGCGAAACTAACCTTGACGGAAAGCGTCTCTTTTTGAAAATAGCATTACGAAAAAGAAACGCGAAAAAAATAGAGGAGATGAACTCGTAAACAACAAACTAGCCCCCCTCTCCATTCCGCAATTTATACCCACCAATTTCAAGGAAAATGTTCAAATTTTCGCGGGCAATGGGAAAAAAAAATGAAAACTTGTTTCTTTGGTCAAAACCAAACATTATTTGATCAATTCTAATTTCACAAAGTGCGCTGATGCAATACAAAACTTTGTTTTCATTTTTTATGTCTGAAATTCGATTCTTTCTCTGAAAAAACGCCAAAAAACGAAATAAAAACGTAGGAAAATAATTTTGTCTTACGGTAGTTATCAAAAGTGTGCAAACACTTTACACACTATCACCATCTACAGTAACCCAATCAAATTTTTAAATATTTATTTTTAGGCCCAAAATTCTATTTTTTGAGTATTTTATGTCGAATCGTTGAAATTACAAGTAAAAAATGGAAAAAAAATCGAAGAAAAATAGGTCCACAAACGAATATACATATAAAATCTCCACATTATGGCAAAAATTAGTCTAGGAAATTTGGCACTTGAAGGCAAAAATACGCATTTTAAGAATATCACAGGACATTTAAAAATAGGGGCTCAAATATCACTACTTTCATTGCATTTCTGTAATTCTTTTTGTATCTTCTCGTCGGCTGCTCGCCGAGCAATGTCGGAAATCACAACGTCGACGGTCTCGTCCATCGGGTTGTTGTATTCATTGAACTCGTCGCGCATAATAGTCACTCGGAACCTAGAAATATCGATTTTTTTGAAAGTCCATTAGAAGTATAAGCTTACAATGTGACAATATCTGCATGTGTTCCTTCCATAGCGAAATCTAGAGGCGTTTTTCCATCAACATTAGCCAGGTTGTTGTCAGCACTTCGTTTGAGCAATTGGCAAACTTGTCTGAAATCTTTGCTTGTTCAATTTTATCAGAAAAGTTAGGTTTTACAATGTATTCCCCTCATGTGCTGCCAAATGAAGTGGCGTGTTTAATTTTTCATCCAACATGTTGATTTTAGCACCATTTAGAAGCAAAAACTCAACAGCGGCTGTTTGGCCCTGAAAATTCACGTTCTATTTCTAGTTCATCACTTTGATTCCAATTCTTACACTCCTCGTAGCAATATGCAATGCAGACGTTCCATTATGCAACGCATTCAAATCGAATCCATGAGCATGAGCTCTTAACAACTCCAACAAGTCTCCAGATTCGCACGCCTCTTTCACACAATTCCAATCGGCTGCCGAATTCTTTGTGACTTCACTCACTGGTCCAGCCATCATGTCCAACGCTGTATCCGATCCGCAGGATGATAACCGCTTTGAGGCTGGCGATACAGGAATTGAGAGATCCGCTACCCAAGGGTCGTCACTATTGCTAAATGTTGGCAAATTCTCTTTTTTCGAGGAAATATCAGCTTCTTGAACGTCCGCGTATGATGACGATCGGTTCACTGAAATAAGGAGTGATTAGTTTCTATCCATGAAGGTGTTGCGCCAGAATTTTCCTTCCAGAAAAAAAATTTATGTTCATTCGTTGTTTCTTGTACATTAGAAAATAGTGGCCTTTCAAGCTAAATTTCTTGGCTGAAAATTATAGCCCAGCCATATGAAATACAAGCTGCACCATATTCAGAAATACGTCACGGTGGCCGAGTGGTCTAAGGCGCGAGAGGTTTGCCACTCTCGGGTGTAAAACCATCACGGGTTCGAATCCCGCCCGTGACAAATTTCCTTTTGTTCTTTTTTTTATTTCGTTGCTGTTTCAGCTTTTATTGATCTTTTTTCTCAACGACTTCAGAATTTCGTAAAACAACAGTTTTAAAAATTACTATTACAACACAAAAATACGTTCTTTTCCAAATTATGATTAGAAAAACGACAAGGTGTTGCGAAATAAAGTAAATTTTTAAAAACTGTTGTTTTCCGAAATTCTGAAGTCGTTGAAAAAAAAGATCAATAAAAGCTGAAACAGAAACGAAATAAAAAAGAACAAAAGGAAATTTGTCACGGGCGGGATTCGAACCCGCGATGGTTTTACACCCGAGAGTGGCAAACCTCTCGCGCCTTAGACCGCTCGGCCACCGTGACCCATTTCTGAATATGGTGCAGCTTGTATTTCATATGGCGGGGCTATAATTTTCAGCCAAGAAATGCAATTGAAAAGGTCACTATTTTTAACGTACAAGAAACAATGAATGCAAATAATTTAGAAACTTTAAACGCACATAATTTGGTTCTAATCTTCAATTAACGCTTGAAACTTTATGATTTCCTAATAGGGATATTTTTTCCGCAAATATAATAAAAAGTTTCTAAACCACAGATTTTTGAACGAATTTCGTGCTCAAAATAAAGTCCAAAAGCCTTTTTTTTATAAAATAATTTACAATTTATCATAGAATAAGTATTTTCCCAGATTTAGAGCACATCCAGAATGCATTTTTTAATAGTTAGAAGAAAGTTAGTTTAAGAATTTTTCAAAAATTGAAAAACGGGGATTTCCGAGAAATATTGAGACTTTGCTCAAATTAATGACATGGGCTTCCCTTGTAAGTCTTATAAAAATTTTTGCCAAAATAATACCTCCCGCCTGAATCACACTCGTCTTATACTTCTGCCCAACACTCAAATGCTCCTTCCTCGTGCTCGCCGACGTCCGAGCCCTCTCATCACCGGCCACCGCAAACCTCTTCTCCACATATTTCGCCTTGATCCACGCTTCTCTCACGGGTCTCGACGATTCTTCAGAAGCCGGTGTCGGTATCACATCAACTTCCGGCAAATATTTCAAGAAAATCGCATTAACTTGTCGATTTCCTAACGCCAATAGTACATCCCTCAACTCGTTATCAATCGAGTCCATTGTCAGCGACCGAACCTTTGACATCTGCACTCCGAGACTTCGATGCACTCCCGAGCATTCAATACAAAGTACCACTCCTAGGTTAATGCTCACCCATTTCGGCGACGGTGATCCACAATCCGCGCATACTTCATTTCCAGGCACCCTTCTTATCTGTAATTTTTTTCACTTATTTCGAAAATAGGTGGATTCCAAACAACACCTGTTCAAAAGTCGATTGTTTACCCGTTGTCGAATTCGGTGAAGACCCTCCCGCCGCTTCCGAAACCACCGTTGACGGATCAGAAACCGATCGATTTTTCGTTGATTCTGTGTCATTTAAGCTCGACGATGTGATCGCTGTAGAACCCGTAGAATTTGATTTGTTCCGTGAGCTTGATGTGCTTTCAATCTGGAAGTTCTCAATTTTTCGAACGCGGTGTCGGATTCAGCAAGTGCGCTCCACTAAAAAGCTTTTCCATAGGATTTTTAGCCCTTTTATAACGATTTTTCCTTAATTCCACGAATAAAACCAGAACAGAACAATTTATTGAATTTTTTAAAAGCAGTCGATAATATTTTAATGAAAAATAAAGCGAAAGCTATTATATTTTACACTATTTTCTAAACAAAAACGTTTTAGTTCACTTTTGATAGGTTTTATCGTTTACCAGAAACCTTGAAAAGTTGCAATTTTGTTTTCAAAATTTGAATTACCGCCAACTGTCTGTGTACGCGCGCCAAATTCAGAAATTTAAATTATACCACAGAAAAGTTTAAGCAGACACCGAACACAGAACTGCACTTTTTGAATCAATGGAATTTTTAACAAAAACTGAAGCAGTAAAAATTTGTCAATAAAAAATCTTGAAAAATAACCGAAAACATGTTCCAAAATTGCAGTGCTACAAAAACCTTATTTTTGTTGAAATTTTCACTGTTTCAGGATTTTTCTTATTTCTTCACATTTCAATTAATTTCTCTCAAGTTTTTGCCAATTTATAGCACTTCAAACTCTATTTTTGAGCTCCAATTTTATTTTATTTTTACAAAACTTAAAAAATACCCCGTTATCCCCTTCATGCAATGCCATAATCGTTCTCTGAAGTGCTTTCATCCAGTCATTACACAGTGATTCCGAATCCGCTTGTAATATATGACTTCTTGTCGGTGTGACCAATTCAAAGCATCCAACTCGATCGATATTCGATGGTGCCGGTCTTACAAGGCATAGCATCAGGTTCTCTTCCATCACCGTTGGTGGTTCAATGTCATTCGATCGATGTGAATATAGCTGTAATAAATTTTTTGAACTTTTCAAGATTGCAACTGTTAGAGAGCGTTTCAGACATCTTACTTGAGGACTGTACACAACTTCTAAGGACCTCTCTTTAAGAAGTGGTACCCTGTCTTTAAAGAAGGACTTTATGCAAATTGTAAATTTTAAAGTGGGGGTGACACTTATTTAAATTTTCGTTTTTCCATAAATTTTCTGTACAAAAAGTTATTAGATTGCGCTAAGAAAAACAATAAAAAGCAATTTTTAAAAAATATGTTTAAAATTACAAAAAATGAGTTACTCCCTGTTTTTGCTTTAAAACGTGTTTAAAAGTGGCTCTCAAATAGTCCAAGAAGTACACTATCTTTAAGGGCCCTTAAAGACAGTGTACCACTAGGATTTAAGAGCCATTTTTGAAACACGTTTACAAAACCTCACCAATTTATTATCCTTAATCTGAAACCATCTCCTATTCCAAGTCTTAAAAGCATTCGACGATCTTTTGTAGAGGTACCCTTCCATCATAACATCATGATCCAACGGCATTCCACTGGGATGTTGGAACATTTCCTGCAAAAAATATCGATTTTCGGGTAAAACTACCAATGTTTCTCTTATTTTTTTAAAAATCTTATTATTTAGTACCAATTCCAATTTACTATCCGAATAGCTCTTCTTTTTCCTATTCCTCTTAATCTCAACTCTCAAACTCCGATAAACCGCCGAATTCTTAATCCTATCCCATCTATTACTTCCATCGATTTTTCTTTCAAAATTCGGTGTGCTCCTTCGTCCAAGAGCTCTGCTCAGCTCTTGCTCAATTCTCCTACTCCTCCGAGCTTCTTCAGATTTTTGGAGCATTTCAATTTCATTTTCATCCAGAAATCGCGTTCTTATTTTGATTTTATAGTCCTGTACACCCGAATAATGCGGCTCGATGGCGTCCAATTGATAAAATTGATAAATATAGTTGTTGTTTGACATGTTTTCGACTAGAAAATTCAAAAAATAGTACACATTTTTGTGAACACCTTAAAACAAGATGTTAAAAGCTTAGAAAAACGGAATACGGAATAGGAAACGACTTAAAAATCGTAGAAATTTCTAAAAAACTGAAATTTTCAGAAAAATGCCTAAAATCCTTGAAATTGAATTCAAAAAATCAAAAAACTAACAAGGGAGTTATTCGAAGTTGCCGCTTAAGAACCTTCTACAAATTTGAGGGTACATAGAATGAAATATGGAGAATCAGAATCCGTCATAAAACTCTGCTAAATGTTACTGTGAGCCGAGTTATGAGCCCCCAAACTTTTCCTATGGTTAAGGCTCTCCGCGTGAACTCACACTCTAGGAGATAGTCTATCGAATCTAGTACCACAGAAAATCAACGGTTGGTGGTTCAGTGGTAGTGTTGGGAGTTGGTGTGCGGTAGGGTATGGGTTCGATTCTCTCCCATGCTAAGCTTTTTTGGAAAATTTTGTGATTTATTTCCAGCCGTCATTTATGCTTCTGAAACAGCCTTTTTCGCTGTTTTGACACCAGCGCCTTATTATTCTAGTCCATAGGAAGGTTTTTTGACAATAAAACAGAAAATTATTTTTTTCAGTTTTAACACTTTTTTTGCCATCAAGTGGTGGGGAAAATTATGAAAAAATATTTTTTGTTTTTTTATTAGTTTTTTTGACGTTACTTCTTTGACCTTACATACGTGAGTTGGAATACTGTTGGAAACAGCCGTATAAAAGGAAGGGGGCATGGGATACTTCGATCAGTTATGATGAATTCTACTCTGATTATACTCGCCTACATCTTCTCCGTGGTAAAAGACGATCCGAAGAAGCCCAAATTGGAGGGAAAAGATTCCGTAGACAAGACGAACAAAGCATATATCAGTCGGATTGTCAAATTGAGGAGTCCGAGGCCCGCCATTCCTGGAAGGTTGGACAAGTAAGGTCAAAAAAACTAATAAGCGTGGCTACGTCGGTAGTCGTACTACTGATATATGCTTTGGTCGTCATGTAAACGGAATCTTTTCTCTCCAATTTGGGCTTCTTCGGAATTTCTTCCAGGGAGAAGATGTAGGCGAGGATGATCAGAGTAGATATCATGATAACTGATCGATATTCCCATGCCCCTTCCATTTATACGGCTGTTTCCAACAGTATTCCAACTCACGTATGTAAGGTCAAAGAAATAACGTCAAAAAAAACTAATAAAAAAACAAAAAATATTTTTTCATAATTTTCCCCACCACTTGATGGCAAAAAAAGTGTTAAAACTGAAAAAAATAATTTTCTGTTTTATTGTCAAAAAACCTTCCTATGGACTAGAATAATAAGGCGCTGGTGTCAAAACAGCGAAAAAGGCTGTTTCAGAAGCATAAATGACGGCTGGAAATAAATCACAAAATTTTCCAAAAAAGTTTAGCATGGCAGGGAATCGAACCCATACCCTACCGCACACCAACTCCCAACACTACCACTGAACCACCAACCGTTGATTTTCTGTGATACTAGATTCGATAGACTATCTCCCAGAGTGTGAGTTCACGCGGAGAGCCTTAACCATAGGAAAAGTTTGGGGGCTCATAACTCGGCTCACAGAAACATTTAGCAGAGTTTTATGACGGATTCTGATTCTCCATATTTCATTCTATGTACCCTCAAATTTGTAGAAGGTTCTTAAGCGGCAACTTCGAATAACTCCCTTGTAAGGATGATGATGTTATTTTTTAAAAAAATCCAATAATTTTCAAATTTACAAAAAAAGCAGAGCTAAACTTTCCGATTATTGATTTTTTTCAGATTTTTTAAAAAATCTGAAAAAATCTAGTATTTTCAGCGTTTTTTTTGCATTTTGGAAATACTATTAAAACTGAAACTTTCAGCAATTTTTTCCCATTAAAAAATTCGCATTTTTCAGCAAAACACTCGAAATTTCTTCGAGTATTTTTTAGTGAAAATCACAAATTTTAGGGGAAAAAACTAAAAAATCTGAAAATTTCAGATTATCCCCAAGAATTACCAAAAAAATGAATTTTCTCATTTTTACAAATTTTCTGGAAATTTCCCGCAAAGTTAGTTTTTGCGCACATCGTCCAAAAACAACAGATAGACATATATATCATTTAGGAATATTTCTGAAACGTATTTTTTAAGGATTTCGCAATTTTTTTTAGTATATTTTCAAAATAAGGTGAAAATTAACTAAAACATCTATTTCATTTTTTTTAACTCCAAATATTTTTGAAACAGAAGATATTTTGTTCAAAAATTTTTTAAAATGAAATTCGGCAAATTTAAGCTTTCGAAAATACCTCTTAAAAATTGGTTTCCCCATTTAGATAAAATATCGAAATTAACCGCCTGATTGTGAATAATTCGAAATATTTTTGAAACGGCAATTAATCAAATTTTTTTAAATAGTAAATTTTAGAAATTCCTGCCAATTCCAATATTTTAAAGCTGAAATCAAAGAATACTGATAATTTTAGAACTAATATTGAAACCATCGAAACATAGGACAATTAAGCTTAGAAATACTTTTGAAACAGTACAAAAACATTTTTTTAAATAAAATTCCGCAATTTTAAGCTTTTGGAAATAACTACAAAAAATTGGCTGGAAATACCGAAACCGAAACATTTGAAGAAATTCTAGAAAAATTCAATAAGCTATTTCGTAAATGAATATCGAAATTAACCATCTGAATATTTCTAAACACCTTTGAAACAGCAAATTTTAAATTTTTAAAAAATATTATAAAAAATGTCGAAATTCGTTATATAATTTCAACGCTAATAAGGAGAAAATACTGAATTTTAAAAGGATCACCAACTGGCAGAACTCGGATCCAAAAAACTAAAATTCTTGAAATATTTCCGAAACGGTAAAAAAAAATTTTTTTGAAATTAAAAAAATGAACTTCCTTAATTTCATAGCTATAAAAATTGGCTGAAAATCCGAAAAAATCTAGAAATTCTGAAAATCAATAAAAAAGGGGGCATTTGACAGGGGTTTGATAAAAACAAAAACAAAAATGGAAAGGGGGTAAAATTTCGAAATTTCAAAATAAAATGAGTCATCTTACCCCCCTTCGAAAATAGGCCTAGAATTTGGGGAAAAAACTAAAAATATGTGAATTTCATAATTTCAGAACATTATCTATTTAATAGCAAACTACAAATTCCATAAAAATGATAAAAATATGCTCAAAATTAAAGAATCATTTTTACTAATGCTCTTATCAAACATTTACAACTATTTTTGCATTCTGTTCCCATTGTAAAAATCTGCATATATATATATACATTGATAACCGAAACTTTTGATTCAAAATACCACCCTTTCAAAATTAACATAAAACCAAAATAGTCAATCCAAAATAATCTCTTTAAAAAATGTATTACTGTATCGATCGGAGAGGTACTTAGAGAAATGAAATAAAAGAGAAATCATCAGAAGCATCCCATTTCTATGATTTCTCTTATGATTTTCCAGTGTGTTCTTTCTTTTTTTCATTTTCTCCCCCCCCCCCTTTTTTCAAATAAACATACACACGCACAAGAATAAGAACACACTAGAAAAAAAAACTGACTGTTTGGTTTGATGAATCATCCATGAACAGCAATCATTTTATGGTAATAAATAATCGGTTTTTTAAAACTTTTCATGGATTTAAATAATTTTAAAATTGCAATTGATTTTTTGAACCTTAAAGGTAGAGTATCACTTAATTTTAATTTTACCTTTTATTTTTTGAAAAAAAATTCTGTTTCAAAATTATTTAGAAAATACCAAATTTTAGAAAATTATATTGTTTAAAGGCTAATAATTATATATCTTAAATTAGTTAAACTTGTCAAAAAATAAGTGACACCCTATCTTTAAAGATAGTGTGTCAGTTAACAATTTTCCAATTTTAGGGTTAAAATTTTGAACTCCCGCGTTTTCCGCATTGCTTAGTGCGCATGTGCGCTCCACCGCACACTGGGCCTTTTCAAGCCTTTTCAGGGCCTTTTTTATTAATTTCCTTGTTTTTATTTCCGTTTTTTTTAGTTTTTGTGTGTTTTTTCATATTCCAAGGCATCCCAATTATTTAATAAATTAAAACTAAGTTTAAAAAAGCTTTATTCGAAGGGAAAAATCTAATTTTTTTAGAAAATTGAAATTTGAAGCAAAAATTGAAAAATAAGTTACTTTTGAACAAAAAAAGAATTCATTAAAATTAATAAAACTAAAAAATCACACGAGATACAAACAACGGACGTCATAGAAGATAAGAAGACGTTTTGTAAAGGTTTTTTTTTAAATTATGGATGGCATAAATAAAAATTTTCTTTTCAGAACACGGTAAGGAACGAAAAATGGGAAACGGGACGTGATGGCTGGTTCAAATAAAACATTATTCGAAAAAGTAGGTAAGAAACATTTCTAATTTTTAAACTTCTTATTTGTACACTTCTAATTCGCACAATATTCAAAAATTTCAAGGAATGGGATCACAAAATCAACTTGATGAAAAAAGCACGAAGATTCTGATGATTGGGGATAGTTGACGTCTTCTTGTCATTGTGTTGCACGAGAGTGAGTTATATATTTTTTTTGAATTTGTAATTCGCAGATGTCGAATCTTCAGACCTGGGGAGGCATGGCATGAATATCGTGCTGGAACACCTGAACAACGTACTTTGCTAGAACTATGAGATATTGGTGGAATGGTAGCACGCCTACAGAATTCACATGTACTTTTCGAAAGAGCTTTTGGAGCTATCTTGGTTCATGATTTGACGAATAGAAGGAGTGAAGAGGTGCTGTTGGTTCTTAAAATCTAAGAAACCATGATCAATATCGCAATCAAAACGCTTACATTTTTCAGAATTTCGCATCGAGGCTCACAATACAATGCTCGATGGAAGAGCGCAATCATAACAAGAAGATAAAAGATCCGACTGCGGTTGCTCTTCGTGTTGACATTGAAAGTTGTAATAACCCAGCTTTGATTGTCGGAACGAAAGCTGATTTGGAAATTCATAGAGGACCTGTTAGTTACGATAGGTTAGTTCATTTTTTCAACAAATATAAGTTTCCCTTCATCTCAAAAAAAAACAAAGAGCTTCAATCCTTGCAGACTTCACATTGACACAATGAAAGCAATCATCAAAGGATCAGCGAATAGAATAACTTTATCGAGGTTCTTTGATTCTTGTCTAGACCGAACACGTCGAACATCTATGAATGGACCATTCTATGGAGGAAGACCAAGGAGATATAAAACACCGATTGGAGGAGTCAGCCAACACGAGTCTACCAGGAGCACTGACGAATTGATCAATTTACCTTCGATGAGCGGAATATTGTTAAAATTCCTTTTTTTGTTTGTTTTGAAATCTCTTTTGATCATTTCTTTACAGAATTGACCCGGATTTTGTTTTCTTTTGTACGAACACGTTTTTTTCGTGGTTTATAAAATGATTTTTAATAAAAGTAACTTGTTTAAATGGTTAAAATTGTGATTTTATTCCTCAGTGATGAAATGAAAATTCAACTGAGGGTTTTAGAGGGTTTTTTCAATTTTAATTTCAGAAAAAACAACTATTTTACGATTGAACTAAACTAAACAATGGAAAACATGATAAAGAACGTTGTTCTTCAATAATCATTCCAGTGAGACGGTTTTCATGGTTTTACCCTGAAAAAAGAGATGCAACATTATCTCTGAATCACCCTTTTTTCATTTTTTTACGAAAATAAATTGGAAAAACCCTCAAAAATTGAAAAAAACTCGTCAAAAAATAATAAAAAATAAAATAAATGAAAATTTGAATATTTCTGCTTCGCGCCGTTTCGGTGGAGCGAGAACGCTCCAGAACGCGCGGGGGTTCAAATTTTTATTTTTTCGACTTTGGTCGGCTGCCTTAAATTTAACGTTTGACGTCCGGATTTTTTGTGGTATACGTTGTATTCTATCCAATAAGAAGGAATTTTTACAATAAAATGCATATAGGGTTAAAATAACTGATCCCCTGTCTTTAAGGAGTTTTTAAAGAAGCATCTTCAAAGAGCTTAGAAATGGGTGAATATGCCATTGTCAACTCAAATATCCTTGATAGACGCTCCGCACGCACGCGCACACTGGAAAATTTGAAAAAAATAAGTTTCCCGCAAATTTTCCAGCCGCGTCGCGTGCGTGCGGAGCGTCTGCGACGTTGAGCAGCCCTCAAAACGTAATGATCAAGACTATTTGACTATGATGACAATTAATACAATAAATAGAACAAAAATTCTAAAAAAACCATTTCCAATATAAATTACTCCACAGAAATTTGGGTTTCTATGCCATATCGATTTTGGGTCTCTTACATGGCCTAGAAACCACAAATTTCCTCGAAAATTTTTAATAAACAAATATAAAATTATGAGCATTTTCTTAAGTCCATTTTGACATATTTCTAAACTTCTAAAACCATTATAGAATTTGATTTTTAAAAAATAACGATTTCGGAGTCAAATTGTAGAAAAAAATGAAAAATCAGCTCCAAAATCTAGAACCCAAAGTTTCAGACTTTTTAGTTCTAGACAACTTTTTAAATTATTTCCAGGCAATTATTAGTACTCTCGAAATAAGCATTACAGGTTAAAAATTTCTGAAACTGTAAATTTTAAAGACAAACTCATTTATTATATATTTTTTCCAAATTTCAGAATTAAAAATCTATTCAAAAAATTCATTTAATGCCTGAAAATATGCAATTTCCTTAAAATTTCACAAAAATATTATGTTTCTTTAAATGACAGCTATTTTCCTCAAAACGTGCCAAAAGCATATTTTCAGCTCCCCCTCCCAATTCTATTAATATTTCTTATGGACCAGATACCTAACCAGAAACTAAAAACTAAGCAAAAAATAGCAACAAGTAATTGTTTCAACAAAATAAATGTTTTTTTTCTGAAACTGTAATTTTTTAACGAAAAAAATATCAACACGTCAATTGGTCGAAACAAAAACAAAAACTCAAAATTACAATTTGAAACAGATTTTTTTTAAAAAGGAGGGATGTACTCTAATTGTTAATTTTGTTCAATCGATATTAAATTCAATTTTATATACCGAAATGATAGTGTAAATAAGTAGCTAATTGTATTTTTCAGTTAATCTGAACACCATTTCAATCTCTTTGAAGTCCTTCTCTTTAAAACTTCTTCTTAAAGGCATGGTGTCACTTATTTACACCTTGAATTGTATATTATCCATAATAATGCCAAAAATGACATTTTAAGAAAAAAACATTTAAAAAACCAAATTCCTCACCTTACATTTATGACAATGAAAATGCATCAAATGCATGTTTTTTCTAAAAACCCCCCAGTTGAATATAACAACAAACAATAGCAAAAAAACCCTTGAGAAAAATGCCAAAATATAATTTTTCTCCCACCCCCAAAAAAAGGTACGGTACTTGTTTCATTCCCCTTCTTAAAAACCTTGCTAAACCCTACAATTTTCATCTTAAAAATCTATCAACATTTGAAAACAAAAAAAAACCTATAATTGTTACTATTTCCCAACGTGTTAGTGAAAAAGAAAGTAGAACCCCTTTTTGAAAATAAAACATTTTAAAGAATATGATCATTAGAATCCTCCAGGCTTTTGCCTACAGTACCCCATAGTAGAAATAATACGGTACTTAAGTAGTACAATATACATATACCGTAACCCATTAAGAAATTCAGTATTTACCACCCCAAAAAAGTCCATAAAACTGTCAAAATTTTAACGATTCTTTAAAACGACTTTTTTAAACAAAAATTTACCAATAACGGATGTTTATTTGCAATAAAATTACCCTATTAACTTTTTTATTGGATTTTCTGTAAAAATTGAAATTTCCACCTAAAAAATTGCAGTTTCAAACATTTTCATAGGCAAATTGATAAACTGATCGTTTAATTCAATTGATTACTTCTTTTTGTGTAAAAAATAAAAATTAATTGTCTTCTTTTTAAAATATATTTTTTGAAGTTTCTAAAAAAACATTTCAAAAAAATCGATTTCAGAAAAAAACCTTTTAAATCGATTTTTAATTGAAAAACCAATAATACCTAATTTTTTTCCGAAACCCCTATTTTTCAAAACTTTAAAAAATCAGGAAAAAGACAGTTTCAAAAAAATTCAACCAAATTTTTAATACCACTGATAAAGGACTATTTAAAAATTAATAAAATACCTTTAAAAAACATTCGAAAATATATCAAATTCATAATTTATTCGAAAAATCCCGAATTAAGTAATATTAATTTTTTGATCCTTAAAGGCAGGGTACCATTTAATTTTAAGGACATTTTTTTTTGGAAAAAAGTGATGTTTCAAACTTTTTAGAAAATACTGAATTTTAAAAAATTATATTACATTAAAGAATCTATTTTTATAAGAAAATTTTCTTAGGACAATCTTGATTAGGAAAAACGCAAAGATGGCCTAGAAACCCAAATTGCATTTCTTCGGCCATATTCGATTTTTTCAAATTTTTATAGGTTTTCTTATTTTTTCGTCTTAAAAACTTGTTTTTTGCTATAAATTTCTAGATAATCATATTCTTAATAATCTGAAAGCAATTTCCGAACTCTCCGGATCCCCCCAAATCCAAAATTTCCAGGAAAAACCCCAAATCACAAACCTTTGGCACCAACGAGTGAACATCCTGCATTTTCCTCGCAACAACTTTCGATTTGGCCGCAAATGTTTGTATCGTATCAGCCACTGCTCCATTATCAGCCGCCGTCCATTCGTCAAATGTTGCGTGTCCTTTCGAGAAAAATGCCGACGTTTCTCGGACCAGCGTCCAAAGCTGCAACAAAAATTATTGAATTCCCTCATCGCGAAAAGCAAACTTTTACAATGAAAAATATGGAAATTTCGAATATTTTTTGAAATAGTAAATTTTAAAAAAAAATTTCGAAAAAAAAAATTTAGTTTCAAAAATTACTTAAAGGAGGGCTTTACGCAGATTATAAATGAAGTTAAAACGCAAAAAAAAAGACATACTCATGTTATAAATGGGTTTAAAAAAAAATTTTTAATTCAGAGAAGAAAAAAAAACAGAAAAAACGAGCCACCTGGAAAAAAAGGGACACCGCCGAAGAACTTGTGTTTCTAGTCCGCGACAGCTTGGTTTCCTAGGCCAACTATTAAATTTGTGCTTTTTTATTTATTTTTTAAATTTATTTTTGTTTTTTTGCATTTAAAATGAAACAACGTTATAATTTTGCATGAAAAACAAGCTGATGAATGTTTGTTTTTTAAATGTTAGTTTTTATAACCGTACTTTTTGTTGTTTTCTCTTATTTTTTTCAGAATGGGAAAAACTAGGAAGTGTTGTATTTGTTTAGAAACTAAATAATTGCAAAATTTTACTTTTTGCTCTGTTTTTCAGTTTAAATGCAAAAAAACAAAAATAAATTTTAAAAAATGAATAAAAACGCACAAAATTAATAGTTGGCCTAGGAAACCAAGCTGTCGCGGACTAGAAACACAAGTTCTTCCTCGGTCTCCCTTTTTTTCCAGGTGGCTCGTTTTTTCTGTTTTTTTCCTTCTATGAATTAAAAAAATTTTTTTTAACCCATTTATAACATGAGTATGTCTCTTTTTTTGCGTTTTAACTTCATTTATAATCTGCGTAAAACCCTCCTTTAAATTACGAATTTCGGTTTAAACTACGACAAAAAGTTTTTCAAAAAATTGTCCGTTTCAAATTTTTTTTTTCAATTTTCGAATTTTTCGAAAAAACATTCATCGTCGCGCTTTTGATTTCTTTTAAAGTTTCAGATTATTTTTAAATTTTCAGAAATGTTCTTTCAAAAAATCACAGTTTCAAAAATTTTCAAAATCTGAAGAAAAAATTTAGAATAATTCAGCAATCTCGGACAGATTTTAGATATTTCGAAACTTTTTTAAAATTATACTATCTATTTCCGATTCGCTGAAAAATTAAAAAATTTCTCAAGTATCCAGGTTTTATCGTGATAAATTGACATCTCCCAAAATTTCGACTCAATTGTTGAATGTTAATTGAAAATCCCAAATTCTGAATATTTTCCTAAGGAAATATCATTTTTTATTATCTAATTTTGACTTTTGAATATTTTCTGAAATTTCAAGAAAAATAAATTTCGAAACTTAAAAAAAACTTTTTCTGGAAATTTTCCTGTTTCACTAATTTCGTACACATTTTACCTCTAGTTGGGGGTGTTGCTAAAATCGATTTAAGCTGTTTTTCTTTTTGAAAATTTCAGTTTTGTCTAAAAAAAAAATCTCAGTTTCACAATTTTTCGACTTCTGAAAAAATACATGTTCCAGAATTTGTATTGAACAAACCCATTACAAACGCGCTCTACTGACAAACCTCGGTTTTTTGCCGTGTTCCGGAGCACGACCAAAAAAATGCATTTATGACTCAAAAATGGCATTTTCAATTCGTACGGAACAGGCCATACACACAGTGGTGCGCGTTTGGAATCGAAATGAACGAGCAGTATCATTAATTTCAAAATTTCTCTAAAAATCCAGGTTTCATTATAAAAATCGATATTGTCAAAAATTGTTGATCGTTCATAAATTAAATAAAAAGCTATTTCATATTTATCGCACAAATTTGAAGATTATCTGAAATTTAAATAAAAATAAATTCCTAAATTTAAAAAACACTTTTTCTGTTTCACAAACTTTAAACTCTGAAATTATAAATTAAAGTAGTGCTAGCGAGTAATAACCGAGCATTCCGGTGAATAAATAAATCAATCAAACCGCAATCACTTTAATCGATGAAAAAACCTACAACTTTCAATAATAAAAAATGTGATTTCATTTTTTATTTTTTCTAATTAAAAAGTACCAATTACTTACATGTTTGGTACCATTTCTAAAAAATCATATCCACTCTGTTTTGTTTTTCAAAAAAATAATTCTAGTTTCAAAACTTTCGTGAAAAAATTCTAGAAGCTTCCAGAAAAAATTCCAGAAGCTTTCAAAAAATTCCAGAAGCTTTCAAAAAATTCCAGAAGTTTCCAGAAAACATTCCAGAAGCTTCCAAAAAATTCCAGAAGCTTCCAGAAAATTCCAGAAGCTTCCAAAAAATTCCAGAAGCTTCCAAAAAATTCCAGAAGCTTCCAAAAAATTCCAGAAGCTTCCAAAAAATTCCAGAAGCTTCCAGAAAATTCCAGAAGCTTCCAAAAAATTCCAGAAGCTTCCAAAAAATTCCAGAGGCTTCCAAAAAATTCCAGAAGCTTCCAAAAAATTCCAGAAGCTTCCAGAAAATTCCAGAAGCTTCCAGAAAATTCCAAAAAATTCCAGAAATTTCCAGAAGCTTCCAGAAGGTTCCAGAAGCTTCCAAAAAATTCCAGAGGCTTCCAAAAAATTCCAGAAGCTTCCAAAAAATTCCAGAAGCTTCCAAAAAATTCCAGAAGCTTCCAAAAAATTCCAGAGGCTTCCAAAAAATTCAAGCAGCTTCCAAAAAATTCCAGAAGCTTCCAGAAAATTCCAGAAGATTCCAGAAAATTCCAGAAGATTCCAGAAAATTCCAGAAGCTTCCAAAAAATTCCAGAAGCTTCCAGAAAATTCCAGAAGCTTCCAGAAAGTTCCAGAAGCATTCAAAAAAAAAAATCCAGAAGCTTCCAAAAAACATTTTAAAAACACTAAGAAACACTAGTTTTCATTTTTCAGAATAGATTTCAATTTCAACATAAAATTTGATTTTCTTTTGAAGATTTTTAAAAAAATGTTCTGTTTCACAAAAATATATTAAATTATAACTGAAGGTGATTCCAGAAGTTAATAAGTGGAAAATACTGTCTTTTTCAGAAAAACACAAAATTTTTATTTCAAAAATTCTGTTTCAATTTTATTTAAATTTCAAAAACATTTCTTTTCATGATTTTTATGATGCCATTTATTGTATGAAACATTTCTAAAAAAAATCAACAGCCAAAACAATTACTGTTTCGGTGTTCTCGGGTTAAAATTTTCTTCAATATTAAAATTTCTTTTAAAAAAGGGGGAATTTCAGATTCGTTGTGAAGAAAATTCTCAAAAATCCAGTTTTCATCATTAAAAAATATAAATTTCCCAAAAAAATGGTTTTTAGAAATTCTGTCGTGATATTGTCGAGATAAAAATTTCTGACCGTCGTTTTGCGGAGTGTCGTTGGGAATTGCTTTAGAAAAAAACATATTTCTGAAAAGTCAACAAAAAAAAATGTACCGTTTCACAAATTTAAAAAATTCTGATGATAAATTTAAAAAACTCTGATTGTAAATTGGGTAAATTTGGAGTTTTAGTGATACTTGAAAAATTCTCAAAAATTACTGTTTCAACATTTTTTCAATATAAAATTTCTAAATATTTTGATAATAAAATTTCTGATAAAATTTATGTTCCTTAAAAAAACGAAAGCCACCCAACATACCGATTCTAAAACCATATGATCCTTATGTGCATGCGCAATATTGATCTGTGCAACATAGTCAAGAGTTGTGTGCGCGAAGCAGGCGCCGACCTTCAAATATTTACTTTTATACTTTATTATTTTTGGTTCGTGTGTGTGTTTTTTTCCAAATTTCAATTTAAAAAACTCCAAAAACCCACAGCTGTTAATGCGTTTCTTCCATCTGCCGCATCCGCCGGCTTTTGTCTCGAACCACTCGCATTTTTGACCAACGCGTCGTCCATCGATTGTGACATATTGTCGAAATGTGCACGGGTTTCTGCCACTTTTGCGAGTTCGCTGCAAATTTTGCGGGGATTTTTTTAAAAAGCACCAAGTTTTCTTAAAATTCCATTAATTTTTGAATAATTTAATCCAATTAATTTGGTCTCTAACAAAACGATCCAATTTTTATATTTCATCAACTGACACCTTGTCTTTAAGGGAAGAACAAAATCACGAACTTTGTACAATTTCAATGTATTCTGGTTACTTCGATCCAAAGGGTCTAGAAACCCGATATCTGGAATTTAGAAAAAAAAGTGAAATTTTCACATTTAAACCCAGAAATACGACTTGTGAAATGTTAAATATAAGTGGCACATTGCCTTTAAGGTAAACATTGAACAGAAGACTTCCAATTGGTTTCTCTTTATATTAAACTTGAAGCGAAAAATTTTTAAAGCTTTGAAACCGCGATTTTTATTTAAATTTTTCTTTAAAAAATGCATTCATCAAAATTGTGCAATTATTCAGTAAAAAATATATTTTTTGTATGAAGAATGTCACATGGGAACATCCTCTTCTGATAGTTTTTATTTCAAAATTAATTACTTGAAACCGTAAATTTAAAAAAAAACCTCTTTTTTCTTAAAAACTTCGCGAATTTTTAAAATTTTTGTAAATAACCGTGATTTTTATCAAAATTCTTCTAAAAAATAAATCCTTCTCTTTATTATTTCTAAATCAAATATTTTAAACCGCAAATTTTTCAAAAATAAACAAAACTTCCGCGCAAAAACTTTAGAAAAGTGGAAAGCTGGTTAAATTTTCAAGAGAACCCACTTTTCAAAGTTTTTCTTTAAATCATTGCTTTTATCTAATTTTTTATCCAAAAATACTATTAAAAAATGAAATCTCAACGATTTAGAATCTATTTTCCAATTCACGGTGGGAAAAAAGCTACCGCGCAACAGTTGAAATAGCGTCCTAACTGCGAAAAAAGGAGGGCGAGGCATAATTCAAATTTTCGCAAACTTGCCGCGCACTTTTTGTTATTTCTTTTTTATCTGACAAAAAACCAATAAAAACAGTTTTTTCTTCAATAAAAACAGTTTTTTTCTTATTTTCAATCAATACACTTTGTTTGCCATGTCTTTTTACCCCTTTTCCAACCAGAATTCA
Organism: Caenorhabditis virilis; assembly: GCA_964036255.1. Lineage (NCBI taxonomy): Eukaryota > Metazoa > Nematoda > Chromadorea > Rhabditida > Rhabditidae > Caenorhabditis > Caenorhabditis virilis. Next base: position 15,996,167 of record OZ038416.1, read on the forward strand.
TTTAAAAAACGAAAATCTGATTTTTCCATTGAAAAAACGATCTTAACTTAAATTTGCAAATATAATTTACTCAAAGAACTTTCTTAACAATTTAAACATGGGTCGGTTATACATTAATTATAACTATATATTGTCAACTCAATTATTCTTGATAATTGCGTTCGGAAGGCTGCTCAACCTCACAGCCGCTCCGCACGCACGCGACGCGGTGACCTCCCACTCAACACACTGAAATATTGGCGGGAAAATGAATTTTTCAAATTTTCTAGCGTGTTGAGTGTCGGCAGGCCTAGTCCAGGACAGTTTTGCGTTGCTTTTTTCCCACCGTGAAATATTTAAGGAATCAAGCATTTTATAATCTGTTTCAATTTATCCAAATTAATTGAAACTGTATTTTTTTGTCAAAAATTAATCGAATTTTCAATTGTCAACATCTTTAAAAGTTCAAAAATAATTTATTCAGCAAAATTTGCGTAATTGGGAATTTTTTGAAAATTTCAGACTTTTCTATATTTTTTGAAACAGAATTTGTTTTTACTCTCGAATTGTTTTAAATTCTCAATTTTAGAGAAACCTAAAGGTTAAAATATTCTGAAACAGCATTTTTTCGAACAAAAAACAATAACATTAATAATTTGAGTTTTAAATTTTCATTTTTCAAAAAAAAAATTTACAGTTTCAGAAAAAATTAAAATAATAATCTCTAAATTAGAAATATTGAAAATTCCCAGAAAATTCGAGAAATTTCATTAAAATTTTAAAATTCTCAAAGTTTTGAACATTTCCTAAGAATTCCAAATTTCTTAATTTCTGAAAATGCCGAAATTTCTCTGGAATTTCTTTTAAATTTTCAGAAAATTAAGAATTTAAAGAAATTTTTAGCTTTATGAAAATTTCAAGACCATCAAATTCTGATAGTTATTATTATTTCTAAATCAAATATTTTAAACCGCAAATTTTTCAAAAATAAACAAAACTTCAACGCAAAAACTTTAGAAAAATGGAAAACTGATTAAATTTTCTAAAAAAAAAGCCACTTTTCAAAGTTTTTCTTTAAATTATTGCTTTTATCTAATTTTTATCCAAAAATACTGTAAAATAATGAAATCTCAACTAATTAGAGTCTATTTTACAATTATTTAAGGAATCACTATGGCATTTAATCAAGCATTCTATCCTCTGTTTCAATTTATCTAAATTAATTGAAATAGTAATTTTTTTCCGAAAATTAATCGAATTTTCCGTTTTTTTTTTCAAAATTTAAAAATGGCCTATTAAATAATGACGGCTCTGTAGGCTTATAAAGTTCCGAGTAATAGTGCTTTTCAGAATCTGCTAATAAATGTCTGTAAATATTTAGGTGGGACACCTCTATAGCTATGTTTCATAGGTGGGATAGGGTCATTTCGAAATCTCAGAGTTAAGCTCGATACAAATAAAAAATTTTTAAAGTTAAGGCGATTAAAAAACGTAAAAAGCAGCAAAAACGCTTAATCTTACCTTATTCTTACTTCATATTGCGGAAAATAACACGTTTTATTCTAATTATATTTACTTTTTTTTTAATCTATGGCTAATTTTTTCATCACTGTACCGCCTCGAGTTAAGGTCGTTACACCTTTTCAACTGAAAAAAAGTTAGGGTCGTTACTAGGCCAAATCCGCGGTATCCCACCTATGCTATGTTTCCAGCTTTTTAAAACTCCAAATTCGCGTGTTTTCTTTATTAGAACGAAATGCTGTATTATTTTGGGACCATTAACTTGAAACAATATAGATAATAATGTTAGGTAAATGATAATTTTTTTGAAGCAGTAATTTTTTACAAGTCATTAAAAATATAATAAAAGGAGAAAAACAAATTTGTAGGCAGTTTTATTCTAAAAATTCAAAAAAAAAATTCAAAACCGTTTAAATATGAATAAAAACTCATGTTTTCTATAATTTCCGTCTATTACGGCCAAATTAAAAATTACACATTATAAGTTACGCGAAATAAATGTTTTGAAATAGTGTTTTTTAAAAAAAACTTTTCTACCAATTTCTTTAAAAAAACACTCTTTCAAACAATTTATACTTATAACTTATAATAATGTTGAATTAATAGTTGGCTAAGAAAATTGTCTATTATCTCTGAAACAACATTTCCAAAATTTCAAATCTCCCATGTTGCAAGTGTGCTCTATTGCAAATCGATCTTTTCTGAAGGGTTTACTCATTTCTATGATAATTAAAACAACTTTTCCTAATCAATATTCGATTTAACACATTTTGAGATACCAAACAATGAAAATGAGATTCTGGAACCCCAAATTCAGGCCAAAAAATGGCAAAAACAGAAAAACACCAGTTTTCAATGATATTTTAGACTAAATTTGAGGTATTTTTCCATTTTGGCCTCATTTTGGTCATCATTAGATGCTTTTTTTCAAAAATAATTTGAATTTTCCAGTTTTTTAATCTATTTTTCGTGTGTTCGTAATTACTACTTACTATAATATATAATTTTATATGACCTATTTTTGAAACTGGGTTTTTTTCTTAAAAATCTGAAAAACTTTCAGTTTTGTTTCCAAAAAACCTTAAAAACCATAATTTCTACGATATTAATTTTTTAAAACCTTATTTTTATTTAAAATTTTAAAAAATTCCCAATTTTCTCACTTTTTAATAAATCCCTGCAATTTCGAGAACATCATCAAATTCGATTGATCAAAATAATTTCTCATCAAGCTGACAGTATGTGCAAATGCTTCCGAAAGTGCCTAAATTTTGAAAAATTCTCTGAAATTCCAAAAAAAGCTGCTTACCTGAAATGCTGGCGTTGCTAACGGATTGCCGGAGAAGCTCTCATCATGCAATTGATTCACCGATACTGTTAATTTGCTGGAAAAATGCGATTTTCGTAAAATTTCCGAAAAAAAACCACTTACTAAAATGTGTTCACATAGTTTTTACTAAAATCCATCATTGCCGTGATGTGTCGAAGCATCTGAAAATCGCCAGAATTTTGTTTATAAAAATAAAATTTCAACCTCATTCAATCGATTTTCCAGTCTATTGAAATAAGTGGCATGTTGGGCGATTGCACCCCGAAACCTTGGTGAATCCTGTAAAAAATTGAATTTTAAATATTTTTTCAAAAATACGTTTTTTTCAGCATTTTCTGAAATTTTTTCTGAATTTTCTAAAAAAAAAAAATCAATTTTTCAACATTTTCCTGGAAAATTCCAAAAATTTATCGAATTTTCTTGAAATTCCAGTTTTTTTCTAATTTTCAACAATTTTTTGAATTTTTTCAGATTTTAAAGATTGTTTCTTTAAAATAACTGTTTTTTTTTAAATAACAAATCCTAATTCATCTAAATTCCAGCTTTTTTTCAGAAAAATGCGCAAATTTTATGAATTTAGCTATTTTTCGAAAATTCTAACGATTTCACCTGGATTTTTCTAGTTTTCTGGATTTTTTTTTCAGTTTTGCTCGATTTTTCCTTAAAATTTTCCGAAATCCCTATTATTTCAAATTTTTAATTATTGAAGACAAAATAAATGGCTTAAAATTGATAAAAATATGATTTTTTTTCATTTATTGATAAACAATCATATTTTTATCAATTTTAGACCATTTATTTCGTCCCCTCAGGCATCTTTCAATGCCTAAAAATTTGAAACAAAAGGGTTTTCAGAAAATGCTAGGAAAAATCTAGAAAAATCCTGAAAAATATCCATAAAAGTCGAAAAATCCCGTTAAAATCGTTAGAATTCCAGAAAAATAGCTGAAATTCAAAAAATTTGTGCATTTTTCTAAAAAAAAATGGAATTTAGATGAATTATGATTTGTTATTTTAAAAAATAGCTATTTTACAAAAAAATCGTTAAAAATCTGAAAAAAATCAGAATATTCAGAAAAATTGTTGAATTTTCATAAAAAACTGGAATTTCAAGAAAAATCGATAAATTTTCAAGAAAAAAAAAGGAATTTTAGAGGGAAAGCTTGAAAATTGGTTTTTAGAACATCTAGAAAAAATGCTAGAATTTCGAAAAATGCTGAAAAAATATTTTTTTTTGAAATTCACGACTTTTTCCAATTTTTCTGAATTCTAGCATTTTTTCTAATTTTTTTAAAAACCATTTTTCAACCTTTTCCTCTAAAATTCCTTTTTTTCTTATAAATTTATCGAATTTTCATGAAATTCCATTTTTTTATGAAATTTCAACAATTTTTCTGAATATTCTGAATTTTTCAGGATTTTAAAGATTTGTTTTTTGTAAAATAGCTTGTCCTTGGCTAAAAAATGTCTAAAATCAAAGCTTAATTCAAAAAATGCTTCCCCCTACCTGAATCGCTTCTGAAAAATCGATTTTCAGCGGATAATCCAACGAGAATTGTTGTGCTACTGTCATTTTCTCTAAAAAATTGCATATTTTTTAGAAAATTTGGTTTTTGGGTGGTAAAAAAAGAGGTGAAGAAGAACAATCAACCCATCCCATCCCAATCCGTCCGTCTCGCTTCCACCTCCCAACAAATCAGGTTTTCCGTACGAGAAAATGTAAACAAATAAAAAATTCCTGCAAAGAAAGGAAAAAGAGAATAAAATAAAAATTCAACAAAAAAAAACAACAAGCAGCAACACAAAAAAATAGGCAAAGAAAACGAGGCAAAGTTTATTATTTCGCCACCAGACGACGAATGGCTAGAGAGTGTGCGTTTCGAGGAGACGACGGAGAAAGAGGCGAGGATGCGGACGGACAGTCGGTCGTTTTCTGGTTAATTTGGATCGAAAAAGAAAGGAAGGAAACATTCGATCGAAGGGAAGAAGAAGAAGAAGATGGGGAAAAAAACTGGAATGTGAGATGGACATTTTTTTGGTGATGATCGATTCATTATGCACTTTTGAAGATTATTGATCGATTTTTTTAAAGGAATTTTTGAGAAATTCTCAAAATTTTGAAAATTCCTGGAATTCATAGGACAATTGAGCATTGTTGAGCATTTTTTTAAAATTTGAAAAATGTCAGAATTTAAATTTTGAAAAATGTCTGGAATTTCTGGAATTTTAAAAATTTCTGGAATTCATAGGAAAATTTCAAAACGTTGTGAATTTTTACATCTTTAAAATTTCTGAAACTTTTTAGAAATTTTGAAAAATGTCAGAAAATTAAAAAATTCGTAATTTTCTGAAAATTTTAAAGAAATTTCCGAATTTTGAGAATTTTAAATTTTAAAAAGAAAAATTCCAGAAATTTCCGCATTTTCAGAAATTTCCGCATTTCCAGAAATTTTTAAAATTTTAACGAATGTCAGAAATTTCTAATAATTTTCAAAAAATTAAAAATTCTTAATTTTCTGAACATTTTTAAGAAATTTCCGAATTTTGAGATTTTTAAAAAGTAATTCCAGAAATTACCTCATTTTCAGAAACTTAAAAATTTTGAGAAAATTTTAAAAAAATTCTGAAACTCTTAGGAAACGTTCAAAACTTTGAAACATGTCAGGAACTTTTTAAAAACTTCAGAAAATTACAAATTTCTTTAAATGACTAGTTTTCTGAAAATTTCTGCATTTTCAGAAATTTGAGAAAATTTCTGGAATTCTTAGGAAATTTTCAACACTTTGAGAATTTAAAGGAAAATTTCAATTTTGTTGTTTTAAAAAAATTCAGTTTCAGAATATTTTAATTGAGGATGATGACGATTTCGTCTTGTTGGGCCGATGTTATACGAGCATAATATATTTTATTAGTTTATTTATCCGACATAAACTTATAAAATCTATTGTGCTTCTTCTAATAAGGGTCCAAAAAGACGAAACCGTCATCATCCTCAATTCAAAACAATGCACAAAAACGAATTCACCAAACCAAACCCACTTCAATCAGAATATTTTCACCTTTTTTGAGAACAGGTTTCTTTGAAATTGAGAATTTAAAAAAATTCAACATTAAATACAAATTCTGTTTCAAAAAATATAGAAAACTCTAAAATTTACAAAAAATCTCAAAATTGCGCAAATTTTTCTGAATCAAATATTTGTTAACTTTTAAAGATGTTACGCACCTTTAAAAATTACTACGGTATTCAAACGACTATTTTTTTAAAGTAAGTAAAGAAGTACAATTAGACAACTATCTTTTTTTTGTTGAAAATTGTTGAAACAGAAATTTTTCAATAAAAAAAAATCATTTTAAAATGCACTTTTAAAACATATTTTTTGAAACAGCAAATTTTTAATAAAAAATCGGATTTTTGGAAAATTCCCAAAGAATACTGCATAAAATATATATATATACTCCATTTCAATCATTTTGAGTGCTTTTAGTAAAAATACGTGTTCTAAACATTCTCTAGGGAATTCTGAAGGGTACTCTATCGAAATAATTCAGTAATTAAGTGAAATACATTTTTTTAAAACTATACTTTTCATAACATCTAATGATTCACTATTAAATATGAAAACACCCCAGTTTTAGGTAACACACCTAAGAATAACAAATGAGTCATCAATTGATAACAAAATGACGTTCATACTTCCCTAAGAAAATTCCCAAAAAATTAGTATTCAATGCGTTTTCGGTTTTAACAGTGGAAAAATGTCAAGAAAACAAAAAACGGCCATTTTTGGGAGCAGATGCTTTTTTTTTCCTATTTATTTTATGCCATATCGTTTCAAAAAACAAGTGAGGGGGAGGAAATATGACTGAGAGTGAAATATAGCGTTTTTAAGGGGGTAGAACAACGATTCCGAATTTTTTGGGTACAATTTAAAACGTCTTTGAACATTTTCCTGTTCGAAAATAATACAAAATGTTACCACGGATTGTAAAAATGAACCTGTGTCATTCGCGCGTGAACAGGCTGGTTGCGCATTGTCCGCAAGCACAGGTCAGAGAAAAATCTCTTCATACTGCACGCTATTTACTGTAAAATATCGCGTGCCACAGTTGCGTTTTCCTTGCCACGCCCATTTCTGTGCAAAAATCCTCAATTGTCGGGCGGAAATGTTTCCTCTTTCCTTGGTTTTTTTTACAAGCCGTGGTTACATTTTTAAAATAAAGTCACATTTTAGTGTCCTCTCAGAATATTGAAACAGAAACTGCGCTCCAGTGAGAATACCGTATTCATTAAAGGGACATAACAATTTTCGAGATATGAAAAATGAAAATTCAAATTTAAAAAAATTTCAAATGATCATAACTTTTCTAGAAATTTTCTGATTTTTTTGATTCTTGGCTCATTTTAAAGCTGAAATTCTGAATTTTAATAAGTTCATAATTTTCCAATTCAAATCTCAAGAAAAACAATCAAAAATCAAGAAATATTGTAAGAACTTGAAATTTCAATCAAAAATTTTTCAAATTATCATAACTTTTCTAGAAATTTTCGGAATTTCTTGATTTTTGGCTCATTTGGACGCTGAAATTTTGAATTTTAAGAATTTCGGATTACCAATTTAAAGAAGACCGGCCAAAAATCAAAAAAACTTTTGCGAAATTGAAGAAAATGCAAAATAATTTCTGGAACATGTGAAAATCTTAGACGTACCTGTGAGACAGCTCTTTCCGCCCTTTTTTCTAATGAACGCATTTTTTAAAATGAAATCCCCAGATTATTCAGAAATAAATAATGAATTATAATTTGAAAATGTGGGTCATTTTCACGTAATTTGCAAAAATAAAACTTTTTTCTTCAAATTTATGACAAAAAACGTAAAAACTAACTTTATTCTTTGATCAATAAGATACTAACCAGAAAAGTAAAAAAGAAGAAGAAGAAGAAAAACTATAATAGAATAGACGGGAGAAAAAAAAATCTAATTTGCACATTTTGAAGAGCCAAAGTAGAAGAAGCTCCCCTTTTCAAAGAGAAGAACCACTTTTTGGTCACTATACTTTGTTGTTTATGCGTTTCTGTTCCAAAATGGAGGGAAAATAAAACATATCAAAATTCCACGTTCAAAAATGTTTATTTTGAAAAGATTCCCACAAACATTAACATTTCAAAAAAATGTATCGTCAGAAATATGAGACCAACATTTTGGTTTCACATGGATTATGATGGCCATCATGGCACGAAAAAAAAATCGTGGGTGTTTTTTTTATGAGTACGAACAAAATCGTGTTTTTCTTTTTCGTTGAAACAGTTAAAAACCCCGACCAATAAAACGATATTTGTGACCTGACATGGCTTATATTGATGGTTTTTCGTAAAAATGAGGGAAGAAGCACATTTCTGCGGGGAAAATGAGGGATTCGTCACACTTTAAATGAGGTTTTTGGTTTCTGCTTCGTGTAAATAATGGAGATTCCTTGAAGAAATAATGAAAAATGAAGGAAAATGCTTGGAAATCAAATGTCTTGAAAATAAAATGTTAAAGACAGGGTGCCAGTTAAAAATTTCGCCGCTGCGGCGATAAGATTTTAAATTACTGCGTGTTTTGAATTTTCATGTGCGCTCCAATGAACAGCAGTCATGTGTGTGCGCGGTAATTTGAATTTTTGAATTTTTTGTGTGTTTTTTTCAAATTTCTTCTGTTTTTGTCCGATTTTCAGCGTTTTTTTTTTGCTGAAGGTCATTAATTATTTTTAATAAGTGTCAAATTAATTTTTCTTATAGGAACTAACCGGGATTCCTCATAAAATGCGGGAAAAACGTTGATTTTCCCAATTTTCGTCCAAAAATGAAAATTTCGCTGTAGTTTTGAAAGCAGATAGAATATACGTACGTTTCGCAAATAAATTATTATTTCACAGGTATTCTAGTTTAGTTTTTTTGAAACCAACGAAACATTTACAGATTGCATGGACACAATTCATCAGCGACCCAAAAAAATCAGTTTTCCGAAAAATTGATCAGTTTCACATATCATTTTATATTTCTAAAAATGTCATTATCGTTTTTTAACAGTTTTTGTTTGTTTTTGAGTTTCTTGAATTTTTTTGAATTTTTCTTATTTTTCGGGTATTTTAATAAAATTTGCCTCAAAATTTTTTGAAGCTGGTCGCAACATACTTTACTTATGTTATTCTACTGAAAAGAAACATTTAACACTAAAAAAATTAAAAAATGACAGTTTTGAAAAAAATGTAAAAAATTCAAATTTTTGTGCTTCCCGCCAAAAAGCGTACGGCGGGAATTCAAAAATAATTTTTTTCATCTTCCGGACGGAACTACAAAATTGTTTTTTTTCGTCGGGATTTCGCATGGAATATACTAGAATGTCGGTAGAAAGATGAATTTTTCACAATTAAATCCATATGGGGTAAAAATAACTGGCACCCTGTCTTTAAGTAGGTCATTTTTCTTTTAAAAAAAACTTTGACAGTCTGGCATTATAATTGAGAAACGAGCTTTTTAAAAAAATCGAGAAAAAACTGATTTAAGCAGCAAAAAAAAAGCGATTTTACAAAAAAAATAATGGTTTCCACGAGAAGTACAACAAATTACCGTATTTTTCCCTTTTTCGTTTCAGAACTCTAAATTGGCTTTTCTTTATGTTCCTTTAAGAAATACCGTATTTTCGTTTCGGAGCACTAATTTGATTTTTATTTATGTCCCTTTAAAAATACAGTATTTTTGGATTTTTCGTTTCGCAACCCTAAATAGGTTTTTAATTATATCCCTTTAAAAATACCGTACTTTTTAATTATTTTTTCGCAAAATATAAATTTTCAGCCTAAAACTCTGCAAATTGATGCTCTTATTTCCAACTTTTTCAGCGTAGAAAATAATTTTTTATTTATTAAATCCAAATAACTCAAAAAATGAAAAAGAAAAAAGGCGCTAAAAATTATTTTCCATGAAAACAAACCGAGATCAATTAATATAAAATCTTGCAAATAAAATTAAAGTTCTGTGTATTTAAAAAGGTAGATGGGGGAAAATTATTTGAAAAAAAACTACAAAAAATAATATAAAAAATTAACTAAAAACTTTCTTCTCCGCCAAATCCGGACTTTCGTCTCCATTTCTCAAAAATCCCGGCAGATGTTGAACCAGCGCGTTCATTCCGTCCTCTTCGGTTTGTGAACGAATCTTGTCCTTTCGGCGACGGTTTTGGAACCAAACTTTGAGCTGAAAATTAGAATTTTAGGGGAAATGTTTGAAAAAAATTTATTTTCAAATACCCTGTGGTAATCAATCTCCAAGAGTGCACAAAGTTGATCGCGCTTAACCGGATCCGCACAAGCATTTGGATCTTCTAGGTAGTATTTCTCAAGAACTCCTAGTTCCTCAGCAGAGTATACAATTCGTCCCCTTCTCGTTTTTCCGTTGACAGTTACTGAAAATTGTGATTTTTAGATTTTTTCTCAAAGTTTTGAGAATTCTAAAACTGTGTCGGACATTTTTAAAAACTGAATGTAGCTGCAGCGATTCTTGGAGGATTTAAGCTTTTTTAAATTTCATGACATGAAAAATAAGGTGAAAAATAAGGGGTAGAGTAGCCTTTTCGAGTTAAAAATATTGAAATTTCATATTTTTATGTGAAAATGGAGTTCTGAAGTCATTTTGGTAAATAAATTCTGAAACTGTTAGGCAGAAGTTTGGGGCACTATTTTTTAAAGCTTAAAATCTGAAAATTCGCAAAAAACTGAACTTTGAAGCGTTGTAACTTGTTTCAAGTCGAAATTTCGAAATAAAATTTTGAAGTTATCATAAAGAATATATTCTTAGTGGGTTCTTAGACGATTTGAAAGATTTGTGCAAAATGTTTTTAAAAATTTCATTTTTAACCCACAAAAGTGAAGTTTCCAAAAATTTCAACCAAATTCGTTCAATTTCGGCATATCGAAAAAAATTTAAAACAATTTGCACAAATCTTTCAAATCGACTAAGAACCCACTAATAATAGGTTCTTTACGATAACTTCAAAATTTTATTTCGCAATTTCGAGTTTGAGCTCAGTTACAGCTCTTCAAAATACAACTTTTTGCAAATTTTCAGATTTTAAGCTCAAAAACATGATCTTATCAGTTTCAGAATTCAATTTGGCTTTACCAATAGAATCAGAACGAAATTTTCACATAAAAATATGAAATTTCAATATTTTTGCTCGAAAAGGGCTTTACCCCATTTTAACACCAAATTCTCAATAAAATTCCGATTTTAATTTAATTTTTCATGTCTTGAAATTTAAAAAAGCTTAAACTCTCCAAGAATCGGCACAGATGTCTTCAGTTTTTAAAAAAATCAAAAAAAAATTGGAATTTTAACACGGATTCACAAAAGGCCTACAATTCGGTGGGATTTCCCGTTTCAGCAGCGATGCCGAACTAGAAGGTGTCGATTGCTTCTGAAAATTTGAGACTTTTAGAAAAAAATCAATAAATTTGGCATACTGTATTATCCGGACTCGAAGCGGTCGCAAAAAAGTTGGGAGTTGAGGAAATAATCGATGCCAAGAGTTGTGGATTGAGTTGAAATGTTGTCTGGAAATGTTATTCTCTTCAAAAAAGTGCTCAGAATTTGTGAATTACATATTCATCATCCTCCAAGTCTTGATTACTTGAAATTGAGGCTTCTTCACTAATCGATAGTGATTTGTTAGCTTTTTCAAATATTTGGCTGAAAATTTCAATATTTTTTGAAAAAAACGTTTCAAAACCCACTTATTCTGAAACGCTTGCGCCAATGTTGACTCAAAACTCAAGCTTGGACGTTTGCCAAGTGTTGAAGAAGTGACTTTCGTACTTTCAGCCAAGTTTCTGTCACTTTGCTCAATTTCTTCAGCATTTGTCTCAATTTTTGGCATTTTCATTGGTGGTTCAGAGGACGCTGACGGATTTGAGACCACGCTTGAACGAGAGGATGTGGAGTGGTGTTTAGATGTAGAGGAAATGTTGTTATTTGCTGAAAATTTCCAGATTTTCAAAGAATTGGAGAATTTGGGGATATCTTACTATTGTCATTTTCAGTGGTTTCATCAGATCTCATACAATCATCGGTCGAGCAGCTCGCTGAGCATTTTGGGCATATTTTCTGGATACTGTCGACGATTGAGATGGGTACTCCGTAATTGGCTATCTGTAATTGCAATTAATTAATTGTATATTTCGAAAAAACTGTTGAAAAATTCGAATTTCCAAGATTTTTAGTGAAATTTTTGGAATTTTCGGATTTTCATATTTTTTAAAAGAAACATTTGAAATGTTTAAATTCGAAATTATTTCCAGATTTCCGAGAAGTCAAAATTTGAAAAACATTTTTTGAGAACCTGAAAATTCAACCGAAAAATTGATAAATTTTTAAAAAACCGTATCTTTTCTAGAAATTTTCAGAATTTCTTCATTTTTGGCTCATTAGGACGCGGAAATCCTGAGTTTTAAAAATTTCATGATTTTCAGCTTCGAAATTTCAAGAAAACCGCTCAAAAATTGAAAAATGTTGAGCACTTGAAAATTCAACCAAAAAATTGATACATTTTCAAATGATTCTAATTTTTCTGGAAATTTATGGAATTCCATAATTTTTGGCTCATTTTAAAGCTGAAATTTTGAATTTTAAGAATTTCTTAATTTCCAGATTCGAAATTTCAAGAAAACCGGTCAAAAATCAAGGAACTTTTGAGCAATTTAAAATTAAATTTTTAAAAAATTGATACATTTCAAATGATCATAACTTTCCCAGAAATTACCGGATTTTCTTGATTTTTGGCTCATTTGAACGCTGAAATTTTAAAGTTTTAGAATTTCACGATTTTACAATTCGAAATTTCATAAAAACCGGTCAAAAATTGAAAAATTTCTGAGCACTTGAAAATTCCATCAATACATTTTCAAATGATCATAACTTTACTAGAAATTTCCGGATTTTCTTGATTTTTGGCTCATTTGGAACTTAAAAATTGTAATTAGCAATTTTTCGATTCATAAATAATACAAAAAATGTAAAGTCCCTTTAAAAATGGTCGAATTTCGATAGAGCGCAATTTCTTTTCAAATTTCTCAAACCCCTCAACATCACTAGGCAAATCGTCATAATTTCCCCCCGAAAACTCTTAAAAATTCCATAAATTTTTCATAAATTTAAATAAATCCTTCCTTCTGCTTTCATATAATTCCAATCCCTTCCCATTAATTATTTCCTCTTAAATTTGTCCATCTCTCTCTCTCTCTTTGCTCAATTTATATAGTTTTTCCCACCGAGCAATAACAAACCTCAGAGATGCAGAGAAAATTGAGCGAAAATCCAAATATAAATATCTATTTGCCGAGTTAGTTAGTTAGTTAGTTAGATACTGACTGGCTTGGCTTAGTCCTCCCCCCGCCCCGCCCGTCCCCATATGCCCGCTAATTAGTCAAACAAAACAAGCTGGCTGTGCCGACCCGGAGAAAATATTTATATGGCTTTAGTTTTTGTAAATAGACATAATTGTAAATAATATTATTGAAATTTCGTAATAATAATACAAAAATAGGATTAACGGGTATTTTTCTGGAAGAAAATGTATTTCGTAATTTTAAATTTTAAACACAAATTTATGTATTTTCAAATTATCATAGCTTTTCAGAAAATTTCTGGAATTTCTTGATTTTTGGCTCATTTGGAAGCTGAAATTTTGAATTTTAAGAATTTCATGATTTTCGGATTCGAAAAGTCAAAAAGACCTGCCAAAAAATTAAAAAAAAATTGAGCAATTGAAAATTCATTGAAAAAAATGATACATTTTCAAATGATCATAACTTTTCTGAAAATTTCTGGAATTTCTTGATTTTTGGCTCATTTTGAAGCTGAAATTTGGAATTTTAAGAATTTCAGACTATCCTCTTTGAAATTTCAGCTAAATTTGCCAAAAATTCAAAAATTTGTGAGCAATTGAAAATTCAATAAAAAAAAATTGAGCATTTTCAAAAAATACAACTTTTCTGAAATCTTCTGGAATTTCATATATTTTGGCTCATGTTAAAGCTGAAATTTGGAATTTTAAGAATTCCAGATTACCAATTTCAAGAAAATTTGTTAAAATTCAAAAAAAGTAGAGGGAACTTAGAAATTTAATCAAAAATTGATGAAATTTTCAATATCCCTTAACTTTTTTGAAAATTTTCAGATTTACATGTTTTTTGGCTCATTTTGAGGCTAAAATTCTGAATTTTGAGAATGTCATGATTTTTACGACCGTAGAACTAATATTAAGCAACAATACTACATTTTTAATAAAAATATTCAAACCGAATTTTTTTTCCAAAAAATCTTCTATTTTTTCCATTTTTCGAAACTTTCAGAAAACATGAGGTTAAAAACCATTAAATACAAAATTAGAATCGTCAGAATTAGCCGAAAATTATGAAATTCTGAAAAATTTACAAAAAAATCGATATTTTTCGAAAAATTAGGGGGAAAACTAGCAAAACCTACCAAATTCTTTGCAATCACCCCCATCAGGTCTTGGTGCCGTTCGACATTTACCAGGATGTACATTTTTTTTCTGGAAAACATTATTTTTAGCGGAATTTTAGAAAAAAACGGGAATTTTCAAGTTTTCAAGCAAAATTCAAATATTCCAAAAATTGTGCAAACACCACGACGGTAAATTGCAGATTTTTAGCTTTCAGGGAGTAAAATGGGAACAGAAAGTATTTACTATTTTAAATTTAAAAAAAACACGGGTTAGAGAAAAATAGACGGAAAAGAAGAAGAAGAAGAAAATTCTCTCTTCTCTCCACCCGATTAGTTAATTGCAGCATCCGCTGATGTGGTTAAGTGGTTCGGAAAAATGGAAGAGAAGAGAAGCGGAGAGAGTGGGGGAATTTGTTGGAAGTATTTAGCTAGTCTGAATTGATGAATATAATAAAATGTTTTCAAGTATTTGAACAAATCTTAGACATCTCTCTCTCTCTCTCTTTTAAGCCACGCCCATTTTTATAGCTCTTTTAAGAAATAGCGGCGGCGGTGGCGGGGGGAACTTTTCCCAATTTTTGGTGGTAGTGATGGATTTAAAAGAGCTCTTTTCTGGAGAAGTTGTGTGTATGTGTGTGTGTGTGTGTGTGTGTGTGCGTATTTGTGTATGTGTGGTGGGAATATTCAATGGCCCTTTTCTTTTGTTTTCTTGAAAATGGGAAAATTTTCCGGGGGCTGATTTTTATACGGCGTAAAAATTCTGGGCTTTGGGAAAAATAGGACTTTTTTGTGTGTAAAAAATTCGAAAAAAAAAGAAAGAAGCGGCTACAGTAATTTAAAGGAACATGCTCATTTTTGTATATCGTTGTGAGACCCGAGAGTCAAGAAGACGTATGTTCCTTTAAACCGTACGCCATTTAAAAATTTATATTTTTACAGCTTTTTGATAGCAAAATGTTGCAAATATCGTAAAAAATAAAGAAAAATCATAGTATCGTCTTAAAATGTTAGAAATTCGCCTTATATTTTGCCAAAATTTGCCGAAATTTCCCAAAAAAAGGAATAAATATATTTTTCGAGATTTTTAGAAAATTGCAATAAAGGTGTATTTTTAATTTTTATTAAAACGCAAAAAAAGACATACTTATGATAAAAATGGGTTCAAAATTATTTTAAAAGTTCATAGAAGAAGAAAAACTGAAAAAATGGGGATAAGTTTCCACCGCGGAAGAGTTTTGGTTTCTAGTCCCCGCGATAGTTTGGGTTCCAAGGCCACCTATTAAATTTTGGCATTTTTATTCTTCTTTTTTAGTTTTTTTTTGCATTTAAAATGGAAACAAAAAAATACTCATTTTCAAAATTATCCCAAAAAAAGTATAATCAGCTGAGTTTCAGCACTTCTCTCCATAACAACAAGAAAAACGAACATAACGAAATGTTTTTTAGTAAAAAAAATAACGAAAAAAAATTGTTATGGGTGGTTTGGCGTGGAGTAATTAAGAAGGTATGCCAGGGGAAAAAGAGACACAGAAAAACATACAAACACATGTGTACGCAGCTAGAAGGAAGACGAAAACAACGTCCAATTATCGACCAAATCGATAATTGGCACTTATTTGAAAGAAAATTGGGACATCATGAAGGGAAGGGGGGTTGTCATGCTGTGCTAATGATTCTGCGGAGAGGGGGAGGGGGTGATAATTGCAAATTAATTGGAATTATTTAATTTATTGTGAAAATGTGCATTTAATTATGAATTCAAAGTAATTAAGATAATTTTAATTAAATTTCCTCTAAAGTTAAAAAGAAACGAACGTTTAATTTTGCTGAAACAGAATTTTGTTTTTTGAAAAAAATCTGAAACAGCAATTTTTTTAAATTTTCAAAAAAAACAAAATAGTTGTCAAAAATGCATAAATTAATTAGAAAATTGCATATTTTCAGAATTTTATTTGAAAAATATTTAAAAATCGCAAATCCTAATATATATTTGGAAAAAGCAATACAGAAAGCGTTTTTTTTAAATTTTTGAAAAATCTCTGAAAAAATCGAATTTTTGCGAATTTCAAAAAAATCAAAAATCTAATTTTATTTTTAAAAAAAATTTTGAATTGCTGATTTTCGGGATTTTTTAAGAACTTCCGAACAAGAACAAAAAATAGTTTTTTTTTGAAATTTAAAGAAAAACAAGAAAAAAGTGAAAATTCATTCGTTTTCCTGAGAAACAAATATATTACAAATTCGTAGAAATTGTTGAAACCGCCTTTTTTTCAAACTTTTTAAAAAATGACTTTTCAGTAAAGTCAGAACAACTTTTGCGCGTCTAAACTACGATGCTACGCTAGTACGCACTTTTTATAAAATGTTCCCCCTACCCGGGATTAATTAGATCCTTTTCATTAATTTTCTGGGTTAGAATTGCTAATTTTATTGCCGAAAATTAATTTTTTAAAATAAAAATTCCTAAATTACCTATGACTTAATACGAATTATCGATTTTTTAAACAAACCCTAAAATTTTAAACTTTTTAAAAATTGAAACCGCAAATGTTTCCAATAAAATAGAAAGAATTGAATATTAACAAAAAAGAGAGCTAGTTAATTAATTAATTAATTAATTAATTAATTACAACAAAATAAAAAGTAACAGCACAAAAAATAGAATTGAGAAGGCCACCCCCCCCCCTTTGAAGAGAGGGTCTCTTCCCCTAATTATCGATCGATAATTAGGAGAGGAGAATTAGGCACCCTCGTAATATTCCTCACCACCCTCCATCATCAGCATCACAATGTTATAATACGATTAGTATAAAGAAGAAGAACCCCCCTTCCACTTCTGAGGGGCGTCCTTCCCAACCCCCCCCCCCCCCCCCCCACTCATTTGTGTTTATTAATTAGTATTTCTCCCTTCCATCCTACACTATTTCTCCTATGATTTTCTAATGATAATGAGGAGCTGTAGTCTCTCTCTCTCTCTCTCCCTTCGATATATTATTAACGATGTCCAATATAAATAAGTATTTATGAATAATCAATTTTTTGTTTGGTTAATCATTTTGCGGGTCACTCACTTCTTTTATGCACATACAGCAACAGACATATATGTACAATTTTGGTTGTATCGGGCCAGCCAAAAAAATGAATCGAAAAATGCAATTAGAGTTGTCCGGGGCGACACTAATTGAGGGTAATTAAGAAAGCAATTTTAATTTGTTTGCAGGATGGGAGAACTGAACTGGTTTTGGGTGGAATTGAATGGGGGATTTTATGGAAATCGGGTAATTTAGATTTAATTGGATAATAAAAGTGAAGTAACTTTTTAAACTTTTTGATGCAATTAGTTGATCTTTAATTGGTTGGGAGACTAATTAATGCTAATTAAGAAATTTGGGTTTTTGTTAATTTCGAGAAAATATTAATTATATAATTGATATCTCAAGTAATTAGACCTAGGAGATAATTAGAGAGTAATTAATAACAATTTAAAATTAACTTAATGAGAAACTAAAAAGAAGTACCAATAAAATTTCAATCTTGACAAATTAGGCAGATAATTGAGATAAGGATAATTAAACAATTAGTTTCTTGATTATGTGCAATTTAATTGACGATAATTACAGAATAATTAGAAAAAACTTAAGATAAAGTAAATAATGCATAATTACAGAAATTAGCTTCAATGTTTTTCATAAATTGCGCAATTATTGAGAAAAATTAATTATATAAGAAAAATTTTTAAAATACATTATAATTGGGAGATAATTACACAAAATTGTAATAAAAATAGACGTGACTTAGAAGGAGGTCATTAGTGGTAATTAAATCTATAATTAAAATTATATGTTAATTAAGGGGAAATTACCGAAATGTCCAAATATCACATTTGTTTCCGAAAAATATAATTATTTTTAATTATACATAATTACACCAATTTTGAATAAAAAAATGAAGGGGTAATTAAAATTTGGACATAATTGCAAAAAGTTGATTTAGCTCAAATGATAGGATAATTATAGGTATAATTAAATATAATTAAATTTTCTTTGGCAATATATGATTTTGAACAAGATAATTATGCATAATTAAGAAAACAATTAAAATTCATAATTTTTCATAATTATACCCTATTTTCCGATAATTTTAATTGAAGCTTTAATTAATCAATTATTTGTTTCATTTAATTACACCTTATGGACTAATTAACTAATTTAATAGTTAATTAAGCGTAATTAAATTTCTGATTAGAAAAAGTACCATTTTCAAATACAATTAAGTCCAATAATCGAAATTATGTAATTATCGATTAGTTAATTAGAAGTATTACAAACTATAAAATTTAATACACTAAATAATTATATACAAAAATTCAAAAACTACTATTACCTCGATTTTATAAGATAATTGTATAATTGAGCCTAATTATAATAATTATCGCTATTTTTGCAAGCAGCAAAATATACAAAAACTCCAAATTTCGTCAAAATGAACAAACATGTGTGGTCTTCAAAAAATTTGGGTCAATACTTATCAAAACGATGTAACTGACTAATTGAATTAGTTAATTAAAACCAATTAAGAACACACCACATGTAATTTCCTAACCAGTTTTCTAATTAATTAGGTGCTAATCAATTGCTGCTTAAAAATGCGTAGTTTTTTGGATAACATGAGCTTAAATACCCAGAAAAGTGGGCGGAGCCTATAAGCTTCTTCTTCTTCGTCTTTTAATAAGCTGACCTTATACGTATTCATGTGCGTAAGTATGAAAGACGAGAGAAAATTGAAAAATGTAATAAGACCTGCCAAAAAGGTATAAACGAATAAAATCGAGATGGGAGGGGATTATTTACACACTCATAAATACTCTTAATTATTATTCAGGTAGGCTAATAAATAGAAATATATATATATATTAATTTGGATACCAATTTTCAAAGGATTATGAAAATGAGAATTTATTGAAGTTCAAAAGGTGGAATTAATAAGACCAAAAATTCAAACTTATGGGAAGATATGTGAAAAATTTTACAGCAGGATTTAGGAAAAAATGCATTTCTTAGATTACTGTATTTAGATGTTTATATTATATGGAAGATTACTGTAGATTTATATGATATCTAAGATTACTGTAGATATTTACAATTTATTAGATTACTGTAATTTTATATAATTTCTAAGATTACTGTAAATATTTATAAAATACCATATTTTATATTATTTCGAAGATTACTGTAGATTTATATGATATCTAAGATTACTGTAGATATTTATAATTTATGTGATTACTGTAATTTTATAAAATTTCAAAACTACAGTGATCTTTTAAAAAACTACAGTAATTTTTTTAAAAACCACATTATTCTTTTAAAAGCTACTGTAATCCTTTTAAAACTACAGTAACCAACCAAAAGAAGCGAGAGCATATTTCTGTGAAAATTGAATTTATCTAGATTAATCCTTTATCGATTTGATTAAAACTACAGTAACCCACCCATCAAAACTTATTTGATAAATGGCTACAGTAACCTGATATCTACAGTAGTACATGAATTCTAAACAAAACCCATATTTACATGTTTTGACACTTGGATCTACAGTAGGACCTTTTGGATCCGAGAAATAGAGTATTCTAGAAATTAGGAACAATTATAAGGTTTTCTAACGATTTGGATTTCTAGGCCATGGAGAAAACTAAAATTTTCATGGATAGAAAACCAAACGCTGGGTTTTTTGGTTTTCTAGGCCAACCCCGAACACCCTATTAAAACTAAAGTAATAAGATATTTACATAGAATCCAGTCCACTTTTCAATTCGCCCTCTGGTAACCAAGGTGATTTTGATGACCACCGCAGAAAATAAGCTTATGGTATAGTTAGCATTTATTATTATTAGAATTATAAATATATCTTACAAATCCGCTTAGCTATTAAAGGATTACGCAATGAGAGCTTTCGCTTTTTTTTTTCGCTGAAATCTGAAATTTCAAGAAATTTGTCCAATGGTAATCGGATTATTTTCTGCGTAAATTTGTGGTTAGAAGGGGAAAGCTACTTTTTTACGATTTACGTCGAGTGAATATATTTTCAGCACCAGAAATTAGGCTGGAAGTGGGGGGGGGGGGATTATCATCATTAGTGGATTGTGATAAACAAAACCCATATTTACATGTTTTGACACTCGAAAATGCAAATATCTTTTTTTGTTGGATTTTTGATCGTTAGAACTTTAAGAGAACCTAATTTTTTTGGAAAGGAACGAATTTTGAGGATGTTTTTACTTCAAACAAAATCGAGAGAAAATCTAATTTAATAAATGTTTTTATATTTTTTCTCTTACAAATTTCGGTTCCGAAAAATCGAAAAATCAACAATTTTAATGTTATCGTGAATTTCTGAATTTTTTGAAACTGTGAAATTTTTGGTTTCAAAAATCGTTGAAAATTTTAATTTAAAAAATTGACCACTTTTTAAATGAGCATAACTTTTTTGAAAATTTTCAGAAATTAATGATATTTAGCTCATTTTGATGCTGAAATTCTGAATTTTCAGATTTTGACAATTTTCATGTTCGAAATCTCAAGAAGACCGGTCAAAAATCCAAACATTTGTGAGCCCCGTGAAAATTTTAATTTAATGAATTACGATTTCAATAATACTTTTCAAAATTCAGAAATCGTTGAAAACTGAATGTCAAGATTGAGTAGTTTTAAAGTTTCAAGCAAAATTTACGTGAATTTTTTGAAACAGTGAAATTTTTTCAGTTTAAGAAATTTCGGTTTCAAAAATGGGATTTTTTAAGGTTTTGAAATTTCAAATTTATTAATAGATTCGTCATTAATTAAACAATTTTTTGTCATAAAAAATTCGGTTTCAAGAAAAACGGATTTTCCTAGTTGCCAGAATTTTAAGATCATGATAGCATCAAATGCGTTAAAATTCCAAAGTTGTTTAGAATTTTGAAAATTCGTAAGTTCATCAAAAACTAATTTTTTCAAATGATCATAACCTTTTTGTTAATTTTCAGAATTCAAGGTTAATTGACTCATTTTGATGCTAAAATACTAAATTTTTAGATTTTTAGATTTGTTATTCCTGAAAATTTCAAGAATACCTTTTAAAATGCAAAAATCAAACTTTTTGAAATCCCTTGAAAATTTTAATAAAAAAATTTGTCATTTTTCAAATGATCATAACTTTTTTGTTAATTTTCATAATGTTAATTGGCTCATTTTGATGCTAAAACTCTGAATTTTCAGATTTTCACAATTTTCAGGTTCTAAATCTCAAGAAAACCGGTCAAAAATCAAAACATTTGTGAGCCCTTGAAAATTTTAATCAAAAAATTTGTAATTTTCAAACGATCACAACTTTTTTGAAAATTTTCAGAATTCAATGTTATTTGGCTCATTTCGATGCTAAAATTCTGAATTTTAAGATTTTCAGGTATTTTATTCCAGAAATGTTCAAGAATACCTTTCAAAATTAAAAAATCTTTGCCATTACTTGAAAATTTTAATCGAAAAAGTTGTCATTAAATTTTTAAAGTTAAGAAATTTTTTAAATAATCCTCAAAATGTTTAAAATTGGGGTAAATTCAAAATTTCAAATGTTTTTAATATCTACATTGAAAAACGAATCGATTGATATCGATATCATCAAAATCCTGCATGTCAATCTTGAGATATGATATAGTCCTCTCACAAAATCGGTTATATAAACGTGGGCTTCCCTCTTCTGCGAGAGAGTGTTGTTTGGCGAGAGGTAGTTGTCTGCGTATAGTCTCCCCTCGTTATATTTCTCATGCGAGCGTGTCGGTTTTTTAGAGCGCGCTTGCTCGTTTATAAAGCCGATTTTGTGAGCAGCATATAGTTCTACCTCATTTTTTCAAACGATCGTGACTCTTTCAAAAATTTTCAGAATTTTTCGATTTATGCCTCATTTTGACGCTGAAATTCCAATTTATCCAGAATTTTTACATTATGGGGAATATATATAATTGCGATTGAAAATTCAAAATAAACTCTTCTTATTCATATTAAAATCGGGGGGATAATCATTATCTTTCCGTAGAAACCATAAAGAACAAACGGCTAATATGAGCATTATCACTAATAAAAATCCAATAATCACGTATGACTTCCCGTCTGAAATTCGACTTTTCCAGCATTTTTTTGAGAGACAAAATGAAACCTACCATCTTTAACAGGTTTTCCAAATAAAGCGTACTCGAAATTCAATTTTTTCGGCGCTTGTCCTACCCAACTTGCTCCATCAGATTTTGGAACCTTTTCATAATAGACTCCGGCAAATTTACTAATATTATTATTTGCATAAACCACACAGACGTCGGTTGAAAATTCACAATGGATTTTTTTCAGATTAGGGAATGAAATCTCAGGTATTTCATTGCCAACAACTTGAATTATTGGCCGTTTTCCATATTGAACATTTTCCCCAACTTCCTCCAACTTCTCAAAATCCAGTGCTAACTTGATCTTCATGTGAATTATAAAAAATCGACCACCAATTTTTCGAATATTTTTCAGACATTTGACATCTTTTGTGTCTGAAAATAAAAAAATTCAAAAAATATAAATTAAGACTTAAATTACCATTTAAATCAACTATGTAAACATCGGAGAGAAAAATGTGTGCATCACAAAAAATGCCAAATTTTGAAGTTATCACAGTTTCAGTATAAATTCCTTCTTTGGGTATCTGGAATGTGTTTTTTTTTTGGAAAAAGATATTTTTTTTATAAAAATCAATACCTTTTCATTATCCTCCACGTCGATTGCAAGTTTAGTGTTCAACATTTTATTGCCTGAAATTTAATTTTTTAATTTTTTAAAATTTTTTCAAAATATCCATTATGGGGATAATAAATGTTCCTTAAATGAAACTAGACTTCATTCTCATTCCAAATCTGTATTTAAAATTTTCTAAGACCACCTAGAAGCCGAGAAAATGACCTTCAAAACAATGGCCTAGAAAAAGTTGCGAAAACTAGTCCGCAGGCATGAAGAATTCAAAAAACATTAAAAAAGGGACTAATATGAGCATCCTGCATAAGTATTTATTAACGAAACACGGAAAAAGCTCATAGGAAAAAGTTCGGCCACGCTTTTTCTAGGCCATTATTTTGAACTCATTTTCTCGGCTTCAGGTGGTTTTAGAAAATTAAAAAAACAGATTTGGAATGAGAATGAAGTCAATTTTCATCCCAGACGCATTCATTAGCTCCGTAAAGTCCTCCTTTAAGGCATATACCATTCAAAAAACCGCATGCTGTCGAAAATTGTTTTTCATGAAGGTGTGGCGGAATATTTTGGTTATAAAATATTCCATCATTTCCGCAATTGAGGATTTGGTATGGTTTGTAGCTTTCCAGATTTGAAAAGAGCTGAAAATTGGTTTCGAAAAAAATTTTCAAAAAAAAAATCGGTTTCAAACATTTTTTAAATTTTTTAAACACTTATATCGATTTTAATTTATGAAAAATTTTTTTTTAATCGGGAAATTTCACAGAAGATTCTAAATTTTCAATAAATTCTGAAAAATTTTTTAAATTTAAAATTTAAGATATAAAATATTTTTAAAATTCTGAAAAATTGCATTTTTTTTAATTCTAAACTTCCTTTGAAAAAATTAGGAAATGTTGAATTTTGAAATTTTTTAAAAGATTAATGGACTTCCAAAAACACTGGAAATTTTGAATTTACCTCAATTTTTAAAATGTTTCTCAAAATTTCAAAAAAAATCTGAAAAACTTAATTTCTTTAAAAAAACTTACACATCCTAGCGTATTACTGATATTCCCTTCCAAAATAGTCGAAACAACTTGTGGCCAATCGTTTTCAAAGAATTGATGTGATCCATACAAGTGTGCTGTCTAGAAGAATCGAATTTAAGGAAAAATTGACCGTATTTGGACATGCTAGAAAAAATAAAGTTATTTTGAAGCATGTCCCTTTAAATAGCAACTACGGTAGTTCGTTCGATAGAGCGTACTTTCTAGCAAGTTGAAACTAAACCTGGAATTTTTTAGTTTTCACAGATGTATTTGAAAAAACGACAGCCGAAAAAGAAGGATTAGTTTGAGGAATTGTTACAGGTACTGCTTGGAAAGCGTCGCAATGTTCAAATAATGCGGAATTTGCAGTGGAAGGACTGAAAATTAAAT
The DNA here is from genome assembly GCA_964036255.1 of Caenorhabditis virilis. Taxonomy (NCBI): domain Eukaryota; kingdom Metazoa; phylum Nematoda; class Chromadorea; order Rhabditida; family Rhabditidae; genus Caenorhabditis; species Caenorhabditis virilis. Next base: position 16,020,686 of record OZ038416.1, read on the forward strand.
TTTTTTCTGAAATTCCCATTTTTCCAACCTTTGTGGATCGCTAATCCAATTCTTGAAATAACTCTTCGTCATCTCATAACAATTATCATCATTCTCTTCCAATAAGCCATTATTATACTTCGATGGTGGACACTAAAAATTCGAAATTGTTTGTTTTTCTAAATTTAAAAATCCAGAAATTACCGTTGCCACCAGCGGCTTGAAAATTATCACCAAAATAAACTGAAAATTTGCTTTTTATTTAAAAAAAATTTTTTTCGAAAAAAAATAGACCATTTGAACATTTTGAATCATTTTTCAATGTTACGTGTTGAAAGTTTTATCAAAAAAATTTAGAATGAAAAAAATGAAGAAAATTTAAACTTTTTGACGTTTATGAGCTGGAAAATTGTGCAAAATCCGAAAAAGAATGTTTTTTAAAAACATTTTGTCGTATAATATGACGTTTGCACAGATTTCAAAAAGGAGGGTTTTCTGCATTTTGTCGTGTGGTATGTTGTTTGCACAGATTTCTGAATTTCAAATCAAATATAGATTTTTCTACATTTTGTCGTACAATATGTTGTTTGCACAGATTTCTGAATTTCAAGTCAAATATAGTTTTTCTGCATTTTGTCGTAAAATATGGTGTCTGCACCGAATTCCAGTTTTTCAGCGTGCTCATGCACTTTTGATTTTTCCACACCTTGACAGTTTCCAACTGATAAAAAATTGTGTTATCATTTTTTATCAATTACTGGTTTCAATTATATTTTCCAACTTTGCTATAATTTTGGAGTATTTCCAGAAATAATGACGGTAAGTGAAAATATGCTATGCGCCTTTAAATCCTCTGAGAACATTTCATGCACCTTTAAACTTCAACAAAAAAAAAAGTTAACCAACATCACCTATCATAAATCAAATTCTTATCTTCTTCTCAATTTCCCATATTTGTCACAACGCGCGTACAGATCAATATAGATTTACAACAAGTATTGGGGCAGTTATCAAAATAACAACCATAAAAATGGGCGGGGCTTAGGTTTTAGGTGATCGGGGAAAGGGTAGATGAACATTTTTTTTCTTGTATCTTTTTCTTTGACACGTATTTTTTTGTTTTAATGATTTTTTCGAAAAAAAAATGTGTACCATAATTTTTTGTGCACTGTAGTTCATTTAAAGGCACATACCTAACTGTGAAATCTTAAAAATCAAATGGTCTCTTTTAAAGGCGCATAACTTTTCATTATCTCAACGGTTTTTAAAAATTTTTACCTTTTTTGAAAGGTAATTAAAATTCCTTCAAAATGAATCTAAGTAGGGCGAAAAATTCCAAGATGTAAAAAAGTTACAATGCTTTGAAAATGTTGTATTTTTCCAAACGTGTTTCATTAATCACAACACGTGGAAAATTTATAATTTTCTGTTTTCAAAAAAAAGAAAAGCGAAACCAAGTTTTTCTAGAACGAAACCATGTCTAAATCGGCAGCCCATTTGCTCAAAAGAGTGCTTATGGTACCTCCGAAACATTTCACCGTCGAATATACCATTAATCCATGGATGGGTGGGGTTGTAGACAAGCAAAAGGCTCAAAAACAATGGGAAGTGCTGAGAAATACAATCGAGAGGCAGGGGGTTCAGGTTGGTTTGGGAAAAATCGAATAGAAAGTGCGCTCTATTGAAAATTTCATAAAATACTGTATATTCAAAGGGACATGCATTAAAAAATAATTGAAGTTCGGTAGAGCGCGTTTAAATTAAGCTCTACACCTTGTTTTTTCAGGTCCTAACCATGGAACAGACCCAAGGACTTCCAGACCAGGTTTTCGTCTGTAACAGTGGATTGGTGTACCAAGATAAAGTGTATTTGTCGAGATTCAGACATAAGGAAAGGTAGGGGGAATAGTTTTGTAGATTTGAGATTCCATAACTTTGCTCAATATTTTTAGATTTTTATGAAATTTATTGCATTTTGAAGCTGAAAATCCAGATTTTTGAGATAATTGGCAGCAGAATGATATGAAATTCAAGAAATATGGAAAATCTTTACCCAAAATTAAATTTCGAAAAATTAAAAAAAAAGTCGAATTTTTGAGTTATCATATTTTGCTCAATTTTTTTTCAGATTTTTCTACAATTTATAGCATTTTGAGGCTGAAATTTTGACTTTTTCAGAAAATCAGCATTATAATGATGCAAATTTCATCAAAATCGGAAAATATGGCTCGAAATTAGGATGTCTTGAAAAATTGAAAAGAAATCCATGGTTTTTTAAAATTCCGTAACTTTTCTCAAACTTTTCAGAATTTAAAGAAATTTACAGCATTTGAAAGCTGAAATTTTGAATTTAAACAATTTTAAAAGGAAAAATAAAAGGAATAATGGAAAAATTTTCAAAAAACATTTATGGACCTATGCAGAAACTAAAATTGCTGCAAAAAATTGCAAACAAATGCAAAAAATTCAATGCAGAAACTTGCAAAAAATTGCAAGAAATGTCAAGAAATTGCAATTTTTTGCAGCCGATTTACGGGAAAAATACGGTAATCGTTGCGAGACCATCAATGAAAACGGCTCTTGACCGTATTTTTGGACGCACACCTGTGAAATTTGTGAGGGTCTCGCAGCGAAGAGTAAGAACCTTTGATGGTCTCGCAACGATTACCGTATTTTTACCGTAAATCGGCTGCAAAAAATTGCAATTTCTTGACATTTCTTGCAATTTTTTGCAAGTTTCTGCATTGAATTTTTTGCATTTGTTTGCAATTTTAGTTTCTGCATAGGTCCATTAAAAAATTGTTTTCATAAAATTTTTGAATTTTGTTAATTTTATTGCGATTAATTTAGATTTAAAGATATAAATTTAGGTTTTTAATGTTCTCATTTTTAAGAAATTGTAAGCAAATACTTATATTTACAAAATTCAGACGAAAAATTGAATTTAAAAAATCTGAAAATTGTGTAGTTTTTGTCAATTAAGTGTAATTTTAGCATTTTTCTGCATTTTGCCGTATAATATGACGTTTGCACAGATTGAAAATCGGGTCTATATTTTCAGATACTGCTGAAAATTCTTCTGCAAATTTTTTTTACAGAACCGGTGAACAACCACTCTATCTGGAATGGTTTAACAAAAATGGGATAAAACCAATTGGAACAGGATACGAGGAGATTTTCGAAGGCGGTGGTGATGCGGTGTTCAGTGATCCGAACACTCTTTGGGCTGGATATGGGGAAAGAAGCTCGAAATCGGTATACGAACGGATTAAGGGAGGTCTCGGACAATTTGACATTGTGATCTGTGACATGGTTAATCCGAATTTCTACCATTTGGACACTTGTTTTGCACCGGTTGATGAGACAACTGCGATTTATTATCCACCAGCATTTTCGGAGAGAACACAGAAGGAGGTAGGTCCTTGCAGAACATTTTCAGAACTTTATTTTGATTTTCAGATTCTTCAACGTCTTCCAAACTCCATTGCTGTTTCGGAAAAGGAAGCGAACGCATTTGTCTGTAATGCTATAACCATCCGAGACGTTGTTATTTCACCAATCGGAGTTGCTCCAAAAACCCGCGACGCGCTTAATTCGCGCGGAAAATCTGTGGAGGAGATTGATATGAGTGAATTTATGAAGAGTGGTGGAGCATGTCAATGCTTGGTTTTGAGACTTTAAGAGTTTTTTTCAGGATGATGTTTTTTTGTAGGATTTGAATAAAGTTTTTTTTGATCACTTTTTAAGCTTTCATAACTTTTCTTAAAATTTTCAGATTTTTATGAAATTTATAGCACTTTGAAGCTGAAAATCCAGATTTTTTAGAAAATCAGCTTTAAAACGACATAAAACGCAAAAAATCAGAAAATTTCGAACAAAATTATAATTTTTTGGCAAATCCAAAAAAAAAGTTGACATTTTGAGATTACATACCTTTTGTTTATATTTTCAGATTTTTATGAGATTTACAAAATTTTGAAGGATAAATCCAGAATTTTCAGAATATGAGCATCAGAATGGTGCAAAATGTTAACAAAGTTCATTAATGTGGACCAAAATTAGGGTCTCTGAAGTTCATGATTTTTTGATATTTCATAACTATGCTCAATAATTTCAGATTTTTATGAATTATGCATCATTTTGTAGCTGAAGATCTCGAATTTTTAGAAAATAAGCTTTTAAGTGATGTAAACTCCAAGAAACGTGGAAAATGTGGCCAGAAATTAGGATCTCCCGAAAATTGAAGAAATCCATAATTTTTTGAAATTCCATCGCTTTTCTCAACATTTTCAGATTTCTGTGAAATTTACAGCATTTTGATGCTGAAAATCAAAAATTTTCAGAAAATTGACTTTTAAATTATGTTGACTTTAGCAAAATCCAACAATATGGACAAAAAGAGTATCTCTTGAAAAATTGAAGAAATCAATTTTTTTTTCGAAATTCCATAACTTTCTTAAAATACTGAAATTTACCGCACTTTGAAACTGAAAATCCAGACTTTCCCGACAACAAGCTTGTAAATGATGTTTACTTAAGCAAAATAGGAAAAAAATAACTAGAAATTAGGAATCTTTTAAAAAAAGATCTGAAAAATCCATAAATATTCCTTTGCTGAATTTTATAATTACATTTCTGATAGGGAAAATTGTATTTAAAACAAATAAGATTTAATCTTGTTTATTTTGTTGGATTTATTGTTGAATTCCAACATCAAAATATTTTTTTCTCCAAATTTTGTTTCAATTTGCATCATTCCATGATTAAGTTTATGTTCAAACATTCGGAACAAATTAGAGAAAATGACTCAAAATGTTCAAGAGGTATGAGATGGTGTTCAGGATTATTGAGTTGAACAAATTTACAGATAATTTTGTTATTATTCTCAATAATAATCCTATCGAATTGTGATGAATGGACGGTGAGCTTTTATTTTTTTGAAAAAGTTTATGAAACACTCTATTTTCAGTGTGAATCAAATGGGCCGATAGTAGCACAGATGGAAACAAAAGATGCTTGTTATGAGGTAACTTACAAAATGAAAAAGTCATCAACTAAACGAATAGAAACAATTTCCAGGAAATCGAACTGGGAACTATAAAACGCTGGGTACCTTCTCCATCAGGGTAACAAATTCCAGAGTTTCCTAACGAAGTTTTCCCTAAATTTTCAGATCTCATAGACGCGAAGTATTTTATGAACATTGTGACAGGGATGAAGGCGTGCCAATATATTTTACACCGGAAACATTTTGACGAAATGTTATGCTAATTGCTGCGATATTTTCCAACCCGGGAAATTCGACTTATGAGGTTCGTTTTTGGAAAGAGCTCAGCTTGAATCAGAAATTTCAAAACTTCTCCCAGAAAGTCCATTTATATGGTAATACGCATCAATTTTTTGGGCTACGCTCTGTGGAGGAGTATTTTAAAGTCACTTGGAAAGCTGGCAAGACTGCCATTGGATGTGTTAGTGATTTTTAAATGTTTTTGTAAAAACAAATCTTCAATTTCAGCCGATTTATGACCCATCGAGCGGGATGTATTCCACCTGGGATTGTGGGATAAATGGAGTGATTACGAAAGATCTTCCCGGAGAATTGGCATCGAAGAATATCCATGCTGGATGTGGTTACACGAATGGTAAGATTACAAACTAAACATTTATTGAAACTTTTAAAAAATATAGAATTTGGTAGCTGATTATCTATTGTCAAGATAAGAATTTCTGGCCGATCGTTTTGCGGAGTGTCGTTGGGAATTTACTCGCAACGCGACCGCTACGCGCAATACCAACTGAGAAATTTGAATTTGAGCGCGTTGCGGTCGCGCTGCGAGTAAATTCCCAACGACACTCCGCACAATGAGCGGCCAGAAATTATTATCCTGACAATAACAACTTTGATTTCAAACTATAAAGTGATGTGAATTTGACCCTACCTGACCTGAATTCCGACCGCGTTGCAGGCGCGTGTCCGTGCAACGCGGTCGGAATTGGCGCAAAACGCAATTATTTGAATATAGCTATTGCTCTTTAGACCACCTGGGCTCCCCTTCGAATTTTGATTTTTAGGAAAATCGAAATTCTTCAGATGTGATCAACATATTTTCAGCGATCCTAAATTTTGTCCAAATAACTGAATATGAAGGTAGAAACGGGTAGTTTGGGTTTCAAGCTCACTTGTCTCTACTTCCCAAAACCCTTTTATAGATAATTCTAAGTGGCAACTGACCACTTTTGACCGAATGTCTATAAAAATGCCGAACACAAAGCTTACACGACAAGTTTATTACTATAAAATAAAAAGAAAACAACAAAAAATCCAAAAATGCAACGAGAACTCGTTACATCTAAAAATTCCTCACTCTATATTTGAATTCGGTGTAAACACCGTGACGAGCAATTGCGTACGGTCACACCCAGAAATGCGCACCGTACACATTCAAGATTGGGTGGGGTTTACTAGGTCATTTCATAAAAATTCTGAATTTTTGCTTCGAAACGCAAAAACGTCATAAAATTCTGAAAATATTAAGAAAACTTATGGAATCTTGAAAAAACATGGATTTCTTCAATATTTTCAGATAACTTAATTTTTGTTCACTATAAATTTTTAAAAAATAGAAATTATAAAAATCACAGATTCAAGGGTGTTTTTGTTGATAAAAAAAAACGTTTGTCAGGTAACGGGATGTTCAAAGGAGGCGATAAAAACAATAAGTTCAATGGTCAGGTGAATACATATTTTTGAATTTATTAAAAATTCGAATTTTAAAAAGTTTACAGATAATCTATCGGGAAACTTTGATAACATCGGATTTGAATGATCTTTGTGAAAAAGAAATATTTCTTTCGGATGTTTATATCATTGAAGCTGGTGAGTAATAAGATCCTCTAATTTTTCAATGACATGATTTTTAGCTCCGGATTCAGTTCCTGCACAGTGTACAAAAGGTACGGAAAGGTCGGTGGTCGGCTTTTCATTTTAAACGTTAAAAGTGAATATAAATTTGATTTCGAAAAGTTGGAGGAAATTGGTGAAAATGTGCAATATGGGAAACGGCCAATCATTCAAGTGGTTGGCAACGAAATACCGGCGATTTCATTCCCAAACTTGAAAAAAATCCATTGTGAATTTTCAACCGACGTCTGTGTGGTTTATGCAAATAATAATATTAGTAAATTTGCCGGAGTCAATTATGAAAAGGTTCCAAAAGCTGATGGAGCAAGTTGGATGGGACAAGCGCCGATACAGCGGCCACCACAGCAGATTATTGTGATTTACGAAAATAGTAAGCGAACATTTTCTAAAATTAATCGATTACTGATTTTTCAGGTCACACTAAAGAAATGTTGATTGGTTTTGTGGTGGTTTTAATGCTCGTTATAACCATTTGCTCATTTTGGATGGGTGTGAAAGATAATGACTATCCTGACAATTTTTGAAATAAATCTTTTTAAATTTTATTCATGTTATGTGGAAAATACGTAGTTTTAAAGATACACCTTCAGCTATGAAACAACATCGGAAAATTTGAAAATGTTATGTTGCGCTCTATTGCGTATCGATGTTTTACGAAGGGTTTACTCATTTCTGTGATATTTAAGTAACTTTTACCAATAAAAATACGGTTTGGCATATTTTGAGATATAAACGAATGAAAACAACATTTTGTACTCATAGATACCGGCCAAAATATAGAAAAATGTATAACATTTATTTTATTTTTTGAAATTCAGGACTGGAATTGCCATAAACTGCATAAAATATAACTTTCTCAAGATTTATGTTACTGTCACACAAAATCGGCTTTATAAACGTGAACTTCCCTATTTTGCGAAATAGTGTATGGTGAGGGATAATAAGACAACGCAACGCAACCCTTCCCATTGCCCTCACGCGTGGCGTGTCGATTTTTTTGACAGAGGTTTTTTCACGTTTATATACCAGATTTTGTAAACAACTAATAGATGTTTATGAAAGAAATAACAGTTTGAAGCGAAAATCTAGAATTTTCAGAAAATCGGCTTCAGAGTGGTATAAATTTTTAACAAAATTCAATAATTTGGCAAAAATGAGGATCTTTGAAAAAATTGAGCATTTCAAGATTTTTAAAGATTTCGCAAGTTTGTTCGATATTTTCAGATTGTAGCTGAAGATCCCGAATTTTTAGAAATTGACGTTTTAATTCCAGTAAGTTCCAAGAAAATCGGAAAATGTGGCCAGAAATCTTGAAAAATTGAAGAAATTAAGGATTTTTTGAAATTCCATAACTTTTCTCAAAATTTTCAGACTTTTGTGAAATTTACAACATCAGATATTTCAGACAACACGCTTTTAAGTGATATTTAGCTAAGAAAAATAGGAAAAAAATGACAAGAAATTAGGAATCTGTTAAAAAAAAGATCTGAAAAATTCAAGAATGTTCCGTTGCTGAATTTTAGAATTTCATTTTTGATCGGAAAATTGTATTTAAAACAAATAAGATTCAATCTCCTATAGTTTTCCAACGTTCAATGTTGGATTCCAACGTCAAAATATTAGTTCTCCACATTTGTTTCAACTTGCATCATTCCTTACTTAATTTTATGTTAAAACATCCGGAACAAATTAGAGAAAATGACTCGAAATGTTCAAGAGGTATGAGATGGTGTTCAAGATTTTTAAGATAAACAAATTTCAGATTCTTTTGTTATTATTCTCAATAACAATCCTATCCAATTGTAGACAATGGGTGGTGAGATTTATTTTATGGAAAAAGTTTTTAAAAACTTCAATTTTTTAGTGTTATCAACTGAAAAAGAAACTAGAAACAACGGATGCTTGTTATGGGGTAAGCTAGAAAATGAAAAAGTCATCGGGCAAATTGACGAACTCGTTTTGGTAGACCCTTGGTAAATTAGCACAACTTGATAAAAATGATTTATTCCAACGTTTCGGCACTAGTAGCCATCATCAGGGAACAGGTTAATTACCTATAATACAGAGAAAATTAACATTGTTAGGGAAATAATTTAAGATTGAGATAAAACCAGAAAAAACATGAAAAAACCGCGAAAAATTGAATAAAATGAAGTATTTACAAAAATAAGAGAGTATATGGAGGATTATGAGGGTGTTAGACATACAGACGGAAAAGGAGGGAGTGTGGAATTTTGAGAGAGTGAGCGACAGAGAGGTGGCGGTAATTCAAAATGAAGTTTCCGCTGCTCGTTAATAAGATTTCAAAAATAAATCAAAATTCCCAGGTTTGTCACCAAATCAGAGAGTTCTTCTTTGGTGTTCAGTGTTGGATTATTTGAATTTATATGAATTCCCTCCAATATTTTTCATAGAAACAATTTCCAGGAATTCGATCCGGGAACTATAAAACGCTGGGTACCTACTCCATCGAAGTAAATAACAATTCTCAGTATTGCAGAATGAAATTTTTCCAAAATTTTCAGACCTCAATCAATCGAAGCATTTTATGAAATGTGTGACGTGGATCAAAGTGTGCCAGTATTTTTTAAAACGGAAAAAGTAGGACAAGATATGATGCTAATTCCTGCGATATTTTCCAACCCAGGAAATTCGACTTATGAGGTTCGCTTTTGAAAAGAGTTTAGTCTGAATAAGAAATTTCAAAATTTCTTTCAGAAAGTTCATTTATATGGCAATGCACATCATTTTTTTGGGATTACCTCTGTGAAGGAGCATTTTAAAGTGGATTCGAAAATTAACAAGAATGTGATTGGATGTGTTAGTGATTTTTTAAATGTTTTTGTAAAAAAAAAATCTGGAAATTCTCCAATTTCAGCCGGTTTTTAACGCACCGAAGAAATACACCTGGGATTGTGGGATAAATGGAGTTATTACGGAAGATCTTCCCGGAGAATTGACATCGATGAATATTCAAGCTGGATGTGGATATACCAATGGTAAAATTACAAACTACAAGTTATTTAAACTTTAAAAACTGTAAAAATTCATGGATTTCTCAATTTTTTTCAAGAGATCCCCACTTTCTTGCCATATTTTGCATGTAAACTTTGATTTCAAACTATAAACTGATGTGAATTTTATCAAAATCTGAAATAATTGTGGAAAATCGAAATTTTTCAGATACCCCTATTTTTGTAAACTAAACATTTTGAAAAATTAAAAAAAAATACAGATTTCTTCAATTTTCAAGGTGTTTTTCTCGATAAAAAAAGTTTTTCAGGTAACGGAATTTTGGAAGGAGGTCCACAAAATAATCCTATGTTCAATGAGCAGGTGAGTACATATATTTGGATTTTTTTTAAACTTTAAATTTCAAAAAATTTTCAGACAATCTATAGGGAAACTTTGATAACATCGAAATTGAATATTTTTTGTACCTATCATATATTTCTTTCGGATGTTTATATCATTGGAACTAGTGAGTGATAAAATTCTTTTATTTTTTAATAAAATTATTTTTAGGTGTGTATTTATCCTTTGCACATTGTATAAAAGAGATCCGAAGAGTCAATGGACGCCTTTTCATTTTAAACGTTAAAACTGAAGAAGAATTTAATTTTAAAGCTTTGGAGGAAGTTGGGGAAAATGTGCAATATGGAAAACGACCAATCATTCAAGTGGTTGGCAACAAAATACCTGAGATTTCATTCCCAAACTTGAAAAAAATCCATTGTGAATTTTCAACCGACGTCTGTGTGGTTTATGCAAATAATAATATTAGTAAATTTGCCGGAGTCAATTATGAAAAGGTTCCAAAATCAGATGGAGCAAGTTGGATGGGACAAGCGCCGATACAGCGGCCACCACAGGAGATTATCGTGGTTTACGAAAATAGTAAGCGAACATTTTCTAAAATTAATCGATTATTGATTTTTCAGGCCACATCAAAGAATTGTTGATTGGCTTTGCGGTGATTTTAATGCTCGTTATAACCATTTGCTCATTTTGGATGGTTCGGAAAGACAATGATTATCCTGACAATTTTAGCTATAAAGTTTTCTAATTTTATTTTTGTTATGTGACAAATATGTAGTTTCAAAGAAGATACACCTTCAGCTATGAAACCACATGGGAAAATTCCATCTAGCAAATGCGCTCTATTGCAAATCAATGTTTTCCGAAGGGTTTACTCATTTTATGTGATTAGTAAAATAACTTTTCCCAATAAAAGTACGATTTGGCATAGGAAGCTGCTTCAACTATGAAACAACATCAGAAAATTTGAAAATTCCGTTTAGCAAATGTGCTCTATTGCAAAAATTTGGGATCCTGGAAATCCATAATTTGAAAAAGTAGGGTTTTTAGACTCTTGAAGCCGAAAATCAGATGAACTGGCTGGTAAAATATCGGAATTCGATTTTTTTTACAATTCAGTAATTTGGACAGAAATTAGGAACTCCGGAAAAAGTGACAACTTTATGACATTTTATGATTTGAAAAGTTAATTCTAAAATGTGTAATTTTCGTGAAAATTACAGAAATTTGCAGCTGAAAATCCACTATTTTCAGATAATCAGCTTTCAAATTTCTTATAGGGAAAATTGTATTTAAAACAAATAAGATTTAACAACTTCCTGACATTTTAAGATTTTAAAAGTTAATTCAAAAACGTGTAACTTTCGTGAAATTTAAAACAAATAAGATTTAATCTTGTTTATTTTGTTGGATTTATTGTTGGATTCCAACATCAAAATATTTGTTCTCCACATTTTGTTTCAATTTTCATCATTCCTAGATTAAGTTTATGTTCAAACATCCGAACAAATTAGATAAAATGACTCAAAATGTTCAAGAGGTATGCGATGGTGTTCAGGATTTATGAGATGAACAAATTTTCAGATATTTTTGTTATTATTCTCAATAATAATCCTATGAGGGGTTTTCACCATTTTCTTAAAAGGTAAGTGACATTTTCTAAAAATTAATCGATTACTGATTTTTCAGGCCACATCAAAGAAATGTTCATTGGTTTTGTGGTGATTTTATTGCTCGTTACAACCATTTGCTCATTTTGGATGGGTCAGAAAGATAATGATTATCTTAATGATTTTAAATATAAAGTTTTCAAATTTTATTTGTGTTATGTGACAAATTTGTAGTTTTAAAGAAGCTGCTTCAACTATGAAACAACATGTGAAATGGCATGTAGCAAATGCGCTCTATTGCAAATCGATGATTTCCGAAGGCTTTACTCATTTTATGTGATTAGTAAAATAACTTTTCCCAATAAAAATACGAGTTGGCATATTGTGAGATATCAACGAGTGAAAACGACATCTTGTTCTTCTAGATACCGGTCAAAATATAGAAAAACATAAAATTTCGTTTATTTTTTGAAATTCCACAACTTTTCTCAAAATTTTCAGTTTTTCATGAATCTTACAGTTATTTAACGCTGAAAATCAGATGAATGAAAAATTGAGTATCAAAATGGCGAAAATGACAAAAAAAATTGAAATAAGGAATAATTTGTTTCTATGAGATTTACGGAATTTTGAAGGAAACATTCAGAATTTTTATAAAATCAGTGTCAATATGGTTTATACTTTGAATAAAATTCAACAATTTGGACCAAAATTAGGATCTATCTGAAAAAATCGTAAAGTTTATGATTTTTTTTCTAATTTTTCAGATTTATTAAAACAATTTTATTTATTTTTAATTCATTAGAACGTCACTCTATCAAATGAAGTAAGAAAAGAAATGTTGGCCTTCATTCCAAACTTTTTTTCTTATAAAACTTAGCATCGAAAACGTAACATTGGAAAATGATTCAAAATGTTCAAAAGGTATACCAAATTTTTTTCAGAATTTTAGAGATAAATCTGATAAATTTGCAGATTCTTTCGTTATTATTCTCAATAACAATCCTATCGAATTGTGCCGAATTGAATGTGATAACTTTTTTATAAAAAATTTTTAAAAACTTTTTTTTCAATTTTTCAGTGCTCTAAAAATCGGCAAGGATCATGGAAGGAGTCAAAGGATTCTTGTTATATGGTAGCCTAGAAATTTATATGGTAGCTTACAAATTGTTTTTTTCAGGAAATCACGGTAACAGAGTTGAAAAGTTGGTTATCAAGCTCATCAAAGTATGTAACCGATTTCAGATAAACAATTTTTAGACGAAATTTCTTAAAATTCAATTTTCAGCAAAGAGCCAAAATCAGCATTTTATGAACATTGTGATATTCTACAAGGCACTCCAATAACTATTGATCCGAAAACGTTTCCCGAAAAAGATATTTCCTTAATTGCCGCGATTTTTTCGGAACCACTCACGTTTTCGAAATATGAGGTTTTTTTCTTTATTTTTTTGGGGTTTTCAAAAAATGTTAAATGTTGTGATGCTTAAGATCTGAAAATTATGAATCTCAGCTTTGAAAAAATGCTTGAGAATTTGATTTTTAGCTTCAAAAACTGTAAAATTTAAAAAATGGAATTTTCAGGTCCTAAAATCTAGTCATTTTCCCTGATTTTTTTAAAAAACGCCAACATTTAAAAGTTGTAGAGTAAATTTATATTATATGGGAAATAATTTAAGTTTGAGATAAAACCCGAAAACAATGAAAAAAAACCCGAAAAATTGAATAAAATGAAGTATTTACAAAAATAAGAGAGTATATGGAGGATTATGAGGGTGTTAGACATAGAGACGGAAAAGGAGGGAGTGTGGAATTTTGGGAGGGTGAGAGACAACGAGGTGGCGGTAGTTTAAAATAAAGTTTCCGCTGCTGGTTAATAAGATTTCAAACATCAAATTCAAATTTTTTTTGTAATTAAATATTTAAAATTATAAAAATTCAGAAAGTTCATTTGTACGGAGGACATCGTTATTTTGAATACCGGGACATTAATATTGATGCTAAGATTGTTAAGCCGAAAGTTGGGATTGATAATCAAATTGGATGCGTGAGTTGTTTTTTGCTTTACACCTTGCATTTAAGAAGATGTTGTTTTTGAAGTTGGTTCAAAAATCACCATTTAAAGCCGGCAATGGCTTCGATAGGCAAGATACTTGGGAGTGTGGCGAAAATGGAACTGTTTGGGAAGGGACGTTCCCAGATGAATTGAAAGAGACGGATATTCATGCAGGATGTGGTTATACGACTGGTAAGGCTGAAAATTCGAGAAAATTGCGATTTATTTTTAAGAATGATTTATTTTAAAAGCATTATTTTTTTGAAAATTTTGATAGGTTAAAAAAAAAATTTTTTGTGGTTTCAAAAAATGTTCAGATTTTTTAGATATTGAATTATAGTAATTAGAGATATTTGTTAATGAATACAAACATAAAATCTTAAAATGTGTTATCTTTGCTTCAAAATGATGAAAAAGTCAGAAAAATCTGAAAATTTTGAGCAAAGTTATCAAAACCCCAGAAAAAGTCTTCAATTTTTGGATCTTTCAAAAAATTGTAATTTTGTGCAAAATTTTCTGATTTTTATGTGTTTGATATTATTTTAAAGACAATTATCTGAAAATGCTGATTTTCAGCTTCAAAACTGGTAATTTCAGAAAAATCTGAAATTTTTGAGAAAAGTTGTGGAATCTTAAAAATCACAAATTTTTTTTTTAATTTTCAAAAAATCCTAGTTTTGATAAAAATTTCAGATTTTAATGCATTTGATATTATTTTAAAGACAATTGTCGGAAAATTCTGATTTTTAGCTTCAAAATGATGCGAATTTCAGAAAAATCTGAAATTTTTGAGAAAAGTTGTGTGATCTCAAAAATCGATTTTTTTCAATTTTTCAAAATCCCCTAGTTTTGATCAAAAATTTCTCATTTTGGTCAAAATTGATTTCATTATTTTCAGGAAAAGGAATGTTCGAGAAGGAAAATTCGTTGCAGTCTTTTCTCCACAAGGAAAAGGTAACCTACAACCTATCAAAAAAAGATAGCCACTAAAATTATATTGATTTTTAGAAAATATTTTCTGGAACACTGATAACATCAACATTTGACATTTTCTGCGAAACTCCAATATTCCTCTCGGATGTTTATATCATGAACATTGGAAAAAGTAAACATAAGCTGGACATTGCTCCAGAGCAGAGATTCGAATGTCTGGGGGATGTTACGCACATCGGAGGCCGACTTTTCATCATAAATGTTGACGTGGATACCCATTTGAATTTTAAGAAGTTGGAGGAGATTGGAGAAAATTTGCAGTATGGAAAACGACCAATAATTCAAGTTGTTGGCAACAAAATACCGGCGATTTCATTCCCAAATCTGAAAAAAATCCATTGTGAATTTTCAACCGACGTCTGTGTGGTTTATGCGAATAATTACATTGATACATTTGCTGGAATTCATTATGATTTACTTCCGAAATTAGAGAAAGAAATTTGGGATCGAGAGGCGAAAATGTTACCGGAGGAAGAGGATGGCTTCCAAATTTTTGTGGTTGATTCAGGGAATGGTAATTTATTGGAAATGTGTATTTTTGCCATTTATTATTGATTTATTTTTGCAGACGGGTTCGGATACGTGATAATTGGTTTTGTGGTGATTATATTGCTCATATTAGTTGTTTGCTCATTTTGGTTTTATCCGAAGGAGAATGATTATCCGCCCAATTTTAATATGAATAAACTTGTTTTTTAAGTTCGAATTTTCAGAAAAATGCCTTTAAAATAATATAAAACACATTAAAGTTAAAAATTAGGATTTTTTGAAAAATCAAAAAAAATTTTGATTTTTAAGATTCCACAACTTTTTTCAAAATTTCAGATTTTTCTGAAATTACCATCATTTTGAAGCTGAAAATTAGAGTTTTCAGACAATTGCCTTTGAAATGGTATAAACTACAACGAATTCTGAAAACTTTGAACAAAATTAGGATTTTTTGAAAAATGTTTTTGAAAAAATCGATTTTTAAGATTTTATAAATAACTTTAAAAAACAAAAATTTCAGATTTCCCTGAATCTAACATTATTTTGAAGCTGAAAATCTAAATTTTCAGATTATTAGCATCAGAATGATGTAAAATAGTAGAATATTGGAAAGGTTGGTGAAAAGTTAGAACCTTTTTAAATTATGATTTATTGAAAAAACCAAAAAAAAATTGTGATTTTTAAGATTCCATAACTTTTCTCAAAAATTTCCGATTTTCATGAATTTAACATCATTTTGGAGCAAACATAATATATTTTCAGAATTATTATGTTTAATCTGAAAATCTGAAACTGTATTTATTCTTTCGTGCGAAATTACAGTAATTAAAGAAACATTTTTTGAAACCGCAAAAAAAGGCTTTTTCAAAATTATCCTATTTTTCTGAAATTTAAAACGATAAGAAGCTAAAAATCCATATTTTTAAAATTATCAACAGAAGAATTATGCAAAATCATAGAAATCTGGGAAAAATTGTGAATTCTGAGAAAAAAAACACATAAAATGACCTTTGTGAAACCTGGTTGACGTCAAGTTTTGACCTCAACCAATAATTTCCAAGTTCGAAAGAAGATTCAATCATTCCTTACAATAATTTTATGTTAAAACATCCGGAACAAATTAGAGAAAATGACTCAAAATGTTCAAGAGGTATGAGATGATCTTCAAGATTTTTAAGATAAACAAATTTCAGATACTTTTGTTATTATTCTCAATAATAATCCTATCGAATTGTGATGAATGGATGGTGAGGTTTTAATTTTTGCAAAAATTTTAGCAACACTTCAATTTTTCAGTGTCCACGTAATCTCCAACAGGGAGCATGGAGATCAGTGACTGATACATGTTACAAGGTAATTTAATACTACAAACTACAAATTTTTAAACCCCCCCCCCTTTTTTTTAGGAAATAACTCCAACATTATTAAAACGATGGGTATCTAATTCATTGAAGTATATATATATTTTTTTATTTTAAAAAAATTTCTACTATTTTCAGCATAGATCCAGAATCTGCTTTTTTTGAGCATTGTGACAGTGATCAAGGCGTTCCAGTTCCAGTATTTTTAGATCCTCTTAATTTAAAGCAGGATATAATGCTAATTGCTGCGATTTTTTCGAACACCGTAAATAATAGTTTTAAGGTTTCTTTTTTTTTTTTTGAAAACAATGTTTTATATTTTCAATAAAACATTTTCAGAAGGCTCATTTATATGGAAATGGGCATAGATATTTTGAGCTAAGTATGGGTAATGTAAAGGATTTTCGGCAGACTCCCGGAATGAAACAAGATCAAATTGGATGTGTTAGTTGTTTCTAACGGGTGGCTAATTTAGAATACAAAACAAAAATTTTAGCTTGTCCGCAAATCGCCAGGAAATCAGATGAAAAATACAGACGCTTGGGCATGCGGTGAAAATGGAACGGTTTGGGACGGATATTTTCCACCGGAATTGAAAGGGATACGTATTCATTCTGGGTGTGGTTATACGACTGGTAAGAATGTTTTTTAAAAAAGGGAACAAAAATTATTGGGGGCGTCATACTTCGAAAACAAGTTTGGAAATCTAAAAAATCTTATGCGTTTTAATTTTTTTTTCATAATTCACCAATTTTTGCAAGATTTTTGTATTATATATCATTTAGATTGTGATTTTCTGAAGAATCTGATTTTTTAGCTTCAAAATGGTGTTAATTTCAGAAAAATCTGAAAATTTTGAGAAAAGTTATGAATATTTCAAAAATCGATAATTTTTCAACTTTTTCCAAAATCCCTATTTTTCGTCCAAATTTCCTGCTTTTTTAATGTTTCGTACCATTATTTTGCTGATTTTCTGAAAATTCTGATTTTCAGCTTCAAAATTATGGTAAAATCAGAAAAATCTGAAAATTTTGAGAAAAGTTATGAAATTTTAAAAATCAAAATTTTTTTGATTTTTCAAAAAATCATAATTTTGTTCAAAATTTTCTGATTTTATTGTGGTTTACATCATTTGAAAGGAAATTTTCTGAAAAATCTGATTTTCAGCTTCAAAATGATTTACATTTCACCATTTAAAAAATTTCAGGATATCGAATGTTCGCAACGAATAATCGAATTCAGAAGTTTAACGATGAGGTGTGTAATTTCTCAAAACATTTGCAATTTTTAAAAATTTTCAGAAAGTCTTTACTGAAACCCTATTAACACACGAATTTTCCATCTTCTGTACATTTGAAAACTTTCTTTCGGATGTTTATATCATTGGAAAAATTGGTAAATTTTTTTGATATTTTGGAAATCAACAACAAACGGTTTTTAGATTTGGGATATGAACATTGTCTAGGAAACATTAAGCGAATCGGAGGGCGGCTTTTCATCATCAACGTTGAAATGATACTGGAAATTGTTTTTCAGAATTTGGAGGAGATTGGGGAAAATGTGCAATATGGAAAACGGCCAATAATTCAAGTTGTTGGCAACAAAATACCAGCGATTTCATTCCCAAACTTGAAAAAAATCCATTGTGAATTTTCAACCGACGTCTGTGTGGTTTATGCAAATAATAATATTAGTAAATTTGCGGGAGCCAATTATACTTCGTTCCCAACATCTGAAGAAGAAATTTACGTACAAACTTCGAAACTGATGCCTCAAGAGACGATTTCGGTGATTTATGTGATTAAAGGAAGGGGTATGCGAAATATTATGAAATTAAAAAAAATCGATTATTGATTTTTCAGGCGAAATGAAAAACATCATCATTGGTTTTGTGTTATGTGTATTGTTCACTTTAACCATTTGCTCATTTTGGATGTTTCCGAAAGAGAATGATTATCCTGACAATTTTAAATATAAATTTTTCTAATTTTATTTGTGTTATTCGACAAATTCGTAGTTTTAAAGATTCACCCAAACAGTTGCAAATGCGCTCTATTGCAAAATGAAGTTTTCCGAAGGGTTTACTCATTTTAATGAGGAAAATCATTTTTCCCCAATAAAAAAAACAGTATAATTTAAAAAGGAGTTTTTTTTTTAAAACTAAGTAATCAATACTAAAATAATGAGATTAATTGATTATTAATATTAGAACCGATTTTACGGCAAAAATATTTTTTTAGAAGTTTAAACAAGAAATAATACAAAAATAGTGGTTAATTAAGATGCAGAACAATTAAAATAATTACAAGAACCTGCTAGCAACAACTAGACCTCGAAAAATCGAAAGAAATGGCCAAACGCGACGTAAAACTATATTTCGCCTCCGAAGTTATTATTCTCCACGAGAAGTACAATCTGGTGGCCGAGGTTTTTGAAAACTAGTCCGCGGTGCTGTGTGGCGGCGTCTCCTCGTTTCAAAGAAACATTTTTTTTTGAAAAATTGAATTTTTGGAAAATAGAAAATATTTAATAGTCGATGTCAGAGATTCTCGACATCAGGCCTATTGGCTATGGCACAGTTGCACCAACGTGAAGCTAGGATCTTGATATTTTGCATGGATGGCACCTAGGTCCCCGTTAGAAAAAAAATACATAATTTATTTGGCCACGCCCCCTTTGACCTAGTGAAAAAAATCCGGGTGGTCCCAAAATCGAAATTTTTAGTTTTAAAGATAAAGTCAAAATCTCTTCGGTATTCGATTACCCGCACATTTTTGAGTATTTTTCATGTTGACACCTAATTTCGATCTTGTCGGCATCATGCCGAAAATTTGATTTTTCTGAAAAAGTGGTCCAAATTTTCCAGTTTTTCCCATTTTTCGATATGATGAAGTACTTGGCCCCGAATGGAAAAATGGAAATTTTTAATCCTTATGATGTTTGTCATCAAATACCATGTTGATTTAGCGGAATCGCTGTAACCTTTTTGGGGTTTCAGGGCAAAATAGGCGAGATTTTCGCCAAATTCCAAAGGGTCCCCCCATGGAATAAAAAATCGAAAATTTTAAAATCTCCCCATATTATCAGAGGGACTCTTACTAATAAATATTCAGTGTTTCCCAAAATATGAGCCATCTTGTGGACCTATGGGCGACGTAGCAACAGCTCAAATACCTTCAGTCCCGTACACAGAAAATTGTTGCCTGTATTGGAAATCGCGATGTTGAATGAAGGTTCTTTGAGCTGTTGCCACGCAGCCCATAGGTCCACATGATGGCTAATATTTTTGGAAACACTAAATATTTATTAGTAAGAGTCCCTCTGATAATATGGGGAGATTTTAAAATTTTCGATTTTTTATTCCATGGGGGGGACCCTTTGGAATTTGGCGAAAATCTCGCCTATTTTGCCCTGAAACCCCAAAAAGGTTACAGGGATTCCTCTAAATCAACATGGAATTTGATGACAAACATAATAAGGATTTAAAATTTCCATATCTCCACTCGGGGCCAAGTACTTCATCATATCGAAAAATGGGAAAAACTGGAAAATTTGGACCATTTTTTCAGAAAAATAAAAATTTCGGCATGATGCCGACGAGCTGGAAATTAGGTATCAACATGAAAAATACTCAAAAATATGCGGGTAATCCATTCCCGATGAGATTTTGACTTTATCTTTAAAACTAAAAATTTCGATTTAGGGACCACCCGGATTTTTTTCACTAGGTCAAAAGGGGCGTGGCCAAATAAATGATGTATTTTTTTTCTAAGGGGGGCCTAGGTACCCTCCATGCAAAATATCAAGATCCTAGCTTCACGTTGGTGCAACTGTGCCACAGTATGTTCGACTTTCTGAGACATCGACTCTTAAGAGTTTCAATAAATGTTTAAAATATTCATTTTCGAAAAAAAATTGATTTTTTTGTATTGAAAAGTGTATTATTGTATTTTTTCTGTTGATTCAAAATAATATTTTTTGGACAATACATTTTTGGAATTAAGCTTTAGATTTTTGCGTAATTTGAATTTTAAGAAACATTTTGTAAACTCTATTTACTGATTTTCGTTTTTTTTAGAATTTTGAACTCCGAAAAATTCGATAAAAATTTTTCTTTATTTTTTTGTGTTTTTTAAAAAATATCCTAAAATTTAATTACTTAATTAAATTAGACAAATGTGACACCAGAAATCTAATTTTTCTGCGCTGACTTAAACATTTTTTGCAGTTTAAATTTTTATTTTTTTCGTTATTTATTTATTTTTTACTTTATCGCAATTTTCAATTTGTTAAAAAGTTATTTATTTATTTATTTTTCTATTGTCTCGAACCACCATACAAAATGCAGAGAAAATCGATATTTCTAGATTTTTTCTTATTAATCGACAACGCTATAGTCTTATCAATCTTTGATATAAAATGTCTGTCCTCTAAAACGGGCATTCCTTTCCAATTACCATGCCAAAACTACCAAAAATCGTCTACTATTTTGATGTTTTTTCACCATACAGTTGGATAGGGTTTGAGGTATGCTTTTTTTTGCTTAAATTGTCTGAAAATATTTTTTTAAAGGCTCTTCATCAAATAAAACCGCAATGGAAAAATGTCGATGTGAAGTTTATTCCATTTTCCTTGAAAGATGTGTTTATTGAAAGTGGTATGCTTGAAATAGAATTTTCAGAAAATTTAAATCTGAAATTTAGGCAATAAGCCGCCTGCGATGTTACCAAATCGCGGTCGGATGTTGTTTCAAGATATTCGCAGAAGTGCTAATTACTGGGGAATGAACTTGAAAAGTCCGACGGTGAGCTTTTTTTTACCTGAAAATTTTTTGAAATTATTTTTTTGTCGCAGAAATTTATGGAATGGCTCATGAAGTATAGCACAACAGATGCTTGTAAATTATTGATCGTACTAGAGAAACAGAATGAAGGTATTTCAAATAAATGCTTCTTTCTCTTACCCATGAATATTTAGACCTTATGCTCCGCGCCGCCCGCGAGATGTCGACTCGTCTTTGGTGGAGAGATCAGAAGATTTTTGAGGTTCCAGATCTTTTGGAGACTTTGAAGTCGATTGGAGTCTCGGATGTCGACGCGGTTGAGTATTTGGCACAAATCCAAAATCCGGACGTCGCTGAAAAACTGAAAGCAAACACGCGCCAAGTTATTGATAGCAATGGGTACGGTGCTCCGTGGATCGTTGTGCATACACCCGACGGAAAATCTCACGAATTTTTCGGATCCGACAGATTTCACCTAATTGCTGAACTTCTGGAACTTCCACAGCCGGTGCCTACGAAATATTTGAATTCGAAAATTTGAGTTTATTTAAAAGTATGAAATTATTTCACAACTTTCGATGCTCATTAACTGAAAATTCTTTAATAAAGTTTCTATTTTTAGAATTTTCTTTTTCGGTAACATCTCCGAGCGGTTTACAAAAATTATTTCCAATGAACGTTTGGAATCTCAAAATGTGAAAAATCGTATTTTCCTTTGGAAATGTTATTTTACTAGTCATAAAAATGCGCACCCTTTCGGTAAACATCGATGTGCAATAGAGCACACGTGCAACATTGCAGTTTGAAAATCTCCGATATTGTTTCATAGCTGAAGGTGTATCTTTAAACAATGTCACATAACACAAATAAAATTAGAAAACTTTATAACTAAAATTGTCAGGATAATCATTATCATTTTGACCCATCCAAAATGATAAAATGGTTATAACGAGCAATAAAACCACCACAAAACCAATCAACATTTCTTTGGTGTGGCCTGAAAAATCAGTAGTCGATTAATTTTAGAAAATTTTCGCTTACCATTTTCTTAAAAATGGTGAAAACCACTCATAGGATTATTATTGAGAATAATAACAAAATAATCTGCAAATTTGTTCATCTCAATAATCCTGAACACCATCTCATACCTCTTGAACATTTTGAGTCATTTTATCTAATTTGTTCGGATGTTTGAACATAAACTTAATCTAGGAATGATGCAAATTGAAACAAAATGTGGAGAACAAATATTTTGATGTTGGAATCCAACAATAAATCCAACAAAATAAACAAGATTAAATCTTATTTGTTTTAAATACAATTTTCCATATCAGAAATTTGAAAGCTGCTTTTCTGAAAATTCTGGGGTTTCAGCTGCAATCTGTTGTAATTTTCGCGAAAATTACACAGAATTAAATTTTGAAATCATAAAATGTCATAAGGTTGTCAAAGTGTCAAAGAAAAGTTCCGGAGTTCCTAATTTTTGTCCAAATTACTGAATTAAAAAAAACAAATTTCGATTTTTTTACCAGTCAGTTCTTCTGATTTTCGGCTTCAAGAGTCTGAAAACCCTAGTTTTTCAAATTAGGGATTTCCAGGATCCAAAATTCTAGCCATTCTTCTCCTGTTTTGTTTAAGTTTCTCCTATTTTGTTCTTTTCATTATTTAAATACTTATTATCTGAAAAGTCTGGATTTTTAGCTACAAATTTCTCTAATTTTCATAAAAATCTGAATATTTAACGAAAAGTTATGAACTCTTTAAAAAACACGAAAATTTTTCCAGAGATCCGAATATTTATCAACATTACTAAATTTTATTGGCTTTTTGCAACATTCAAGTTCATTTTATGAAAATTCTCGATTTTCGCTTCGAAATTCTAGGAATTTCATAAAAAATCTGAAAATTTTTTACAGTGTGACAATTCCAGTCACTTCAAACGTTACCTAAACCTTTCTTTCTATATTTCGGCCTGAATTCAGGATCGTTTGGTGTTTCAAAATGTGAAATTTTTATTGGGAAAAATGATTTTCCTCATTAAAATGAGTAAACCCATCGTAAAACTTCGTTTTGCAATAGAGCGCATTTGCAACTGTTTGGGTGAATCCTTAAAACTACGAATTTGTCGAATAACACAAATAAAATTAGAAACATTTATATTTAAAATTATCAGGATAATCATTATCTTTCAGACCCATCCAAAATGAGCAAATGGTTATAACGAGCATTAAAATCACCGCAAAACCAATCAACAATTCTTCGGTGTGACCTGAAAAATCAATAATCGATTAATTTTAGAAAATGTTCGCTTACTATTTTCATAAACCACAATAATCTGCTGTGGTGGCTGCTGTATCGGCGCTTGTCCCATCCAACTTGCTCCTTCAGATTTTGGAACCTTTTCATAATAGACTCCGGCAAATTTACTAATATTATTATTTGCATAAACCACACAGACGTCGGTTGAAAATTCACAATGGATTTTTTTCAGATTAGGGAATGAAATCGCCGGTATTTCGTTGCCAACAACTTGAATTATTGGCCGTTTTCCATATTGCAAATTTTCCCCAATCTCCTCCAAATTCTCAAATTCAAATTCGTATTTACTTTTACTGTTTAAAATGAAAAGCCGGCCACCGATTTTTCGGATATCTGTTAAACACTGAACATCGGACACAGTATTCGCATCTAAAAATACATTTTGAAAATTAACAGAATTTTATTGCTCACCAATTCCGATGATATACACATCCGAAAGAAATATATGATAGTCACAAAAACTATCAATTTTTGACGTAATCAAAGTTTCCGTATAGACTTTCTGTAAACTTTGAAATTTAAAGTTTTAAGAAATCCAAATATATGTATTTACCTGATCATAGAAGGTAGGTTTATTTTGTAATTTTACTCCTTCGAAAATTCCATTACCTGAAAAACGTTTTTTAGCGACAGCATATGTATTGAAAATTGAAGAAATTGGTGATTTAAAAAAAATTTTAATTTGAGAATTTTTGCAGTTGTTTTTTAATTAGTTTCAATAGCTTGTAGTTTGTAATCTTACCATTTGTATAACCACATCCAGCATGGATAAGATTCAATGTCAGTTCTACGGGAAAATCTTCTGTAATCATTCCATTTACCCCACAGTCCCAGGTGTCTTTCAAATATTTTGGTGTGTTATAAACCGGCTGAAATTGAGGAATTTTTCCAGATTTGTTTAAAAATCACTAACACATCCAATGACATTCTTGCCAGCTTTCGAATACACTTTAAAATGGTCCTTCGCAGTCCGATACTCAAAATATCGGTGTGCATTGCCATATAAATGAACTTTCTGCGATAAATTTTGAAATTTCTGATTCAAACTATTTTCAAAAACCAACCTCATAAGTCGAATTTCCTGGGTTGGAAAATATAGCAGAAATTAGCACGAGACCATCACCTAATTCGTCCGGTTCAAAAAACACTGGCACTCTTTGATCCACGGCACAATGTTCATACAATGCTTCGATTGATTGAGGTCTGAAAATTTGGGAAATTTTCATTCTAAAATTCTGGGGATTGTTATTTACTTCGATGGAGTAGGTAGCCAGCGTTGTATAGTTCCATTTTCGGTTTTCTGGAAATTGTTTCTATTCGTTTAGTTGAGGACTTTTTCATTTTGTAAGTTACCTCATAACAAGCATCCGTTGTTTCTACTCTCATTCTCCAAAGTCGATTACACTGAAAAATTGAAGTTTTTTTTTAACTTTTTCAAAAAATAAATCTCACCATAAATCGGTCACAATTCGATAGGATTGTTATTGAGAATAATATCAAAATAATCTGCAAATTTGTTCATCTCAATAATCCTGAACACCATCTCATACCTCTTGAACATTTCGAGGCATTTTCTCTAATTTGTTCGTATGTTTGAACATAGACTTGATCATGGAATGATGCAAATTGAAACAAATGTGGAGAACAAATATTTTGATGTTGGAATCCAACAATAAATCCAACAAAATAAACAAGATTAAATCTTATTTGTTTTAAGTTTCACGAAAGTTATACATTTTTGAATAAACTTTTGAAATCTTAAAAGGTCATGAACGTTGTCAATTTTTGTCCAAATTACTGCATTTTTGAAATTTTACGCAATTCTGAAGTTCTCTGGCATATGCCTACGGTGAATTAATTATTTCCAATGATTATTGATAGGCTCCGCCCACTTTCGCAATTGCGGCAATATAGTCATAACTGCCATCCATTTTTATAATTTATATTGCATTTTAAAGCAAAAATCTTGAAATTTTCGGAAGAAAACGAATTTTGAGTTTTAATCTGGATTTTATCGGATTTTTAGCTTCAAAAGTCTGAAATTTTTTTTTAGTTATGGATTTTCCGGATCCCAAATTCTAGCCATTTTCTCCTATGTTATTTAAGTACACATTGTTTCAACGCTGATTGCCTAAAAATTATTAATTTCTGCTTCAAATTTCTATAAATTTCACGAAATTTTTGTTTAACAACTTGTAAGTATACATTATTTAAACACTGGTTATCTGAAAAATCCGGATTTTCCACTACAAATTGCTCGAATTTTCATAAAAATCTGAATATTTAACGAAAAGTTATGAAATCTTTAAAAAAAACACGAACATTTTTTCAGAGATCCGAATATTTATCAACATTACTGAGTTTTGTTGTCTTTTTTACAACATTCAAGTTCATTTTACGAAAATTCTATGAATTTCATAAAAATTCTGAAAATTTTTTCAGTGTGACAATTCCAGTCATTTCAAACGTTACCTAAACCTTTCTTTCTATATTTCGGGAAAAATGATTTTACTCGTTAAAATGAGTAAACCCTTCAGAAAACTTCATTTTGCAATAGAGCGCATTTGCAACTGTTTGGGTATATCTTTAAAACTACGAATTTGTCACATAACACAAATAAAATTAGAAAAATTTATATTTAAAATTTTCAGGATAATCATTATCTTTCACACCCATCCAAAATGAGCAAATGGTTATAACGAGAATTAAAATCACCGCAAAACCAATCAACAATTCTTTGGTGTGGCCTAAAAAATCAATAATCGATTAATTTTAGAAAATGTTCGCTTACTATTTTCGTGAACCACAATAACAATCACTTCCCGTGGTGGCGGCAGTATCTGCGCTTGTCCTACATAACTTGCTCCATCAGATTTTGGAACCCTTTCATAATTGACTCCGGCAAATTTACTAATATTATTATTTGCATAAACCACACAGACGTCGGTTGAAAATTCACAATGGATTTTTTTCAGATTAGGGAAGGAAATCGCTGGTATTTTGTTGCCAACAACTTGAATTATTGGTCGTTTTCCATATTGCAAATTTTCCCCAATCTCCTCCAACTTCTCAAAATTAAATTCAATTTCACTTTTAACGTTTAAAATGAAAAGTCGACCACTAATCTTTCGAATCTTTCGAATACAACCTTCCTCTCCATCTAAAATTGTATAATTGAAAAAATATCAGAATTTTATCACTCACCAGTTCCAATGATATAAACATCCGAAAGAAATGTTTCGTATACACAAAACATATGCAATAGTGATGTTATCAAAGTTTCCGTATAGATATTCTGTAAACTCCTTGAAATTTTATTTTTTTTTATCGAAAAATATCCACCTCGTTTTCCAAACGAAACGTTTTTTCCCCTTCTCCTTCGAACATCCCAATACCTGAAAAACGTTTTTATCGACAAAATATGCCTTGAAAAGTTGAAGAAATCGGCGAAGAATAGCATAATTTTTAAAGCGGAAATCCAGTTTTTTAAGCAGCGTTTTTAAGTTTCGATAAATTTAAGTTTGTAATCTTACCATTCGTATAACCACATCCAGCTTGAATTTGCGTCGATATCAATGCTTCGGGAAGATCTTCCGTAATCACTCCATTTACCCCACAATCCCAGGTGTCTTTCATCAGTTTCGGGGATTTATAAACCGGCTGAAATTGAAGAATTTCCAGATTTTTTTCTACAAAAACATTTAAAAATCACTAACACATCCAATGATAGTCTTGCTAGTTTTCGAATCCACTTTAAAATAGTCCTCCACAGAGGAAAACCCAAAAAATTGATGTGCATTGCCATATAAATTAACTTTCTGAAAGAAATTTTGAATTTCTGATTCAAACTCAACTCTTTTCAAAAGCGAACCTCATAAGTCGAATTTCCTGGGTTGGAAAATATCGCAGAAATTAGCATGATATCTTGTCCTAATTTTTTTCTATCGAATACTGGCACACTTTGATGCGCGTCACACATTTCATAAAATGCTTGGCTTGATTGTGGTCTGAAAATTAAGGGAAAATTTAATTCTGCAATTCTGAGGATTGTTATTTACTTCGATGGAGTAGGTACCCAGCGTTGTATAGTTCCATTTTCGATTTCCTGGAAATTGTTTCTATTCATTTAGTTGATGACTTTTTCATTTTGTAGCTTACCCTATAACAAGCATCTGTTGTTCTGTTCCATGTTCCTTCCGGCACCATTCGATAACACTGGAAAATTGAAATGTTTCATAAACTTTTCCCAAAAAATAAACCTCACCATCCATTCATCACAATTCGATAGGATTGTTATTGAGAATAATAACAAAATAATCTGAAAATTGTTCATCTCAATAATCCTGAACACCATCTCATACCTCTTGAACATTTCGAGTCATTTTCTCTAATTTGTTCGGTTGTTGGAACATAAACTTGATCATGGAATGATGCAAATTGAAACAATTGTGGAGAACAAATATATTGATGTTGGAATCCAACAATAAATCCAACAAAATAAACAAGATTAAATCTTATTTGTTTTCAGTTTCACGAAAATTACACATTTTTGAATTAACTTTTGAAATCTTAAATTGTCATGAACGTTGTCAATTTTTGCCCAAATTACTGAATTTTTTTGAAATTTTACACAATTCCGAAGTTCTCTGGAATGCCCATTGCCTACGGTGAATTAATTATTTCCAATGATTATTGCTAGGCTCCGCCCACTTTTGCAATTGCGGCAATATAATCAAAACTTTCATCCATTTTTATAATTTAGATTGCATTTTAAAGCAAAAATCTTGAAATTTTCTGAAAAAAAAACGAATTTTGGTTTTTACCCTGAATATTATCGGATTTTTAGGTTCAAAAGTCTGAAAATTTTTTTTAGTTATGGATTATCCGGATCCTAAATTCTAGCCATTTTCTCCTATGTTATTTAAGTACACATCGTGATTGTATTAAAATTATTAATTTCTGCTTCAAATTGCTGTAAATTTCACGAAAATCTTTAAATTTTGAGAAAAGTTAATCAATTTTTAAAAAAATTCATGAATTTTCCAATTTTTCAAAGATCCTGTGGGTATTTTTGGTTATCATGACTGAATTTTGTTGACGTTTTACAATTTAAAGTTTATTTTCCGAAAATTCGGAATTTTCGCTTCAAAATGCTATAAATTTCATAAAAATCTGAAAATTTTAGGAACAGCTATGGAATCTTAAAAAATTATGAATTTTCTAATTTCGTAATTATTTATATCATTTATCGAAAATTACCCAAAAATGAAATGCATAATGCAAAATATGATCCAACTTGATCCTCTGAAAATTATCGATTACTTCTAAGCTACCACTTTCCCATCAAAATGTGGTTTCTTCAACGAAAAGTTAACGAAAGAAGCGAGTCGCCCTCTTCAAAATTGCCAAACAAAAACTCCTGACTGATTCTTCTTCAACCACCCACAGCTCTATTTACCATTCGTTTTCTTTCTCTGATTATCCGAATATTAGTACAGTATTTTATTCATCTCACAAGGGGATTTTTGTGCTCCGCGCAGAGGGGGGGAGGATTTTGAAGTTTTTTCTCGGCAAGAAAATTTGCTCGGTGAGCAAATCTCGCACTCGTCTTTCTTTTATCTACACCATCACATTTTGACACAATGGTAAGTTTTTCTATTTTTTTTCTTCTTTAAAACAAATTATCAGGTTTAATTGCAAATTTTTGGGTTTCAATCAAAATGAAAATTGTTAGGTAAAACTAAAGTTGGGGGGAATTAGATTTTTTTTTCAACGGGTTATAACTTTTCAAATGTTTGGCCAATTTTGATGTAATATAGCTAGATTGATAGAGAAAGTATTCAGCTTTCCGAAAATATCTCACTTTTACTGAAAATGTTTAGAAGTCTTGGGGTTATGATCAAAAATCGTGATCACACATTAAAGGCACATATGGGAACCATTTCGATTTTTCAACGAGCTGTAACTTTTTAACTGTTTAGCTGATTTTGATGAAAAATAGGTTGATCGATAGAGAAAATCGTCAGCTTTTCGAAAATAAATGAAAATATTATTAAATCAGTGGTTTATGAAAAATATTATTAAATCAGTGGTTTATGATCAAAAATCGTGGCCTGAGACAAAAATGCTAGAGTTTGTTTGGTAATGGTCGACTTCTTTCGAGATTTTGTCAGCAATCGTAGCAATAAAATGTCTGATGATTACTATCATTTTATAGCTTGAGATTTTATCTATCAAATACGCTAAGTTATACAAAATTTGAGAAAATGGTTCAAAAGTTATATCAATTCAAAAATGGCTCATTGCTTATTCCAGGGAGACGTTATCGCTGATGCATTGGAGCAACTTTCCGCGGATCAAATCGAACGTAACAAAAAAATCCTTAAATCCCCCAAAAACGATATTTTTCCATTTTTCAGAATTCCGTAAATACTTCAACATGTTCGACAAGGAAGGAAAAGGATACATTCGTGCGACACAAGTCGGACAAATCCTTCGTACCATGGGACAAGCTTTCGAGGAGAGAGACTTGAAACAATTGATCAAGGAGTTCGATGCTGATGGTGAATATATATATTTTTTTAATTAAAATTTTCAATTAGAATTCTAATTTAGGTTCCGGTGAGATTGAGTTCGAAGAATTCGCCGCAATGGTTGCCAACTTCGTCGTCAACAATGAGAACGACGAAGGATTGGAGGAAGAGCTTCGTGAAGCCTTCCGTCTTTACGATAAGGAGGTATTTTAAAACCATAAAAATTAACCAAAAGATCCCAATTATTTCCAGGGAAACGGATACATCAACGTTTCAGACTTGCGCGACATCTTGAGAGCTTTGGATGACAATGTTTCAGAGGAAGAACTCGATGAAATGATCATCGAAATTGACGCTGATGGTTCGGGAACTGTTGACTTCGACGAGTTCATGGAGATGATGTCTGGAGAATAATTTGTACTCTACTTTTTGAACATTTTGTTTTTTTTTGTATTCATAAAAGATTGGAAATAAAGCATCTTGACACTCTGGGTTTCAAAATCCATGATTTCCAAAAATTCCATTTTTTCACCTCCCATAACGTTTCTCAAAATTTTCAGATTTTTATGAATTTTGTATCATTTTGAAGCTGAAAATCAGATTTTTCAGAAAATTACCTTTACAATGATCTAAACGGCAATGAAATCAGAAAAAGTTGAGGAAAATTAGGATTTTTTGAAAAATTAAAAAATAATATTTTTGAGATTCCATAACTTTTCTCAAAATTTTCAGATTTTTATGAATTTTACATCATTTTGAAGCTTAAGACCGCGTTTTTTAGAAAAATAAATAAAATCTTCAAAACAACCTGATTAAAATGACAATTGGAAACACTGAGAGGACCTGAAAAATACAATGAATTTGACTGGATTTTTTTTTTCGAAAATTTTTCAACAATCAATTTTTAGGATTCCATAATTTTTCTCAAAATTTTCAGATTTTTCTGAAATTTATAGCACTTTGAAGCGGAAAATCAGTTTTTTCAGGAAATCCCCTTTAAGATGATGTAAATCTCACCGAAATCAGAAAATCTTTGAACAAAATTTGGATTTTTTGAAAAATTGGACATTTTTGATGGTTCATAATTTTGCTCAGATTTTCAGATTTTCGTGAAATTTACAGCATTTTGAAGTTGAAATTCAGAATTTTCAGCAAATTTACATTAAAATAATGTCAAGTTCAAAAAATGTGGAAAATTTTGGACAAAAATTTAAATTTAAAAAAATCATCAAAAAAAAAATCAAGATTTTCGGTATCTCAAAAATATTAAATAATTTTGGATTTTTAATTTTTCTGAGCAGTTCCAGAGTTGACCAAAAGTAACAAAATTATTAAAAAATTTTGAAACTGCAAAATAAATAAAAATTATTGAAATTTCCTATTTAAAAATTATGAATTCTAAAAATTCAGATTTAATTTAATTTTAAAAAATTTAAAAATTTGCTGAATTTTTAGTTTTTGGTCCAGAAATTTTTCCAAAAAAAAATTTTTTGGATTTTTTTTTGAAAACAAAAAATTTAAAATCGATTTTTTTTAAATTTTTCAAATAAAATTTATTTTTTCAAAAATTCCACAGTTCCTCGATAAAATAAAAAAAATCAGTTTTTTCTCAATAAAAAAATTTATTTATTTCAAAATGTCAATAAATTCTTTCTCGGAAAAAAATCATAAGAAGGAACATGATTATAATGTGGATAGGTGGGATTATTGATCACTGGCATCAATAATTCGTAGAAAATAATCAATACAATGACACAAATGGTGTAGATCCCGATAAATAGGATCATTTCTTGCTTGGTGAATGGATTCTCTTCGGTGTAGTCGGATGGAAGTGAGTAGGTGGAGCCACCAGCCATTTTTGAAGTGAAGGGAAGGCGTCTGAAAATTTAGAATACATTTACTGTTTCAGAATTTTATTGTTTTTAAATAAAAAATTTGAAAAATACTCGATTTATAAGAATATTTATTTTTAAAATTGAAAAATCTTTTAAAAAACTGCTTGTTTTCAAAATTTTTAAGAACAAATTATTTTCCGATTCCTAGAGGATATCTTGTAAGAGTGGGTAAGAATCTTGATTTTTTTTGCAGTTTTTGAAGTTGAAAATGTTTGATCTACCTTTTGAAAATATTAGTTTTCTGTATTGGAAATAAAGCATCTTGACACAAAAGAGCTCCCATGACTTTTCTCGAAATTTTCAGATTTTTATGAAATTTACAACATTTTGAAGCTGAGAACCAGATTTTTCAGAAAATTACCTTTAAAATGATATAAAACACGCGGAAATCAGAAAATGTTGAGGTAAATTAGGATTTTTTGAAAAATTAAAAAAAAATTTTTTGAGATTCCATAACTTTTCTCAAAATTTTCAGATTTTTGTGAAATTTACAGCATTTTGAAGCTGAAAATCTGATTTTTCAGAAAATGATCCTTACAATGATGTAAACCGCAATGAAATTGGATAATTTTGAACAAAATTTGAATTTTTGAAACATTAAAAAAAAATCGATTTTTGAGATGCCATAACTTTTCTCAAAATTTTCAGATTTTTTTTTTTAGAAAAACAAACAAAATCTTTAAAAAAAGCTGATAAAAATGACAATTGGAAACACTGAGAGTAACTGAAAAATTTAAAAAAATATTTTCAGAATTTCAGAATATTTGTACAATTTTTTACAGCTGAAAATCAGTTTTTTTCAGATTTTCATCATAAACAAGACACTTGTTTTCAAATCTAATTAAAAATCTATACAACTCTCATTTCTTTAATCTGAAAAATGTCATGAATTTGACTAGACTTTATTTTTTGCGAAAATTAGAAAAATTTTGACCAAATTATGATTTGTTGAAAAATCAAAACAATTTTTTTTAAAAAGATTCCTCGACTTTTCTCAAAGTTTCCAGAGTTTAATCTAATTTAAAGCAATTTTAATGCCGAAAACCATATTTTTCAAAATTTCGACTTCAATTAGAAACTTTTTTTTAAATGAGTTGCTCAAAAATTTCAGATTGTTTATTTTGAAGTTAAATATAAAAAATACAACAAATTTCGAAAATTCAATTGAAAAATTATTTAATTGAACTTTATTTTGAAATTTTGAAAAAAATTACCTTTTCAACAGGGGAAAAACGAGGAGTTGTGAAGTCAAAATTCGTTTTAGCTTCCACTTTTCTCGAAAAAAAATCTTTCGTTGAGGCACAGATTATCTTTCAGGTAAACAAAAGAACGGCAATTGGAAAATCAGAAAACATAAAAAATATATATTTGGTTTGGAAAGAGCCGAAAAAAAGTGGAAAAAGAGTTCTTTTACAATAAATTGATGTTTTCAGAGGGGCAAAATAAAAAAAATGATTTTTTTTAAATTAAAAATATATGGCCCAAAATCCTTCGCTCCGGGAAAACCTTTTAAAAATTAAAAGAAAAACAATGAATCAATTACTAATGTGATTGGTGTAAAAATAGAGAAAACATCCATTCCAAATCTATTTTTAAAATTTTCTAAAACCACCTAAAAGCCGAGAAAATAAGCATCAAAACAATGGCCTAGAAAAAGTTGCCCTAACTTTTTCAAATTTTTTTAGGCCATTGTTTTGAAGCGAGTTTTCTCGGCTTCTACGTCGTTTTAGAAAATTTTAAAAACATATTTAGAATTGGTATTTTCTCTATTTTCATCTCAGTTACATTTCTGAGCTCTGTAATGTCGTTCGTTGCAAATTCGCCCTAATGCAAATCGATCTAATCACAAAAAACAGTTTTTTAAAAAAATCTCAATCAAATTAGCTCAAATTTTGCAAATCGGTTAAGAATGAAGCCTCTATGTATATTTTAGAGTTTCATCGAGAAATATGGAGCTTGAGCCGAGTTATAACTCTTCAAAGTTCAAATTTTGGAAAATTTTCAGATTTTGAAGCCCTACAACTTGATCCCTAGAAAAAATAGTGCGAATCACAAAAATTTAAATGTTTCTCAATTTATTTTTTAAAATTGTTATTCCCGCGTATCAATGTGCAGTAATTGAGACTTTTTTCATTATTTTCTCGGAAAATCTCAAATCGAAAGTTACGATTACAAACTAAGCCCCGCCCACTTCAATCTTCTAATTTATATTAATAAATATGGATTTTCTCCCATCCAACATCGTTTTTCTGATTTCACCATTTTCAGGCATATTAAAAATCTGATTTCCAGCTTTAAAATTATGTAAATTTCAGAAAAATCTGAAAATATTGAGAAAACTTATGAAAAAATCAAAAATCGATTTTTTAAAATTCATTTTTTGAAAATTCCTAATTTCAGTCCAAATTTTCAGATTTTGCTTTGTTTTAGTTCATTCTGATGCTAATTATCTGAAAAATCTGATTTTCAGCTTCAAAATGATGTAAATTTCAAAAAAACCTGAAAATTTTTAGAAACTTCAAAAATCGATTTTTTTGCTCATTTTTTTTGAAAATTTACATTTTTCTTCGAATTTTTTTCCACTTGCTCTCAAATTTCTGAAATAAAATCCCTAGAAAAAAACCAACCATCATTTTTGTTCTATTTCAAGTTATTATTGAACTTTATTTAACCTCTAGAATTTGTTTAAAGCCTACAAAAACCGCTCCCTTGCCAATTTTAAATTACCCTCTATTTGTTTTACTATAACTTGTCAAGTCATGTACTAAAAAAAGTGAGGTGGTGGCGTTTTTACTCCCCCCAACACAAATGAACTTGTTCTCCGTTTCCTATCCTAATATTTGCTCAAGGCTCACTTTTTTTGAAGTTTTTTTTGTGTTGCTACCAAGTAGACCCCAATTTATTTTGCCGTTTTTAGTTGGTTTCGCTTTATTCTTTTTTATTGAAATTTATTTTTGTTAAAATAGGAAAAAAGTAAATGTAAAAATGAATTTAAAAATAAAAATTGTTCTGAAAAATATTGGGCCGCCCCGTGGAGCGAGCACATGTTTTCAATCAGAGCATTCCAGTCAATGAGCTCTAATTGAAACAGAAATTTTCTTTTGAGACGAGAGAAATTATATTGAAAATTGTAATTTTTAAAAAAGTCCAAGAAAATACATCGCTTAGAATCTGAAAATCAATATTTCAGCTTTAAAGTGTGCTCCAGAATAAGAGCTCCAGAAAAATCGGACGATTTTTCGAAATTTTTAGATTTTTCTGTGTTTCAACGCTAATCATCTGAAAATTCTGATTTTCAGCTTCAAAATACTGTAATTTTCAGCAAAATCTCTAAATTTTGAGAAAAGTTATGGGATTTTAAAAATCGATAATTTTCAATTTTTCAAAAATTCAGCTTTTGTTCAAAATTTTCTTATTTCATTGCAGTTTACATCATTGTAAAGGTAATTTTCTGAAAAATCTGATTTGTAGCTTCAAACTGCTGTAAATTTCAGAAAAATCTGAAAATTTTGAAAAAACTTAAAAATCGATAATTTTCAATTTTTCAAAAAATCCTCATTTTCCTCAAGCTTTTCTGATTTTATTGCGGTTTACATCATTTTAAAGACAATTTCCTGAAAAATCTGATTTTTAGCTTCAAAATGCTACAAATTTCAGAAAAATCTGAAAATTTTGAAAAAACTTAAAAATCGATAATTTTCAATTTTTCAAAAAATCCTCATTTTCCTCAAGCTTTTCTGATTTTATTGCGGTTTACATCATTTTAAAGACAATTTCCTGAAAAATCTGATTTTTAGCTTCAAAATGCTACAAATTTCAGAAAAATCTGAAAATTTTGAAAAAACTTAAAAATCGATAATTTTCAATTTTTCAAAAAATCCTCATTTTCCTCAAGCTTTTCTGATTTTATTGCCGTTTACATAATTTTAAAGACAATTTCCTGAAAAATCTGATTTTTAGCTTCAAAATGCTACAAATTTCAGAAAAATCTGAAAATTATGAGAAACGTTAAGGTTAAGGATTATTTAACGTTCATTAACGTTCTATTCAAACTTACGAATAAAAATTGAAACAGGATATTTTTTTGCTGGAAAACAGAACATTTTCATGTAAAAATATTGAATTTTAAGCTGAAAATAATTTAAAATTTAGAATTATTGGAAAATTATCGATCGAAATGAATTTCAGAAAAAATGAATAAATAATAAATGTTTTAAGAAATCAATTTTTTAAAATAACAAATTTCTTAAATTCAAAAAAAATTTTGATTTTCCTAAAAATTTTAAATTCTAAAAACAAAAAACCCAGAAAATTACTTTTCCATTTTTTATATCCCACACGTCCTAGAAAACCAATTGCGGGGACTAACTTTCGTCGGGCCGAAAATAACCTTTGTAACTCGGCCATTTTTGGTCAGAAAGTTATTTTCTTGGTACCATTCGATTGAGAATAAAATTTTCTATAATTTTAGATACATTTCTTGTTTCAGCTAGATAGAAATTTATGGAAAATTCGCTTTTAAAAAAGTTTTTGAGAAAAAAAAACTTATTCTGAAATATTGAATCACCAATCGAAAACAACCCCGCTTTTCTGTTGAATATTTCCCCACATTTATGTTTTCTAAAAAATTCCAAGAAAAACATTAATGTTTCTTATATATATATTTATTCCACCGCGTTCATCATCAACACTTCATTGTTTGCTTTTTTCCTTTCATTTTTTTTTCTTGGTTGGTTTCTTTCTCATCAATGTCATCATCATTTCGTTCCACTTTTCATCGGTTCTTTTTGTTTCCTTTTTTTCAGTTATTGACAAATTAGTCGACATTTTCACACGATTTGAAAGTAAAATTCGATTTTATTAATATTTTCCCTTTTTTCTAGATATTTTTCAAGTAAAATGTTATTTTGTCAATTTTATACAATAAAATGATCCTGAACACAGTTTTTAAAATATTTTCATCAAAAAAAAATTTTTTTTTAAGGGGTTAAAACACGGTGGGATAAAGTGAACCGAAATTGTCATCACGAACAACGTGTTTGTGTGCGTACACAGTTACGACAAATTGCACACGTGCAAAATTAGGAATTTTTTACAAATGGCATTTTAACGCCTACAACGCAAGAAAATATGAAGTTTTTGCGTTAAATACATAAAGCATGGCTTAATCTAATTTTTTTCACGCCGAATTACAAAATTGCGTCCCTGAATAGCTGAATATAACCCGTTTTGTGTAACCGTGCCGCACGATTGCAAAATGCCACGCCCTTAAAAACGCCCCATTTTCTGTGTTCAATTTTTAATTGTCGTAGTGAATTTTTATTCTTTATCTTTATTCATGACACAAATTGAAATATACAGAAAAGAAGCAAAAAAAAAAATGATGAATAAGATTGATGAAGTTACCCGCAAGAGTAAAAGTTACCCGCAAGAGTAAAAATTTTCTTAGTTATAGTCGGTTCACTTTAATCCCTCCGTGTAAAATAGAGCCAAGAGGCATGTGGGAGAGGTAAACAAGAAAGTGCGCTCCATTGGACACCTCATAATAGCGCGAAATTTTAATTTTTAAAATGTTTCTTTTTAATTTTTTTAAAAACATTTTTTCTCGATTTAATACGATTTTTGATGAATGAGAGATAAGTTAAAGCAAAAAAAAAACACTTGACGTAAGAAAAATAATCCTTTTAAAGGTTTTTTGTTATCCCTCAAAAATAATATTATCAAATCCCGTAAAAATGAAGGTTGCTAGGATATAAATCCAGTAAAACCTTTCAATTTTCCAGTTTTCGTATTAAAAAACATTTTATCGCTATTTATTTTTTTCTCTTTGTGAAGTGTTTTTCAATTTTTATGATTCTTTTTTAATTTTCTGTGAAACTGCTTGCTAACTGAAAATTTTAAAAAACTGAAAAGAAAGTTAATAAAAAATATTAAAATTTTTTGAAACTGTAATTTTTACAGATTTTCAAAAAATTAATAATTTTTCTAACTTGTTTAATTTAAAAAATTTTACTTTTTAAATTCTAGGAAACAGTTCCAAATTTATTATTGAATTTTCGAAAATATATCAAAAACAATATTAATATTCATTGAAACTGTATTTTTTTTGAAAAATAAAAGAACCTGGCATTGTCGGAACACAAATACCAAACTTTTGGAAAAGTTGGGTATTTTAAAAATTCTGAAAAAAATCAAGAATCGATAATTCGCAAGAAGAAAAAGTTTCTTAAAAAGTACTTAGAAACGTTTTATACAAATAGACCGAAATTTCAAAAAATTTTTAAAAAGGTCACGAATTTTCTTTTGTTTTATAAAACGATGGACTGAATTTTAAAAATTAATCAAAAAAATATGAACATTTTTTGAAACCGGAATTTCTTATTTTTTAAATATTTTAAAAACCCCCTATTTTTCTTTTTTTTTGAAAAATGACATCTATTGTTAATTTTATAGTTACCAAAAATGTTATTGTCAACTCATTTATTCTTGATCATTGAGTTCGGAAGGCTGCTCAACCTCACAGCCGCACCGCACGCACGTGACGCGGCCGTCGACACTCCACACACTGGAAAATTTGAAAAATTAATTTTCTCGCCAATATTTCAGTGTGTTGAGTGGGAGGTTACCGCGTAACGTGCGTGCGGAGCGGTTGTGAGGTTGAGCAGCCTTCCGAACGCAGTGATCAAGAATAATTGAGTTGACAATAAAAAACAATTTTCAGCACTCATTTTTAAAAAGTTGAAAATTCTAAGAATTCTGAATTTATACGTTCAGAACTATTCTAATAAATAATTCGTAAAACGGAAAAAATTCAAAATTCGACAGTGTTTTTCAAAAAATTTCAAGAATAGTAAAAAAAAATTTCGGTTTCAACCAAATATTAATTTTTAAGCTTAAAATCAAATTTCAGTTTTGTTTTGTGCTATGCGTTTCAAAAAATTCTAACCATTAAACACCCATTTTCTAAAAATGTGTCAAAAAATATAAAAATTCTTTGAAACTGTATTTTTAACGATTTTTTACAGAAAATTAAAAAAAAATTTCAAAATTTTCCCGTTTCAAATGTTTCTCAAATACTTTCTCATACTCTCATACTGCTCATACTGTTTCTCATACTGCTGATTTTTAGAAAATAGTGGAGCAATTCTCTTCTCTAAAAATCCTGAACCAAAAATTGCATTGTTTATCGATTTTCCCACACACCAACCACGTGAAACCCGATACCCACCCCCTGCATATATATTCCTATTCCAAACCCAAACAAAAAAAAAACGGCTTCCTTCTGTTTTTTCCTCACTTCCCCTCCCTGTAGAACACGTTCTGGTCACTTTTTCAGACCCTTTCACTCTCTACCGTCTCTTCATAGTTCCCTTATCTCTCCCTCTCTCAACATCCACTTTCCCTCCTATCTCACGCTGTTTTTTTTATAAAATAATATTGTCATACTCAATTCACTTTCTTTTTATGTAGTCGTTTCATATTTTGTAGCAATTTTCTTCTTTTTTTTTGTGATTTTTTGAAAAATTTTACATGTTTCAAATTTTCTTATCAGTTTTGATACGTTTTGAAAAAATGAAACATATCAATTTTTGGACTGAAAAAAAAGAAAAAAGTTTGTAAAATTATTTTTTGAAAATCTATAAGCAATTACAAAAAAATTTTGAAACGGGGAACATTTTTCAAAAATTAAAAAAATTTTTTTTTTTGAAGAAACAGCAAATTCCATTACTGAAAATTAATTTTTATGGAAAAATTGATATTTTTATTGAAACCGCAATTTTTTCTAGTTTTTAAAGGAAATTGTGTCAAAAATTTGCATTTTTTATACAAAAATTGGATTTTTTTGCAAAATTTTTTAGAAAAACCTAATTTTAGAAATGTGTTCCAAATTTACAGATTTTTAGATTCTTTTCTTTTTTAAAAAAAAATCACCGTTTCAAGGATTTTTAATATTTTTTGATAAATTTTCGAAAATTCAGTTATTTTAACAATGACGATCGATTATTTTGAATTTAAAAATGGATTTTCACAGAATCCCCAGAAAAATTCGCAGTTTCAAAGAATTTGTAAATTTTTGACAAATTTTCGAAAATTCACTTTTTTTGAGTGTTTGTCCGAAAATTCTGTGTTTTAATATTCATTTGTTGAAAAGCTTGAAATAAAAAGTCGAAAAAAAAGAAAACCGTGAAACAGGAAATTTTTTTTTGAAAATCTATAAATCTACATAATTTTCGTAAATTTTCATTCAAACATTATTTGAACATTTTTCTCAATTATCAGAAAATATTTAAAAAAAAACGATTTTTTGGAAAAAATTCTTTAAAAACGTGAAAATTAGACAAAACTTAGTTCTAAAAACAAATAGAGTTTCAAAAAATTATGCAGTTTTCAATTTTTTGCCAAAAAAATATTTTTAAAATTTAAAAAATTAGAAAAATAAAGTTTCTGAACATTTTTTTGCATTATTTTTTAATTTTTCACAAAAAAAAACATTTTTTTGCAATAAAAAACCATGAATCATTAAAAATTCCAGAAAAATGTGTTCTCTCCACAAATTTCATCATTCCCATCTACAGAACATGATCGAAACTCTGTGTCACACCGCAAAAAAAAAATGTTGTTTTAATTTATGACTCATAAAATGACTCTTTTCGCCCGAAATGTACAACAACCCCGAAACCACTCGGCTGAAATAATACAGACGTCAAAAAACTCAGAAGAAAACAAATAAAGGAGTGTGCGCACCACCAAAATAACATTTTCTCATTTTTTTTTTCATTTTTGCTCAAAAATGTTTCTTTAATTTGACTTTTCTTATCAAATTTCTTATCATTTGACCCTTTTTCTCAGATGGTTAACTATATATCATATAAATTATAGGTTTCTTATCATTTCTTCTCTTTTTTTACAACTTACACATATTTAAGTTGTTTTAGAAAAAAATTACCTTAATTTTTTCAGTAGAGCGCACTTTCATCAAGAAATTACAAATTTTTCTAAAAAAAAAATGGAAGCCAGAAGTCAGGGAGCAATCGGAAAAGCGTTTCGATTAATAGGATCTGTCATGTTACCCCAGGATTTTTCAGATTGTGGAGAGAAGCATGACACGCCGTCGGCTCATGAGTTTTTGACACGTGAGTTTGGGTTATCGATTGAAAAATGAGCACAACTTGGCTCGGAGTCGAAATTTTTCAAAAAACTAAATTTTAACGGAAAGTTCATGAAATTCTGAATCCCATGATAGTAAATTATCAATATTTCATTTTATCTTAAAATTTTTGAAAAAAATCCTAAATTTCGTCGTCTGAAATCAATCAAAAAACTAGAAAAATGAGCAAAACTCGTCTCAGAGTAAATATTTTTCAACATACTCGATTCGATAAGCTATATTAGGAAAATCAAAAAATTTAATTTTCACGAAAATTTGAAATTTTGAAAATTACTGTTAAAAAAACTATGGATCAGAAAAATGAGCACAACTCGGCTCAGAGTCGACATTTTTCAAAAAACTAAATTTTATCGGAATGCCCAACGTATTCTGCATTTAACGATAGTAAATATATTATAAATTATTTCTCAATTTTGAAAAAAATCGTAAAAATGCACATTTTCAGACCTTCAACCATTTCAAACCACTCTTCTAACAATAGCCTCATTTTCTACATTCATTGTCCTCGGACTTTCACTAATTCACTGGTATTATGTATATAATTATGTGTCGATTGAAAAGCGAAGAAACAAATTATACTGGCTGATAGCCGTTTTTCCGGTAATCTCATAATTTTCGTTGATTTTTTTAAAATTCAACAGAATTTTAGGTTGCTTGCACATGCTCCTTCGTAGCGATGTGTGCTCCACGTACCGCCGTCATCCTCACAGTCATAGGTATTCTCTACTATCTGATGTGTCTGTTCGTGCTCGTTTCGCTGGCTCGACACCTTTTCGGAGGTCGTGAATCATTTTCCACATGTTTACAATATGACAGTAGACCGATTGATTTTCGTTCACCGCCGTTTTGTTGTCTTATTCCGTGGCTGCCGACTGCTGAGGCTTCAGAGTAAAAATAATTTGAAAATGAGATAATTGAAGACTAATTGGATGTTTTTAGGAAAAATATCCGAAGATTGGAATGGTGCGTACTTCAAGCACCGATTGTTCGATCGATTATCATTTTCTCGGACGTTATAGCGGTGGCGGAGATGAGGGAGAATGCTACACAGTGAGAAAATTGTTTAGCTTTCGGGAAATTAATTACATATTCCAGATTTATCCGAATTTCTGACATGGCCACACTCTGCTCACTTCTTTTGGCGATTTTTGGAGTTCACACCTTAGCAAGAGTCACATCGGTAATTATAAACTCGCAAATGGGACAATATCTTGGAATAAATAGTAAA
This sequence comes from Caenorhabditis virilis, assembly GCA_964036255.1. NCBI lineage: Eukaryota > Metazoa > Nematoda > Chromadorea > Rhabditida > Rhabditidae > Caenorhabditis > Caenorhabditis virilis. The sequence continues at coordinate 16,063,341 of OZ038416.1, forward strand.
AAATTAATCGGCAAAACATTTATTTGACAAATTCCTAAGAAAACAAAACCTTGGCGAACGAGATCCTTAGAAAATTACATTAGAGCGCGTTTGCATCATTGAAGATTATTAGACTTGCATTTTCCTATTTTTACGGCAGAATTTGGTAAATATTTAGTTTTTTTGATAAGAAAAACCAAAAAAGGTTATCAAATTCGGCCGAAAATAGATAATGCAAGTCTAATAATCTTTAATGAGTCAAATGCGCTCTAATGTGATTCTGTAAGGATTCTGGCCACTTAGGTTTTTGTTTTTTTTTTTTAGAAAATTGCCAAATATTGATTTTATCGAATAAGGGATTAGTATCTAAACATATTGTCCTATCCTCATAAACACGTTCAATTTTCAAATTTAAAAATAAAATCAACCATTTTCAGAACAAGCTCTCATCCTACTGTTTCATGTCAATGTTCCGTCTCGTCGACATCTCGCTCCTCTTCTTCTCCGCTCAACAGCCAATGATCTTCCAGAACATCCTCCTTCGCTTTAACCTCATCTCCTGTGGTCCGTTATTGAACGCGCAGGAAAATGCGTACTTTGTTTGTAATTTTATCATCACTTGTGAGATGCTTCTTCTCAGCGTTTTGGCCACGATACTGTTGGCACCAAGATATAACGCCATGTTTGACGCTTATCGCGGTTCTGGTGCTGTGTCACTTCCAGATTCGGTTGAGACAGAGACTGAGCAATCGATTATTGATAATGAGTGTTAATACTATGCATATTAATTAGGACAGCTCAACCTTAAGCCATGTTACATTTCTTGTAAAATCTAGCCATTTTAATTCTTATATTTCAAAAGGGAAATTAAGTTTTTATGGGCGTATTTATTAATTTCAGCGAAGAAATGCTTTCAAAAAACATTTTTCTTCTAAAGAATGGTACAGTAGTTTAAAGGGACACACTGATTTTTCATTCTAGCTGTAAGACCGAAATATATTTTATATGTGATGTTCCTTTAAATTTACCGTAATATTATTTGATAAAATCTGAAAATCAGTTTTTTAAAATCAAATTTAGCAAATAAATGTAGTTTCGCTGAAATTAAAGATCCATTAACCCTCTAAGTTTGACTATTATAGATCCTTGTAACATTTTTTGTAATTTTAGAAAAAAATTTTAAAATTATGTATTCTTGTTTCATTTTCTTTATTTTTGTGCTCAACGGGTCTCTAAAATATGAGGGTTGATTACTAACAAAATTTTGTGTACTAGTCTTCATGTTGAATGTGTTTTTGTGACAGTTTTTATTTACAAATCAATAAAAATGTATTTTTAAATCGTACATTCGTTCTATTTTCAAAGTATTCTTGGTTTGCTGCATTGAAAAAGTATTTGTCAATTGTGTTCCAATTTTTATAGGATCTTGGCAAATATTACAATCATGAAAAATAAGATAATAAAAATATATTGTACTAGTAATTATTTGAACTACCGCCAAAGCCTCGTAAATCCACTAGGATAGTGCAATGGGGCGCATTTTCTCTCCGCGTTTGGGAAGCCCGTTTTTTGTAATTTTAATTAGTTTTAAAAGTTTTTCGACCGAAATTGGATCAATAAAGTTAGTTTTTTTATTAAGAAGTAGTAAATCTTTGGATTTATATATATTTCTGACCCGAAACGTAAAAAAAATACCCTAATGATAATGTTGGACCCGCAATTTTGTAAAATAACACTTTTCCCTTGAATTCATGTTCATAATAATATTTTTAGGGTTAAAAAATGCTGTCGCATCCATCGAAACTTGTCGCGGTAAGAACCTTGATTAGAAATTTACAAAAATTGTCTAAAACTTACAGAAACGTTTTGCTTCGGCGGCTGCTGCCACATCACGCGGAGTGCAAGAGAAGACATCTATTCTCAACAATGGCTTGTCTGTTTCGAGCATCGAATTGAATGGTAAGTACTGTAGAATGTAAATTTACCTAAGTACCCGAAAAGTAATTTTTCTGTGAAATGATGTCAAAACATGATTTTTCACGGAAGTTCAAATGAACAAAGATTTATTTTAAAAGTTTCCATTTTTTTTTAAATAAAAATGGTAATATTTTTAGGAGCTACCTCTTCCCTCGTCTTAGCTTTCCGTGCTGGAAGTCGTTATCAACAAGCCAGCCAACAAGGACTCGTTAATTTCATCCGCAACAGCATCGGACGTGATTCTCATGAATTCCCAGGGCTTTCTCTTGTTTGGAGCACCGCTGCTAATGGTGGACAAATTGTTGGTTTCATCTCGTTTTTCATGATTAAATAAATATCTATTTTCAGAACGCTGTTTCCAACCGTGACCTTCTCGCGGTTGAGCTGAATGTAGTTCGTGACAATGTCGGAGTCGCACTCTCCATTCTCGGACAGCTCGGAACCAACGCTTTCAAGCCATGGGATGTTGAAGATGTCAAGAATGAAACTCTTTCTGCTGACGCCACTTATATCAGTGGAACCGCTATCGCTTTCGATGATTTGCATAAAGCTGCTTTCCGTAACGGACCGCTCGGATTATCGAACATTGCTGTTAACAATGTTTCTTCTAACGAATTGTCGAAATTCGCGGTAAGATTCTTTTGGATGATTAGCTTTTGTTTTGTTAGAAAACTTGAAATTACTCAAAATTTGAATTTCTTTCACTGAAACCAAAAAGTGCCACATAATTTCAGGCTGAAAGACTCCGTTCTGGGGATGCTGTTCTTGTAGGAGTCAATGTCGATCATGACCTTCTTCTCAATACTTCTCAATATTTCCCACTTTCAGAAGGATCTGGAAGACCAACCACTCAAAGCAAATATTTCGGCGGAGAAGTTCGCAAGTAAGTTTTATCCTTAGATTTATATATTTCCATCGATATTTCAGAGACGGACGCGGATCACAAACTCACGTTGCAATTGCTGGAGAAGGAGCCGGACTTAAATCTCTTAAAGATGTTGCCACCCAAGCAGTTGTTGCTCAAATTCTTCTTAATGCTGCCACAAAGGTAATTTAGTTTAGTTTTCGAAATTTCACCCCACATCCAAATTTCAGATCTCATCAGAAACCACCTCAGTTAATGTCAATTATCAAGATGCGGGTCTTGTCGGAGTTCAATTTGCTGCGTCTAACAACGAAGTTGCCTCAGTTACCAAATCAATTGTTCAAGCTATCAAATCGGCTAACGCATCGACAGTTGAAGCTGCCAAGAGCGCTGCTATTTTTGGAGTAATTTGAGCCATTGTAAATTTTTTCAGAGAGATTTTTGCAGGTCTTAAGTTCGTCCCAAAAAGCAGCAAACGTCGCTTTGGAAAGAGCGTCTCAATTATTGGCTGGAGCTGAAGCCACTTCACCATCTCAACTTGCTGCAGCTATCAAGAAAGTATCTGGAAATGATGTTACTCAAGTAAGTATTCTGAAAAATGATTTAATTTCAATATTATCGATTTAAGTTCCTGTCCCGTGTCAATGGAAAACTCTCGCTTGCTGTCTACGGAACTCCATCATTGGTACCATACCTCGACGAGCTTTAAACCTTTTTTGAGTAATAGAACAATGCAATTTTTAATCACCCAAAATTTCTAAATTTGTTCTGTTTTTCAGATCTAGAAGTATTTATAAAGTTATTTGTATTCAATTAAAACACTTTATTCTCATCATTTTCAACTTTTAGTCTTCTTACTGAGCATGCAATTCCAAGTGGTGTCCTGTAAAGTGTTTCTTTAAATCAAATTTCAGAAAAAATGAATATTCACCATTTCATCAGTTTTCTTGGACCATGCAATATAAAACAAGTCCTTGCGAGCATGAAGAATCGCCATCATAGGATATTTTGCGACTTTTTCCTCAACCGCAAACATCCTAAGCTGTCCAGGAATCGTGGTACTTCTACAACAGTCACTGTTTCGGGTAACAACTGAGGAGAGCACAGCAAGCGCAATTTTTTCGATAAAACCATCGATTTTTGGGTCGTCACCGCCGGCGCGACAGAACGTCTTGAGCGCTTCTTGGTCGGCCGCGTCGGGAATCTCTTTGTCGACAATGGTGGATAATTTGGCGATTTGGAGGATTTTCGCACATAGAACAATGTCCTCCTCATGATTATCGTCATCGGATTGCTCTTGACTGTTCTTGTTACGAACTTTGGATTTGGACGGGCCCTTTTGTTTTCTCTGAAAAAATAAATATTTTTAAAGGATTTGTTGGAATTAATTTTTAAAAAACGGGTATTTTAGGTCTGACGGTTTTCAGCTTTTTTTGTAAAGCTTAAAATTTAAGGAACCAGAATTTTATGTTCATTATTGATTTTTCGAATAAATGTTAGGTATTTGAAGAATTTTTGAATTTATGAAAATTCAAAATTTCTGCAGAAATATATCTGAAATTGTAAATTCTGGAATATTTATCTTAAAAAATTGAAAAAAAAAATCAGCAAGTGACAAAAAACTAATAAAAAAATCTTCTGGAATCCATTAAAATCGCCAAAAAATAGAAATTTTAATTTACTTGTTGAAATTAAGTCCCAAATGACGGAATATTTCGCGTAAAATGAAAAAAAATGGTTTATTCCCAGAATTACCGAATTTTTCCATTTTTTTCTGAAAAAAATATTTTTTAATTTTCTAAATTCTCTGGTAATTGGGCAAATTGACGAACTTGGTAAATTAGCAAAAATTCAGTTTTCGTGATAAAAATGACAAATAAAAATTTAAATTTCCGCGTTTTGCGTCATTTTTGTCCTCAATTGCTATTTTAGGGCTAGGAAATCTAAGATTGGGTATTTCTCCAGGTATATTTTGAGATTTTTAGGTCTAATAAATTTAATTCACTGTTTTTTGTTTATTATCTCTTCTTTTAACTGTTTCAAGGCGTTTTTTTCGACTTTTAAGTTATAATTTTCAAATTAAAAAAAAATCCCACCAAAGCTTTATATTTTGCAAGAACTTCGTCCATCTTTGGGTCGTTTAGAACATCTGAAAACAATTGAATTAATTTTTCAAATATTATTACTTTTTTCGTACTAATTGGCTCAACATCTAACTTCCATCTCATTTTATTTTTTATCCCATGTGTTCCAGTCTGAGCAGCATGATTGCCGGATGGTGCGTCAACGGCCTGGAAAATTTTTAAATTGAGGAAAAATTTAATTTCGATTTAAAAAAAAATACCTCAAAAATACTAGCATCACACTCTTTATCTTTTTTCTTGTCTGCTGAATCTTTCTTCTCCTTTTTTTCTTCTTCCTTACTAATCTCGCATTTTTCTTTGCTTTTATGTTCAGGTTTTGCTTCACCTTCTTCAGTATTTCCTAGAATGTTGTTTTTTCACAATATTTGTTTTATTTTTCCCCAAAAAATTACCACTTCTTCTTCTTTGATGAATACTTCCGCTTTTCGATCTTGATGGTGCTACAGGTGTTGATGTCAAACCTTCAGATCTTGGTTTATCTTTTTCTCTTTCTTTTTCTTTTTCATTTCTGGAAATAAATCTAATTTCTAATTTAATTTTTAATTTTTAAAAATAATTAAATTATTACGAGCCGAGCAATAATCCCCATTTACGAGATCTTGAAATCGATTTTCCTTTTGATCTTCCCATTTGATCTAAATATTGGATTTGAAAAACCTTCGAAATAATAACACTTTTGAATTGAAACCAACTATTGCTTTGTAGAATTCAGTATTTCGCGACAAAGTATTAGAAAAAAATGGCGAATTGATGGGAAAATATTTGCATTATCATCAAAATTCATCAATCCACGTTTTCATAAAAATCCACGCGAAAAACAAACAAAATAGTTGGATTTTTAACAAAAAAAAATCGAAAAAATAAATAACAAACATCAGAAATTTGAATTGCCGCGCACATAGATTAAAGGCGCACACACTTGTGCAAACGAAAGGTCTCGTCGCGACCAACATTTCTTTTGCATTTTTATTTCTCTGTCCTAAAATTTTTCACCGTTTTTTTCGCGTTTTTGTTCGAATTTTTGGTTTTTAGGATGATTTTTGCTGCTTTTTTTGTTTTTGAGCGATTTTACAATTTTTGTAATGCAGAAATGGTGGAATGCTGGCTGTTTTTGTCGAGAATTCCTGATTTTTTGATTTAGGACAACTTTAATTAATTTTAAAACAATTATTTCTGCTTTAAAAATAATAATGCGACCCTTTTTTATTCATTATTTCTCCTTTCCTTCGTTGTTTATAATTTTGCTTTTCTGCTAGAATTAAAAACTAGTTTTTTTTTAATTTAAGGAAGAAATTCACTCGAAACTTGTTGTTTTAAAAATTATAGTTTCCTGGTAAATTTTATTACTTTTTAAAATAATATTTTACATTCGGTTCATTCGTGTTTCATTTTATTAATTCTTTCGAAATAATAATTTCTTCATTTTCAGATGACTAAGGGTACTCAAGCTTTCGGAAAGAAGCACGTCAAGTCCCACACGCTTTGCAAGCGTTGCGGACGCTCGTCGTTCCACATCCAAAAGAAGCGTTGCGCTTCGTGCGGATACCCAGATGCCAAGAAGAGAACCTACAACTGGGGAGCCAAGTCTATCCGCAGACGCACCACAGGAACTGGCCGCACTCGCCATCTTAGAGACGTCAACAGACGATTCAGGTACATTTTTATTATAGACAATCTGAATATAAAACGAAAATTGTGCGGCTAAATAGTGTGAAATTTTGTTCACTTGCGAAAACGTCGCGCTTTTGAGCTTATGCGGATGTGACATTTTCTCCGGAATTAGCTTGACTATAATTTCGAAATCTTTTTTTTTCCAAAATTGCGTTTCGTTTTGTCTCAATAATAAATGCAAATACTATTTTTTGCTCCATTTCGTAGCTCCCACGAGTTTTGAAAACAAACTTTTGTTTCGTTGTTTTCAGAATATTCTTTAAAGTGTTTCAATTAAACAGACTAAAACAAATTTATTTAAAAATAATTCTTTAATTATATTAAAAATTTATTCTCGTTTCAGAAACGGATTCCGCGAGGGAACCACCCCAAAGCCACGAGCTGCTGCCGCCAACTAATTTGTTGATGTTTGTTGTTGACAATAAAATGTCGTTTTAATATCATTGTTGAATCTTGAAGCAAAAAGAAGGACATTAAAGTTAATCACATAAAATCACAAATGAGATCATAGAAAATTGAATAGATCAAAAAGTTAAATTTTCCATTTATATCGATGTTCACGAAGTTCAGAAGACCAATGCCCAAAATCGATAACATGCATAATGTCGGTTAGTTTTATATTATCAGTTGCAAGATGAACGAGATCCTGAGAATCAAAGCTATTTATATTAGTGATTTCATTAATAATGACCATTATTGCCGCCACCAAAAGCGTTAGTTCAGCGATACGAACAGCGACCTTCTCCTCGGAGAAATTCGTACATGACGCCAATACTTCGAAGTAGAAGTCGCGTGTTTCATTCAGCATGTCTTCCGTTTCATGGCTCACTTCCGGAACTGCTATAATTTCTTTAGTTTGATGGATTTTGTTCACAATACTCACGATCAGCCAGAATAACCATAACAGCACCAACTAGCTGCTCTTGTTCATTGAGTTTCAGTTTTTTTATCGGTTCGACTAATGTTTCAAGGCTTTTCTGTGTAACACCATTCAAGCTAAAATAAATTTTGTTCTTTTTTTCTCATGTTTGAAATTTATTTACTCTATCCGAACTTTTTGATTCCTCTCAGTTTTAATATCCGTATCCTCATCAGCTGGGTGATAAGACCCATTCGAATAACAAACCCCGTTGCATCCTGCCTGAGCTGTCCAGTTTGCACATATCCACCAATAAAAAGCGGCAAATCGTGACTTGGCGATTTTGAGCTGAAAATTTTAGAATAAGCAAGAATCCTTCAAAAAACTGTTTGTACTTTGTCCTCTTTGCAAATTTTCTCAAAAACGGGAATTGATTTCAAAACATCTGCATAAAGTACAAAACAACGTCGAAAGTCTGCAATAACATCCGTCACTGTTGCAACCCTTTCAGCTGATGGGGTGATCTGGAAAGATTAAATAATTGCTACTTATTTCAATAAATTCATTGCGCAGAGTTTTGGGTCCTCAAAGTTGAAATTTTTGAAAAAATCCCAACTTTGAGGGGCCATTACTCGCTTCATAACTCACCGGTGTTCGCGGCGAAATCACTTCTGTGCTATAAAACGCAAATTCAAATGCGTATTCACCAGGATATGTTTTATGCCATTCTTCCCGCGGGTCGACTCGATGATAAATTCGACGAAGAGTGTTTATGATTTGCTCTTTTTTCTGGAATTTAGTAATTCTCAGAGTTCTGAACAAGTGCTGATGGGAAACAACTTTTTAAATTTAAAGAGTCATTGAAAGTATTTAGAATGAAAATAGACTTCATTCTCATTCCAAATCTGTTTTTAAAATGTTCCAAAACCACCTAGAAGCCGAGAAAACGAGCCTCAAAACAATGGCCTAGAAAAGTTGCGAAAACTAGTCCCCCATATGAAGAATCCAGAAAAATTCAAAAACCTGAGTTTAAATGAAGTACTTTAAGTATTTTCCATAAATATTCATCAATATATCAAGCAAAACACCTATGGGAAAAACTTCAGCCAGGGCCATTGTTCTAGTGTTTTCACGACTTCTACGTTATACAGCATGCCGCACTCCAATGCTAATTTCGAAAGGTTGTCAGCCTTTTGGCGGTTTAAAGCGAAAAATACACATATTTCAAACAAATGTTTGGTTACAGATGGTCTAAAAAGGAGATGGAAGGGGTGAAGCCAACACAAACGAGAGGAAACCTTTTTTTTGTTTGAAAATCGTCGTTTTCCATGTTTTCCCTTTCGTTCAAGTTGGAGCCACCCCTTCCATCGTCTTTCTCGCGTTTTTTAGACCATATGTAAACTAAAAATTTCAAAAACTGTATTTTTCGCTTTTGTGGGCGGGGCTTTCCCAATTAGAATTGGAGCACGCATGCTCGCGTTTGCTTAGTATTGCAACAGTATTTGGATCCAATTGGACACAATTTAAAAACGTGCTTAGATCAACAAAAAAAAAACGTATAAAATAACTCCAAAATCAACCCACCGATTCAATTTTCGACTTGCTTTCCACTTCCATGTTAGCCGTTTGCGTCATCGCATCCCTGAAAACGATACAAGACAATTTCAACGAAATATATATATTAAGATTCCCCCCCCCCCCCCCCCATTTCATAAAACCATTAAATGATCATTGTTGACATCATCACCATCTTTTGCATCATTTTTGATGATAATTAGCAATACAGAACGAGCGGACTTCTGACCCTGTTTTCGGTTGTTTTCCCACGTGTTTGGGAGGGGTCTTTGGAGGGAACAACGAACAACCTACCGAACTTCTGGGCCGAAGTCGTCATCACCACCATCTTGATCATCATTCGTATCACCTTGAACAGCTCTTGGATTCATGCCAACTTGTAAGCACGTCGTTAAACGGCATGCTCGGCAAGCGTTACGTTGTTCTGGAAAATCGATCGAACTGGTGCGAAAATGTGGGGAAATTTTCATGAAAATCGTATTTTAAATTTCTCATTCAATAGCGATCACCCAGGAGACTATGAAACTCGTTTCGAAAGCGGCTAAGGAGCACGCTTTTTTTGAGCTCAAAATCCGAAATTTCGAAACTTTGAAGTGCTATAACTTGGCTCAAAATGTATAGAAATGGATAACAATTGGAGGTAATAATAATGAGAGCGTTCTTAAGCGATGGGCAAAATTTTAGCAAATTTGGTTGAAATATATTTTTAGTGAAAAAATTTCCAAAAAAAATTTCGACAAATGTGCTCAAATTTTGCACATCGATAAAGAATAGTAACATTATGGTTATCTCAAATTTTAAACCATTTCTATCAAATTTGAGCCAAGTTATAGCTTTTCAAAGTTTCGGAATTTGAGCTCAAAAAAGCGTGCTCCTTAGCCGCTTTCGAAACGAGTTTTATACTCTCCTGGGTGATCTTTATTATTTTCAAAGTTTCGAAATTTTCGGAATTTGAGCTTTCAAATACTGTGAAGATGATGAAAATGGAATTGAAACCCAAATTCAGTAAAGAGTCCCTTTAAAAACCTATTTGGCCACCGTGGGAGCTCAATCGAACGAGCTAGGCCTCACCAAAAAAAAAGTAAGAAAAAATACTGCCCTCTGTTGAAATCCTGAACATTTTTGTAAAAATTTGGTTTTTTAATTGAAAATTGAAATTATTTGCGTTTTTGCGTCAACTTCTATCCCCCTAAAATAAACCCTACCTTTCGCAATCAAACATTTCCCCCCAAAACGACACGCATACGTTCGATTCTTCCAAATACTCCGTCTAAAAAATCCTTTACATCCATTACAGGCATTCACTCCGTAGTGTTTTCCGAGTGCCTGGAAAAAAACGAAAATAATAACATTTTCCACTAAAAAAATGCAAGTTTTGTGAAATTTTTGAAACAGTGAAAAATGTGTTTTTTAAAAAGAAAATTTGAAAAGGACCACTTAAATACACAAAATTGTGGGTTTAGTATTTACAACCACCATACCGTATTATTTGTCTCAAAAAGTCTTACATTCATTAGCTCAACAATGTGTTCCTTTACAATTAAGGGTAGAGCAGAACTTACCACATCTCGACAGACTGCGCAATATAAAACAGTCTTTTTAGTTGAAGCCTGCACTGAAGGTTGTATTGGTTTTGGTGTGGAGTTGTTAGAAGTGGACGCTGATATTGACGTCGAATCGACCATCATTGCCTTTGGTCTGGAAAATTGGGGATTCTATAGAAAATTTGAATCTGAATCTGATTTTAAAAAATTCTGAAGTAACGGTAATGAAAATAAATAAAGTAAACTGAAATTTGAAAATAATTACTTATTTAAGTATGATTTTACATTTCCAATTTTAAATATACATGTGATAAAAATAGACCTCATACCCATTCCAAATCTGTTTTTAAAATTTTCTAAAACCACCTAGAAACCGAGAAAATGAGCTTCAAAACAATGGCCTAGAAAAAGTGAGGCCGAACTTTTTCAAATTAGCCTTCTGTGTATTATAATAAGAAAAAAAATCCTCAAACTAGTTCATTTTAACTCATGTTTTGAATTTTTCCGCATTCCTCATGTTACAAGGCCCGCGGACTAGTTTTACAAACATTTTCTAGGCCATTGTTTTGAAGTTCATTTTCTCGACTTCTAGGTGGTTTTAGAAAATTTTAAAAATAGATTTGGAATGAGCATGAAGTCTATTTTCATCTCAGCAAAACATTTATGAGCTCTACGTAGTCCTCCTTTAAGTTGTTTTTAGTTTTATTTTTGAAAATTGCCTCTTTTCCGGTTTTTTTGTAAAAACCGTATTTGTTTCCAGAAATTTCAAAAATGAGCCAATTTTGTTTCTTGCCCAGGAGCTTCATTTTTCGCTAATAAAAGTTTTAAAAAAGTCAGAAACACAAAAATTTTGGTGGTGGGCGGGGCGTTGTGCAATGTGCGGCGCACAGATTTGCAATGAGTGCCCACAGTGTAGGGGACACCTAATAACTGTACAATCATGTCATTTTTATTCAATTGAGTTTTTCAGGGCTTTCAATAAAATTAACAATATTTTTGAAAAATTAGAATTTACTGTTTCACCGTTGACATTTTGATCAATTCGGATTAAAAATTAAATTCCTAAGATACGGTATTCTCAAAGGTCAAAAACTATTCTTTGGCGGCGAAAAAAAAGTCATTTGCAAGAAAAAAAAGTCAAGAGCACACTTGTCACAAACTGAACTTTATTTGAAAATGACGAACTAAACGGAACACGGAGGTATTTATATATTTGTTTGCGGCCGGTACGTGCAGAACGATGCAGGAAGGATGTGACGCGAGACGATAATTTGTATGTAGTTTGGTTTTCATTAATACAGTCTAGTTTTGCGGCGGGCGGGATTCATTTATGTATCGATTTTTCAGCAAGTTAGGAAAAAAAGTAAAAAAACAAACTTAGACCAGAAATCTGTTGCTGAAAAGAAAAAAAAAGTGTGCAAATCATATTTATTATATGAATGCAACGTCATATATTTATAAATATGTTGTTTTTGAATTTGGATTTTTTGAATAGAGTTTTTTGGATGAATTTGGCTCTTTTTGGAGTCTTATTTAATTGTTAATTAGAGAATAATTAAGGGGTAATTATGTTTTTAAATATTTGACGAAAAAATGAAAAATCGATTTAAAAAGTTGTCTGGAATACACTTTTCTCAAAAGTTTGTCACCGCAATTAATTAGGAGTTTAATTAATCAGCAATTTATCTCTAACAAACATAATTCTGCCTATAATTATGGGATAATTATTAAAATTAAAAATTTTGAATTATTTTTCGAAAAATCGATAAAAATATAAAATCAACCCGAATTAATTGCTCTAATTATTTATTTTAGCTAATTGGAGTTGAAAAAAATAATTATAAAATTAATTAGGGAATTATTTAAATGGATAATTAGAGGCTAATTATAACCTTATTAATTGTAAATAATCGCAAAACAACTTGTTTTGAAAATAGACACAAAATATTGTGAGCCAATTATTAAATATTTAAATTTTCATAATTAGTGTTAATTAAATGATAATTAGGATGTTTTGAAATATTAAAAAAAAACTAAATCGAAATAAAAATGGCTAATTAGCTAATTATCGTCGATTAGCTAATTAGGAATGATAATTAATCAGGTGGTTAATTAATAATTATGTGTAACAAAGATAATTTTTTATAATTATAAAAATGAATAATTTTGAATTTTTTTAAAAATCGATAAATCAAAAACCATATAAATTACTAAAAAAATTTAAAATTTCATAATTAGTATTAATTGAATGATAATTACCGGTTTTTGAAACATTGAAAAAAAAAAGAAATCGAAATACAAATGGCTAATTATCTAGTTATCGGCGATTAGCTAATTAGGCATGATAATTAATTAGGGGTTAAGTAATCATTATTTTTAACAAATATAATTTTTTAAAAGCATTTATTAATTTACTATTGTCAACTTAAAAATTTTGGATCATCAATTTTCTACTAAAAGTACGCAGTGCAACCGCTCGCATTTAAAAATAGCATGACTGTTTGAGAGACTTAGATTTTCTAGGTAGGTCAAAACCAACTAGCATGATCAAGAATATTTGAGTTGACAATATTAACATGAAAAATTGCAACTAAACAATTTATTATCCGCCATAATTTCTAATTATAATAATTTTAGGTGAAAAATTACGGAATTAATGTTATTAATTAGCTCAAAAGTTACAAAAAAGCTAATTCACCCGAATTAATTGCGCTAATTATGAATGATAGATAACTGGATTTAAAGGAAAGACGTTTTATAATAAATAAGAATTATTTTAATGGATAATTAGCTCCCGTTAAAGCTTAAAGGCGGGCTTTGATAATGAATGCGTCTGGGATGAAAATAGATTTCATTCTCATTCCAAATCTGTTTTTAAAATTTTCTAAAACCACCTGGAAGTCGAGAAAATGGGGCTTCAAAACAATGGCCTAGAAAAAGCGTCCACTGGCGAAAACTAGTCCGCACTGATGGAAAATCCAAAAAAAAATGAAAAAACCATAATTAAGGACTAATATAAGCATTCTGCATATTTATTAACGAAACACGAAAAAAGCTCATAGTAAAGTTCGGCCAGGTGAACACTTTTTCTAGGCCATTATTTTGAGGCGTATTTTCTCGGCTTCTAGGAGGATAGGAACACATAATAGTAATAATCCAATTATTAAAATCTTAAATGTTCATAATAACTGTTAATTAGATGATAATTAGATAGTGAACTTCAGTTACAAACCAAAAATATCTTTCAAAAACAGTTAATTAGGGAAAAAAAAATGCAATTTCGCATATTTTTCCCACAAAAATAAATACCTCCCTTGCAAATTAAAACACTAGTCGAACTGTTTGATCGGTGAGAGAAAACACATAGACAAGCAAAAACAAAAGCGAAAAAAAAATTTTTTTTTTTGAAACGGGGTGAAAAATTGAGGATGGTAAGAGAGAGAGAATATTTCGCCGACCAAATGAGGTCTAATGAAGAGACGCAGAGAAAAAACGAGGAGGAGGAGAGAGTCAGACGGGAAGAGACGCAGAGATAAGCGTTCAAAATTCAGAAGATCAAAACGGGCTGATTATGTGAATGGGGGGGGGGGGGGTGGGAGTGAATAAGTACGGAGATCTGTTGAATTGATAAGATATTTCGATATTTTTTGAGGCAAAATCTTGGTAATAGATCCCCCCGAAAGCCAATTTAAAAAAACAAGCATCAGGTTCAAATAGTGACGCTAAAATACCAAAAATTGCATCAAAAAATCGGTTGGAAATTTCGTTGAAAACACAAATGGAATCAAGTTTTGTTTCCGAGAAATGAAATGCCTAGACATGTGTGAATCAATAGATCTATTGAACCAAACGTTCAAAAGATCAAATTCAACACTTTTCGGGCGGTTTTTGATCGCCATGGTCGTTGAAATTTTTAGATTTTTTAATCACATTGCTAGGGGGAGGAGGGGAGTTTATGGGAAAGTTCAAAAAGAGTATCTTTTTTGATAGTATAGATATCAAACAAGGGGTTCGGAAATGGAAATTTTTGAAAAAATAAGGTTTTTTTCAAAATTTCGAATTTTTTACTGTTCAATTTAAAATAAATTCAATAAATTACAGAAGTACTGTCAGTCTGATGAAATGTTCAGATTTTATTGAACATTGCTTTAAAAAAGTGAAAATTTTTAAAAAATTTACTGTTTCAAGATTTTACAGAAAATTTTAAAAATTCATTTTGAGTATTATACCCAATAAAGTCTATAAAAGCAGAAAAAACGCCGGAAATCGTACTTTTTTGGAAAAAAATGCAAATACACTACAACAATTCAGAAACGGGTAGAGGTAGCCGTGGAAGAACTTTCGTTGTGTGTACTTCTCGAGGAGTACTACCAATTTATTTATTTTTTCTGCTTTTTTTTGAATTTTTTCGCTTAAACTTCATAAAAATTGATAGTTTTTTTTTCATAAATATTGTAAAAAATTGGGAAAAAAGGATTAAAGAGCTCCCATTTGAGAAAACCGAAAGAAAAGGTGAGAAAATGTTAAATTTGTCATTTTTTTAAAAAATGTTTTCGGATTTTGCAACTTAATTTTTGGGTGGTTTTTGATCGCTTTGGTCTTGCTTAAGAAATGGGGTAGTTTATGGGAAAGTTCAAAAAGTGCATCTTGTTTGATAGTATAGGTTTCAAAAAAAAAAGGTTATGAAACCGAAAATTTTGGAAAAAAATAAAGTTTTTTCAAAATTTCAAAATTTTTACTGTTTCAATTTAAAATAAATTCAAGAAAGTGTTTGACAGTTTGCTCCACGTGTTTACATGTTTGCTTATTTCACAATATATATTTTGTAATTATAGAAAATATATAAAATCTGAATGTTTAGAAATTTCTAAAAATCAAGAGTTTTTGGGGCTTTTGGTTGCTTTAGAAATCGAATAAAATAGTTCAGAAATCAGAAATTGTACTTTTTTAAGTATTAATTTTACTGTTTCAGAAAAAAAAACATTTTTTGAAAGTTAGCTTTTTTAATGATTTTTATTTTCTGCGATAATTGTATTTCTAAGAATCTCAATTGCAAATTCAAATTTTCAGATTCTACTAGAAAATTTAATTTTCCCGAATTTTCACAACTAATAAAATTTTCAGCTCTTATTGAACATTGTTCTCTTGATTGAATAAAAAAGTGAACATTTCGAAAAATTTTACTGTTTCAGAAATATGTATAATGAAACCAGGAACACTTAAATTTTTTCAATTTAAACGTAACTAATAATTTTTGAACATTGACCTAATCTTTTTTTATTCAAAAAAATAGAAGAAATGAAAATCCGCAATATAGGACTTTACGGAGATAATAAATGTACCTTAAATGAAAATAGACTTTATTCTCATTCCAAATCTGTTAAAAAATTTTTTTAAAACCAAATAGAAGCCGAGAAAACGCACCTCAAAACAATGGCCTAGAAAAAGCGTGGCCTAACTTTTTCCCGTGAGTTTTTTTGTGTTTCGTTAATAAATAGTTATGCCGAACGCTTATATTAGTCTTTTATAATTTATGTTTTGCTTTTTTTTGGATTTTGCATGCCCGCGGACTAGTTTTCGCCAGTGGACACTTTTTCTAGGCCATTGTTTTGAACCCTCATTTTCCCGGCTTCTGGGTGGTTTTAGAAAATTTTAAAAACAAATTTGAAATGAGTATGAAGTCAATTTTCATCCCAGACACATTCATTAGCTCCGTAAAGCCCTCCTTTAAAATTTCTTTCATTTTTCTCGAAAAAGTTTCAGGCGCTCAACATCAGGCGCTTTAAGTCTGGTTCTTCTGAACTCCACCTGCGACTAATTTTAATCCGACGAGGAAATGGGATAAAACTTCAATATTACTCCAAACAAAAAAAGTGATCTTTGATGTTTACTAAGAAATTGGAGCTTTTTCTTCTTTTTTTATCTCAAAAATGTGCTAATAGAATTTTTTGATCTTGATGTTTTTACTTTTAGAAAAAAATGAATTTTAGGATTTGACGGATTTTTACAAGTTAAATAATAATTATATATTTCAGACACATTTTCAGTCATGAAACCGGAAATTATTAAGTTAAATCCAATCCAGCTACAATCAAACTTTAATCTTGTTTTTTGATGTTTGTTAATTGAGCAAAGAGAGGAGTCAGGCTCAAAAAATGAAGATTAATCCCTTTTTTTGACTCTGATGTATATATCGTTTAAAGGGACATGAAAAAACTAAGGAAAAATGGAGTTTAAAGGGACATACCATATTTATTTTTAAAAGGTGCACTACATTAATTATTTGAATTAAAGGAAAAAATCTATAAATATTTTAAGGATCGCGAAAAAAAATCTATTTTGAAATTCAAAGGTTCACTGCGATTTTTTTTGAAATTTTAAAGATTTTCAAATTTTTTTGAAATTTTCCAAAAATACTCCGATTTTTCGACTGTCGCAGTTTAAAGGCACATAACTAACTGGAATTCGAGATTATTTTCAATAAAAGTAATATTTTTGGAAAGAGCTGAAAAAAGGCTTCAACATGACGTTGATTTTAGGGAAAAATTCGGAAAATTCGAAAATTTACACGACTTTGAAAAAGGATGTTTTTTCGAAAGTTCGGAAATCAGTAGGACTTGTTTAAAGGCGCATAACTTTTCGAAAATCAAACATTTTTCATAAAATTTAATAAATATAATTTCAATACAAAATTCAAAAATCTAAAAAAGACACATAATTTTAAAATAGTTAGTTTTCTAAATGCAACTGGAAATCAAAAGTGTCAGTTTAAAGGCGCATAACTTTTCGAAAAATCAACATTTTTTATAAAATTTAATATTTTCTGAAAGAGCAAATCAAAAGCTTGAAAATGAATTAAAGTTCAGCGAAAATTAGAAGGTGCAAAACAATCAAAAACCCTCTAAAACTAGACACTAGTCTCAAAAATATAACTTCAAAAAACCACCTGACTTTAAGCTTATATTAAGTAGCTTCCATAGGAAAAAGTGGGCGTGCAACAGACCAAAAAGAGCAATTTTTCCATCGAGATTAAAAATTATATAGCAAAAATGAAATGCTCTTTTTTCTCTCTCGTCGAGAGCTCATGTGATTTGAGCTCTCAGGAAAGTTTTCAGCAAAATAACGAAATCTCAAGAGATTTATGCAGCGTTTATCAGCGAAAATGGGGGTACTTGTAAACAAAATATATTCGAATGTATATAGTTTGATGCTTTGGTTGGAAAAAAGAGAGACCAAAGAGATCAAGTGAGCAGGATGGTTGGAAGGCATAAGAGACGCAGATTGGCAAACAAACTGCAGACAGAGCGAAAAAAAGAGGAGAATTGAACTCAATGGTCCTGTTTGGAGGGATTGTTTGTTGTTTTTGGAGTGGAAAGATCATAAAAACCATCATTGCAAGAGAAAAAAAGAAAAATGTTGGAGGGGGATCGAACCCATGACCGTGCTTACTGAAGAATGGTGGGCAAAACGTTTATCCATTGCGCTACATGCCTACATCTGAAAACGGTGTAAAGTGCGCTTATAACATCGCACAAATTTCAAAAATTGAAAAATTACGCAACAAACGAAAAACAAAAAAAGTGAAATAGACTAGATTTTTGATGTTTTTGCACATTTATGGTTTCACTTTCGTTACTAAACCTCGCCAAACGCATATGACTAATGTGTGTTTTGCTTTTGTTTTTGGGGACAAATAATGTTCCAGTGCAGAAAAACAACACAAAAATGAAAATATGTATTATAATGCGATTTTCGGAGAAAAATAAACACTCTAGTTTAAATGTGACTCATCATAATTTCAGGAATTTAAGGGCATGTTCTAAAAAAAACTTTTTTTAAATACGTTTTCTGAAATAGTAAAATTTAAGAAAAATCGATATTTTCAGAATTTCCAAGGTCAAGGGTTAATGAGGCAAATTTTAAAATATCGAATCATTTGAATTCCCAAAGGTAAATTAGACTTAATATTAATTCAAACTGAAAATTCAATTTTTTAAAAAATTAAATGAAGACTTCAATGTACCTTAAATAAAAATAGACTTCATTCTCATTCCAAATCTGTTTTTAAAATTTTCTAAAACCTCCTAGAAGCCGAGAAAACGGGCTACAAAACATTGGCCTAGAAAAACGTCTCCATCGGAGAAAACTAGTCCGCGCCATTTTTTTTTCATTTCTTCATGTTTGATCATTTCAAAATAAATAGAATACTTGCCAATACTTTGCCAATTTATTCAATGTCCATAAGTAAATTTCATTTTTTAAAAACATCGTTAATATTTGTGAGCGTCTGATAATTCGGGTCAAATGTTCCAGCTTTTTGAGTTCGGTTTTCAGGCGCTGTGATCTTTGGCGGTGGCGCAATTGTGCTCGCGGACGTTTGTTGATTTTTAGCCTGTAATTTTTTTTAATTAAAAATTTGAAATTTAGGGGTCGGTGCGAAGTTATAAGCTATATTTGCTTCACCGTTCTTGTGTGCACTGATGGTGTAGTGGTTAGCACGTTTATCAACGAATAAATTAGCGTTTTGCGCAAAAGTTCGATTTCTTACGGAAATTTTTTTTCTTTGTTTTGTAAGACCTGGCTATCAACAAAAAAACAAAAGATTTAAAAAAATAGGTTTATTCTAAATTAGAAGAATTTCTAATTCACCACATCAATTATTGTGGTGGCGCTGGCGCTTCTCCTGGAACAGCTGTAGCGACACTAGATGGGACAGCTGTAGCGACACTAGGTGATCCAGAAGATCCACCCTTGCTTACTTCATAAGCCTCGATTCCTAACTGTCCAACCGACGCCAAAACGTGGATGAGGACGAAGAGCGAGAAGAATGCGTGACCAGAGACGCAGAGGAAGATGAAAATTCCAGCCAATGGAGGGGCGAGAACCACTGAAAAAAACTTTTTTTTGAAAACAATTTTCTTTAGGTCGTTAAGAAACTTACAAGCTGCCGATCTTCCACGTACTTCATTGTCTGAAGAAGAAGTGATCTTCTTAATCTCCTCTCTTCCATCAACATTCAGTGCCAAATTGTAAGCCGAAGCCGCTGCTGATGCTCCAAGCAATAGGAAGTAGATGAGCTTGGCCAGAATGTTCGAGTCGACCAATGAGCCAAACAACACGAGAAGAAGCTGAAAGAGAGGTAATTATTGAAAATTGTTTCTTAAAGACAAGATGTCACTCACCTCAAATGATGAACAAACTACGACAGCATATCTGGCGCCAAGAACATACTTATTGAACTCGTACGGCGGAATTTGATCCATGCTTGTTTTGTAGTCTTCGTGTCAAGTCTAGTTGAGTTCCGAGGGTTGGGATGAGTTTTGTTGAATTGTGACTGATTTCTAATATTTTTTGTCCTTTTATACTAGGTATTTTTATCAAGATGTATCATTAAAAAAACGTGAACTTTTATTATAAAATAAAGTGAAATACAAAATTATGTACATTCCATAGAACCAATGCACCCTATTCCACTCTCGCCTGACCGATGAAAGTGAAACTCTCTCATTCTGTCACACTCCTTCATGGAAATGCTGAGATTAAAACTGAAAAGATTTAATATTAATTATAAGTGGTAATTATATTAAAGACAACACAACGTTTTGAAAATCACGAGTTTCAAGCATTTTTAAGACTAGAAGACAGTGATAGCCACAATTATGTGTACCAAATGCTTGTATTTGAAATGTTGAGCATTAAATTATATATTTCCTCAACATTAATTTCAATTTCTTTGTTTTCGCCATTATTTTTGAGATAATTGATAAGAAGCGGAAACTTCAATTCGAACTACCGCCATCTCTTTGTCTCGCACCCTCTCAAAATTCCACACTCCCTCCTTTTCTGTCAGTGTGTCTAACACCCTCATAATCCTCCATATACTCTCTTATTTTTGTAAATACTTCATTTTATTCAATTTTTCGGGTTTTTTTTGTCAAACTTAAACATTTTTTCTCTTAAATTATATATTTTTCGTTAAAAAACCTATGTAAAAAACAGTCTTTATTAAATTTGTGATCACATTCGACACGAAAAAAACAATCAATAATTATGATATGCTCAATAGGTCTGAACAACGTCCGAAAAAATTTGTACATTTGATTAATTGGTCAATTATAATAGCTTTATATTTAATTTAATTAACAATATTCACTACGGTGTACTTCAAAAGCGTCGGCTAAAAATTGATCAACTTCCATGACACGTAAAACATCCGATAGTTCGATATTGTCACTTGTTAGGTACTTGAGATTCTGAAAAAGAAAATTAAATTATTGATTTTGTATCAAATTTTGTATTAGCATGCACTTTTCAAAAAGGTAATTTA
The DNA here is from genome assembly GCA_964036255.1 of Caenorhabditis virilis. NCBI lineage: Eukaryota > Metazoa > Nematoda > Chromadorea > Rhabditida > Rhabditidae > Caenorhabditis > Caenorhabditis virilis. The sequence goes on from OZ038416.1 coordinate 16,084,282, forward strand.
TGAGGAACCTTTGTAAAAATGGTAATTTTCAAAATGTAGCAAATTTTAAAAATTTTGAAGGTATTTTAGGATGATTTTTATAAATTTAAAGCTGTACTTTCAGAAAATATTTAGTTTTCTGAAAAATATTGAACTTTCAGAAACTTATACGGCTTTGAAATAGTGTTAATTAGTGAGAACCTTTGGCAAAACAGTCAATTTTAAAAATTTTGAATTTTTTTTTCATTTTTTAAAGTTTTTAATAAAATTAAGTTTATTTTAAAGAATTTTTCCTGCTATTTCAGAAAATAACTTTATGGAAAATGTTGGGTTTTTTAAAAGTTATGAGCCTTCAAACTACCAACATAGTTTTTAGTAGAAAATTGAAATTTCTGAAAATATCATGCGCCTTTAATTACCGTACCGAAATCGATGCAAAAATCAATGCAATTGCAGCAATTCTTCCAGCACTTTTCGCCTCATTTCCAGAATATGGTCCAACGTCACACATGCACTGGGTATAATAATCACGTCCTTCACTCATCACCCGTTCACCTTCTGCGGAGATTTTCGGGCATAATGGAACTGAAAATAACAATTTCAGAATTGAGAATTTGCTTAAAATTAGACAAACATTCATAGAAAATGGCGAATAGACTTCCAACCAATGTTTCAGCTTCTGTGATGCCGAGATCTTGAAGCGGCGTGGACACGGTTTCGACGGAGAGTTCGGTGACATTTCTGGAAAATTTTTGGACTGAAATTTGGAAATTTGAAGAGCTCTTGGTTTTCGGATCAAAATGCAATCTATTTTTCTGAAATTCGTTTATTTTAAGCAGAGATAGGAAGGCTCGAAGGGGGGGGGGGGTCGAATTGAGCTTTATTGAGCTTTTATGCAAGCTTATTTCATAATTTTTAGTATCACTTCATGTTCGATTTAGGTACCAGAATTATTGTCTAAAATTTTCTCTACAAAATGGTGCAAAACACGGCAAATTTAGTTAATTTTGAGCAGAGATATTGGGCCTTAAAGTTGAGCTGTAGCCCCACAATCGGACAATTTTATCTGGGGTGAAAATCAACCATTTTCAAAGTGCAATGAATCATTTTGAAGCTAATTTTTCGTGCTCTAAAGCTGTGCTAAAAAATAGAGTACAATTTTCTCAATAATTTGGTATAAAGTATATCAAAAATAGTGGACTTTGAGCAGAGATATGGGAGCCCAAAGTTGAGGTGGGACTCCAAAATTGGGCTATTTCAGTTATGCGTATCTTTTCTTAAAATCAACCATTTGTAAAGTGAAATGTATCATTTTAAAGAGAATTTTGTGCTTTGTAAGGCAACCATAAAAATAAAACACATTTTACTGAACAACTCGATATAAAACGTATCAAAATGATGTACTTTGAGCAGAGATATGGAGGTTCAAAGTTGGACTACATAACTTTATTAAAATTTTTCGTTTTTTTATGAAATGTAATGCACAAAATCTAAAAATATAGATTTTTTTAGCTTACCGAAAAATTTAGATTCTTAGCTTTCAAATGGACCAAAATTCATAAAAATTGGGAAATTTTTGAAAAAGTTACGAACATTTGAAATTTAGCCCCTGAATAACCGCTAAAATATTTTTTGAAATTTTCTCTGCTGAAAATCAACCATTTTCAAAAATAAAAAGCAATCAATTCATAGAAAATTTTATCCTCAATCCAAAACTGCTAAAATCTCCCCCAAAAACCAAAAAATAAACTCACTTAACATCAGGAAAAGCCTGCAAACTTTTCTCAACCGGATGGTATGATCCATTCGCATAACAAACTCCCGGACAATTAGTTTTCGCCGTCCAACAACAACTCAGCCACCAGTAAAAATAAGAAAACCGCGATTTGGCAATAACCAACCGATCATAATCATTCAATCTACCGTACTCCGGAAGAGATGTGAAAAGATCGACGAAAAGGACAAAAACCCGCCGGAAATCTTGGAGGACTTCAGAGAGATTTGCCACTCGTTCACCGGTTGGATTTATCTGGAAATTTCATGAAAATTGAAGATAAAAATGCTGAAAATATTACCTTCGTCCGATTACAAATCAAATTTGGATTATAAAACGCTTGCTCAAAAGTGTAGGTGTTTGGCAAAGGCTCTGGAGCAGTTGGTTCAAATCGCTCGAAAATTTTGCGAATGAAAATTGTGATTTTCTCGGAGCGCTGAAAAATAAATGAATGTTAAAGACAGGGTGTAAGATTTTTAAATTTCAAGAAATATTATTTTTCAGCTTCATCTATAATTTGAAGGAAATTTGGAAATACCGAAATTTTGTGCGTCTGTATCTCAGCTCTAAGTTGATCAATTTTGACGCCAAATATCTTAATTTGAAGCTTATAATTTGTAAAAATATAAATTTCAACAGAAAGAGCATGAAATTATGTTCAAAATGCTATAAAGTTCAGCAAAAATATCAATTTTAAGCAGAGATACTAAATCTGAAAAGAATTTCAAAATTCTGCATCTCAGCTCCAAGTGGATCAATTTTAACGCCAAATATCTTAATTTGAAGCTTAAATCGAGCAGAATTATATTGTTCAATTCTGAAGATCTTAAAATATGAAATAAATTAATTTGTAGTGAAAAAAATACATTTTAATCGATATGTTAAAAAAATGCGGTTTCAAAACAAACAAAAAAGTCAAAATGTTTACCTGAATAGCAGTGGAGCTTGTCGATGAGCACGTGGAAGACACCGAACACCTTGAAGAAGCCATTGATCCAACAAATGGTAAATCTGGAGTTTGCCCGGTGGATCCTAATTCAGTTTGACATGATGCTTCCCTAGATCTAAAAAAAAATTAATTCCACAGTTTAGAAATAAAAATTTCACTACCTAAAACAAGCATTCGACGCCGAGACGAGACTTGTAGATGGTGCGGGAGAACCCACCGGCGTTGTGCTGCTCACGAAATCACCTTGAACTGCACGCGGATTCATTCCAACGTCTAGACAGGCTTTTAGACGGCAGGAGCGGCAAGCGTTTCGTTGTTCTGGAATTTTTTAAGGCTATTAAAAAAACGTTTTACTGTTTCACAATTAAAAAAAAAACTATTATTTACTTTGACAGTTCATTTACTTTAGATGTCATAACTTTTTGTCAAAATTTCAGTTTTTAATGAAATTTGTAGTATTTTGAAGCTGAAATCTTATTTTTCAGGTTAGAAGGATCAGAATGATGTGAAATACAATGAAATCAGACAATGTGGGTCAAAAATAAGTTTATACTGTTTCAGAAAGTTGTTTTTCAACATTTGCAACATTTTAAACCAAAAATTGTAAAAATCCGAGAATTTTGAGCAAAGTTATGAATTTTTGAAATTACGAATGACTGAAATTTCAAAATTCCATAACTTTCTTTAAAATTCTCAGATTTTTATAATGTATGGTTCACAATGTTGGATTTTGTCCATATTTTCAGAAAATATGGAAAATTTCCAACATTTTAAGCCAAAAATTGTAAAAATCCGAGAATTTTGAGCTAAGTTATGAATTTTTGAAATCACGAATGACTGAAATTTCAAAATTCCATAACTTTCTTTAAAATTCTCAGATTTTTATAATGTATGGTTCAAAATGTTGGATTTTGTCCATATTTTCAGAAAATATGGAAAATTTCCAACATTTTAAGCCAAAAATTGTAAAAATCCGAGAATTTTGAGCTAAGTTATGAATTTTTGAAATCACGAATGACTGAAATTTCAAAATTCCATAACTTTCTTTAAAATTCTCAGATTTTTATAATGTATGGTTCAAAATGTTGGATTTTGTCCATATTTTCAGAAAATATGGAAAATTTCCAACATTTTAAGCCAAAAATTGTATAAATCCGAGAATTTTGAGCTAAGTTATGAATTTTTGAAATCACGAATGACTGAAATTTCAAAATTCCATAACTTTCTTAAAAATTCTCAGATTTTTATAATTTTTGGTTCAAAATGTTGGATTTTGTCCATATTTTTAGATTTATAGCAATTTGCAAACTTTTTCAGAACAGGAAATGAGCATTTGGGGAAAATTAAAAAAAATTAATCTTTTACTGTTTCAGAAAATTTTGAAAATTCCAATAATTAGAAAAAAACAATGTATGTAGTTATAATTAGGCGTTAAAATTCTAAATTTTAAAAATTTTCTGTAGTTTATTTTATTTTCGAAAAATTTCACTGCTTCAGAAAATTTTCAAAATAAGTTGATTTCAAAAAATAACAATATATGCAACATTTTTTTTTATTAAATAAAAATCGGCTGAAAAGGGAGGTCTTACATTTTTTGTTAAGCCTTAAATTGTATTTTAAATTGTCTAGACATTAGATATACAATTTTTGTGCTTAAACTGGATTTATTTCTTTTTTTTTAATCAAGAAAAAAGCGTTTAGAACGTTTTAAAATGAATTTTGAACTTTGGGCATATTTCTTCTATAGATATCGGGGTATAATATCTTCTTATTTGGTATGAAATTAAAGAGCGCATTTTTCTCTTTCAAATGCGCTAAAAATCATAAAATTCTAGCGATTTTCAGCGATGAAACGTATCTTTTAACCCAACCCCCTCATTTTCAGTGCATTTTCGCGTCACCGTGTTTTACACACTACACCAACCTTTCGCCACCGGACACTTCCCGCCAAATCTACACGCATACGTTCGATTCTTCCAAATACTCCGTCTGAAAAATCCCTTACATCCGTTACAAGCATTCACTCCGTAGTGTTTTCCAAGTGCCTGTCAAACTTCTCGATATTTTTTCGTAAAATCGATTGATTTTTCTTACCGTATCCCCGCAAACTGCGCAAAAAATTGAAGTCTTGTGATTGGCCATCAATAAGTGATGATGAACTGGTTCTTTGGCGATGAGACGCATTTATTCTGAAACTTTGTTTTTTTTTCTAAATTTGGAAACTTCATCGAGATTTGTGAAAATTGAAGGACGGTGAATACATAAGAGCAAATGAGATAGTTAACAATGTGGTGGGCATAGCGCAACGGTAACAGTTTTGTCTCCTTGTTCGTAAGGTCAGGGGTTCGATTCCACCAGGTGCAAAAGCTTTTTTTTCCAAATATTTTCAGAAAAACTAGTAAACCCCATTGATAAATATGATTATTTCTATAAATTCTAGGTAAATATGTTTGCGTAGGAGGTGTTTAGAAACCTAGGAACAAATTACTTATTATTTTTTAATATAAAGCTGAAAAAAGAGATTTGTGAAGTATGGTGACAATAAGAATAACAAAATAAGTATGTAGGAAAACAAAAACGGCGAAAACAATTCTTGGGAAAAAATAAAATTGTTGAAAATATTTTTTTTTTCGTGTGAAAATTTAAAAAAACGATAAGTTTTCTGGGAAAAGCATACTTAACACCTAAAAATTATATTAAAACCTAAGTAACAATTAATAAGCATTGCCGAACCTAAATAATTAGATAATTAGTTATAAACCTAATTTAAGATTAGATAATTAGTTTACAACATTATTATCAATGAATAATGTAGTTTAGACTTAATTACTAGTAATCAATTAATTACCTGATTATCAATTAAGATGTTATTATCACATGTAAAGTGGACAATTTGCAACCCGATTAAATAAAAATTTGAATTATTGAAAATTATGAAAAAAAAACGAATTAACAATAATTAAAAGAATACTTAATTAACGACCTAATCAATCGATAATTTTTAATTAATACTATTTTTAATTAGCAATTAATTATCTGAAAAAAACTGTCACGGTCAAAATATAATTAAAAAAGATAATTATAGATCGATAAGTACCAATTAAGACATGCATAATTGGCTCATTTATTTAGATTAAACAAAAACATTTTTTTGGTTCGCCGGTCATACATAACTAAATAAATTAGATATTTAATCATAGTTATCAATTAAATCATCTTAAACTTGATAATTATAGTTAATTAACTTGATTAATAATTGTAATCGATTCATTTAATTGGGTAATTATTAATCAACTAATATTAATGTTTAATTATAGTCAATTAACTTAATTGAAAATTATAATCAATTAATTTAAGTGATAATTATCATAAATTAACTTAATTTATAGTTATAGTCAATTAACGTAATTGCAAATTATATTCAATTAACCCTAAAAAGTTCAAGACCAAATTTCGAATTTCTGCAAAGAAGTTCCTCATTTCAAATTTCATCATGATGATGGTGCAAAACTGAGCAAACAAAAAAATATAGCCGAAAACTGTTTTCTTGTGCTCGTGGTTTTTGATTTTTTTTTGGCTGTTGCTGTGTTGGTAAATAGTGCAGCCGTTTTTTGCTTTTTTTGCGCGCTCGCGCGCGCGCACCACGTTCTTTTCTTTCCTCCTTTTAAAAAATGCGAAAAAAAGGGAATGAAAACGATCAAGGACGCGTGAAGAAAAGAAGTGAATTGAATGGGTTCAAAAATTAAGTGATTTGTATGAGTACTGTAGATTTTTGATGGGGGGGGGGGGGAAGAAAAAGAACAATAAAGTGGGCGGGGTTTGAAGTGGACGTCATGAAGTGGAACAGGTTGATAGTGTTTCAAATTTAAAGGCACGTGATTTGGTTTTTTTTTTTTGAAATTTGAAAAAACAATTTTTTTCGAATATTGTAGTTTAAAGGTACAGAACCGTATGAATTTCAAAATATTTTTTAGAAATTTTAATATTTTTGGAAAGAACGGAAAATGATCTTTAAATGGAAAAAATTTCAGCAAAAAATTCTGAAAATTAGAGAATTTACGTAGTTTTGAAAAATTGCACTTGGGTTCCTATGGGAATCGATTGACCGAGTTTAAAGATGCATAACTTTTTGAAAGTCCAACATTTTTAAAAAATTATTGAAATTCTGAAAAGATGAGATAAAGTTCTTTAAAATGAAATAAGAATTAGTGAAAATTGTCAAATTTTGAAAAAGTTATGGAATTTTTAAAATTGCACTTTTTAAAAGGTTGACATCGATTTGACCGAGTTTAAAGGCGCATAACTTTTTAAAAATCCAACATTTTTTGAAAATTAATAAAATTCTGAAAAGAGGAAAAAACGTTCTTTAAAATAAAACTAACCCCCTTAAAAATTACCGAAAATTACTAAAGTTATAGAATTTTTTAAAATGCACTTTAGAAAACGGTGGAAATAAATTGTCCTAGTTTAAAGGCGCATAACTTTTTGAAAATCTAATATTTTTTGAAAATTTTTTAAATTCTGAAAAGAGGAGAAAAAGTTCTTTAAAACAAAACTATAATCAGCAAAAACTTTCAAATTTTTAAAAAGTTTTAGATTTTTAAAAATTTCACTTTTTCGCGAAGGTGAAAAAATTCAAAGAAGCTCATCGCCTTGGAAGAAGGAAGAAGAAGCATAGAACATCCATAACACATCATCTATTCCCATCGAAAATAGAAAATTGAGAAGATATTCTTCTTGTCGATCACAGAAAAATGTCATGACTTCCACTCCCCCCATTTTTATCTTTATTTTTCGCGTGATTTTTTCGGGTGCGCGAAAATATGTTTGTTTCGCCTTTATCACACAAAGAATGTTCCGAATTTCAGAGAATGGTCACATTGCTTTGCAGAAATCACATTGATAAAGATCACGAGGGTTTGAAAATTTAACATAAATCTCGGGGAAAAAACGTGGTGAGGATCTTCGAAAATTGGGGGGTTTTTGCAATTTTCAAAGGGGTGTAACTTTTGATCTAATCGATAATTTTCAAATATTTTTATATTTTCGCAAAGCACTCGATTTGCACTTTCTGGTGATATAAAATTCTCCGGGAAAAAATTTCAAAATGGTCCGAAATCGACCCCTAAAGTGGACCTTTAGACGTGTAGCTAGCATTTTCAGATGATGTCACAGTTCGCCAAACGCATCTCAACTAAAAATCTTTTTTTTTTTTGATTTCTGATTTTTCTTGATTCTTAAAATCATTTGCTATAAAATAAACCAGAATTTGAAAATATTGATCATTGTGAAAATTCAAAAAAACCCAAGTTTTCAAAAAAAAAATTTTCAAAATTTCAAAATTTTAATTTTTTTTTAAATCTTTAACAATTTTTAAAATTTCCTGCTGAATTCAAATTTATTTTAAAGCACATATTCTGATGATTTCAAAAATGTTTAGTTTGCTGAAAAATATTGATTTTTCGAAAAGTTATGAACATTTAAGCTCTACCCAAATTTACTCTACTTTAGAGAAAATCAGCATTTTCAAAATATTGTAAATTTTCGAAATTTTAACATTTTTTGCTAATTTTTAGACCATTTGAAAGTTCTTTTTCGGCACTTTCAGCAAATCTAAAATATATCGTTGAAAATTTTGAATTTCAGCTAGTTATTTGCCTTTAAACTACAGTAATAGGGTAAAAAAAGAAAAAAAGTATAAAATATATAATGTGCCTTTAAAAATTGAAAATTAAAAAATTTTCAGAAAATATGTCATTTGCAGCTTCTAATAACAAATTTCAGGTGGAACACATCAGGAGAGCAAGACACAATTTTTTAAAAATTCATGACAAAAAGCAGCTCAGAAATTTTTGTTAAAAATTTCAAAAAGTCACGTACCCATTTTCTGAAAAAAAAAACGGGATTTTCAGCAAAATTGTGAAATTCACGTGAATAATGTGCTGCAATAAAAAAAATTTTCAGCATCAAAACGAAAAAGGAATGCAGAAGGGAAAAAAAGGGGAAATTTTCAGAGAGACCTTTAAAAACCAAAGAGAAATAGTGTTTTGAAAATGAGAGGAGGTGGGGGAAAAAGAGCGCTATATGTATATATATATATATATGCATGACTATTTGTGAGCATGAGCAAAGTAACATTTTCTGGAACAAAAATGAAAAAAAAAAAGATATTTTATCGCGGTGAAAAAATGGCATTTAAGAAAAATGTTTGATGAGTTTTGATGAGATGCATCTTAGCTGAAAATTGATATTTTTGCTTGAAATGATATTCAATGAATAGAGAAAATATTTTTCTTTCTTTTAGGCTAATTTTCAGAAAAATTTGATGACTGAAACATAGGCAAAAACTTATTTTTTTAAGATCGTCTTTTTTTCAAAAAATTAAAAATGTTGGTTTTTTAAAGGCTTGTAGCTTTTCATCTACTTCTCTGATTTATAAACTGTTTACATTTTCAGAAAGCCATTTATTTCTAGATTCAGATGATATTAAACACAAAAACATAATTTTTGAATAAGACACCACAAATGAGCCCTAGATATCCCACAACACCATGTGTTTTCAAAAACTCAAAGATCATTAGATCAGTATTCTGAGAAAAACATAACATAAAAACACATATACTACATGTCTGTGAATATGATATTATCTCATTGAAAAATAATTTTCTGTGATGAAATATATTAATCCATGGATTGTCTTACATGCGGAAAAAATAGAAGAAATGCAACTGGAACATTTAAAGTTTGCAAATTTTCAGCTGTAAAATAAGAAAGTGGAGGTGGAGTTTTGCATTAATGTATTAAAAAAGAAAGGCAAAACAGATTTTGGGGCATGAGGAATTGAACCCGCGACCTTCAAAACAAGAGTTCACGGTTGCTAACCACAACACCATGGAGCGACAAAAGTAGAGACGTCAAGATGACGGTTATTAAGGTGACGCGGTCCAGAATTTCTTTTTTTTTTCAAAACTTAAAAAATCAATTTTTTATAATAAAAAAGTAACATTTTTCTAAAAAAAAAACAGAAACGCCCAAAAAGAAAAAGAGAAATAACCGTCATAAATATTTTTATTTCAAGTCATAAAAACGCGTACAAAATGAAAGAAAGTATTCTTTGGTTTAGACAAGTAGAAAAACAAATGATGAAAAAATACATACGAAATTATATATTTTTTTCTTCGATGATAACCAAATACATTAAGGAAACGAAAGAAGAACGAGAAAAAAAGTGATAACATGAAAATATATATATGGGGCAGAATTGAAAAGGAAAAAATAAAACGAGCGAAGGTTGGAACATGATTTATAGCAATTTTATTCGATTTTTCATGGTTTTGCGAATTTCTGAAGATGTCAGATGACTTGAAATGTGCCCAGAAGTGCTAATGTTGATAGAGAATCTGAAAAAATATTTGAAAAAATCAATATTTTGTGAAAATTACGAAAGGGTAAAGTTGGGAATTCCATGTCTAGTAATCTAGTGACCTCAAGAACAGGGGTTCGATTCCACATGCTCAATTTTAATGTAATTATGTTTTTCGTTTCAACATCTCTAAGAATAATGAGCTGGAACTTGACCTAATTAATTTTTCTAGATTTAACAGGTTTTTGAAGAAGGTATTACCAGAAAATGTGGCAAACGTGTTGACAAGTGCTAATATTGATAGAAAATCTGAAAAAAATTTAAAAATTCAGTTTTTGGTGAAACGATAAAGTTGGGAAATCCATACCTGGTAATCTTGGGACCCTAAGGTCCTAGGTTCGATTCCACGTGCTGGATATTGATGTGATTTCCATTTTGTGTGACAGTTAAGTACATTTCAATCAATTTGGGGCATTTGGACGAATGGTGAAGTTGGAAAATCCAAATATAGTAATCTATTGACTACAAGGTCAGGGGATCGATTTCACGTGTTGGATTTTGACGTGGTTTCTTTTTTACACTGTAGTTAACTACATTCCAATCATTTTGGAGTGTTTTATCTAATTTCAGAATACGAAAATCCCCAAATTTCACTTGAAAACTTGAGAATTGCCAACAGTCACTCCTCACAACTGGAAATTACATAAGGTGATAATACACAATAAATGAACACCCCGAACCAATAGAAATACATGTAGATGAACATGTACACACACACATATAACTGTATATTATTCTTCCGACATTATTATTATTTTTATGTATTATGACGATGATTTGAAGCCACCAGGAAGAAGAATAGAATCAAATGAAATGACGCAATACGAGTTTTTCTTTCTGCCGCATTTTTCTGGACAACGATTTGAAGAAACAGTCATATGGTTGAATGGATCAGGAAGGGGAAGGAGAAGAAGAAGCAATGGGTGTGGGAAATACTGGAATTCTGAAATTGAAAAAAAAACACACATCTGAAAATATATTATTCTATACAATAGTAAAGTGTCTTTGAATTTATTTTATTGAAGTTTGAACTCTTTGTGAAGATTAAAAATTAATAGTTTTGCCAAATTTTGCACATTCTCAAATTTCTGATTAGCAATTTTTTGGAGGTCAATAACTTGGTCAAAATAATTCGAAAATCCTTGAAATTTAGCAAAGATATTGAAAAAATTATAATTTTCAAAATTTCAAAATTTCATGTTTTTGCGAAAATTTTAAACCGAGCTATGATTCGTCAAAGTGCGGCTCCGGTGGGTTTCCAAAAAAATATTTAATGAAATTTTCTCAATTTTTTTCACAACAGCTTTTTCACAACCTTTGGGTGACCTCAAACTATGGGTCCTTTGTTTTAGAAAACAAAATTTAGGGCAAAAAATTAGAAACAATTTACAGTTTCAGATTATTTGAAAAGTTTGATTACATTTTCAGTCACATTTTGACTATTTGCGGGGTTTCTCATTTTGAAACGATAGAAAACACATCAAAAAAACTTAAACAAGGAAAATTTAGCATGAGGAATCGAACCCCCGACCTCGAGGTCACTAGATTATTATACGTGGAATTTCCAACTTTACCATTTCGCCATTTTCACCAAATATTGAATTTTTTCCAAAATTTTTTTTCAGATCTTATAAATTATGTTCCAGCGCGTTATTCTTAGATAATTAATATTTTGATTTCAGCTATTGAAATTTTATTGAAATTTTCAGATGCGTGAAAATCTCAAAAATACATTTTTTGAACAAGCTAAGAAAAAACTCTGAAATTTTCAGAAAATCTCCAATTTGGATAAAAAATTCTAGTTTTTATTTTTATCACTGAAATGTTGCAGTTTGTCTTTGCGTTGGTATTTTTTTCAAGTTTTCTCGAATTTGAGCATTTTTCGATTTTTTGAGCGTTATGCCCCATTTCAATTTTCTGCATTTTTGAGTCATTTCCAGGCATTCACAAAATCAAAACATGTTTTAACTCACCGAAAAACTGTAATTTTTGAGAAAAGTCATTTTTGTCCAAAATGTCTGCCACACCCTTCTGCCCATTTTGCCCACTTGTCCGGGGCTCACGCTGTAATCTCTCTAGCTGTCTCTCGTCTTCCTCTGCGTCTCCGCTTGGCCACGCTGGGTAGATAGGCGAGAAATCTTACAAAGCAAGATGGTGCCTCCATGGCGCAGTCGGGTAGTACACACCGCTCCCAAGGAGTAAGCTCAGGTTCGACTCCCATGCGTGTGCCAGGTTTTGCAATTTTTATTTTACTTAGTGCTTTGGTTTTTACAATCGAACTAAGTAAACAAATGAAAAAGAAAGGGTTGTTGACATATTTTACACGAGTTTTAAAATTTTGCTAATTATTAAATTAGTTTCCGAAAAGACCTGAAGCCTTTGAGTAATGTTGACCTCGAAGAGCTGAATTAAATATTAATAATTTCCGAGGCATCTACATGCGTGACACTTTACCGGATAAGGTTAAAGATAAGGAAGTCGGAATTGAGTTACTACTTTGACTCATTCGGTTTAGATCCTCCAGAAGAACTTCATATTTTTATAAAAAGTTTTCTCAACCAAATTTTTACTCGAATTTGAGCATTTTTCGATTTTTTGAGCTCCAAAACATGATGCTCAAAACGTCCGTGAGCAGTTTTTTAGAACCAGATTCTTAATCATCAAAAATTGTATCTTTCGAATGAGATAGGCGTGTTTTTTTGATTTTAGTTTTCAAAATTTCAAAACTTTCCGTTTCACAAAAAATTATTTATTTTCGACATCATTAACAATCTGTTTTCCATGTTACGTTCAGAAAAAGAAAAAAGTAAAAAAAATTTTTCAAAAAATTTAAAAATTCCCCGTTTCAGAAAATTTTTATTTTTAAAAAAACTAAATTTCGATAGTAGACCTTTATGCCACTTAAATTTTAATTATTAATGGTTAAGATAATAAAATATCTAAAAAAAGTGGCATGCGCCTTTAAATTTCTGAAAATTGTGCATATGTACCTTCGAAGTTCAGAAAATTGTGATTTTTTAAAAATGTTCTCTCTAGCTTCATTTTTTTTGCTTTTGAAAATTTAAAAAATACCTTTAATGAGTTTTTTTCTGAAAATATTATATGCGCCTTTAAATTTACTGAAAGTGGTACTGTACCTTTAAAGTTCAGAAAAAATGTTTTCTCTAGATTTATATTTTTTTTTGTTATTTTAATGAAACTTGAAGCATTTAATGGTTATTTTCAATCGGCTACAGTAACCCATACAAAAGATCATAAACTACAGTATATTTCTACAGTAACCCCTAGGAGAATTTGAGTTTTTCAGTAGCAAAAAGTTTTTTGCAAAAAACCCCCCTCCCCCCGTTTTCATTTCATTTTCTTCGTGGGTGGTCTTTCAATCATTTTCCAGAGGAAAAGAAATAATTTAGAGAAGGACTATTCGAAAAAAAAGGGTTTTTAGTAGGATGGATCACGATAAAGGAACATGCTTGGGAGGATTTCTTATGCGCCTTTGAATGCCAAATCACACGGAATCAAAGGGCGAAAAAACGTTCGCAGATCGTCGGCGGCGGCATCGGCGGTCGGAAAAAATGAAATGACATTTTGCCATTCAAAACATATATACATATAGATTACGTAATAGCATATAGCATATAACCATCGGCCATTTATCCGCGGAAGAAGGGGGGAAGAAGGAGAAGAAGAAGCTAATCTCATTTTAGACATTCATAAATAAATTGTCATTCAGTTTTCCTGTATTTTGTGTTTGACTGCCTGATTTCTTTAATCATGAATTATAGTTTGTTCGTTTTTTGAGGAATTGCCTCATGTGCCTTTAAATTCTCTGAAAATGTGTCATGCGCCTTTAAATTATCTGAAAATATACCATACACCTTAAATTTCTCTGAAAATATGTCATGCGCCTTTAAATTCCCTGAAAATATACCATACACCTTAAATTTCTCTGAAAATATGTCATGTGCCTTTAAATTCTCTGAAAATGTGTCATGCGCCTTTAAATTATCTGAAAATATACCATACACCTTAAATTTCTCTGAAAATATGTCATGCGCCTTTAAATTCCCTGAAAATATACCATACACCTTAAATTTCTCTGAAAATATGTCATGTGCCTTTAAATTCTCTGAAAATGTGTCATGCGCCTTTAAATTATCTGAAAATATACCATACACCTTAAATTTCTCTGAAAATATGTCATGCGCCTTTAAATTCCCTGAAAATATACCATACACCTTAAATTTCTCTGAAAATATGTCATGTGCCTTTAAATTCTCCGAAAATGTGTCATGCGCCTTTAAATTATCTGAAAATATACCATACACCTTAAATTTCTCTGAAAATATGTCATGCGCCTTTAAATTCCCTGAAAATATACCATACACCTTAAATTTCTCTGAAAATATGTCATGTGCCTTTAAATTCTCTGAAAATGTGTCATGCGCCTTTAAATTATCTGAAAATATACCATACACCTTAAATTTCTCTGAAAATATGTCATGCGCCTTTAAATTCCCTGAAAATATTCCATGCGCCTTTAAATTCTCTGAAAAATGAAAAATTCCAAATTAGGATTTTTTTTCAGTTTCAATTTTTCTTTAAAAAAATCAGGAGTTTTAGAAAAAAATTGTTTGATTGTTTCGAAAATGCTAAATACAGTAATTGACTCATTTTTTGCAGTTCATCTACTCTTGCCTATTTAAAAAATTTGACTGAGATTCTTCGAAATAATTTACTGTTTCAAAAAATTTTGAATTGCTCTTGCGCCGTCTTTAAAAATTATTTCTTCTTTTTGTATTGTCAACTCTTGATCATTGCGTTCGGAAGGCTGCTCAACTTAACAGCCGCCCCGCACGCACGCGACGCGGCTGCATACACTCAAAAACACTGGAAAATTTGAATAATTAATTTTCCCGCCAATATTTCAGTATTGAGTGGGAGGCCACCGCGTCGCGTGCGTGCGGAGCGGCTGTGAGATTGAGCAACCTTCCGAACGCAATGATCAAGAATAATTGAGTTGACAATAATACTGCGATGGGAATAAATTGAAACAATAAAAAATTAAAAAAAAATGAATATTCTTAAATTTTTAAAATTTGTAAATTATTCGAAAAATCTCGATCTTTATGAATATATTTTATTATTGAAACAAAAAAATTTACTGTTTCACATTTTTCAAAAAATTTCAAATATGATTTGTGAGATTGATGCGTTAACTGTAGGTTGGTGTTTTTTTTTCTGAAATTTTCAGATTTTTTTTTCAAGAATTGAATTTTGACGTAATATAACAAATATTCTAAAAATTACTGTTTCAGCCAAGTTATGAGTTTTCAGAGTGTTTGTTCCATTCCATTGATTTGTTTTTTTGTGTTCGAAAGATCTAGATTTTTGAATAATTAAATAAAATTTTAAACGTTTCAATTTTTCTTTTTGAAATTTTCGATTATTTAGAAAATGAAAATTTTCATCAAAATTTACAGTTTCAAATTTTTTTTTTCAAAATTTCAGTTATGATACTACTGTTCCCATGTATTGTGTGTTTCTAAATAAATTGTAAGAAAAAAAATTAATCTGAAAATGAAAATTATTAATAATTTTACTATTTCAGAAAAAAATTTCAGTAAAATCGTAGAATCCCGTTTCTTTTTTTGAATTTTCGGAAAAATGATTCACTGTTTCTAAAAAACTCTTTATTTTATCTGAAGTTTATGGAATTCCTGTTAACCTGTTGGTGTGCCAGCTTGTGAAAAATGTGACATGATTTTCTGAAAATCTGAAATTTCAATTGAGTTCGGGATGTACCAATATTGAGCAACCTTTGAAAAAATTAAAATTTTAATTTTTTTTCAAATTCATGTAACTTTTCGAATTTTTCGAATTTCCCTCTGAATTTTAGACCATTCGAAAGCTATTTTTATCCTTTTTCTGTTAACATTAAATTTTACGTGAAAAATCTTGAAGTTCAGTTAGTTATGCGCCTTTAACCTACAGTATTCGCGAAAATATCGGAATTTTTGAAACAGGCCTTTCTTTAGAAAAAGCTTTTCTAAAAGGTCTTAAAGTAACTTTAATTTAAGGGTATATTTCTGAAAATGTGCCTTAAAATTGGCGAAAAATTCCATGAACCTTTAAATTTCTGAAAATCCACCATGCGCCTTTAAATTCAATTTACATCATTACACTTTCCAAAAATCTTCTTTTCATATATTTTTTTCTAGAACCCTCATAAATCCTCATATCCCCTCCAAAAAAAAACCTCCTTTTTCATTTCCCCTCATTAATTAACATGATGCTTCTGACAATTTCTGACCAGTCTTTTCTCTAACCCTCCTCACTTTCGCACACTATTTCGCTCCCCCCATCCACTATCATAATGGGATGTTCTAGTAAAAGCATTCACGTTGTAGATATTATAAATACATAATAATAATATAATATAATAACATCGAACAAAAAAAAAGGAGAGAAGTGAACACGAACACCAATGGCAAAACGCCCTATCAGAGAAAAAGGGAGGGAAACTGGAGGCTATTACCTGATGCTTATAGTTTTCGACATCATTATTGTTATGTTACATTCTTCTTCCTGGGCGGCATCCCATTGGTGAATGGTATTTTTTATGTATGTTATTGGGGGTTTGATTTTTTTGATTTTTACTTTATTGTTATTTTTTCTTTGTCGGTTTCCCACGCTCATGAAAATTGAGGAGAGACGCTCGCTTATCACATCACTTTGCCCCCTTGCACACATGTGGCTCGGTGGTGTTCCCGGTTGCACGTTTGCCTGCCAATCGAGAGTTTGAGTTGGTTTTGGGTTCGATACCTTTTGTATGTGTAACCCATTTTGTTTTAAAGTTTTTGTTCCTTTTCCAATTCTTAATGAGTTCCTTTCACAACTTTTGTTGTTCTTGATTAAATGCAATTACCTTTTTTATGGAAAAAAAGAAGAAACTTGCATATAATGTTCTTTATGATTAGGATCATCACTGTTTCTGGTTTCTTATTAGATTTTATATAATAAATGTCTGAAATTCCGTTTTGAAAAAGTTTAAAAGTTTCGGAGGAGGTTTGCGGAACATTGTAAGCTTTTGAAATTTGGAATTAAAAACTTTTTTTTAATGGTTTTGAAAATTTCAATTTTTTTTGAAATTTAAAATTTTTTCAAACATTTTTTTTGAAATTATCTGAAACCAAGTATTTTTTGAACTTTTAACATCTGAAAATCCCGGAAAAATCCCCTCTAAAACATTTTTCCCCCCAAAAATGTAATTGTCCCCGCAAAATTTTCGTTTCCAACCACCTACACCTGAAAATGTGAAATAAGAAAAGAAAAATGGCATTTTGCCCGAAAAGTTCAGATAATTTTCAGCCGTCCACCTAAATTAGCAGTTGTTGAAGAAGGAAAAAAATCTCCTTTTTCAGCCAAAAAATTTTATTTTTTGCTCTTTTTCGCAAAAAAACCAATCTCGTTTGCTTTTCCCCATTTTAAGAAGGATTACCGGGACAACAACAACCAAATGTCCTTTTTATTTCATTAGGATCTTTTTTGGAACATTTTTTATGGCCATTTTTTTATGTTTTACGATTTTTTTTGGAAAACATATAATGAGGTTTTTGAAAAATACAAAATTTTGCTGCGGCTTTTAGTATATAAGCGGAAAGCCCACAACTCTACCTGTTGCGCATGTTAGCGTAGTGGTTAAAGCTTTTGTCTACCATTCGGGAATGACGGAGATCAAGGGTTCGATTCCGCACTCTGACTTTTGCTTTTTTTTAAATTTTAAAATGTTATGAAACATAGAAAAGTGTAATTTTTCCATAAATTTCGCTTATTTGTTTGTTTTTTGCTTCTTTTTTTCTGCCAAAGAATGTGGAACGAACATGGGCATCCCCCTTTCTGATTACATGTTATTATGTGATTGTTTAAGAACATAAATACACAATTTTGCGGTCTCTCATTTTTTGTCTCGGTTCAAGGGATTTTTTCCGAATTCCCAGCAGAAGAAGAAGAAGAAGAAGAAGGTGCATGTTATATCATCTAATAATATCATCATAATAATAATAATGATGTTCTTTTTGTCTATCTTCTCCTTGTTATCACCAGCGCTTTTTGAAAGTTTTTTTTGGTTTGTTTCGGGGGTCATAAAAAAGGTTTTTTTTAGAAGGAACGAACAACACAAAAATTGGGTGATTTTACAGCAGTTTGGTTCCAAAATGCTGCCCGCAATGCACCAGCAGTTTTCCAGTCATCAGCAGAATGTGAGTGGACGTTTTTTTTGGTCGATTTTTGTGGATTTTTTTAGAATCTTTGAACACTTTTGAAAATTTCTCCGACAAATAGAACATAGCGTGAAACAGAAATTAAAAAAAAAGAATTTGGAGATATTTTCAAAAAATTCCGATTTTTGTGCTGAATGAAAACAATGGCCTAGAAAAAGCTTAGCCGACCTTTTTCCAATGAGCTTTTTGCGTTTCCTATTGATAAATACGCATGCTGAAATATTAACATTATTAATGCTTAAATTAGTTCATATTAATCTAAATTCTTGAATTTTTCTCGATTCTTCATGTTATAATGCCCCCGCGGACTAGTTTTCGCCGGTGGAAACGTTTTTCTAGGCCATGGTTTTTAAGCGCCGTTTTCTCGGCTTCTAGGTGGTTTTAGTAAATTGTAAAAAATGATTTGTAATGAGAACAAGTTCTATTTTCACCCCAGTTGCGTATAAGCTCTGTGAAGTCCTTTTTTAAATGCAACTTGAATAAAGAAGTGAACAGTTTTCATGGAAAAATTTCTTTAAAATCTGAAACGGAATTTTTATTTTTATTTTCAAAAATTCGAAAAATAATTTTCCCGCCAATTTTCCAGTATGAGGAGGCCGTCGCGTCGCGTGCGTGTGCAGCGGCAAATAATTTGCGGTTTCAGAATTACTTCAGATTTTGGTTTTAAGTTTCAGTTAGCGTTACAGCGTATGAATAACTGGATTTTGTGCAATTATGAACAAAAATGGCGTGAATTGTAAGAAAAATTTAAAAACGGCAATTTAAAATCAAATTTGAGACAAAAAGCTAAATTTGGAGGTATTTACAGCTCATTTGAATGTGCATTTTTGGCCAAAAAGTGGTATTTTTTCACCTTTAATTTCTAGAGGAATTAGTAAAATTTACTTGCACACAAATGGGTTTTCAATTTGAAAATTATGAAAAACTAAATATAATAATATTTATTGAACCTTTTCATAATCAAAATAATTTTTTGCGTTTTGTTGCCAACAAGAAAGTTATAAAATTTAATGAGAGATTTTTAATAATATAGATATCTGCTCATAAATCGCAAAATGAGCAAAGTTATAGCCAGTCAAAGTTTTAGGACAAAACGGGAGCTCCCCCCAAACGCCGGGACACTTGTGACATGAAATTAATCTTTGACCCCTACCAGTTTTTCAAACTTTTCTGCTTCCAGAAAGTTATTGAATACAAATTCGTGTCTCCCTCCCGAAAAAAATTCAATTTTCAGACAGTCCAACAAATACCGCCCCAAATCCCCTACTCACTTCTAACCGCCTTCTACAACCTTTCATCGAGCTCAAATATCAAGCAAGAGATTCAAGAAAGTAACGGTCATTTTTAGATTCTTTCCAGTGTGAAACTATGTAAAAATTATCTTGTTTTCCAACAATTTTTAAAGACTCAAAAATGAAACACGCATCGAGGTCGTATAATCCAGGACGTCCGTTGTGTATCGAAGATCGACAGAGGATTGTGAGATTGTATGAGGAAGGGAATCGTGTTAGTCATATTGCCAGATTGATCGGCGTGACTCATAGTTGTGTCAGTAAGATAATGTCCAGGTGAGGGTTTTTTAAAAGGGCTTGGAACTTTGGTAAATCAGTACAAATTGATAAAAATGTTTTATTCCAACGTTTCGACACTAGTGGCCATCATCAGGGAACAGGTTAATTACCTAGAATACAGAGAAAATTCATATTCCCTTGAAAACTTGATTGACGTTTGAAATCCAATTAACGAGCAGCGGAAACTTCATTTTAAACTACCGCCACCTCTATCTCTCACCATCTCAAAATTCCACACTCCCTCCTTTTCCGTCTGTATGTCTAACACCCTCATAATCCTCCATATACTCTCTTATTTTTGTAAATACTTCATTTTATTCGATTTATTGGGGTTTTCATGTTTTTTTCGGGTTTTTTTCTCAATCTTAAATTATTTCCCTAACAATATGAATTTTCTCTCTATTATTGGTAATTAGCCTGTTCTCTTATAATGGTCACTAGTGCCGAAACTTTGGAATAAAATATTTTTATCAATTTGTACTGATTTACCAAGGGTGCAACGAGACGAGTTCGTCAATTTGCGCAATTACTCACAATGCACAGGAAATCACTCATCAACCCACTTTATTTTATCACCCACAACTTTAAGAAATCAATGAAAAGCTGAGCATTCATTTTGTCCGTGGACAAGTCCCGGACATTGACAGTTTTTCTCTTACATGACAGATTTTCATAAACTCAAAGCTTTACTAACCTCTTTAGTAAAATTTGGAAGCTTGATCTATTTTTCGAGTGTTATTTTACAATTTTTCTTGTAAGGTTCTAGATTTGATCGAAAATGAAAAATGAAAAAGAAATACATATTTCAGTACCAAGGATCATAGGTAGAGATTTTTCGGTAAGGAGATCAGTATAATTCCAGCTGTCAGCTGCAATTTTTTTTGTGAAAATCGATTGTATTAGAGCAAAACTGTGCATTGATTTATTTGAGAACTTGAGTTGAGGGTCACCATTGAAAAATTGAAATTTTGACAGAAAAATATATTTTATGAAAATTTTGCAAAATTGGATAATTTTTTTCGCTGACATTTGTACGCTTGTAATCAGCATTATATGCTTATTAGTTTAAACAAATTTATTAAACCTTCGAAATAAGCTTTAAAATAAGATGTAGGATACTGAAAATGAGCAAGGGTCAGCTGGGTTATAAAGCCAGGAATTTCATCTTTCTTGGCTCAAAATTGATCGTTTTTGATGAAATTGACATTATTTTTATCAGAATTTCTTGCTTTTTATGTCTAAAATATGTATTTTGCTTGCGAAAAACTTTGAGTGAAGATATTCGGCAGCGAAAATAAAATGATCAAATTGGAGCTGAAAAACACCATGAAATTTCAGATATTTTCAAGGAACTGTATCTCGGCTCAAAATTGCTTATTTTCGCTGGATTTTATATCATTTTTCTCAGATTTTTTTGCTTCCACAGCTAAAAACATGCAACCCATTGTTAAAGACCTATTAAAGTTAAAGAGATATTAATTGCAATTCAAATTTAGTTGAAACTGCAATTTTCTGAAAAATGCATTAATTTTTACCAATTTGTATCTTGACTCAGAATTGATAATTTTCGCTGAATTTTTCATAATTTTTCTCAGAATTTTTAGCTTTTTCTGATTGATATATGAATTCTGCTCGTCAACAGCTGCGAATCAAGCTATTTGGCAGCGAAAATGAGCAATTTGGAGCTGATATACAAAACTTGGAAATTTCAGCTGTTTACAAAGAACTGTATCTCGGCTCAATATTGATCATTTTTGCTGAATTTCATATTATTTTTCTCAGATTATTTTTTGCTTTTTCTGATCGCGAAATCACTCGAAAAATTCTTTAAATCAATATAATTTCCATCGAAAACGAGCTGAGACAAGGCTCAAAATCGATCACCTTTTCAAGAATTCTGCAAATTTTCAATAATCAAATCAATTGTGTTTTTTTTTGTTTCTTCAATAACTTAAATTGTGGGCTGATAATCAAGAAAAATGTTCATGGGTTCCAGATAAAAAAATGTAATGACATTTATTTGATAGGTAGGAAATTGTTATTCTCTTATCATCATGTTCTGAAATTATAGAAAAAATTTATGGGTTTCGAATTTTTTAGACGAAGAAGTGTACAAATTTCATGACAATAGTTGAGGCGGGTAAGGGCACAAAATGAAATTAAGAATTATAGGAACATATTCTGATACCATGTATACTGAAAGTCATTAGGATTTAAGAGATATTAATTCCAATTCAAATTTAGTTGAAACTGCAATTTAAAAAAAATTCATCAATTTTTACCGAACTGTATCTTGACTGAGAATTGATATTTTTTGCTGAATTTTACATAATTTTGCTCAGCATTTCCAGCTTTTTATGATTGATATATGAATTCTGCTCGTCAACGCTTTAAATCAAGCTATTCGGCAGTGAAAATGAGCAATTTGGAGCTGAAATACAGAACTAGAAGTTTCGACTATTTTCATAACTGTATCTCGGCTCAAAATTGATAGTTTCCGCTGAACTTTACATTATATTCATCGACATTTTTTGCTTTTTCATTTACAATATGAAAATCCTTTAAATTACCTTCAAAATGAAATATGTAAGACTGAAAACGAGCAATTTTCATTGTGACTCAAAATTTTTTTTAGCGAGCTTAAAGTTGTTTTATCTTGGATTAATTTTCTAGCTTTCTGCTGATATTTGGAAATTTTAATT
Organism: Caenorhabditis virilis; assembly: GCA_964036255.1. NCBI lineage: Eukaryota > Metazoa > Nematoda > Chromadorea > Rhabditida > Rhabditidae > Caenorhabditis > Caenorhabditis virilis. The sequence goes on from OZ038416.1 coordinate 16,106,959, forward strand.
ATTATTTTGTAAATTTCCAAATTGTAAATTAAACAAGCTCGAAAATAAGCTATTCTGCTCAGAAATGACCAATTTTGAGCCAAGATACATGATTTTAAGAAATTTTCATTTTATTTTATCATAACTTCACTAAAAATCGATAATTCTTTCTGAAAATTAGTATACGTAAAATTATGGCCCTTTTCAGTATCTTCTCCAATTTTCAGCAAACAATAATGATTTTCAGAAAAATTACAGCACCTCAAACACACCCCATTTTTGCAGATATCGCAGAACCGGAAGTGTTCAACCACGTAGTTTCAGAGCATGTGAAGCCCAGGAGAACGAGAATTGGACTGTAATTTTTGACGAATTTCAGAAACTAGAGCCATCCAAAAAGCATAATAATTCCAGAAACCCGAAGAAAAACTAAAACTCGAAATCGACGAGCACGTGCCAAAAGAGCCGACACCGCTGCCATTCTCGATCGAACGCATTTTGAGCCAGGATCAGAAGTTGAAAAAGAAGAGCCTGAGCAATTCGAGATGATAACACTTTTGAGCATTTTTCATTATTTTTTTTGTCAAATTCTTTAATTTTCAGTGTCTTTCACCAAATAATGTTTTCTTCTTCTTCCCGATTAATTTTCCACAATAACCTCCATGACGACTTTTTCTGTGATGCTTCTACAAATTTTGTTCACTTTGAGATTTTTTCCCCCCGACAAAAAAAAAAGGATTGAATAATAAAAATTTTTTTTTTTTCACGTTTTTTAAAAAATTTTAAAAAATTTTTGAAAATTTCAATTTGAAGCTGAATTCACGTGAAAACGTGAAAAATCAGCGAGCAGAGTTTAGCGTAAGATTTGTGGTGTTTTGAAAAAATGTATAATTACGTGAAAACGTGAAAATTTTGTATTATTGAGTTTTTACGTGAAAAACGTGAAAGCGAAAAATATTGATTTTTTCCATTGAAAACCAAATAAATCAATAAAATTAATTAATTACGTGAAAACGTGAAAATTAAATTAACTTTGAAAATTTGCAAATTTTCAATATTAAAGTTTCAAAATTTTTTCACGTAAAAAAGTATTTTTGGAAAATGTTATTTTTGGAAACCAGTTCTCCAGACATTAAGGGTTCACGTTTTCACGTGTATTTTTCATTTCTCGATTTTTCACGTGAAAAACACGTGACCAGGTAAATTTAACTTCCGAATTTTTCAAAAATTGATTTTTTTAAAAATCGATAATTTCACGTGAAAAAAACTGGTTGCAATTGATATCGTATTATCTAGATTATGTTTAAAACAATTTTGAAACAGTAAAAATTTTCAAAAAAATTTTTTTTTTGTTTTTGACATAATTTTCCAAAATTAAAATACTCCTAAAAAATGTCCAAAGGGGGCTTTAAACAACCCGTATTCTAGTCCCTTAAAATTGATGATTTTGCTCATTCCACCCCTCCCCCCCTTTCTTTTTAGGGTACATGCTCAAACAACAAACACTTGAAGAAGGCCTTCTAGATTTGTCATTTTTCTTTTCTTCTTTCTGAAGACCACCAGCAACAGAAAAAAAAAGAAAGACAAGTGGACCTTTTTGAGGACACCACTGATGTCATATTCTCATGTTTTTCATATTAATACGCAAAAACAAAGGAGAAACAATGTAGCTCTTTATTAGAATTATAGAAAAAAGTGGTACAGTGTGAAATTAATGTATTTTTGTAAAAATACAGTAGTTTTCTGCTCAAATTACAGTAATCTTCATTATAATTAACGTACATACTAACAGTACATCAATTTTTAAGATCCGATAATTTTTTGATAAAAAAGCTACTCAAGCTACAGTAACCCTTTATCTACAGTAACCCTACACTACAGTAACCCTACAGTAACCCTGTTATAATTAGAATGATTTAAAAAAATTTTAATTGAAAGTGTTGTTTTTTTTTCAAATTACAGTAATCCTTTAAATGAAAAAGTTTCATAAAAATTAAAGTAATTTTTATACGAAAATTTTTAAATAGTAATTTTTTATTTTAACAATATATCTACTTTGAAAAATCTGAAAATATTGTTTTTTTTAAAAAGCCTATTAGTAGAAATTTCAGTAAAAACAAATTTTGAAACTGTAATTTTTTTTTGGAATAATTTGTTTCTACACAGATTAGAAAAAATATACTCAAGCTACAGTAACCCTTCAGCTACAGTAAGACTACAGTAATCTTTGTTATAGTTATTGTCAAGATACAAATTTCTGGCCCAGTAACCCTCATAATGAATTTAATTTTAATATACAGGTATTTTTTGATATGAAAATTATGAAAGTGAAGATTTTTTTTTCAAATTGCAGTAATCCTTAAAATGGAAATTTAGTTTAAGTAAATAAGGTTATCAAAATTGGAATATAAAATTGTTTGTTTAAAAAATTTTGAAACTGTGATTTTTTGAAAAATTGTAAATTTAAATTACTTAACTAATTTTTAAAAAATTTCCTAAATACAATAATAATTTGTATTAAACGAAAAAAAATCTAAATGGCCAATAATGGACTTTAAAAAAACCAAAAAACCCAAGCTTTTTTGCGCGCCATTAAAAAATCAATATTAAAAAAATTAAATTCACATTGGTTCATGGCTGAGTAACAAATAAAACTGTAGCGTAATATGATAATAATACATAATTTTGAAACAGTGTTATTTAATTTTTTGTTTAATTTTTTCTGGAAAATTGCCAATTAATCTTGATTACGATGCTACGCATGAACACACATACACTCTTTTGTTTTCCTCTCCATTTTCACGCATGAAACGTTTTTTGCTTGAAATTTTCAAGATTAATTCAGTAATTTCAGAGAGAAAAAAAATGCGGTGAGTTCTTATTAGATGCACATTTTATGAGCAGAAGGATGAATGGCATCATGAAAAAAAAGGAAAAAGATGAAGATTCCTCTAATAAAAAATATAATTAATTAGAATATATTATTTTGGGAATAATAATGAATATGAGAAATATTGAAAAAAAACACACTTTTTTGTTTGTAGGTCGGAGTGTGATCAGATTTTTTTGGAAAATTTATAATTTTTTTCACTGTTTCAGAGCTTAGTTTTCCGTTTTTCTTTTTTTTGTATTTTTCGATAAGGAAAAACACCCCCACAAACCTAAAATGTTTTGAAAAAAAAATCAATTTAGAAAAAATTCAAAAAAAAAAATTCAAAAAATTTCTTAAATGTTATTTTCAATGTTTTTTTTGCAAAATTAATAGAAATTATATTTTCAAAGTTTTGAAAATTTTTATAATTACGTGAAACCGTGAAATTTTTGTATTATTGACTTTTTACGTGAAAAACGTGACCTCGGAAAATATTGATTTTTTCATTGGAAACTAAATAAATAAATAAATAGAAATTCAGGTGAAAAATTTAAGCGTGCGCAATTTCATGTCTCATGAAATTTATAAAATCTTTCTTCTTACTAAGCGAATAGTTCTGTGTGTGTGTACCAGCATTTCTCATGAATAACTTTTTGACCCCTCGACCGATCTGTCCCATACTTGGGGTATCGTCATGCCTCTCGGAGCGCTTCACAAAAATACTGTTTGGATCTCGAGTTGCTGTAGGATTACTGTAGCTACAGTACTACAATTTTTTTCACGTTTTTTTCAAAATGGTCGGATCGAGACCAAACTTTCATGGTAACATCTTTGGAGTATTGTAAGGTCACTGTGAAAATTTGGTGCGGATTACTGTAGTATTACCGTAGTTACCGTAACGTAAAGTTAGCGTTTGTCTCGGTTTCTCTTCATTTTACACACTATTTCTCTCATTACCGCCGCGTAGCGGCGTTAAAAGGCTGGTTAATAAATTACGTGAAAACGTGAAAATTAAATTTCGACTTTGAAAATTTGCCAGTTTTCAATGTTTAATTTTCATTTCTCGATTTTTCACGTGAAAAACACGTGACCAGGTAAAAAAAATTAACTTCTGAATTAAAAAAAATTGATTTAAAAAATCGATAATTTTGCAAAAAAAATGAATGGAACTGGAAATTATTTTTTAAGATTTCAAAAAAAATTGTTTAAGTTTTTTTTTGAAACGTTTTTTTCGAAAAAAAGCTTTTGAAAATTGAAAGTTTTGAAAATTTGCAAAAGATGCAGTTATTTTGCGTACCAAATGTTCTGTAAATATTTACAAAACGAAAAAAAAATACTGTTTCAGAAATTTCATAACTTTTTGTCCATTTTGAGCGTTTTTCCATTTCGTGACGTTTTTACCTTCTTTGTACTTCTCGTGGACTAATCATTGAAAATATAGTTGTTTTTGTTCGGTTTTTATATCCCCCAAATTTGTTATTTTTTTCAATAAAATATTTTAAAAGCAATGATGTAATTTGGCAAGCAACAAAAAATTATGACAAAAAGTCTACCAAATTGGTCATTTCCGGAATTTTTTGATTTTTGAGGGCTGGATAAAAAAACCACTTTTCGAATTGTCTGAACTGCGTCTGCGTCATAGAACTAAACTTTTGAAAGATTTTCGAATTTTGACGGCTCACTGGAAATTTTGATGAATATTGCAATACCAAAGCTCAGGCATAAAACCAAAGTTATCGAAATTTCTGATTTTTTTCAAGCGATTTCAGAATTTTCAAAACACAAATGTGAAGCTTTTTTTATAAAGATTTAACGAAATTTTTGGGCACACTGAGAGATTTGTTCATCGAAATTATAAAGGTAAATTCTGAAATAGCAAATCAAAATTGATTTAAAAAAAAAAATAATTCGGTCAAAGGAGGGCTTCTCGTACGGAATAAATAGAATAAATATACATATCTAGCATTATAGAAAATTTAATTCTCTATCGAATGGTACCAAGAAAAACATGTTATGACCAAGAATGACAGAGTTACTCAGTGAAAAAACCGCGGGTCATTCTCGTGCCCGCCTTGAAAAATTAGGGGGCCCCCGGGGAGCCCGCGGCGCGTCCCCTAATTTTTTAGCGCGAGCTCCCGAATAACACGCCGAATTTTAAGCGCGCACGCAATATCACGCCGTTTCGGCGCATTAGCTCGCTTAAAACGCTGATTCTTGCTGTTGCTTCTTTGATTATTGTTTCAATATTCTCACTTATTTATTTAAAACATACTACAAACAATAAATTTTAGAAGAAAGAAACGCGAAAATAGACAAATTACATTAAAACAATCAAAACAAAAATGAAAAAACAATTGAACTATTTAGATAAACTAGAAAAAAATATAAACAGTTTCTTAAAATATTACAGAAAAAGAACATTAAAATACATAAATTATACATTTTCTGGGTTGATCGAAGCTTGTTTAGTCGACATTTCATCACTTTTGTTGCTTTCCGATTGAAGGTTGGGCGCTAAAAACGGGAAGTTAAATCAGTTTTTTTAAAATTTAAAATTTTAAAGTCGTTTCACCAAAAACGATCGCTTAATCAATGACCGATTCCCTATCGTCTCAAGTTAGAAATACAAATCGATATTTCGTAGTACTCTCTAATTTGTAACCAAAAGGTTTAAAAAAATTATTTTAAAAGACTTACACTTGTGGGACTCCGTGAAGTTTCACCATCGGCGCTTGTCACTGCGGTCGATAATCTGATCTCCGACCTTAATACGGGTTCTTTCTGTCTTATCATGAGAAAACAAAAACTTACATTTGTCTTTTCAAAATTTAATTGAAAATATTTTCTGACGGGCATCGCCGATCCAGATAAGTTTGGCTCCTCGAAAGCCAACATTTCTAGCTCGGATCTCCTCGGCGTTCTTAAAAAGAATACAAACATATTTTTTCAACAAAAAAAATGCAAAAGTCACCTAGTGTAATCCTAATTCCATAACAATTGTGCTTCTAGAAATTCCCGCTTCTTATTAGCTTCACCGGCTGTTCCAATTCTGCGCCGTATTTTCCTAGACCCCAAACATGCGCATTTTTCATCATCCATCTTATAATCTGAAAGAAAAACCAATTTTTCACACTATTCCCCTATTTTTGACGTTTATGAACGGTTAGTGCTTCAAAAACACTTAAAAAGTAATAATAAATTTTTTCTCAACGTTACATGAAAAAATTGGACCAAAAAATGTGAAAAAACAGTAAAATTAGGTTAGAAAATAAAAAAATAAAAAATTTCGCAAATTCGAAAAAGAAGAGCCGTGTTTGCACATTCAACGCAAAGTCACACAACGGCGGGCCCGCATATTCACGCGACTTCCCCCCTTTATGCGCCTTAGCCCGCGCACACAGCGCGAGTAATGGCGAATCGCTTTAGTTTTGCGCGAGCTCGCATTAACACGCTTAAATTTAAGCGTGCGCGCTTGAAGCCCGCCGATGGATGGGAGCACGCCATTAGCCGCCGTTTTTTCACTGAGTACACAAAATACAAAAACCAAGAAAATATTGGTGGGACTCATTTTTTTGCACGCAAAAAAGAGACAATAAACATTCAAGAAATCTGTTTCTTTAAACTTTAAAAATTATTTTGAAACCGAAAAATTTGAAAAAAACATTTAAAAGAATGTTTTTTCTAAAAACCCTTTAATTTTTTCAAAAAAGTCAGCTTTTTCGTCGTTTTTCGTTGTCAGGTGATGAAATTTTAATAAATGAACTCTCTGTCTTCAAGAAGTTTAAGAAAAATATTTGCTTTTGTTTTGAAAATTGCCAATATTCACCATTTCTGAAATTTCTTGATTCAATTACCCAAGTTTGAGGTTAAAGGAGGTCTTTATGGAGATAATAAAAGTACCTTAAATGAAAATAGACTTCATTCTCATTCCAATTCTGTTTTTAAAATTTTCTAAAACCACCTAGGAGCCGAGAAAATGGGGCTTCAAAACAATGGCCTAGAAAAAGCGTGGCCTAACTTTTTTCTATGAGCTGTTTTCGTGTTTCGTTAATAAATACTTATGCAAAATACTTATATTAGTCCTTTTTTAATTTTTTTTTCGAATTCTTCATGTAATAATGCCTGAGGACTAGTTTTCGCCGGTGGAACCACTTTTTCTAGGCCATTGTTTTGATGCCCCATTTTCTCGGCTTCTAGATGGTTTTAGAACATTTTAAAAACAGATTTGGAATGAGAATGAAGTATATTTTCATCCTAACTGAAATTCAAAAATTCTTTAATAAAAATAGTAACCATTAAAAAAACCAAAAAATCCCAATAAAAACCCGATGTCTCCAATTTCGTAATCGAGTCCATTTTTTGCACTCATCACCCCCCCCCCCCCATTTCTTTTTCATTTTTCAAACAACATCCATCCACCCTCACATACACATGCTCATTCACCATCCTCCTTCCTCTCCGGCTCTTCTTCTTCTGGGGCGTGGCAGCTGCATTTCTCTGGCGTCTCTAAAAGAATCCGTACTCTCTCTCTCACTCTGCCATTCATTCTAACTGACTCCTCTCCGTTTTTTCACCCCCATCTCATCCCCCCAGTTTTATTCCGAATGAGTTTCTTTCGTTTTCTCCCCCCCCCCCCTTTTTTTTCCCGTTTTATACATAGTACTCGTGATCTCTTTTCTTTTTCTGATGAAGCTTGTTAACTTCTTCTTCTTTTTTTCTGTTTCTGGGTTGTATTTTTGTGTATCAGATTTCTATTTTTTTCTTTTGCTGGAAAAACAATATTTATTTGAGCTTCATCTTTTTCCACGTGCACTTTTTGAGACCAAATATTGTGTGTTTTGGTCCGATTTTAGTTGACCAGGATTACTGTAGAAAATATGTGGCTATTATTGTAGATTCGGGTTACTGTCGGTACCGTAATCTCTTTGCGGGGGTTACTGTAGTTTTCTCTAGATGCAATTCTCAAACACTTTTTGAAAAAACGTCCGGAATTCAGAAAAAAACGTATTTTGTATGGATTACTGTTGTTAACCGCAATCCTTAGGATTACTGTAGCTACAGTAATCCAATGATATTTAGGTTACTGTCATTTTGAGACCTGTAAGGTATTGTAAGTACCTAAAATTGTACCTGATCTCAAAAAAGTTTAGATGTAGCTTAAATTTCAAGGAAAATGAATTTTGATGGATACTGTAGTTTTGGATTACTGTAGAAGATTTTTCGGTGATTCTAATTTATATTTTTCTTAAAGAATTAAAAGCTATTTTTGGAAATTTCTTAAATTTTCAGAAAATAGAAATAATTTTCTATTTTTTAAAGAAAAAATCATGAAAATCGGAGCGTATTTAGCAAAGTTATGATTTTTCGAAAATATGAACCCGAAAAATTGAAAAATCAATAAATTGCTTTAAAATCAACAGAAAACATTGTTGTAGGAAACAACGCTTTGAAAAAAATCTGGATTTTTTTTGTTGAAACGCATTTTTTAAGCTGAAAATATTATTATATATAAAAAAGCGTTACTGTGAAAAAAAAACGAATAATCAAAATTTTAGATCTCTGAAAAGGTAATTTTGGAAAAAAATTTCCCAGTTTTTTTTTTTAATTTTGGGAGAATTTCAAGAAAATAAATAAATGTATTGAATTCTTCTTAAAGGCAAGGTGCCACTAACGATAAATCAATTGTTTTTTGAAGTTGTTTACAAATCATACTGAAAAATAGTACATTGCATAATCAACGATTAATCGAAAATTTAAAAATATTCGGAAAAAGAAAATTTTCGGAGAAAATTATGATGAAAATACTTTTGTTGGCTCATTAAAAGTTTGAGAAAATTTTGAAACAGTAAATTTCTTAAATTTTAATTTTTGCCCATTAGTAGAAGTTTAGCAAATACATAGGGACCTAATATTGCAGAAATTCTATAATTTTTGGATTGAAATGTTGTAAATGTTTTAAATTTTTAGAAAATTCAAATATTTTACATTTTTTGAAAACAAAAATCATGAAAATCTGAACGTTTTGAGCAAGGTTATGTTTTTTCGAAATATAAGTACAGAAATTTTCAAAAATCCATAACTTGCTTGAAAATCGTCAGAATTCTTTGATTTTTAGCATATTAGGGTGGAAATTTCTTAAATTTTCAGAAAATACAATTTGTTGACATCATCTTAAATCCAAACTCATGTAAATCTGAGCATTTTGAGCAAGGTTATGCTTTTTTGAAAATAAATACCCAAAATTTTCAAAAATCCATAACTTCCTTCAAAATCATCAAATTCTATGTTTTTTAGAGATTTAAAGAAAATATGAATCATTTTCAATTTTTTGGCGCAAACATTATAAATATCCGAAATTTTTTTCATTGTTTTGATTTTTCAAGTAATAATGCCCGCGGACTAGTTTTCGCCGGTGGCCACTTTGTCTAGGCCATTGTTTTGAGGCGCGTTTTCTCGGCTCCTAGGTGGTTTTAGAAAATTTAAAAAACAGATTTGGAATGAGAATGAAGTCTATTTTCATCCCAGATACATTCATTAGCTTCATAAAGTCATCCTTTAAAAACAATTTCCGAAAATTTTTAGCATCCAAAAATAACCAAATTTTCCAGAAAAACCTGGAAAATGTCCCCGATTTTTGGTCCCCCACTTCCATTTCATTTGTTACAAAAAATAAAAGTAGTCCCTCCTCGTTAAATGTTAACAACTCGTTCATCGCCTCGTGACTTTCTTCCCCTTTTTTTTTCTGTCCCCAAATATCCTAAATGTGACAAGTTCAGGAAGGAGGGGATGTTTTTAACAACTGTTCTCTCTTCCACCTTTTTTTTGCCCAATTTTTCATCACGAAAATGCTCAATTTCTTAACGAACACCAAGAGGATTTGGAAAATAATTAAAATCCTCGCATTTTCGTGATGACAGATGAAAATGTTTGCCAGATGTTCTTAGGACCGCAAAAAATTGGTTTTAAAATGCATAGAAGCTTCCAATTTTCTTGATCATTTCGAAAAAAAATTCGCTTCATTTTTTTACCATTGAAAACAAATATCCTCTTCCTTTACGGAGCAAATCATTTCATTTCCCGGTGAGACACACTTGAGTAAAACAACAACATGAAACAAATGGGTGTATTTCTAATTTACGTTGCTCGAAAACCGCATCGGGGCGGCGGTTAGGCAATGCAAAAAATGTTGCCTTAAAAGGATGGGGTTGAATTCATTTGGATCGAAAATTTTCTGGGCTGTTAAAATTTTGGTTGGAAAATGTAAGTGTTTATTTTTTTATTTAAAAAAAAACTCTAAAATCCGAAAGGTGGCATATTGTCTTTAAGAAACGTTTTTTAAATATTTTTTTTTGATATTATTGAATAAAAATGAGTAAATTTAAATGCCTAATAAAAGTATTGCTCTTTAAATAAGAATGCAATTTTTGATACAATTTTGAAACAGTGAAATATTTTTTGGGATTTTTGAAAAATTCATAACTTTCCTCAAAATGGTCAGATTTTTATAATTTTTGCGCCAAAAAATTAAAAATTATATCGATTTTCTAAAAATAGAAAGAATTCTCATCATTTTGATGTAAAAATCAGAAAATTTTCGTGATTTTGAAGGAAGTTATGGATTTTTGAAACTTTGGGGTATTTATTTTCGAAAAAGCATAACTTTGCTCAAAAGTCTCAGATTTTCATGATTTTGGATGTTAAATGATGGCAAGGATTTGTATTTTCTGAAAATTTAAGAAATTTCCACCAGAATATGCTAAAAATCAAAGAATTCTGACGATTTTCAAGCAAGTTATGGGTTTTTGAAAATTTCTGTACTTATATTTCGAAAAATCATAACTTTGCTCAGATTTTCAAGTTTTTTGATTTCAAAAAATGCAAAATGTTTGTATTTTCTAAAAATTGGAAAACATTTCGTAATTTTAATCCAAAAATATATCATTTCGGCAATTTTTGGTACCTATGAATTTGCTAAACTTCTATTAGTAGGCAAACATTGACATTTTTAGAAATTTACTGTTTCAACATTTTATCCTTTTAATGTAAGAGCTAACAAATACTCTGTTAACATTTGAAAATTTAAGAAAAATATTTCAGAACTCCGTAAAAAAGCATTAAATTCCTCAACTCTTTCTGTTGTTTTAAAAAAATTGAAATCACTGTTTCAGATTTTTTTTCTCTAAATTTTCGATTAATCGTGATTATTCAATATATTTTTTAAAATATGATTTGTAAAAAAAACTTCAAAAAGGTTTATCGCTAGTGACACCTTGCCTTTAAGAAGAATTCAATAAATTTATTTATTTTCCTGAAATTATCACTAAATTTCAAAAAAAAATCCTGAGAAAATTTTTAAAAATTACCGTTTCACAGATATTAAATGTTGATTATTCGATATTGTCATAGTTATTGCTGTTACCATGTAGTTATTTATTTTCCTAATTAAAAAATGCAAATTTAAAAAATCAAGGAAAAATTTTTGTTTTCCAAAAATTTACTAGGAATACAGCAATTTTTGAAATTCCAGAAATTTGAAAATAAATTACTGTTTCAAAATTTTTTTTTCAAAGAGTTAAAAAATTTCCCATTCTCAAAACGTTTTCCATACTCCAGTTTCAGACAATAATCTTAAAATCTAGGTGATTTGCTTAAATGTTGCTGAAAACGCTTGTTTTTCTCCAGTTTGCATTTTCTAGACTCTTTTTCCCACAAAATCCTTTCCCATCAACTTTTAATATCAAAACAAAAAGGCCACCCCTCCCTTTTGCTCTCATGAGGGTCGTCATGGACACCAAATTCCCCCTCCCCCCATTTTTCGTCCCGTCGTTTTGACATATACACATTTATGCAATTTGTTTTATGTTTTTCACGAAAAATGTGGTTTCTGGTGCTTCTAAATCATAAAGCTCATCGTAAAGCAAAATGCAAAAAAGACTAAAAGGTGGTGGAATCGAACCCGCGACCTTTTATATCTTAGATTGGTAGGCAAAAGGGTAATCCACTAAACTATGCGAGAACAGTGGGTTTTGCTGCAAAGTGAGCTTATATGGTGTAGACAATGGACCCCATCTTTTTGAATGATCATAACTTACCTCCCAGTGCTCAGAATTTTTTCATAATTTGAGACAATAAACATAGAGAACTGAAGCATCGACCCACAAAGTTTCAGCTCTTTCAAATGACGTGAACACCTTCAAACCACCCCTCAAAACTCATTGACCTTTTGAGTGAAAAACAAAAACGTTTCTCTTCCGTTAATGAAAAGCTCATCAATTAGTGCTCTCAAGAAAGAGAATTGAAGCAGCACATGTTTAGTTTTAGCATGAGAAGTATCTTCGTCTCATTTACATCATAAAAACGCACAACTGTTGTTCTTATTTTTTCGGCCCTCATTGGCAAAAGGTGAACATTTTGTTTCTTTTTCGCGAAAAAAAATAGAAAAGAAAACTAGACAAGCATTTTTTTTTGACAAAACGTACCTAATTTGTCATTTACAAGTGTTTTTCTCAATTAAAAAATTACTTCCACCCATAATAAATATTTTTTCTCAAAAACAACATTTCTAGTTTTCATTTTCTTCGAATATTTGCTGCAAATGTGCTATTTTTTCTATTGTTGTCAAAAAATATTTGAATTTCGGCTTATCATACTCGTACAGCCGGTTGTTTTTTGAAAAAATAAAATAAACAAAGATGATTTTTGAAAATGTTTTTTGGAATAAGTACTTTTTTGTTTTAAAAAAATCAAGTTTTTATTCAATTTTATAAATTTTCAAGTTTTTTACAGATGTTCTGAAATACTCGTGTTTTTCAGGCCCTTTGAAAAATAATCGAAAGATCACGTTGTTTTCACGTAATTTTAAAGATTCCCACGTTCTCACGTCATTTTTTAGATGTGAAAACGTGTTCCAGAGAATTTCGGAAGTTCTCACGTTTTTCACGTGAATTTGCGAATTTCCACGTTTTCACGTAACTGGATTTTCACAGGAAGTTAGGAAATTTCACGTTTTCACGTAAATCGCTAAATTTCCATTTTTTTTCAAATAATTTCATGAATTCTCACGTTTTCACGAAAATCGATAGGTTTTCACGTAATCTAAGAATTTTCACGTAATGTAAGATTTTGCACGTAATATAAGAATTTTCACATTTTTGAAGAATCTAAGAATTTTCACGTTTTTAGAGATCCTAAGAATTTTCACGCGAGATTTCAAATATCCAGATTTTTTTGGAATTTTCACGTATTTACGTTTTTCAGAAATTCCCGTTTCAACGGGATTTCAATTTTCTTTCAATTTTTCACAACATTACTGACTGCCTTATTAGTTTCTCACAAAATCGACTTTATAAAGAAGCAAGCGCGCTCCAAAAAACCGGCACACTCGCATGCGAAATATAACGAGGGGGAGACTATACGCAGACAACTACCTCTCGTCAAACAACACTCTCTCGCAGCAGTCCACCTTTATGCAGCCGATTTTATGAGAGGACTATATCACATTTTCACCAGATTTCAAAAATTTCACGGTTTCACTAAAATCCAAAATACGCTTTTTTTTTAAATCCACAATATTATTCTAATAAAATCGTTTTCACGAAATCTAAGAATTTTCACGTTTTCACGTAATCTAACGTGAGATTTCAAATTTCCAAATTTTTTTGGGATTCCATATTTTTCACGTATTTTTTCACATAGGCTTACACATTTTTACGTGAATTCAAATTTAAAATAATTTCATTTTAAAAAAATCAATAATGCTCAAAAAAAAAATGAAAAACATAATTTTTTTTTGTAAATTCCCGTTTCAACTTGATTTCAATTTTCTTTCAAGGTTTTCACATCGTTATCGAGTTTTGTTCGTCGTCTTTTCACATTTACACCAGATTTCAAAACTTTCACGGTTTCACGAAAATCCAAAATACCTTTTTTTTTTTTTAAATAAACAATAATATCCTATTAAACCATTCAATTGCAGGAAGTACCCATCAGAAAATGAGCGGCGATCAGAGTAAGAGCCTGCTGGCCAGCGGGCATCTTTCAGCGGATCCTTATATTAATAATTGCTACTCGGAGATGTGTATGTCAACGGTGACCGTTAGTAAGTTATTTGTGGGTTTAAAGGAGCATGGCAGATGTTTTTTTTTTTTGAAATTTAAAGAATCACGTATTTGTAGAGTATATTTTAAAGTTTTCAAAAACTTACTGAAAATTTCACCGTTTCACACGAATTATACAATTTTTCTAACACAGGGAAGTTCAATCCCCTAACATTTTTTTGAATTATAAAAAGGGAAAAGCTGAAATTCTGAAAAAAATACAAATTCAAGATTTTAGAATGAAATTCAAAGCTGGAAAATTTTCCAGCACCACCAACTGGAAAACACAAAATCGGATGGCTGATCGCGGCAGTGTTCATTGTTGCCGACATGGTCGGTGGTGGAGTCGTTGCGATGCCAGTCGCTTTTAAGTTATCGGGTCTTCCAATGGGTATTATAATTATGCTAACTATTGCGATCAGTTTTGAATATACTGGTTATTTGTTGGGCAAGGTTTGGAATAAGTTGATGGAGAGGTGGGTATTTTTTGTTCAATTTTTCAAAATGTTTGTTATGCTCCGCCCACTTTTGCAAGTGGTGTCATACTTCGAAACATAACTTTTTTTCTAGTATATCAAAATTTAAAATTCGAACGGATTATGAAAGAGGAAGTTCTTCTGATCATTTTTTCATTAGGTACCAATTTTCTATCCCGATTCCTTCATGTCGAAAACTGACGTCGAAAAAAATTCAAGATTTTTTTATTGAAAATTGAAGTTTTTGAATTTTTGAACGCTAATTTTTGCAGCAAAACATCTGGAAATTATAAAAATTAGAATTTTAAATTTTTTTGAACAATACTATTTAAAATAATACGTTTTCAGAAATCCTCACATTGGAGTATGCCGCAAACCATTCCCGGAAATGGCGAAGCGAACAATGGGAAGCTCGATGCAGCGATTCACATCGGTTCTGGGAAACGTGACACTTTTCGGAATTTCGGTCGTTTATTTGCTACTCTCGGCGAATATTATCCACTTCTTCGCCACACATGTCTTACATTTTGAGAATATTTCCAATTGTTTGGTGATCGCGGTTTTGGCGGTGCTTATATGGCCGTTTACATTGTTGGCAAGTCCCGGGGAGTTTTGGTGGGTTTTTTGGGGAAAAAGGGAATTTTTATAGGATTTCAAAAAAAAAATTTACTAAGAATTTCAAAATTACTGCACTAATAAAAATGGGCAATTTTCAGAAAAGTTTTGAATTTTTGAAAAATTCAAAATTTTTAACACCTGACACTTCATTTTCAAAAATTCATAACTTTTCTCAAAATTATCAGAATTTTGTGGCAATTATACCGAAATGTAGGAAATTTTTTAGATTTTTAGAAAATTGAATTTATTTTTAAAACTTTTGCTAGGAAAAATATGAAATTCAGAGCATTCTGAGTCAAGTTATGAGCTATTTTGAAAATATCGAAATTTTCGTCAATTTGTGCAATTTCGCAAAAATTATTACAATTTCTGAAAAGCGCCAATTTTTCTGAAAACTTTCAAAAATTTTCAAGGTTTTTTTTGGAAATCATTCAAGAATGATGGTGCGCCTAGAACACAAGAAAATTTAATTATGTATGGAAATTCTGATCTTTTTAAAGAAACATGATTTTTTTAAATCTGAAAAATTTGCTGTTTCAAAAATTATTGATGATTTTTTGGAAATTGTTAGAGCATTTTTAAATCTTTCGTTTATATCGTCAACTAAATATGAGGTTTCAATAATATAGATAAGTTTGAAATTTTCGTTTAACAAAAAAATACTGTTTCAAAAAAATGTTGAAGTTCAATAATTTGATTTCGAAAAATTGCAAGTACGCTTCGTATATCACTTTGTTTCCAGGGTCGTAATCGTCTTCGCCATGTTAACTACAGTAATCGCTGTCGGCTCGATTCTGACCGGAATTGCTCTGGATTCTGGCGCCTGTTTTGCCCAGGTATCGTATCCGGTTACAACCAGCACTTCTACAGTACTTTCCTTTGGTAAGCGGTCGAATTTTGTATAGTTTTTAAAGCCCCCAACTTTCTTACAGGAATTTTCCTATTCGCCTTCTCCGGACACTACGTCTTCCCCACAATTCAGCATGATATGAAGAATCCAAGAGAGTTTACGAAATCCGTTATGACTGGTTTTATTGGTGAGATTTTTAAGAGTGAAGAAATACTTAGAATGAAAGAAAATTTGATTTTCTTTAGAATGGTACCAAAATCATAATTTTGTGACCAAAAATGGTCGAGCAATGCAAAAAAATAGAAAATTGAGTATATGACCGAAGAAAGTTAGTCCCTTGAATTTCTAGGCCATTTTCGTTTTTAGTTACTTTGTCGAAATTTTTTTTTCGCTTTACCCAACAATTTTCAGAAACAATAAAAACATTTTGAGAAATGTCTCAAATTCAGGAAAGTTTCGTTATTTTCAAAATAGCTCATAACTTGAGTCAGAATGCTGAGAATTTCATATGTTTCCTTGCAAAATTTTTGAAAATAAATTCAATTTTCTAAAAATCTAAGAAATTTCCAATATTTCGGTATAATTGCCACAAAATTCTGATGTTTTTCAGAAAAGTTATTAATTTTTGAAAAATATGAATTTGGAATTTAATGTTGAAAAATCAAAGAAAAGTTGTTTCAGTTTCCGGACCGAAAAACATTGGAAAAGTCAAGAATTACATATTTGTGTGTTTACTAGACCATTTTCTGTTAAAAATGAAGTTTATTTCTTTCATTTTCGGAAAGAATTAGCAAAATTGATCCATTTTTTATCATTCAGTGCATTTGCGCGTATAATTGTGTGCATTAGAACGGTGTTTGCAGATTTTTTGACAAAATGTTCGTTTTCACACCCCGTCGGAAACTATTAAATTCAAAAATTCTGAGTAATGAGAAAAATTCTGAGTAATGAGAAATTCTGAGTAAATGAGATACGGGACCGTGAAACAGTAATTTTTAAAAAATTAAAAATTAAATTGTTTTTTTACCTCGAGGTCAATTTTCCAAGCCTGAATTCAATTGTCGCGAATTTAAGTCCAATACTCAATACCAAAAATAATATTCTGAAAATTTTGAACTTTCCAGAAACAGTAATTTTTCGAGAATCGTACTTGTCTTTCGAAATTAAGCACTCAGTTGAAAATTAATGAAATTTTGAGCAAAAATGGAAGTTTTTTTAAATTTGTCGTTAACTGAATAATTAAGTGAATAATTTCCAAAAAAAAAGTAAAATTTTTGAAACAGCAAAAATTTCGATTTCAGAATTTTTCAAAAAAAAAAATGCATAACTTTTCTGAAAATTTTCAGATTTTTAAATAATTTCGAGTATAATCGAAATTCAGAAATTTTTTTTCATAAATAAAAACCGTTTTATTCACAGGTGTTATAATCCTCTACCTTCCCCTCTGTGTCTTCGCCTTCGTTGTCTACGGTGACTCGATGACCGATTCCGTGATC
The DNA here is from genome assembly GCA_964036255.1 of Caenorhabditis virilis. Taxonomy (NCBI): domain Eukaryota; kingdom Metazoa; phylum Nematoda; class Chromadorea; order Rhabditida; family Rhabditidae; genus Caenorhabditis; species Caenorhabditis virilis. Next base: position 16,124,346 of record OZ038416.1, read on the forward strand.
TACAGTATCCAAAGCCCATCTCTTCAGCTTTTGGCCAATCTCATGATCTCGTTCCATTGTATAATGACCCTTGTAATTGTGATCAACCCATTGAATCAGGAATTGGAGCATTATTTGAATATTTCACATGCTTTTGGCTCCGGAAGGGTGATTACAAGAACTGCTGTACTTTTTATTGTACTTTTCGTCGCTTTAACTGTTCCCGATTTCCAGCCAGTTATGAATCTAGTTGGTGAGTAGTGCTTCTAGTTCCTTAAAGACGTGGTGTCTCTTATTATTTTAAGGCTGATTTTTAATATCTCGGTTTAAAATTTTTCAACAATGTATTTTCTTGATTCAAAAGATGCCCTCTCTTTTTTTCAAATTTGTAACACCTTGTCTTTAAGGAGAACATTTTGCAAAAAACCAAAATTTTTCAAAATTTCAGGTGCTTCCACTATCCCAATGGGATGTGCCGTACTTCCATCATTGTTCTATCTTTATGGTGAAGCGGCGACTGAAGAGGAATGGAGAAAGGGCAAAATTCCGACATTTAGACAGTGAGAAAAAATTTTCGGTTTCAAAAAAAATAGGTTTTGAGAATAGATATAATTCTTCGTCATTCTATTTAAACAATGATATCTCAAAATTTAAGATTTTTTTTAAATTTTCGAAAAATTCAAAAAAGTAAGAAAATTTCAGGAAAAAAATCGATAAAAGACATTTTTGAATTTATTTTTTAGTAACTGAATATTATCGATTTCTTTAAATCTAGAGTTATAGTTGAAATAAGTTGAAATTCTTAAAATTCTCAGTTTCAAAGTTTAAAGGTACTCATTTTTAAATTTTTTTGTTCAATCGAATCAAAATTTAATTTTATAAATCTAGTGAAATTGCAAAAAAACTAGAAAAGAACACCAGGAATCGAACTTTGGTCTCAAAAACCAAATGAAGTTCGATTTTTCGAGTTTTTTGCAATTTTTTTGAACAACATTTACAAAATGAGTATTTTTTCATGTATTTTTAAAAAATCAAATAAACAAAAATATAAAGACTTTGTAAGAATTTCAAGAAAAAAAATTTTTTTTTTGATATTTTAAAAAATCCCGGTTTCAAAAACTAGATTCAATTTATTTCTTTTCTTTTTTTTTGTTTTTTCGATCTTCGTATAATTTAAAGGATGGCTTTACCGATATAATAAATGTACCTTGAATGAAAATGGACTTCATACACATTCCAAATCTGTTTTTTAAATTTTCTAAAACCACCTAGAAACCGAGAAAACGCACCTAAAAACAATGGTCTAGAAAAAGTGTCCACCGGCGAAAACTAGTCCGCAGACATGAAAAATCCAAAAAAAAATTTAAAAAAGGACTAATATAGCATTCTGCATAATTATTTATTAACGAAATACGAAAGAAGCTCATAGGAAAAAGTTAGGCCACGCTTTTCCTAGGTCATTGTTTTGAAGCTCATTTTCTCGGCTTCTAGGTGGTTTTAGAAAATTTTAAAAACAGATTTGGAATGAGAATGAAGTCTATTTTCATTTAAAGTACATTTATGGGGAAAAAATGCAAAAAACGAGAAGAAGCACCAGGAATCGAACTTTGGTCTCAAAAACCACCAGAATTTCGATTTTTCGAGATTTTTTCTATTTTTTTCACTAGATAAATATGTAAAATTAAATTTTAAATCGATTGTACAACATTTACAAAATGAGTACAGTAATTCTACAGTCAAATTGAAATTCAGTTTTTTTAAATGAGCTATTTCAATCCTATGATGTTGCACGTATCCAAATTATTTTCCAGAGTCTGCGAACGTTCCGACAAAACCATCCTAATCGTTAACTTCGTCATAGTCGGTGGCGCCATTTTGGGCGGTCTTTTGGGCTCCTATCAAGGTGTGCTCAAATTGCTCAATGCCAGTTTTAATGCTCCATGCTATGCCAGATTTTTCATGGATACTACTTATAATACTACTTTTCAGGTTAAAAATGTGTAAGTACTTATTAGAAGCTTTTAAAATTTTCAAAAATCCCCCCGTTTCGATTTCCAGATGCTGTGGTGCCAATCGTGACGTCAATGTGTTCAACGTCACAAATTTTTGTTAATTTTAGTCATTCACAAAAATTTGGCGGCACCCATCCCCATCCCCATACCCCTACTAATACAAATCAGTTCACTTTCTCAGAATTTCACTTCAATTTCAGTAAATTTTTATTTTTTTTAGATTTTTTAAAATAGTCAATAGTTCTAGTCTGTTTTTTTTAAAAGTGTTCCCGATGCTATAATTTTTTGACTTCTTGGATTTGTATTTTTTATTACAGGTTTTCTTTATCATCATTTTTTTGTCGTTGAAATCTTTTTTTTTGGATAATAAATTGTAATTATTCGAGAATTTAAAAAAAAATTTCAAAAAAATGCAAGTAGAAATATTTTAAGAGACGATGTCTGAGATGAAGGTTCTTGGAGCTGTTGCCACGTGGCCCATAGGTCCACAAGCTGGCTCATACTTTGGGAAACACTAAATATTTATTAGTAAGAGTCCCTCTGATAATATGGGGAGATTTTAAAATTTTAACATTTTTTCCAAAAATTTTCCATGGGGGGGGGGGCCTTTGGAATTTTGCTAAAATCTAGCCTATTTTGCCCTGAAACCCCAAAAAGGTTACAGAGAATCCGCTAAATCCACATGGAATTTGATGACAAACATAATAAGGATTAAAAATTTCCATATTTCCATTCGGGGCCAAGTACATCATCATATCGAAAAATAGGAAAAACTGGAAAATTTGGACCATTTTTTCAGAAAAATAAAATTTTCGGCATGATGTCGACGAGCTGAAAATTAGGTGTCAACATGAAAAATACTCAAAAATGTGCCGGTAATCCATTTCCGACGAGATTTTGACTTTATCTTTAAAACTAAAAATTTCGATTTTCGGACCACTTGGGATTTTTCACAAGGTCAAAGGGGGCGTGGCCAAATAAATAATTTATTTTTTTTCTAAGGGGGCCTAGGTACCCTCCATGCAAAATATCAAGATCCTAGCTTCACATTGGTGCAACTGTGCCATAGCCAATAGGCCTGATGTCGAGAATCTCATACATCGACTATTAAAATGTTAAAAATTACAAGTTTCTCAAAAATTTTTAGCAATTTGGAAATTAATTCTAGATTTTTGAAACCAATTGAAATTTTTAAACTAAATATAAATATGTTGCTTTTTTTTATTTGTAACCATTTTTAAAATTGTTAAAAAATACTTTAAAAACACTCAAATCAGTTGAATGGAATGCGGATGCCAAATGAATGGAATGGAATGCCAAACGAATGGAATGGAATGCGTTTTTAATAATATGTTTCATTTTTTTAATTAAAAAACAAACTACATAAAATATAATTTAATATATATTTGAAAAAATTTGAGAAAACAGAAGGTAAGTTTGGAATTTCGCTGAAAATATTCCATCCAACTTTTCTTCATTTTTCCGTCATTTTTTTCGTCAGAAAAGAGCAAACAATTAATTGTTTCTTTATTTTTTTGCAGTTTCAACATAAGTAAATTAAATATTCGAAATTTTCTGATGATTTAATTGTAACTCGTCCCCGAATTTCGGAAATATTTAGATGATAAAAAACAATCCTTTGAAATTCAATAGATCTTGGATTTTTTTAAGTATTGAATAGTAGACTGACTTTTTCAGACTTTTAAAGGAGGATTTTTTATGGAGATAATAAATGTAAATACTTAAATGAAAATAGACTTCATTCTCATTCCAAATCTGTTTTTAAAATTTTCTAAAACCACCTAGAAGCCAAGAAAATGAGCTTCAAAACAATGGCCTAGAAAAAGCGTGCCCTAACTTTTTCCTGTGAGTTTTTTTCGTGTTTCCTTAATAAATACATATGCAGAATACTTATATTAGTCCTTTTTAAATGTTTTTTTGGATCTTTCATCCCCGCGGACTAGTTTTCGACACTTTTTCTAGGCCATTGTTTTGAAGCTCATTTTCTCGGCTTCTAGGTGGTTTTAGAAAATTTTAAGAACAGATTTGGAACGAGAATGACGTCTATTTTCATTTAAGGTACATTTATTGTCTCCGTAAAGTCATCCTTTTAAGATAAATCGAAAAAATATGTAAAATTTCTAATTTTTTTTCAAAAAATCTTATAAGTCCAACGTTTTCTTGAATAATCGATAAATCGTCATTATTTAATTTGTAAAAATCTCAAAAATTAAAATAATTTTAAAATTTGAGCAAAAAAAACAGTCCAAACATTTTTAAAAGCTCAAAAAACAACCAAAACAAACAATTTCTCTCCCCCGCCCTTAAATTATTTCCTAATATAGCAAATTTTACAGTACTTTCCACAAACTGAACACTCATTTTTCGTAGTCTTCGTGATACGTGTTTGTCCAGCTTTATTTATCATCGTTTTTTGTCAACGGTTGGTACAATTTTAATGAAACAAAGTATACTAAAACCGTCACTTTTCATATAATTCACCATGAGGAGCACACTTCTTCTGCCTCTTTTCGCTGTTCTCATCATTTTCAGCAGCTCGGTTTTGGGTAGGATTAAAATGTCGGAAAATTAATTTTCAATTAATTTCAATATTTTCAGCTCAATTTGCTAATACTTCATCATCTTCTGAGGAATATGTGGTCGTTTCTGTGGAAGTAAGTTTCTTAAAAATAGTGGATTATGCTGAAAATTTAACATTTTCAGATTACCGAGGGTTCTGGAGATGTTATCGACATCAAATCAGTGGACGATGTGCTCCCTGGTCCAAATGACAATCGAAAGAAACGTCAACTCCCCGCTGCTTACGATATCCGCAAGAAGAGAGGTCTTCCATCGGCCTACGATATTCGAAAATAATTCTAATTTTTTTCTTTCGAAAAAAATAACTTTCTGAAAATTGTTCCATCTAGAAAATGTACTCTTGCTCTCTTCTTGCTCCAAATAAATGAGATTATCTATTATTTTGAAAATACAATGGAAAATCACGCGGCGGTTGCACATCTCCGCGCCGCGCTTTGCAGAAGGCACCGCCTAACATTATTTTTATTTTGGTTTTCACGTTTTCGACTTTTTTTCTGCTAAAAATGGATTTTTTTTAAATTGTTGTATATCATCTTAAAGCCCTAATTATGAGGAATCAATTTCTATCAACTATTTGTATTGAAATTAATTTAGTAAGAAGCGATGACCGATTTTCTGAGATGCTCTCCGAAAAAATGTTCATACGTTTTTGCTTCCTGACTCTGGAACGAATAATTGTTAAATTTTTAAATCAAAATGAAATTGTAATACGGAATTGAAAAATGTTTTTTAATCGGGGGGATTCTGCGGAATGTCATTGTTTCATGCATTTTTATTTCAAAAATTCCATAAACAAGATTTTCGTGTCATAGATTTTTTAAAAAATTGCTTTTGAAATAGATTCGCCTTATAGAAAATGTGTTGAATTATCTTCTCTCTCTCTTCTCGTATCCCAGAATTTCACAATTTTCGAAAAAAAAAATCGTAAAATGCAATTTTAATTAAAAATTACAGTAATCAAAGGGACACCCCAGTAATACGTATGTTGGGTTTCGGCACGAACGCCATTATGCACCTTTAAACTACTGTATATTTTTGCGCGGTATTTTTTGAATTCGTAATCGTTTTTTTTTGCATTTTTTTGCAAACGGGGATTTCACTTTTGTTTTTTTTTTGATTACCTGAACCTAGAAACGTATTTTTATTTAATTTTTAAAAAAATTCGGTTCAATAAACGGATTTCTTCCTTCCTAGACTTGTTATTTTATTTTTTTTATCATTCGAAGAAAAGTGGGAGGGAGAATAGACTCTAGTTGTTTTGTTTTTTGTTATGCGCGCGAGTTGACCTAGTTTCTTGTTTCTTCAACCGTTCGTCTCGTTGTTTTGTTGATTTTTTGTGCGCATTGCGGTGGCAAAGCGGTTTGTTGTGAGTGACGATGTCAGAGTATTGTCATCATTTTTTTTCTTTTGTTGAGGGGTCTTGGGGAGCTTTTTCTTTTTTGATTTTAAACCTTTTCTTAAGTGTTGATAATTTAAAAACGTGTCTTTATTCACGTTACTGATAGGCATTGTGTCACCACGTTTTTCGTTCATTTTCTTCGACTTATTTCAATCTTTTCTCAATTTTTTCGAATTGATTTGCTAGTTCAATTGCTTGTTCAACTTCCACTCGTTACATTTGATATTTGTCCAGGATTCATGGTGAATAAATTATTAGAAATTCCGATTTGCAATTTTAAGTTTTTTTTTTGATAATTCACAACTTGCCCTTCTTTGTTTTTCATTGCGCGCGAGTTGACCTAGTTTCTTGTTTCTTCAACCGTTCGTCTCGTTGTTTTGTTGATTTTTTGTGCGCATTGCGGTGGCAAAGCGGTTTGTTGTGAGTGATGATGTCAGAGTATTGTCATCATTTTTTTCTTTTGTTGAGGGGTCTTGGGGAGCTTTTTCTTTTTTGATTTTAAGCCTTTTCGTAAGTTTTGATAATTTAAAAACTTGTCTTTATTCACGTTATTGCTAGGCATTGTGTCACCACGTTTTTCGTTCATTTTCTTCGACTTATTTCAATCTTTTCTCAATTTTTTCGAATTGATTTACTAGTTCCTTCGCTTGTTCAACTTCCACTTGTTATTTGTACATGATTAATGGTGAAGAAATTGTTAGAAATTCCGATTTGCAATTTTAAGTATTCTTTTTGATGTTTCCCAAGTTTGTGGCCACTCGCCCTCTTTTGTTTTTCATTGCACGCGAGTTGACCTAGTTTTTCCTTCTTCAACCGTTCGCCTCCCTCGCTGTTTTTTTGATTTTTTGTGCGCGTAGCGGTCGCAAAGCGGTTTGTTGTGAGTGACGACTTCAGAATATTGTCATCATTTGTTTCTTGTTTCGGGGTGTGGGGAGAGCTTTTTACTTTTTTTGATTTTAAGTCGCTTTGTACATTTTCAGCGCTGCGAATTAACAATTATTTTAATTGTGGTTGTTGAAAAAGGTTCTGCAAAGCGCGTCGAGATGAAAGATTCTCGAAATATTTTTTTTTTTTTGTTTTGAATTTAATTTTTGGGGAATGAGAAAGCAACAACAAAAGAAGCATGGTATAAGCAAGAGGTTATCAGCAGTTATTAGCTGGAACAAGTAGCTTGTTCAGCTGGGATCAGATGAAAACGAGGAATTAGGCGATTTTTGTGAGATATAGTCGAAATACAGCGATTTATAGGATTCTAAGGATCAAAAGCAATACAGACAAAAGTGGGAATGATGGAAATGCTAGTGTTTATTCAAGTTATCGATCGGCGTGGTGGCATCACGGTTTTCGCTCATTTTCTTCGATTTATTTCAAAGTTCCGGCCAATTTCTTTGAATTTTTTGTTAGCTAAATTGCTTTTCGAGATTTCTGAAATAGACATGAGATTCATGGTGAAGAAGAAGTGGTCAGCAAATCGCAAAGTTTTCCCCTCGACCGACTGCATCAAACAACAATTTTTCCGACTGAAAGCAGTTACGAAAAAATGGATAAGAAGTTTATGGCTAAATTTGGCCATTTTCGAGAAGACTTTTATCGGAATGAAGTTGTCTATCAATGTTGACCTCGAATTTGTGAAGCTAATGGGCGGTATCAAGAATCAGCAGCAAGTTTATTGATTGATTTCATCTTCAATTCTGCAAATAACTAAATCTACAATTGGATTGCTTTATTTTTTCAAACTGCAAGATCTTTTATCATCTGCTGATTATTAATTGCACTTTCTGAGGGTTCGATGTGAATTCCGAACATTGAAATCGACTGATGGAAGGTCAAGAAATTGGATCCAATTTTCCAATCGGTTATTTTTTGAAATGAGAACACTTTTGCTGGATTGGTCATTCTATTCATCTTTGAATTTTTATTCATTTCTCCCAGCTCTCTTCACTGTTTGTGCGAAACACAGGAAAACTACGGCCAATTTTTGCTTTTTGTGATTTTGAGGAATTTTCAACTTGACAATGAAAACTTGAATTTTTCTCGTTTCGTCACATAATTAAGCCACGCGGACTAGTTATTGATCGACCGATGATTTTCTATACCAATTTTTCGGATGAAGAATGACAAATCAAAAGATGTAATGCTTGGACAGGTGTTTATTTTTGAAACACTCAGATTTTTTTGAAAATAGAGTAGGATCTACGTAAATCTTCAGATCGTATGATCGAAATTGTCAGTGTGTGAATTTTTCCTCACTATGGTCATTTTTCATGTTTGGAGTGCATCCAGGCACATTTAAAATCCGGAAAAAGACATGACTTCGTTTGAAAATCTCACTTTTCGCCGGAAACTTTTTATAGTTGAATCGAACGGCAAACGTGCTCCACGGAACTGGGTGCAATCTATGAAAAACACGTTTTAATGCTCAGATTCTAGTTGTTCTCAAAATTTTAATTTATTTTCACTGTTCTGCCGTTTTGCTTCTTCCAGAGTTTAGTCAATAACATACTTGGTCTTTAAAAAATTCAAAAATCTACTGATTTTTAATGTGGTTGGGGCTTTTCACAAAATTTTAATTAAAAAAAAAATGAAATACAAAAATTGAAGTTTTGCGGGTGGCGATAAGGGTTGCCTGTTAACGGGGAAATGTCAGTAATATGGGATTTTGGAGCTTTCTGGATTTGTTATTTTAATCGTTCTTGAATGTTTCTTCTCTTATCTTAATTCTCCTCATTTTTTTGCGAAATATTTTAAAATTTAAAGTTTGAAATTTTCAGTCAAAACTAACAAGGGCAAGTAGTATGTGCAGGGTCAGCAAACAACAAAAAAATAGGGTTTCAATTGATGAGCGTGAGTTTATATTCAAATTTATTCAAAAACACCCCTTACAAAATTAGACAACCGGGCGGAGATCGTGAGATCTAGTCAAAATTCCCCCCAATTTCAATGTTAAGATTCTTTCTCTATACCTCTTGACCGTCATCAGTATCTCGGAGGTAGTGATCCTCTTCGCTTGGGGCTTGAGAGTAGATTGTCTGTCTACCAGGTTCCCGTATGTCGATGCCAATGAAAAAAGTGCAAAATGACAGAGCCGCTCCTCCTAACACGGGGTTTCATTCTTCGGAATGATAGACCGCGGTGCACCAATTCAGAGTATGAATTGGGCCGACTCGTTTCCGAACGGGGAGTCGAATCGCGAAGATATTGTTAACGGTCCTGTTGGTGAGAAGGAGACAGATTAAGTGCAGAGTCGGCAAGTAAAGTCCCGGGTTTCCGTGACAAGCTTGGATATGGGTGGCGTGGTTCTTCCGTCGTAAACAAAAACGGCCGTTGTTACCCAGTCAGGTATCTGAGCACACGGAGGAGCCCGACGCCAACACGCTGATGTATCACTGCCGTGGGCATCAGATGAGGCAACCCTTGGTGGCGGTATCGAAATTCAAGGTAGAGTCAGGGGTATCCTGATGAATTCCATAACTTGGGACGGAGGCAGCACGCAGACTATAAACCTAGGTTTCCGGGCAACGTCCTCTTCTTTCTCCAATCAACCGTTCTAATTTTGTTTGGGGTGTTTGAAATATTTAAAAAAAAAACAGAATATTCTAATAATTTTAACGTTTTCCATAATCAATCTGACAAATCAATCGACATCACAACAAATGGACAATGGTTGAAATTGCATAGCAAAATTGTGGTTTGATTATTGAAAAAAACAATTTGTTTAAAATAAATCGAATTTATTAATTTCAGCAGTCAACAACAGCTCAACTTGCACAGAAACGAGCAGAGCAACACGGAGCGGTGCTGGACGAAATTTGTTTGAAATTGCAAAAATTTGATGATAAATAAATTTTTCGATTACAGTTATGCTGAAGATCAACAAATTCGACTTCAACGCACAATGAACAGAGGAGCAGCACTGCACAATTTGTTTGAAATCATGAGTTCTAGGCATTCAATCAATTTCTCGTTTCCAGGAATGTCTGAGAACCAACCACCAACGACAACACTTCAAAATGCCCAATCGTATGCTGAAATGGATTGTTTCAACGATGGTTTTCCAACAAAAAAACAGATTTCATACATTAATTTTTTCAATTTTCAGCTTTCCTTGGAGCCATCCACCTTTGGGAGTCAACCATCACGATCCGAACAACATCTCAATGCACTCAACTCGCGAGGATAGCAGCAACGCGGCGATCATCTGCAAAACGTTCGGAAAAGATGCTGAAAGACGCACGCTGGATTTGAACCGATCAATAATGGATGGTCGCTCTATACCGACCGTTTGTTTAGAAGCTCAAAGCGGCGATGGTGAATGAGTTGTGGCACATCATACTGAAGTTTCGACAAGATTGGAGTGAATTTGAGAGGACAAAAGAAGAATTGGGTTGCGAGAAAATTGTTGCAGTGCTCAGTAATGAGAAAAAGCAACGACAACGCTTCAAAATTCCCCACTGTGTGCTGAAATGGATTGCTTCAGTGATGTGATTCGCAACATAAAACAAATTTCATAAGTTAATTTTTTCAATTTTCAGTTTCCTTCGAGCCAACAATTACAAGCCCAACAACATCTCAATGAACTCAACGTCGCAAACAACAAGGCGATTCAACTGCAAGAGTTCCGAGAAGATGCTAAACGATGACAAATGTGATGCTGGAGATTGGAAAAAGCCTGACAAGGCTAGAAATGTGATAAAAATCAGGTTTTGCATTTTCAAAACGGAGTTATCAAAAATCAATGATTTCAGCGACATCTCAAAGTGCTCAAAAATAGAACACCAAGAATTGACAGAACCGCAATGTTAAGAAAAAAGAAACTGGATATAACCTCATGAACGACATATTTGAATACAGAAGTTGAATTTGGTGATGCGTCGGCGATTCCAGAACTTTTGGACTGATTATGCAAGAAGATCGGTTCAATGAACTTGCAGTTGTCAAAATTCGCAGAATAATGAAAAGACCTTTGGAGGCGATTGTGAAGGATTTTTAGCACATCATACTGAAGTTTGGACAGAATTGGAGTGAATGTGAGAAAGCAAAAGGAGCATTGGGTTGCGAGAAATGTGTTGAAATGCTCAGGAATGAGAATAGTGGGTTTTTTTTGGATTAAAAATATTTTTCAATTAATTTTCAATTTCCAGGAATACCTTAAAAGCAACGACATCGGCAACAACGACAACAATTCAAAATGCCCAAATGTGTGCTGAAATGGATTGCTTCAACTATGGGTTTCCTATAAAAAACAAATTTCATAAATTAATTTTTTCAATTTTCAGCTTTCCTTGGAGCCATCCACCTTTGGGAGTCAACCATCACGATCCGAACAACATCTCAATGCACTCAACTCGCGAGGATGGCAGCAACGCGGCGATCATCTGCAAAACGTTCGGAAAAGATGCTGAAAGACGAGGAATGGCACGCTGGATTTGAACGTGCATTCAACGCTTTGAGGAGGACGTCAAAAATCGAAGCTGTGATCTGCAAAGGTTTCGGAGAGAATGCGGAGAGATGGTAGATGTTGTCTTGGTTTCGAGTCGATGAAACATGGATTTGTGCTGATACCGACCGTTTGTTTAGAAGCTCAAACCTTGATATTACATTTTTCTATTTCCAGGAATACCTGAAAAGCAACACCATCAGCAACATCGACCACACTCTTCAAAATGCCCAAATGTGTGCTGAATATTGCTTCAGCGATGTGGTTTGCAACATAAACAAATTTCATAAATTAATGTTTTCAATTTTCAGTTTCGTCTAACATCTTGTGGACGTCAGCAAGAGCCCAACAACATCTCAATGAACTCAACATGGCAAACAATCCGGCGATCAACTGCAAAACGTTCCGAGAAGATGCTGAACCATGACCAATGTTATGCTGGAGATTGGAAAAAGCCTGACAAGGCTAGAAATGTGATAAAAATCAGGTTTTGCATTACAAAACGGAGTTATCACAAATCAATGATTTCAGCGACATCTCAAAGTGCTCAAAAATAGAACAACAAGAATTGACAGAACCTTCCAAATTTTAGTTCCAATTAATTTCAAATCACCGACAGCGGCTGAAAGCCATGCTGAAACCATTAATGATTTGTGGGTTAATCAATCGTGTTTTTTTCATGATGATCTTTAATTTCAGCTACTTTCGAACTTCATGCACGACATATTTGAATACATAAGTTGGATTTGGTGATGCTTCAGCGATTCCAGCAATTTTGGGCTGATCATGCAAGAATATCGATTCAATGAATGCAGTTGCCACAGCTGTATCAAAATTCGCAGAAGAATGAGACCGAGAGACCGATTTTGGAGGCGATGGTGATGGTGAAGGAGTTTTAGCCCATCATACTGCAGTTTGGACAGGATTGGAGTGAATTTGAGAGAACAAAAGTGGCGTTGGGAGCAAAAGGAGCATCAAAAGGAACGAGGTGCAGAACCAGGAGATTTCCAAAAATGAACAATGTGATTCAAACACCAAAATTGAAGAATCGAATCAACGGCCGCATCAATCGATATGTAATGGGGATGAAACCACAATGGAAATCACCGACAGCTGTTGAAAGCCATCCTGAAACCATTAATGATTGGTGGGTTAATCAATGGTGTTTTTTTCATGATGATCTCTAATTTCAGCTACTTTCGAACTTCATGCACGACATATTTGAATAAATAAGTTGGATTTGGTGATTCGTCAGCGATTCCAGCAATTTTGGACTGATGATGCAAGAATACCGATTCAACAAACTTGCAGTTTTAACAGCTGTAACAAAATTCGCAGAAGAATGAAGACACCGATTTTGGAAGCGATGGTGAAGGATTTTTAGCACATCATACTGAAGTTTGGACAGGATTGGAGTGAATGTGAGAAAGCAAAAGGCGCATTGGGAGCAAAAGGAGCATCAAAAGGAACGAGGTGCAGAACCAGGTAAATATTTATATTCAAAAAAAAATTAGATTTCGAAAAAAATGAATATCGTCAATTTTTCATTTCGTTTAAAACAGCAAAATTTTCAAAATTCCAATTTTAACTTCGAAAATATTTAAAATTGTTCAATTTTTATTAATCTTGGATACTTTCAGGCTTTCAACACCACTCAACCAACAACGAGAAAAGAACGAAAAGACTCGAATGAACATAGCTAATGGATTCGTAGGAACAATATATGCGATAGTCGAGCAAACGTAACGGATCTCCCATTTCCTCCGCGACATTTACGCCTAATGATCGCCGCGTGTACTGCACAGGGAACTATTCGAATCTATGAAGCGGTTGATGTGATGGATTGCGGGAATTGGTCACTGGTTCATGAGTATCAGGCTCTTCACACGAGATGTGGATATATCACGTGGTCGCATTCGAGATTGCACAGGCCATTGATTGCGGTTGGATCGGATGAGAAGAAGAGCAAGAGAACGGAGAGAATTGTGATTTATGAGAATGTTGATGGTGTTAGGTAAGGGGTTTTCAATGATTTTACAGGCTTTTGAAGCTGAAAATCTGAAAACAAGGGATTTCAGCTTAAAAATGATGTAAGATTCGTAGAAAAATATGGATTTTTGATTAAGCTATGAAATTTTTTGATTTTCAGAATTTTGAATGTCCAAATTTCAAATAGCTGTAACATTCCTTGATTTTTTTCAAATTTCAAGATTTTTACAGCATTTTGAAGTTGAAAATCTGAAAACTTGGGATTTAAGCTTCAAAATGATGTAAGAATAGTACAAAAATATGGATTTTTGAAAATATTACGGAATTTTTAGATTTTCAAAGTTTTGAATGTCCAAATTTCAAATTTTTGTTACTTTTCTTGTTTTTTTTTTTCAAATTTATAGCTTTTACAGCATTTTGAATATGAAGTTCTAAATTTTTAGATTTTCAGCTTCAAAATCGGTAAACGTTTTGAAATTGAAAAAAGTCAAGAAAGGCTGCAGCCATTTGAAATCTGGGGCAAGAGCAAAATTTTCAAATTTCAATTTTAACCTCGAAAATATTTAAAATAGTTCAATTTTTATTAATTTTCGATCCTTTCAGGCCTTCAACACCACCCAGCCAACACGAAGGGATGGAACCGCAATTGGAAAATATCCAGGTGAGGATTTATTTTTAAAAAATTGGAATTTTGAAAAAAAACGTGCTTTTTTCGAAAAAATTTCAATTGAAAAAAACGAAATCTCATTTTCAGATCCAATTTTTTGTTATAGGCGGCCGAACGCTATCGCCAATTTTTTATTACGTTGAAAACAGCAAATTTTTCAAAATTCCAATTTTAACCTCGAAAATATTTAAAATAGTTCAATTTTTATTAATTTTCGATCCTTTCAGGCCTTCAACACCACCCAGCCAACACGAAGGGATGGAACCGCAATTGGAAAATATCCAGGTGAGGATTTATTTTTGAAAAAAAACGTGCTTTTTTCGAAAAAATTTCAATTGAAAAAAACGAAATCTCATTTTCAGATCCAATTTTTTGTTATAGGCGGCCGAAGGCTATCGCCAATTTTTTATTACGTTGAAAACAGCAAATTTTTCAAAATTCCAATTTTAACCTCGAAAATATTTAAAATAGTTCAATTTTTATTAATTTTCGATCCTTTCAGGCCTTCAACACCACCCAGCCAACACGAAGGGATGGAACCGCAATTGGAAAATATCCAGGTGAGGATTTATTTTTAAAAAATTGGAATTTTGAAAAAAAACGTGCTTTTTTCGAAAAAATTTCAATTGAAAAAAACGAAATCTCATTTTCAGATCCAATTTTTTGTTATAGGCGGCCGAAGGCTATCGCCAATTTTTTATTACGTTGAAAACAGCAAAATTTTTCAAAATTCCAATTTTAACCTCGAAGATGTTTAAAATGTTCAATTTTTATTGATTTTGGATACTTTCAGGCCTTCAACACCACCCAGCCAACACGAAGGGATGGAACCGCAATTGGCAATAGGATATTTTCAAGCAGATTGCTCTACCATTTCAACGATAGCGGATGCTTGATTGTGCTTATCGATGCCAGAGTTAGAAATGAATTGGGGTGTTGTCGAGATTCCCGAGTTTGTTTTGATCGGTTAGTGATTAAAAATTTAGATAGAAAGCAGTTAAATTGAGAAATTTACAGATCGATCGGACACCAACAGCTTCGATGAAATAGATCGAAGAAAAACCGGCGCCGGTCTAAATTGTTTTTTATTTCTTTTTAATTTGTTGGGAAGCCCCTTGTAAGGCTGCCCTAGACGGAGTTCGAGGAGATTTTAGAAGTTGTTCTCTTGTGATATACTTCGATTCTGTCTAGATCATTCTGATGTGAAATAAAGTTGAGAAGGGGGCTTCTCACCACAACCAGGGAATTCGAAACCAAAACGAGTCGATGGGGATTAATTTCTCGATTGATGGCCCTGAGGTTTCGTTAACCCGAACTGATACCGAATTGAAAATTAAGACATGACTTGTTTCCAATCGTGGAATGTTGAGAAGCTCCCTTCTCAACTTCATTATTAACAGAGGGGTTCTGAAGGATTCTGGAACGTTCTTATCGTCTACTAGGATTTTTCAGAAATTAGTAAGTCCGTTCCAATCTCTGACATTCAAAAAACCCAGCTGCCGGAAGCTTCCCAACGCTACGAACGGAAAAAAAAGAAGAATAACAAAAATTATTAATTATCCCTCAGCAACTCTTTTTCGATTAAGCCGTGATGGTGTGACGTTGGCGGGGTGGTGTTGGTGTTTTGCTGTTTTCAACGTAATAAAAAATTGGCGCTAGCCTTCGGCCGCCTATAACAAAAAATTGGAATGAGATTTCGTTTTTTTCAATTGAAATTTTTTCGAAAAAAGCACGTTTTTTTCAAAATTCCAATTTTTTCAAAATAATTCCTCACCTGGATCTATATCCATTGCGGTTCCATGATATTTTCCAATTGCGGTTCCATCCCTTCGTGTTGGCTGGGTGGTGTTGAAGGCCTGAAAGTATCCAAAATCAATAAAAATTGAACATTTTAAACATCTTCGAGGTTAAAATTGGAATTTTGAAAAATTTTGCTGTTTTCAACGTAATAAAAAATTGGCGATAGCCTTCGGCCGCCTATAACAAAAAATTGGATCTGAAAATGAGATTTCGTTTTTTTTCAATTGAAATTTTTTCGAAAAAAGCACGTTTTTTTCAAAATAATTCCTCACCTGGATCTATATCCATTGCGGTTCCATCCCTTCGTGTTGGCTGGGTGGTGTTGAAGGCCTGAAAGGATCGAAAATTAATAAAAATTGAACTATTTTAAATATTTTCGAGGTTAAAATTGGAATTTTGAAAAATTTGCTGTTTTCAACGTAATAAAAAATTGGCGATAGCCTTCGGCCGCCTATAACAAAAAATTGGATCTGAAAATGAGATTTCGTTTTTTTCAATTGAAATTTTTTCGAAAAAAGCACGTTTTTTTTCAAAATTCCAATTTTTTAAAAATAAATCCTCACCTGGATATTTTCCAATTGCGGTTCCATCCCTTCGTGTTGGCTGGGTGGTGTTGAAGGCCTGAAAGGATCGAAAATTAATAAAAATTGAACTATTTTAAATATTTTCGAGGTTAAAATTGGAATTTTGAAAAATTTGCTGTTTTCAACGTAATAAAAAATTGGCGATAGCCTTCGGCCGCCTATAACAAAAAATTGGATCTGAAAATGAGATTTCGTTTTTTTCAATTGAAATTTTTTAAATATTTTCGAGGTTAAAATTGAAATTTGAAAATTTTGCTCTTGCCCCAGATTTCAAATGGCTGCAGCCTTTCTTGACTTTTTTCAATTTCAAAACGTTTACCGATTTTGAAGCTGAAAATCTAAAAATTTAGAACTTCATATTCAAAATGCTGTAAAAGCTATAAATTTGAAAAAAAAAAACAAGAAAAGTAACAAAAATTTGAAATTTGGACATTCAAAACTTTGAAAATCTAAAAATTCCGTAATATTTTCAAAAATCCATATTTTTGTACTATTCTTACATCATTTTGAAGCTTAAATCCCAAGTTTTCAGATTTTCAACTTCAAAATGCTGTAAAAATCTTGAAATTTGAAAAAAATCAAGGAATGTTACAGCTATTTGAAATTTGGACATTCAAAATTCTGAAAATCAAAAAATTTCATAGCTTAATCAAAAATCCATATTTTTCTACGAATCTTACATCATTTTTAAGCTGAAATCCCTTGTTTTCAGATTTTCAGCTTCAAAAGCCTGTAAAATCATTGAAAACCCCTTACCTAACACCATCAACATTCTCATAAATCACAATTCTCTCCGTTCTCTTGCTCTTCTTCTCATCCGATCCAATCCGCAATCAATGGCCTGTGCAATCTCGAATGCGACCACGTGATATATCCACATCTCGTGTGAAGAGCCTGATACTCATGAACCAGTGACCAATTCCCGCAATCCATCACATCAACCGCTTCATAGATTCGAATAGTTCCCTGTGCAGTACACGCGGCGATCATTAGGCGTAAATGTCGCGGAGGAAATGGGAGATCCGTTACGTTTGCTCGACTATCGCATATATTGTTCCTACGAATCCATTAGCTATGTTCATTCGAGTCTTTTCGTTCTTTTCTCGTTGTTGGTTGAGTGGTGTTGAAAGCCTGAAAGTATCCAAGATTAATAAAAATTGAACAATTTTAAATATTTTCGAAGTTAAAATTGGAATTTTGAAAATTTTGCTGTTTTAAACGAAATGAAAAATTGACGATATTCATTTTTTTCGAAATCTAATTTTTTTTTGAATATAAATATTTACCTGGTTCTGCACCTCGTTCCTTTTGATGCTCCTTTTGCTCCCAATGCGCCTTTTGCTTTCTCACATTCACTCCAATCCTGTCCAAACTTCAGTATGATGTGCTAAAAATCCTTCACCATCGCTTCCAAAATCGGTGTCTTCATTCTTCTGCGAATTTTGTTACAGCTGTTAAAACTGCAAGTTTGTTGAATCGGTATTCTTGCATCATCAGTCCAAAATTGCTGGAATCGCTGACGAATCACCAAATCCAACTTATTTATTCAAATATGTCGTGCATGAAGTTCGAAAGTAGCTGAAATTAGAGATCATCATGAAAAAAACACCATTGATTAACCCACCAATCATTAATGGTTTCAGCATGGCTTTCAACAGCTGTCGGTGATTTCCATTGTGGTTTCATCCCCATTACATATCGATTGATGCGGCCGTTGATTCGATTCTTCAATTTTGGTGTTTGAATCACATTGTTCATTTTTGGAAATCTCCTGGTTCTGCACCTCGTTCCTTTTGATGCTCCTTTTGCTCCCAACGCCACTTTTGTTCTCTCAAATTCACTCCAATCCTGTCCAAACTGCAGTATGATGGGCTAAAACTCCTTCACCATCACCATCGCCTCCAAAATCGGTCTCTCGGTCTCATTCTTCTGCGAATTTTGATACAGCTGTGGCAACTGCATTCATTGAATCGATATTCTTGCATGATCAGCCCAAAATTGCTGGAATCGCTGAAGCATCACCAAATCCAACTTATGTATTCAAATATGTCGTGCATGAAGTTCGAAAGTAGCTGAAATTAAAGATCATCATGAAAAAAACACGATTGATTAACCCACAAATCATTAATGGTTTCAGCATGGCTTTCAGCCGCTGTCGGTGATTTGAAATTGATTGGAACTAAAATTTGGAAGGTTCTGTCAATTCTTGTTGTTCTATTTTTGAGCACTTTGAGATGTCGCTGAAATCATTGATTTGTGATAACTCCGTTTTGTAATGCAAAACCTGATTTTTATCACATTTCTAGCCTTGTCAGGCTTTTTCCAATCTCCAGCATAACATTGGTCATGGTTCAGCATCTTCTCGGAACGTTTTGCAGTTGATCGCCGGATTGTTTGCCATGTTGAGTTCATTGAGATGTTGTTGGGCTCTTGCTGACGTCCACAAGATGTTAGACGAAACTGAAAATTGAAAACATTAATTTATGAAATTTGTTTATGTTGCAAACCACATCGCTGAAGCAATATTCAGCACACATTTGGGCATTTTGAAGAGTGTGGTCGATGTTGCTGATGGTGTTGCTTTTCAGGTATTCCTGGAAATAGAAAAATGTAATATCAAGGTTTGAGCTTCTAAACAAACGGTCGGTATCAGCACAAATCCATGTTTCATCGACTCGAAACCAAGACAACATCTACCATCTCTCCGCATTCTCTCCGAAACCTTTGCAGATCACAGCTTCGATTTTTGACGTCCTCCTCAAAGCGTTGAATGCACGTTCAAATCCAGCGTGCCATTCCTCGTCTTTCAGCATCTTTTCCGAACGTTTTGCAGATGATCGCCGCGTTGCTGCCATCCTCGCGAGTTGAGTGCATTGAGATGTTGTTCGGATCGTGATGGTTGACTCCCAAAGGTGGATGGCTCCAAGGAAAGCTGAAAATTGAAAAAATTAATTTATGAAATTTGTTTTTTATAGGAAACCCATAGTTGAAGCAATCCATTTCAGCACACATTTGGGCATTTTGAATTGTTGTCGTTGTTGCCGATGTCGTTGCTTTTAAGGTATTCCTGGAAATTGAAAATTAATTGAAAAATATTTTTAATCCAAAAAAAACCCACTATTCTCATTCCTGAGCATTTCAACACATTTCTCGCAACCCAATGCTCCTTTTGCTTTCTCACATTCACTCCAATTCTGTCCAAACTTCAGTATGATGTGCTAAAAATCCTTCACAATCGCCTCCAAAGGTCTTTTCATTATTCTGCGAATTTTGACAACTGCAAGTTCATTGAACCGATCTTCTTGCATAATCAGTCCAAAAGTTCTGGAATCGCCGACGCATCACCAAATTCAACTTCTGTATTCAAATATGTCGTTCATGAGGTTATATCCAGTTTCTTTTTCCTTAAAATTGCGGTTCTGTCAATTCTTGTTGTTCTATTTTTGAGCACTTTGAGATGTCGCTGAAATCATTGATTTTTGATAACTCCGTTTTGTAATGCAAAACCTGATTTTTATCACATATTTAGCCTTGTCCGGTTTCTTTCCAATCTCCAGCATTAAATTTGTCATCGTTCAGCATCTTCTCGGAACTCTTGCAGTTGAATCGCCTGGTTGTTTGCGAAGCAATATTCAGCACACATTTGGGCATTTTGAAGAGTGTGGTCGCTGTTGCTGATGGTGTTGCTTTTCAGGTATTCCTGGAAATAGAAAAATGTTATATCAAGGTTTGAGCTTCTAAACAAACGGTCGGTATCAGCACAAATCCATGTTTCATCGACTCGAAACCAGGACAACATCCATCATCTCTCCGAAACCTTTGCAGATCACAGCTTCTATCTTTGATGTCCTCCTCAAAGCGTTTAATGCACTGAGATGTGACTGCGTTCCTGACCTTTTGGAAACTTGAGCAATACTGAAAATGAAATATTGATTGAATGGAAGTGTCATGTGAAGCCTCCTTCTTACAACTATCCATCAACTCTCCATCTGTTCAAATCCAGCGTGCAATTCCTCGTCTTTCAGCATCTTTTCCGAACGTTTTGCATGTGATCGTCGTGTTGTTTTCCATCCCCGCGCGTTGAGTGCATTGAGATGTTGTTGGGCTCGTGATTGTTGGCTCCAAGGAAACTGAAAATTGAAAAAATTAATATATGAAATTTGTTATGTTGCAAACCCCATCGCTGAAATAATCGCATTTTGAATCCTTGAATGTGCACATCAGCTTACGTTTTCCATTTGTGAATTGGTAGATTGTAAATCCTACCCATAAGTTATTGCAGACACCGTTGATTGAGCTGAAATTTGGAAAATTCATTCATAAATGAGAAATTAATGTTAAAAACCCCATTGCGAATCCGATCCTATTCTCGTTCAGTATCCGTCCAATAATTCGAAACAACTGTTGTTGGATTGTTGAGCCCATTGAGATGTCGTTGACCTTATGGAAACTTGGGTAATACTGAAAATTAAATATTGATTGAACATCGAGGTTTTGAGCTTCTAAACAAACGGTCGATATAGAGCAACCATCCATTATTGATCGGTTCAAATCCAGCGTGCGTCTTTCAGCATCTTTTCCGAAAGTTTTGCAGGTGATCGTCGTGTTATTTTCCATCCCCGCGCGTTGAGTGCATTGCGATGTTGTTCGGATCGTGATGCTTGACTCCCAAAGGTGGATGGCTCCAAGGAAAGCTGAAAATTGAAAAAATTAATGTATGAAATCTGTTTTTTTGTTGGAAAACCATCGTTGAAACAATCCATTTCAGCATACGATTGGGCATTTTGAAGTGTTGTCGTTGGTGGTTGGTTCTCAGACATTCCTGGAAACGAGAAATTGATTAAACGCCTAGAACTCATGATTTCAAACAAATTGTGCAGTGCTGCTCCTCTGCTCATTGTGCGTTGAAGTCGAATTTGTTGATCTTCAGCAAAACTGTAATCAAAAAATTTATTCATCCTCAAATTTTTGCAATTTCAAACAAATTTCGTCCAGCACCGCTCCGTGTTGCTCTGCTCGTTTCTGTGCAAGTTGAGCTGTTGTTGACTGCTGAAATCAATAAATTCGATTTATTTTAAATAAATTGTTTTTTCAATAATCAAACCAAAATTTTGCTATGCAATTTCAACCATTGTCCATTTGTTGTGATGTCGATTGATTTGTCCCATTGATTATGGAAAAAGTTAAAATTATTAGAATATTCTGTTTTTTTTTTAAATATTTCAAACACCCCAAACAAAATTAGAACGGTTGATTGGAGAAAGAAGAGGACGTTGCCCGGAAACCTAGGTTTATAGTCTGCGTGCTGCCTCCGTCCCAAGTTATGGAATTCATCAGGATACCCCTGACTCTACCTTGAATTTCGATACCGCCACCAAGGGTTGCCTCATCTGATGCCCACGGCAGTGATACATCAGCGTGTTGGCGTCGGGCTCCTCCGTGTGCTCAGATACCTGACTGGGTAACAACGGCCGTTTTTGTTTACGACGGAAGAACCACGCCACCCATATCCAAGCTTGTCACGGAAACCCGGGACTTTACTTGCCGACTCTGCACTTAATCTGTCTCCTTCTCACCAACAGGACCGTTAACAATATCTTCGCGATTCGACTCCCCGTTCGGAAACGAGTCGGCCCAATTCATACTCTGAATTGGTGCACCGCGGTCTATCATTCCGAAGAATGAAACCCCGTGTTAGGAGGAGCGGCTCTGTCATTTTGCACTTTTTTCATTGGCATCGACATACGGGAACCTGGTAGACAGACAATCTACTCTCAAGCCCCAAGCGAAGAGGATCACTACCTCCGAGATACTGTTGACGTTCAAGAGGTATAGAGAAAGAACCTTAGCATTGAAATTGGGGGGAATTTTGACTAGATCTCACAATCTCCGCCCGGTTGTCTAATTTTGTAGGGGGTGTTTTTCGAATAAATTTTAATATAAACTCACGCTCATCAATTGAAACCCTATTTTTTGTTGTTTGCTGACCCTGCACATACTACTTGCCCTTGTTAGTTTTGACTGAAAATTTCAAACTTTAAATTTTAAAATATTTTGCAAAAAAATGAGGAGAAATGAGTTAAGAGCAATAACATTCAAGAACGATTAAAATACCAAATCCAGAAAGTTCCAAGGTCCCATGATACTGACATTTCCCCTTTAGTAGGCCACTCTTATCGCCACCCGCAAAACTTCAATTTTTGTTTTTCATTTCTTTAAAAGACCCAATAACTTTAAAAATCACTAGATTTTTTAATTTTTTGAAGACAAAGTTATGTGATTGACTAAACTCCGGAGGAAACAAAACGGCGGAACAATGAAAATAGATTAAAAGAGAACAACTAGAATCTGAGCATTAAAACGTGTTTTTCATAGATTGCACCCAGTTCCGTGGAGCACGTTTGCCGTTCGATTCAACTATAAAAAGTTTCCGGCGAAAAGTGAGATTTTCAAACGAAGTCATGTCTTTTTCCGGATTTTAAATGTGCCTGGATGCACTCCAAACATGAAAAATGACCATAGTGAGGAAACATTCAAACACTGACAATTTCGATCATACCATCTGAAGATTTAAGTGGATCTTACTCAATTTTCAGAAAAATCTGAGTGTTTCAAAAATAAATCCCTGTCCAAGCATTACATCTTTTGATTTTTCATTCTTCATCCGAAAAATTGGTGTAGAAAATCGTCGGTAGATCGTTAACTAGTCCGCATGGGTTAATTAGGTGACGAAACGAGAAAAATTCAAGTTTTTATTGTCAAGTTGAAAATTCCTCAAAATCGCAAAAAGCAAAAATTGGCCGTAGTTTTCCTGTATTTCGCACAAACAGTGAAGAGAGCTGGGTGAAACGATTAAAAATACAAATATGAATAGAATGACCAATCCAGCAAAAGTTTTCTCATTTACATAAATAACCGACTGGAAAAATGCACCCGCTTAATTTCTTGACCTTCTATCAGTTTCAATGGTAGGAATTCACAACGAAACCTCAATTAACAACCTTCGCATCTATTCCAGTCTACAGCAGATGATAAAAGATCTTGCAGTTTGAAAAAATAAAGCAATCCAATTGTAGATTTAGTTATTTGCAGAATTGAAGATGAAATCAATCAATAAACTTGCTGCTGATTCTTGATACCGCCCATTAGCTTCACAAATTCGAGGTCAACATTGATAGCCGACTTCTGATAAATCTTCTCGAAAATTCACCCACAAACTTCTTATCCATTTTTTCGTAACGTATCTAAGCTTGCAGTCGGAAAAATTGTAGTTTGATGCAGTCGGTCGAAGGGAAAACATTGCAATTTGCTGACCACTTCTTCTTCGCCATGAATCTCATGTCTATTTCAGAAATCTCGAAAAGCAATTTAGCTAACAAAAAATTCAAAGAAATTGACCGCAACTTTGAAATAAATTGAAGAAAATGAGCAAAAAACGTGGTGCCACCACGCCGATCGATAACGCGAATAAACACTAGCATTTCCATCATTCCCACTTTTGTCTGTATTGCTTTTGATCCTTAGAATCCTATAAATCGTTGTATTTCGACTATATATCTCAAAAATCGCCTAATTGTTCGTTTTCATCTGATCCCAGCTGAACAAGCTACTTGTTCCAGCTAATAACTTCTGATAACCTCTTGCTTATGCCATGCTTCTTTTGTTGTTGCTTTCTCATTCCCCAAAAATTAAATTAAAAACAAAAAACATATATTTCGAGAATCTTTCATCTCGACGCGCTTTGCAGCCTTTTTCGACAACCACAATAAAATAATTCTTAATTCGCAGCGCTGAAAATGTACAAAACGACTTAAAATCAAAAAAGATAAAAAGCTCCCCAAGACCCCTAAACAAAAGAAAAAATGATGACAAATATCCTGAAAACGTCACTCACAAAAAACGCTTTGCGACCGCAAACGCGCATAAAAAATCAACAAAACAAGGAGGCGAACGGTTGAAGAAAAAAAACTAGGTCAACTCGCGCGCAATGAAAAACAAGTGGCCACAAACTTGGGAAACATCAAAAAGAATACTTAAAATTGAAAATTGAAATATCTAACAATTTCTTCACCATGAATCATGTACAAATATCAAATGTAACGAGTGGAAGTTGAACAAGCGATTGAACTAGCAAATCAATTCGAAAAAATTGAGAAAAGATTGAAATAAGTCGAAGAAAAGTAACGAAAAACATGGTGACACAATGCGGAGCAATAACGTGAATAAAGACGCATTTTTAAATTATCAAAACTTACGAAAAGGCTTAAAATCAAAAAATAAAAAGCTCCCCAAGACCCCTCAACAAAAGAAAAAAATGATGACAATACTCTGACATCATCACTCACAACAAACCGCTTTGCCACCGCAATGCGCACAAAAAATCAACAAAACAACGAGACGAACGGTTGAAGAAACAAGAAACTAGGTCAACTCGCGCGCACAACAAAAAACAAAACAACTAGAGTCTACTCTCCCTCCCACTTTTCTTCGAATGATAAAAAAAACAAGTCTAGGAAGGAAAAAACCGTTTACTGAACCGAATTTTTTTAAAAATTAAATAAACACACGTGTTCGAGGTTCACGTAAACAAAAAAAACAAAAATTACATTCTTGTTTGCAGAAAAATGCAAAAAAAAAACGATTACAAATTCAAAAAATACCGCGCAAAAATATACAGTAGTTTAAAGGTGCATATTGGCGTTCGTGCCGAAACCCAACATACGTATTACGGGGTGTCCCTTTGATTACTGTAATTTTTAATTAAAAATGCACTTTTTCGAATTTTTTTTTCGAAAATTGTGAAATTCTGAGATATGAGAAGGGAGAGAAGACAATTCAACACATTTTCTTTAAGGCGAATCTATTTGAAATGCAATTTAAAAAAAAATCTATTATATTATTTGCGAAAATCTTTTAATCAAGACAATTTTTCCATTTTTCGTGGAAAAAACTCGAAAATAAATAAAAATCTTAGTGGATGGGGAAAATTTTTAAAAAACCCTCTCAATTTTTGAATTTCAATCTTCTTATTTTTGCTCATCTAAAAATTCTAAATTTATTCGTATTATAGCACCATTCCTCGATATGTGCACACATTCAAAAGAAGAAGAAAAAAAACGAAAGAGATATCACAAAAAAAGAAGAGAATAAAGGAGAACAATCCATTTGACACGAATTATAATTTCTAAAAAGTTACAGAAAAAAAAACGGGAAAAGCCTAGCATAAAAATTTTAATCGATTCAAATATGTTACCTGTATTCAACAAGAAATACTAATTTAGAATCAGGGAAAACGGGAAAACGGGCAAGAAAAAGCAAAAGCAAAAATTTGTTTAATTAAATTCAAAAAATCACATAATTTGGCACCCATCTTGATCGGCTTTCTCTAAGGCATCTTCTGCGCAAACCACATCGTCGTATCTGGAAGAAATGCGGTTTTTTTCCAGAATTTCAGAAAAAACAACTGGTTTCTGGGATTACAATTTTAAAATATCAAAAATTTTTAAAAATCGAGTATTTAAAATGGCCTAGAAACCCAAATTGCATTTCTTCGGCCATTCTAATGTGGAAAATGACCAAATAAATGCAATCTGGGGTTCTAGGTCATATAGGGAAAAACGCAAAGATGACCTATAAACCCAGATTGTATTTTTTTGGCCATATTCAATTTTTTTTTAATTTTTATCGGTTTTCTTATTTTTTTAACTAGTTTTTTGCTATCAATTTGTAGATAATCATATTCTTTTTCATCTGCAACCCATTTCCGAGCTCTCCGGAGCCACCCCTCCAGTTTAAATAATTTTCAGCATAATTCTATGAATTCCTCACCTTCTAACCGCCCTATCAACTCGATCCACACTTCGACTCCTCTCTCGTCGGTTGACCGCCGCAAAACTTCCATTCACCACCGAACTACTCCCATTTCTCGCATTTCTCTCCAATTTCGGTTTTTCAGCACCTAAAAATTCCAGATTTTCACAAGAAAAAATGCTTATCGATAAGTATACTTCTCCGAAATTCCGGCTCCGCCCATTTCAAGTCTGCAATTCCAGCCATTTCCGCAATTATTGTCAAATGAGCGTCGAATGATTGGATAAGGCTTACGTAGCCGCAGCTGGAGAAAAAACGAGGTATTTTTAATTAAAAAAAAATGTTTCTCACCATTTCTCAACCGCCCATCTCGCCAATTCCGCACAAGCGTGGCGAATTCTTGCGAAATTCTTCTCGCCAACCTTTTTGATCAATTGCACATTTAGCTCTTGTCGTAGGCGTCGTTCGTCTCGACATAATAGGCAGATCTGAAACAGTTTCAGAATTGTTGACACTTTGTTTTGCAAAAAATCATATTTCCTCAGGTTTTGGATCAAAAAACAAGAGGCAATTCTTTTTAATTTAAAAAATATTTTAAATTTGCCTCAAAATTTTTAAAATGAAGGAAATTTCAAAATTTAAAATGGTAAAAGTATCTACATTTTAATGCGAATCGAATGAGACCAAAAGCATCAAACGGTATATTCAACTGAAATTTTAAATTGGCCTCAACATTTTCAAAATTGAGGAAAATTCAAAATTTAAAGTTTTATAAATATCTACATCGAAAAACTAATCGATTGATACCAAAATCATAACAATCCGTTTGCTAATTAACTTTTAAAATCTAAATTTCTAAAAAAAAAAAATTTTCGAATTTTTTAAAATTTAATTCTGGGAATTTTCTGCTAAAACTCCTAACAAGTCAAGGTACCGACCCTTGGAAATCATATTTCTTCGATTTTCAGATTTAATCTATAATTTTAATGTATGCATTGAAGTTAATGGATTAAATACTCGAAAAAAATACATAGTTCAATATCACATAATTTTGAAACCGAAATTTTAACAAAAAATCACAGACATTCAAGAAATCCTCTAGTGATTTTCAGCATTTTCATGCTCGAAACACCCTCCCACACCATCCCTCACTCACCAAAAAAATCCAATCAATCGCCGACGAATTAACAAACAACTGCAACATATACTCAATCTGCCGTCTACTCTCCGTATTCGCTTTCGACAACTTCTGTCCACCCAGATAATCCGCTCCCTGCCAATCACCTGCCAGACTCCCAATCTCCGACGACGACGTCGTTGGATCATCCGTCAACACCGACGGATTCCTCCGCACCGCGTACGATTTCTCCGTCTCAAACGTTTCGCCATTCTCCAGCTCGAGCAACACCTGCTCAATCGTCACTTCTTCATCATCGTCCACCAATTCTTTCAAATTCTTCAATTTTCGATAATCCCTCGTCAATTTCACCTTTTCCGTTGAAGTCGGCTGCGTTTCTATTACCGTACTTGCGTTCGAGAGGGTTTCAGAATTTTGAGCAACACCTGAAAAAATGAGTTTTCCACAACATTTTATAAACTATTTTGCAATTTATTAAACTTTTCAGAATTTCTTCACAAACCTCAAAAATTAACACATGAAAAGATATTTTCGAATTTTTTTCAATTCCAAAAACTTGAAATTTTCGTTAAATTTTTTACTGTTTCTAAAAAAATCGAAAAATCGTCGAAAAAATCAAAATTGTTGCAAAACTTAAACACGGTTATGCTGAATAATTTTCAAAAAATAAACATTTTTTCAGATTTTAGAGACCAAATCTTGTTTTTTAAAACCAGAAAAAAGCGAAACAATTAGAAAATCTAATAGAAAACGTTTTTTTTTCGAAAAATGTTCAAAAAATCGTTGAATCGACTTCAAAAGCATGTTTCTTCTGTAATTTCTGTTTAAAAAAAGTCAATATCCCATAAAGTAATATATTTTTATATGAAGAAAATCAGAATTTTGCCAAAAAAATCGACTAAATTCGGTCAATCCTCAAAAAATAAATAAATTGTGTTCTCCGCGTGAAGTACACAACTTCGTTGGAAAGTTCGGCCATTTGTCGGAACTTCGGCCTGACCGAGTTTTTGACATTATCCAACAAGATTGAACTTTTTATCGATTTTTTCAGGAAAATTTTTAAAATATTTAGAAATTTAGAAATCCTCTCAGAATAACTCATATAATTTCAAAATTTCAGATATTTAAGGTCGTCCAAAAATATCAGAAATATTGATTTTTGTAGTTTGTTTTCCAAACAAGAAAACACTGTTTCACAATTATCATAAAAAAATAACGACAATGTAAAAAATCAATAAGTTAGGCATAAGCAATTTTGAAAAACTATAGAAAACAGCGATTTTTCAAATATAAAATATCAAAATTTCTTTTATTTATGAGAAAATATGTTTTTTTTTAAATGAAAAGACCCAAAAATATCAAATAATTAAAAAATAATTTTAATCAAAAGAAAATCCCTGTTTCAGAATTAGGATTACAGTGTATCGGGTGTCGCTGACCACTAGTACGCATTTGTTAATTTCCGAATTTCTTTGCTAATTCTATACCATTTAAACTCTTTTAATCGTTAATTTTAGCCAATTACAAACATTTAAGAGTAAAAAAACATGAAAATTAAAAAAATACTCCCAATTCTTGAAATTTCAAAATTCCAATTTTCATTCCAACTCACATTTTTTTTTTCAAAATTTTCCTGAGAAAAATTAGGTGTTTTTTTTTAAAAATAACAAAATTCAAGCTTTTTTCTCGTTAAAAAAATCCCAGTTTCAAAAAATCCGCATAATTTAACCATTATTCCACTTTGACGTTCCTATTTCGACGGATGCCTTAGGAAAATGGAAAAAAGCGATAAATGTCAGGAAATCAATAAAAAAAAATTTTGAAACAGCAAGTTTTAGATGTAAATTGTTCAAGAAATTAAATTTCAATATAATTTCTTTAAAACCCCATATTTTCAAAAAATCACAAAAATATGCAACACCATGGGCAAAACCATATCAATTTCACAGAAATGCTGAAAAATTAGTAATAAGTTCTGAAACGGTAAATTTTTTGTTAAATTTGAAGAAACTGGGCAATTTTCTTTAGTCAGCTTGACCAAGTTTTATTTAAATCTAACAAAAAAAAATTTCCCGTTTCCGAATTTATTCTTTATTGTTTTTTAAATAATCCAATTTTCAAAAAATCACACAAAATTAAATCTGAGAAACTACGCGGGGGGAAAAATTTCAGAAAAAATGCGGAAAATAAATAACAAATTCTGAAACGGTAAATTTTTAAAATTTAACAAAAAAATGTCCCGTTTCAGAATTGATTATTTATTTTTCCGCATTTTTTGTGAAATTGTTGCGTCATCATAGTTCTTTTCCGGTTTTTATTTTTGTAATTTTTTGAAAATTGGATTTTTTAAAGACATTTTTAAAAATTTAATCCGACGTTTTTTTGGAATTTCTTAAAAAACTTCAAAAATCAATATTAAAAATTTGAAAAATAAAATTTTTCAAGAAATTCAAAAAAAAAAAACTCGTCGGATGAAATTTTGAAAAAATTTCTTTAAAAAATCCAATTTTCAAAAAATCACACAAAAAATAAAAAACGCAACAATTTCACAGAAATGCGGCAAAAAATAAATAATAAATTCTGAAACGGTAAATTTTCAAAATTTAACAAAAAAATTTCCCGTTTCAGAATTTATTATTTATTTTTCCACATTTCTGTGAAATTGGTGAGTGTGACGACTTGTGTTACTTTTTAGGCACATACGCTTTTGTGCGTTTTTTTTTGAAAATTCGATTTTTTAAAGACATTTTTCAAAATTCATCAAACATTTTTTTGAATAAAAGAAATTCCAAAGTTTTTCATTATTTTTTTTTGAAAAGCTTGATTTTAAAATAATTACTTACGATGCTGAAATCGTGAATTTCTTGAGTTTCATTATAATTTTAAGGAGAAAAAAAAATAATTTCAAAATCCAAATTCCCTCCCTACCATTCAAACTAGCGCTACTCTGACTGCTTCTCAAACTCCCGAGCTTCTTCTCAATCTGATGCACAAACTGCGCAGCAATCACCGGATACGGCCATTGAAATTGTGCGTGAAGACGCGTCAAGGCCAACGGAAAATCGTCAATCATATAGCAATTCTCATTCGCCGCCGCTTTTGGCTGAATGAGCACGTATTTCCGCCTAACTTCCAGAAAACTTGAGAGCTCGATTTGAAGCTCTGTGCAAAAGAACCCGAGATCCAAAATATAATAATTGTTGAGCAAATGCCAACAGTGCTCCTCGATTATTGCGTTCATTTTCAGTGCCAGGCGATTTGTCGAAGTCGGCGATGTCGCTGCTGATGCTGCTGCCGCTGGGAATTCGCTAGATGTTGCCTGGAAAAGTGTTTTTTCAGATGTTTTTATCTGAATCTAATTTTCTAAAGCTGAAAAACCGTGAAACGTGTTAAGCTCAAAAATTCTAAAAATTAATCAAATTTGAAACAGTAGTTGTTTTTTTTTAGAATTTTCAAAAAATTCGCGTTTTTTAAAAATAATTTCAAAATGAAACAAAAAATATTGAAATTTTCTTTAAAAATTGGATTTTTCAAAAAAAGTTTTAAATTTTAAATTTCTAGCTTTTTGATAGTTTTTAAAACAAAATTTCAAACTTTTCCAAATTTCAAAAAAATTCAAATTTTTAAAATTAAATTTCTTAAAAACATCATTTAAATCTAACAATGCTAACCAAATCGATCAATAATTTCAGAAATAATTTTTTAAACTGAAAAACTGTTAATTTTTTAGATACTTGGCTAGTTTAGCTGCTTTTTTGAACATGAGCTGACACAGGAAAGAAATTCAAATTTAAAAAAAATGAAAAAAATCAGAAAAATATATCTGGGATAAACCTTCTGGAAACACGTTAAATTCGAAAATTCTGAGAATTAATTAATCTTGAAACAGTATTTTTATAATTTTCAAACTTTCAAATTCTAACAAAAAATGTAAAAATACAATTTTCGACAAATTTAAAAATTTTGAAAATCCTATTTTTTCTTTAAAAACTCTGAAAAACCCATGTTCCACATTTATTTTTAGGAAAACAATAATTTTTCAATATTCCAACACATTTCCCCTTGAATTTCAAAATTTCAAGAAAAAATTCACAAAAAACATATTTTAAAACACGGTTTCAACGTTTTGGTTGAATTTTGTCAAAAAAACCAAAAATTGTTGAAATTAGCAATTAAATCTACTTTTAAATTTTTTTAACAATCTCTTTAAAAGCTTCGCTTTCCCTAAAACTAACCCTCGACAACGCATTCTTCGAGCTTCCCGTCGAATCCTTTCTCTGCGTCTCTTTCATCTCCGCATTCTGTGAGTGTCGAACTTTTGACAATCTTGCAGGACCTAAACTTATGTACAGATTTTTTCAAAATAAAAAAATTACGGTTACAAATTTAAAAAAAAATCTAAACTCCAATTTTGAATAATGTTTATCTTCACTTTAATTTTTAAGATCAGGTTTAACAAATTTTCATAATTCTAGAAAAAACATCTGAAAATTGAACGTTTTTTTTTCTTTTTGAAAAAAAAAGATTTTTCTACGAATTCTGAAAACTTAAAAATTGTCTGAAACAGACAATTTCTTTAGATTTTTTCAAAAATTAAAAAAAAATCGTGTTTTGGAGGAAATTCAATTTTTAACCAATTTTTCTCGAAAATTTTCAAATAATTCAAATAACACATATTTTTTGAAGTTTGTTTTTATTTCAAAAAATTTAGCAAATGATTACAATCATATTCCATCCATTTACAATAATTTTAAACTGATTAGAGTGTTAACACTCTGTTTTTTCATCATTTCCACGATTTTTTCAGTTTTCGGGTAGAAAAATGTGGGAAAAAGTCATTAAATACACATTACGCTGTTTATTAGTCCATTTACTGTTAAAAATGAGGTGTATATTTTCATTTTTCAATAGTATAAATTAATTATACGCTTTTTTGATTCATTTTTTTTATTTCTGTGCATTTGCGCGTAAAATTGTGCGCATTAGAACGGTGTTGTGTTTGCAGATTTATTTTTAAAACCAAATGTTCCATTCGATCGTAATACATTGATTAAAAAATATCAACAAAAAAATCGAACAAACCTCCCGCTTGAAACCTATTCACTCCCGGCTCATTCTCCCCATGCGACGATACTGTCGGCCGTCGAGAAATGGACGTTTTCGCACTGGGTGGCGGCGAAATCGTCGCGTCGATATCCTCGGCACCGATGGATTTCGCAAATCTCACCATTTCTCGAGCTATTGTGTACTTCTTCGCGACGAGTGCCGCTTTGATAAGACGGGCGGCTTGCTGCAAAAAATTATAATTCCCTGAATGTTTTTGTTGTTTTAATATTAAAAAAAAATTACTGTTTCAGAATTTTCACATAACTTATTAAAAACTACATATCCTTTTTCTTTTTTCACTGTATTTTCAGAAGTTTTTATTTTTAAAAATTGTTTTCAGTTTTTCAAATTTTTTCAAATTTGGTTTCAGTATTATATTGTCAAGATAACAATTTCTGGCCGCTCGTTTTGCGGAGTGTCGTTGGGAATTTACTCGCAACGCGACCGCTACGCGCAAGACCAACTGAGAAATTTGAATTTGAGCGCGTTGCGGTCGCGCTGCGAGTAAATTACCAACGACACTCCGCAAAACGAGCGGCCAGAAATTATTATCTTGACAATATAATACAAAAATATTCCCCAAACAAACTTTGAACTTTTTAACAAAATTTAGAATTTAAAAACAATTTTTCCAAAAAAAAATCCAGTTTCAGAAAAAAATGTTTTTTTAAAGAATATCTTCATAAATAATGATGTTTTCAATATCACTTGACATTTGATTTGTTTTCCAGTTAAACGCCAAAAAAACATTTTTTTAAGAAATTTAATTCGAAAAATCATTTTATTTTCAAAAATATTTAGTGTTACCTTTTTTCAAAATTTAAAAAAATACAGTTTCATCAAACTTTCTCCATAAAAACTCATTACAACAATGTTATTCCAGTTAGGGTTTTTTAAATGTTATTTTCCAAATTTCTCTTCCAAATTTCTTTTAAAAAATGAAATTTCAATTTTTTTTTGAAATTATCGGGAGCTTTATTTGAAAACATTTTTTTAGAATTGAACGATGAATTTACGGAGCTAATGAATGTACCTTAAATGAAAACAGACTTCATTCTCATTCTGAATATGTTTTTAAATTTCTTTAAAACCGCCTAGAAGCCGAGAAAATGAGGCTTCAAAACAATGGCCTAGAAAAAGTTGCGAAAACTAGTCCTCGGCCGCTATTACGTGAGGAATATAAAAATTTGAAAAGTCCAAAGTTAAAAATGGATTAATTTAAGAACTCCCATAAATGTTTGTAATGTAAAAATAATACGCATCGTAGGAAAAAGTTAGGCCACACTTTTTCTAGGCCATTGTTTTGAAACCCGTTTTCTCGGCTTCTAGGTGGTTTTAGAAAAATTTAAAAACATATTTGGAATGAGAATGAAGTCTATTTTCATTTAAGATACATTTATTGGATCTTTATAGTCCTCATTTAACAAAAAGAATACAGTTTCATCAAACTTTCTCCCCTAAAAACTGATTACAACAATAGTATTCCAGTGGACATTTCTTATTTATGATTTTCAGAATTTCTCTTCCAAATTCCATTTAAAAAGCTATAATTTTTATAATTCATAATTTCATTTATATTTAAACCTGATTTTTAGAAAATAATAGAATTATGTTATTCATCTTTTTAAAGAATGTATTTTCAATAACTTTTTCCAAAAACTCGAAAATTTTTTGAGAAAAAATGAATTCTTTAAAAAATTGTTTATTTTCAAAGAAAGAACCGCGGAAATTTAAAATTTTCAAAGCTTCATTTCAAAAACTTAAACCCAAAAAACGCCCTAAAACTTGTAATTTCACAAAATTGAAAATTTGAAATATATGCCCGAGGACTAGAGGGACTAGTTCTCCACAATTTGTGTTTCTAGGCCACCTGTTCCAAAATATCCTTTCTAATATATATTTTTTTCAAAAATTTCAGTCTGGAGCCCGAATCAAACTGTAATATTAAAAAAAGTCGTTTCGAAACAACAAAAAAATCCCAGTTTCAAAATTCCAAATATTTTTCAAAAAAATTTTTTCCGGCTATTGTGTACAAGTAATAGGTCTTTAAATTTCCAACAAAAAAAGAATAAAAATTGAAAATTTTGAAATCTGGCTAAAAATAAATAAATTTCAGAAATCCCTCAAAAAACCCTAAAAAAACCAACCTCCATACACTTTTCGGTACTTTCAAAATTCTGCAAAACAATCACATAACTCGCCGCATTCTCCAATTGTTCATTGTTCAGGCATTCCTAAGAAAATATCGTTTTTTTAAGGGAAAGACATGGTGCCGCTTCTTAAAGACATGGTGACACTTAATTATTTCTCTCAAAAAATGAGGACTTCAAATAAAACACCCTTTCTTTAAAACCAACCTCAAAAAGTGCCGTCGGACTTCCAGTAACATCAAAAAGCGTCGGCCACAACGCCAGCTCCGTCTTCCTTGCACAATGAGCAACCGTCTTCAAAAACTCCGGAAATTCGTGAATAAACGCGATACATCTAGGCAGAAGAGGATCAGGAATCGGTTCGCTGCTCGTCGCTTCTTCTTCCAACACCCCGTGGAGCAGCAGCTCCAAAGCGTGCGAGAAATGTGGAAGGGATCTGCAGGAGGCGGCGAGCTGCAAAACAACGTCGAAATATTTACACATTTTCCATTTAAAATTTTTGAAAATTTTCAATTTCGAAACTATATCATATCAGCATTTACCGCAATTCTTTATTTTTTTGAAATAAAATACAGAAACAGGGATTTTTTGTTGTTGGTAAATTTCCCAAAAAATGAATTTCTTAAAAATTGTTTGCAAAAATTTTAAGATCTAAAAAAATAGTTGTTTTTAATTAAAAAAATATAACGGTTTCAAGAATTATTGAAAAATTAGTTTCACAAAATTGGGTAGTCCTCACCGCTTTAACAAATTTTTCTTTAAAATTATATTTCGAAACAGTGAAAAATTAAATTAATAAATCTCAATTTTAAGGTATTTACAACTCATTTGATATTTTGCTAATTCTCATTTGATATTTTGCTAAATTTTCATATTTTGCTAATTTTTGAAACTATGGGACCCTCAGTTTTTGATCTTCTATATATCATTCGATAGGAAAAATCATTTTCTACAGGAATTCGTAAAATTTTCATACCGGATTGGGGGTTTTTCATTTGAAAATTATGAAAAACTAAATCTAATTTTCTATCTTCAACATTTTAATACTCAAAAAATTTTTTTTGCGTTTTGTTGTCAACAATAAAGTTGTAGAACTTAATTAGAGCTTTCGAATAATATACATATCTGCTCGTAGTTCGGAAAATGAGCAAAGTTATAGCTAGTCAAAGTTGTAAGACAAAACGGGGAGCTCCCCCCGAACGCCGGGACACTTCATCGTCTCTTAATACGATTCAAATACAAGGCTAAAAATATTATCCAAACAAACTTTGCATTATTCAACAAAATTTAGACTTAAAAACGATTTTTTCCAAAAAAAAAATCCAGTTTCAGAAAAAAATGTTTTTTTAAAGAATATCTTCATAAATAATGATAATTTCTATATCCATCAAAATTTGATTTGTTTTCCAGTTAAAAACCAAAAAATTAAAATCATTTTTAAGAAATTTAATTCAAAAAAAACATTTTAATTTCAAAAATATATATTTTTTCCAAAAACAACACCAAAAATTTAGGGTTTTTTTTTAATTAACAAAAAAATACAGTTTCATCAAACTTTCTCCCTAAAAACTGATTACAACAATAGTATTATAGTATGATGTTGTTTTTTATGGTGATTTTCAGAAATTTTCTTCTCAAATTCCAATTAAAAAGCTATAATTTTCCTTTAGATGAAATTTCAAGTCATTATTTTTTGAATTGGGAGCTTTATTTGAAAAAAGTCCAATTATTTTCAAAACAAAAATTTTCTGTTTCATAATTTCATTTATATTTGAACCTGATATTTCTTGTTAAAGAATTTATTTCCAATAACTTTTTTCAAAAACTGAAAAAATTTTTAGAAAAAAATGAGCCCTCCTTTAAATCATAATTTTCGAAATTCTAAAAAGTTTATACTGTTTCAGAATTTTCACATAACTTATTAAAAACTATACATATTACTGTTTCTGTTGTGAGTATATTTTCAACAATTTTTATTTCTAAAAATTATGTTTTCAGGTTTCCAAAATTTTTTAAAAAATTCCGCTTCAGCATTATATAATACAAAAATATTCCTGACACGAATTTTGAATTATTCCACGAAATTTAGAATTTTAAAAAATTGCTCAAAAAATCCAATTTTAGCGAAAAAATTTTTTTTTACATTCAGGTAGGGTCAAATTAAATGACACCCTGCCTTTAAGAATAACTTTTTGAAACTCTGTTTATTCAACCGTTGAAAAACTGCAATTTTTGCCATAAATATTAAATTAAATAAAAACTGCTTACACCTTAAGAAACTCAACAAAATTCTAATACCGAAACAGTAAAATTTAAAAAAAAACCATATTTTAAAAAATATTAAAAATTATTTTTAAAAAATGCAGATTAAATTAGTTCCACGATTTTCCTACCATTTTTATTTTAATCATTTTCTAGCGAAATTCGCTTCTTCTTCAAAATAAGGGGAAAAATAATATTTTATATTAAAAATAGACTGAATTTTTGTTTTTTGCTTCATGAAACACAGAATATTGAAAATCAACAACCGAAATGTGTATTGAAACAGTAAAAAAAATACATTTTGAAAAAAAAAATCGATTTTATGAAAACTTCCAATTTTGAAACTTTTCAGTTAGTAATAAAAATCCAATCTAAAAAAAATTAAAATTAACCACAATTTTTTCAGGATTTCAAGTTCCCAAAATATAGATTTTTTGAATTTAAACCAGAAAAAAAGACTAACAGGAATGATAATTTCAATTAAAATTTTAAATTAAAAAATCTTGAAACAGTGAAAATTTTAACAACAAAAAACCAAAAGTGAACATTTTGAGAATGACATCTATATTTTTCTATTAATTAGCTATAACTACTTTCAGAGTATGAATGCCCATCAATTGAATCACTTCTCTGATGTTTATTTTTGAGAAAATAAAGTTCTGAAACAGCAAAAAAAAAAGAAAAAAATACACATTTTTTGAAAATCACACTAAAACCATTTTTCTGTTCAAGAATCTCACAAAAAATCAGATTTTTGAGAATATTGAAACAAGCTATTTGTTTTGCAATATGGCATCGATCAGATCTTTCGAGAAACTTAATTTTGGAGTTGGAGTTTAACGCTAAATTACAACCTAAAAGCCGAAATTTGTGAAATTCATATTTTGAATCAGTAAAACAAAGAATTGAAAAAAAATTGATTATTAAATGAAAAATATTATTTTCTGGTAATAATTAATAACCTAGTTCATATTATGAACTTCTTAATATTTAAAAATATTAAAATTCTTAAAGGATACCTGACTAGGGAAGTGCACTCTAGTGTACACGACTCTGAATTAAAGGTTTAGTGGAAATGAAAGGACCATAATACAATAATAAACTGTGAGAATAAAAATTCTCAATGCGGCGGTTTTCCTCACTAACCCACGTGTGACGTCATCACAGCCAAAACCCACAGTTGCAACAACAGTCATTTTTTAACAGCATGTAGCTTTGGAACCCCTGAACCAATTTTTATGTTTTATAGCTCATTAGAAGGAGAAAATGTTTTTCTTTCAGAATATAACAGTATACATAGTTAAAAACAAAAAACTGTCAACCGAGAATCAAAAAAACTGAACGTGTTTTAGTGATATGCAGAAAAATGACCTATATATTTTTTTTGAAACATACAATTTTTTTGAATTTATGATTTTCGAATTCTACTGGATCACGTACGTATTATGGAAGTAAAGTTATGTGCGCTTGCCGTTGAGTTTAGAGAAATAAATAGCAAAAACAAAATTTTTTTCGTACTTTTCACTCATTATATGTAGTCTTGTATTGGAAACAGCTTCTCAAACGTAAGGAAACTGTTCTTTTTTTCAAGTTTTTCACTTTTTAGAATTTTATTCTTTTCGATCTCGTGTTTAACAGAAGTTTTAAGCTTTTTATCAGAACATGTTGTGACATTTTTCGACAGACGCATGCAGAATTCCCAATTTCGAAGAGGGAAAATTTGATATCAATTCTCAACTTGTTATATAACCAGATCAACGCCGATCGATATAATGAGCTCGTCAAAGAAGCATTTTTCTTTGAAGCAATACGTTGCAGGTGCATCGTAACCTTCTGGATGATTTCGGAGAATACCAGCTTTGAAAAATGCTTCTTTTACGAACTCTTTATATCGATCGGCCTTGATCTGGTTGACAAGTTGAGAATTGATATCAAATTTTCCCTCTTTCAAATTGGGAATTCTGCATGTTTCTGTCGAATAATGTCACAACATGTTCTGATAAAATGATTAACACTTCCGTTAAACACGAGATCGAAAAGAATAAAATCCGAAAAAAATAACCGAAAAATTGAAAAACCTCAAAAAAAAGAACAGTTTCCTTACGTTTGAGAAGCTGTTTCCAATACAAGACTACATATAATGAGTGAAAAGTACGAAAAAAATTTTGTTTTTGCTATTTATTTCTCTAAACTCAACGGCAAGCGCACATAACTTTACTTCCGTAATACGTACGTGATCCAGTAGAATTCGAAAATCATAAATTCAAAAAAATTGTATGTTTCAAAAAAAATATATAGGTCATTTTTCTGCATATCACTAAAACACGTTCAGTTTTTTTGATTCTCGGTTGACAGTTTTTTGTTTTTAACTATGTATACTGTTATATTCTGAAAGAAAAACATTTTCTCCTTCTAATGAGCTATAAAACATAAAAATTGGTTCAGGGGTTCCAAAGCTACATGCTGTTAAAAAATGACTGTTGTTGCAACTGTGGGTTTTGGCTGTGATGACGTCACACGTGGGTTAGTGAGGAAAACCGCCGCATTGAGAATTTTTATTCTCACAGTTTATTATTGTATTATGGTCCTTTCATTTCCACTAAACCTTTAATTCAGAGTCGTGTACACTAGAGTGCACTTCCCTAGTGAGGGGACGAAACAAATTGTTTTAAATTGATAAAAATATGATTGTTTTTCAATAAATGAAAAAAAATCGAATTTTTTAAAGAAAAAAAACGATAAAATCGTAGATGTCGCTAATGACCGAAGAATTTGGTTTTCTAGGCCATTTTTTGTATTTTTTTCTTGAAAACAACTTTTTTTGCACTTTTTACCTATTTTTCAATATTCTTTCATTTTTTTCTCTGTTTTCATTCACTTTTCAATTGTTTTTCGGAGGAGGTTTTGCATATGGGAGTCGGTTGCATCCGTTCGAAATCGAAAAACGGGAAAGAAATACGGAAAGTTCCGAAAATCACGAAACCTTTGGGTTTTAAAAATATCTCCTTTATTTTAACATCTTTGTGAAACGATTTTTTTTTCAGAAAAAGAGGAAAAATAGGCAAAAAAAGGTTGTTTTCAAAAAAATAAAATCAAACAGCCTAGAAACCCAAACGCGGTTCTTCGGCCATTAGGGACATCTAAGATTTTATCGTTTTTTTTCTTTTTATAAATTTTTTCATCTATTTATAAAAATCAAACCATTTATTTCGTCCCCTCATGACTCCTGTAAACATAAATGAAACAATGAAACAACAGCTTTTTTGAAAAAATATATAAATAGCCCTGAAACGGTAATTCTCTTTTTCTAATTCTGAAAAAAATTTTATTAAAACTAATATTTTTTTTTGAATATTAGCAAACTTCGCTAAAATACTGGAAAATTTTAAAAAATCAAAAATTTGGAAAAAGTTCCAAATATTTCTTAAAAATGTCTAAAAAATATTAAAAAAACGGTATTTTCAAAAAAATGTGACCAGTTTTGGCACATTCTCCAGCTCTAAATATTTATCGCCAATCATTTCTAGTGCACGGATTATTATAATATTCTAATTTCGCAAAGATCAATAATCTAAATATTCTGAAACCGCAAAAAAAAATCCCAGATTCCAAAAACAAAAAACCAACGCTCACCTCCAACGCAAACAATCCCAGATTCCGTTTCAACAACTGTCTCAACAAATGATGCACAAAAACTTCACTATTTCGATGTAATCCATACGTGAAAATGTTCCGATCTTTTCCAGGTTTTGCCACATGTTGAAATTGACTTTCCACACCAATTGCCAGGCAATCTTTTGCGCAAATAACTGGAAAATTTGGTAATTTTTTAAATTTTCGAAAAAATGAAATAGAAATTTTTTGAAACAGTATTTTTTGTTAAAAAAAACGAAAATTAAGGGATTTCTGATATTGGTTCAATTTAAAAAATCAATAAAAACCAATTTTCAGCAAAAAATATAGCTTGAATATGTTTTTTTTTTCAAAAATTTATAAA
Organism: Caenorhabditis virilis; assembly: GCA_964036255.1. Classification (NCBI taxonomy): domain Eukaryota; kingdom Metazoa; phylum Nematoda; class Chromadorea; order Rhabditida; family Rhabditidae; genus Caenorhabditis; species Caenorhabditis virilis. The sequence continues at coordinate 16,165,277 of OZ038416.1, forward strand.
AAATTAAGAAATTCTAAGAAAAAAAGCAGCATTTTGTTGTTTTTTGGGGTAAATTTCAATTTTCCTTTAAATTTCAAAAAGAAAAGCTCGAAAATTTCTACATTTTCTCTGACAACCGCCATTTGAGCACACAAACCGAGGGGTACCCATATTAGGGACCAAAATTTTCAAAAGTGAGATAACACTTGGAAAAAACCATTCTAATATTTAAAAAAATCTAGGGACCTCTGAAAATTATAATTTTGAAACAGGGATTTTATTTTATTTGTTTCTTTTTTTTTGAAAATTGAGAATTTGAAATTTTTGGAAAATAACTCTAAATATGAAATTCCAAAAAAAACTTTCTAGAATTTTTCAGCATTTTCAGATAAAAACGATTTTTTCCGAAAATTTTCGAAGAAACACTCTCCGGATCAATTTTCATTGATTAATATTAATTTCTAAAAATTTAGAAACTGTGATTTTTTTTTGAAATTTTCGAAATTCCAAGAAATCCTTGAAAACCATTGGATTCCTTTTTTGTAGTTCAAAAAATGGCTTAATTTCTCTGTGGGAATTTATAGTATAATTTTTGAGATATCAATCGTTTTCTATAAATCTGAAAATAATGGATTTTGATCCAAATTCAACAATTTTCGTAGAAATTTTTAATAGATATCAAAAAAACTCGAAATTTTGAGATTCCGATAATTTTTCATGCTTATGCTCAATTAAAGAGATGCTCAATTACTTATGCTCAATTAAAATTTTCAGAAGTACAATTATCTTAAAAAATCTTAAAATAGTGGATTTTGGTCCAAATTCAAAAATTTTGATGTCATTCGATTGGAAATTGTTAGTACAATTTATAAACCCCCATCCGCCCTTAAATTATTACTTTTGAAAAACTATTACTTTTAATTTTTTTTTGAAATACAAACATTTCTACAAGTTAACTTTATGCGGGAACCTAATTAAAGCACAGCACCCAAATTAATGGACTTTAAAATAGATAAAAAATGCCAAATTAAATGATTTTTAGATTTAAAAAAATTTTCCCCATTATTTTCAAAATTATTACGATTATCGATATTTCAAAGATTTTTTGCGTTTTTATAATTATCGAAAATATCATAAATAATTTAAGAAATTCAAAATTTCAAATTTCAAGAAGTTTCTAGCACTTTTCCGAATAATTTGAATTTTCTGAGGGTTTTTTGTTCAAAAAAAAAATCACAGTTTCTTTTCTTCGCTTTAAAAAAATTTCGATTTAATTATATCACTCAATTCAAAACGGTAAAAAAAAAATAAGCAACCCACCAATTGGATAAATATCCAGCTCAAACTTGATCATAATCCTTTTCGCAATAAATGTCATCTCCTGGCTGGGTGCCGTTTTTTTCGAGATCAATGGAATCCAAACCTGCAACAGAAGTTGAAGATGAAACATTTGAAAATAAACATTTTTTTAGAATACGCCACAATCAATTAATCTGAATTTGAATCAAAATACTATAAAACAATTTTTGAAACAGTTAATTTTTAAACTTTTACAAAGAAACGAATTTATGATTATTATCGTAAATTTGAATTTTGAAAATAATTTTTTCATTGAATATTTTTCTCGGAAAACTATTTTTATTATAATTTCGAAACAGTTTTAAAAAATCGAAAATATAAAAAAGAAAGTTCGGAAAAACAAAAAATTCAAACAAAAATGAAACAATTGTTGCTTTTTGATTCACAATCAGATTTTTTTTCAAAATTTCGAATATATTGAGATTATAATCAAACTTTCAATCTCAAAATAACTTTAAAATTTCTGTAAAATTAGAAAAAAATCCTCATCTTAAAAATTTACTTCATAATAAAATGAAAATAGCGAAATTTTAAGACTTCTTCTTGCAGCCGTCCTTTTTTCCGCTTTTTTTTTAATTTTAAAATTATATCTAGAAAACAAGTTATGATTACACACAATTTCGATATTAAATTCAAATGTTTAAAATTTAAAATTTTAATTCACAAAAAAAATTCTGTTTCAGAAATTGAAAATTTAATCATTCGAAAATTATGTCGAACATTGCATTATTGGGCTTTAAACTTAATTTTTTAAACTAAATTCCCCCCCCCCCCAAAACCCAGGGCTCACCTTAATCCCCTGTGCTCCACACGCAATCCACAACGCTTTATCCAAAAAATTCGAATTTTCCGCAGCCGCTCTCTCTTCAAAATCCTCCTCTTCCTTCCTTCGCATTCCCTTATTCCATCCCTTCGAGGTTTCTTCAAAAATTTTCCGTTTCACCACCTCCTCACACTGTTCATTCCAAATCCTCTCCACATGCGTGGCTATTACAATCGGCGTATGCATTGTGCCACTTTCGTCAATACTTAAAACCAGCAATTTTCCTGAAGCGTTGACGAGAATCGAGTCGATATCCGAGCAGAATGCGCGCGCTTTGTGACCTGCAAAAAATCGAGGGGTTTTACTTGAAAAAACACTTGAAAAAATAGAAACAGGATGATTTTTTAAATACCGAAAATATTGAAATTTAAGTTAATTTTTAAAAACCCTTTAAAATCAAATTTTTCAGTGGCTCAATAAGATTTCTAAAAATTTTATTGATTTTTAAAAATCACAAACATTCAGAAAAATCATTTATTCAAAAAAAATTTCGGTTTTTTTGACCATTTTGTTAAATTTTGCAAATTCGGAAATTTCGGTATAATCTTCTCATTTGATTTTTTAAAGAAAAAAATACGGTTTCAACCTTTTTCTAAAACTGCCAAACATTTTTGATTTAACAGTTATCTCAGGGAAAGCAATGCACAGGAACATTCCCATTTTGTCCGTGGACAAATCCCGGACCGTCCCGGACATTTACAGTTTTGCTCTAACATGTCCGATTTTCAAAAAATTCACTGGAAATGGAGCTAGAGCGTTACTGAACTCTTTGGTGAAATTTTGAAGCTCCACCTAATTTTCGAGTAATGTTACACATTTTTTTGTTGGCGGCTTTATTTGATCGAAAAATAAAATAATGAAAATGAAATGCATATTTCAGTATCAAAGATTTCAGCTAGAGCCTCCAAATTTTACTAAGGAGGTCAGTAATGCTCTCACTTTCATTTGCAGTAAAGTTTCTGAAAATCGGACATGTTTGAGCAAAACTGTAAATGTCCGGGACGGTCCGGGACTTGTCCACGGACAAAATGGGAATGTTCCGGTACATTGCTTTCCCTGAGATTTATTTCCATATGAAGGATAACGATCAACGGACAACAAAATATGCATTTTTTTCCGAAATCTATGAACTTTTTTCAATTTTTTGCAGTTTCAAAAGGAAAAACTAAAAACATCTGGATGAAAATGAGAATTTTCTTAATCTGTTCAAAATTTAAAAAAATTGAGAATGTTAAAAATATCTAAATTTTAATACGAATCGAATGATACCAAAAGCATCAAACTCCTGTGTGTCAATATATGATAATTCTACCCCCATTTACATACATGGTTTACGGTATATTCAAAAAAGTTTAATTAATTTTTAAAATTACAAACAATCGGAAAAATGAGATGATTTATTTTAAAAATTGCGTTTTCAGTACTTCATTTTGAGATTCTAATATATTTTTGGATTTTTGTCAGAAAAATGAACGAATATGTTTTTCTCCTTTTTTACAGTTAAAAAAAATTCAATTTCTCGAAAAAAACCGTTTCAAACTGTTTCTAAAAGATCTCATTTCAGAAAATGATGAAAAGTTTACTAATAGTTATTTTATATGATAAAAATTAATTTTTACACTTTGATTTTGAAAAAAAAAATCCAAAGAAAACCTCAGCAAAAAAGTTTTAAAGTTTCGTTTTGGAAATTTACAAGAATTCAAAATTTATACCGGTTTAAAAAAATTCAATTGTGACACAAGAAATTTCCGGTTAAAGCTTATTTTTTTCGAAAAATTGCCGTTTCAGTTGTTGTTTTAAAAAATGTTGAGATTTTTACAAATTTTTCCGGTTTCAAAAATATAATTTTAGAAAAAAGAGTGATTTTTAAAGATCACAAATATTCAAAAAAAAAACCAATTTATTTTAAAAATTTCGGTTTCAAACCTTTATTTTGAAAATTGAAGTTTTCAATTACTGTGTCTGTTGATTTCAAAAAATTGGATTATTTTTTTAAATTTTGAAAAATTCTCCAAAAAAAATGCGGTTTCATAAAATTCTAATTTTTTTTAAAGTTTCAGATTCCTTAATATTTCTAATTGTCACATTTAAAGGTATTGAAAACTTAAACTTTTGAAAAAAATTCGAATCCACCAGCAAAAATCCAGCTTTTTCATTGAAAAAATTGTAGTTTCACATAATTTTAATTTCAAAAACGAAATTTTCCAGGTATTGTGAAACATATAATTTCTCAAAAATTGCAGTTTCGAAAATTTACTGTTTCAAATTTAATTTTGAAAAAAAAATTTCAATTCAAAAAAAAAATTTCAATTTACTGTTTCGAAACTTTTTTTTTAGACTATTTTTCAGTTAAAAAAATGTTTCATTTTTACAAAAAATTAATAAAATCAATAAAATCACCTCCAACTTCCAAATTAAACCGAGTCACTTGAAACGACACCATATTCGCCGGATGTACCAGCAATTCGTTCAATTTCACAATACTTACAAGTTCCGTCGAAACCTGCAAAACAAACAATTCTTGGATTACTGTAGGAAAGGGACATGGGACCTTTTCAAAAAATTTTTAAAAATTTTAAAAAATTTGAAATTTCACAACAACAAAAATTCCGGTTTTGTTAAAAAATCAAAAATTTATCTTATTCTGTAAATTTAGCTGAAAATAGCTGAATAGGTGCATTTTTTTAAAAATTTTTTTTGCTGTTTTAAGGAAAAACTTAAAAATCTGCATAAAACTAAGAATTTTGGTGTTCTATTCATTAGTTTGAATGTATATCGTAATTTCAAAAAAAAATTGGGAATTTTCAAATTTTTTACGGTTTCAAAATATTTTTTCTTTTAAAAATTAATTTATAGCTTGCAATAATATTAATAAAAGTAATGTTACATTACTTGAAAATTTTGAAAAGTTGAAAAACTCTAGTTCCGGAGAAGAAACCCAAATTTTAAATTTTTGCAGCAAACCCCAGTTTGTCTAATTATCAAATTGTCTAAATATCTGCTAAAAACCTAATTTTGAAACAGGATTTTTTTCGTTTAAAAAAATATCCAAATATATTTTAAAATTAAAAAATTCAATATTTCAGGAGACAGCATTTGAAAATTTTCGAAAAAAAAATACGAGAAACATTTCTAAAAAAATGTTTTTTAAATCTTAAAATTTCAGAATTTTTCGATAACTTTTTAAAAATCAGCTAATATCAAAACGATGGTCATTGAAAATTGTTTAGAAAAAATTAAATCAGCAAATTTTGAAACAGAAAATGTAAAATATATTTCTTTTTAAAAGCTGAATTATTTCCATTAAAAATACGGTTTCAAAATCTTTTTTAAAGGAGGGCTTTACGGAGATTATGAATGCGTCTGGGAAGAAAATAGGCTTCATACTCATTCCGAATCCGTTTTTTAAATGTTCTAAAACCACCTAGAAGCCGAGAAAACACGCCTCAAAACAATGGCCTAGAAAAAAGGGCCACCTGGCCGAACTTTTTCTTATGAGCTTTTTTCGTGTTTCGTTAATAAATAGTTATGCAGAATGCTTATAATAGTCTTTTTTAATGTTTTTCCATCTTAATATATGTTTTGTTGTTCATTTTTTTGGACTTTTCATGCCTGCGGACTAGTTTTCGCCGGTGGCCCTTTTTTCTAGGCCATTGTTTTGAAGCTCATTTTCTCGGCTTCTAGGTGGTTTTAGAAAATTTTAAATAAAGATTTGGAATGAGTCTGAAGCCTATTTTCATCCCAGGCCCATTCATAATCTCCGTAAAACTCTCCTTTAGAATATAACAATTCAAAAAAAAAAGGTTTCAAACAATCAAAGAAAATTTAACTGAAATAGGAAATACTCAAATGTGCACCAAATGCGCATGATTTCTAGAAATTTCAGAATTTTTATGATTATTATTACAAATTTTCTTTCCTTTTTTTGTGTTTAATTGTGTGGCAACCATGTGTAATTTCCATTGTAGAATTGTACATTTTGCAAAACCTTACTTATTAGAAATAACTTTTCCAATGAGAATTACCATTGCTCTGTATAGATCATAGGTGGGAAGGGGTCATTTCGAAATCTCAGAGTTAAGCTCGATCCAAAAAAATAATTAAAAAAAGGTTAGGGCGACTAAAAAACGAAAAATGCAGCAAAAACGCTTAAAAAACGAATATATGACCAATTTTTTCATCACTGTTCTTCGAATCCGCCTCGAGTTAAGGTCGTTACACCTTTCCAAGTGAAACTAGCCGAAATCCGCAGTATCCCACCTATGGTATAGATAGTTTTTCGAAACAATTTCGAAATCATAAAACAACCTATTTTTTTTTAAATTGAAAAAGAAAATTTTTAAAAAAATTATAAAATCCATAACCGTTTAGAAATCGTTAACTGCGCTCATTTTCAGCAAAAAAAAATACGAGAATCACATTTCTGAAAAATTTGTAAAAAAAAACTCTAGAAATTGAATTTTCTAAACAAAAAAATCTAAAAATTTTAGAATTTGTCGATATTTTTTTTAAAAACTTCAAAAAAGTTTACTTATCGTTTTGGAATCTCAAAAAGTGGCGCCGTGGAAAATCTATAGTAATTGAAAATTGTCTAGAAAAAAATTAAATCAAAAAATTTTGAAACAGTACATTTTTTTCGTCATAAAAATTCATCAAAACCCATAATTTCTCACCTTTTTTCTGTAAAGTAATATTTTTCACAAAAAAAAGCTGAAAAATTAAATTTTAAAATCCAAATTCTCATAAAATTAGAAATTTCGTTTTAAAAAACTTGTGTTAAATCCCAATTTTTCTTAAAAACACGGTTTCACAATCTTTTTTAAGGGTTCAAACCAGGGGTGCCGCCGAAAAAGTTTTTGGCCGAAAAAAAATAAATTTTTTCGTCGGCCAGTAAAAAATGCCGAAAAAAAATAAATTTTTTCGTCAGCCAGGAAAAAATGACGAAAAAAAAAATAATTTTTTTTTCGTTTTATTGGAAAAATACCGAAAAATTTTTTTTTCGGCGTTCCAAGTGATTAATGAATTCTAAGGTCCCGGGGCCAACCCGAGACCTTGGCGCCTCCCCCCTATGCAATGCCGCTGCCCTTGCTGGCAAACCCTCACTTAGAGGCGCCGGGAGAGTGGAAGTAGGTCTCCACTCTCCATTTCTCCTATATGTTAACCTTATATATATTCATGAATAAACCTTATCTACCCAAGACTTGTTATTCGACTCTAGCTTAGTATGGGAGTTCAGGTGAGACGTCCCTGAGGAACCAGGACGTAACATGGAGGTTCCACCTGTGCTCAAAATGGGTGGAGGATTCAATAAAACACCGCTACATCAAAAATTCAACAATCCGCCTGAATTCCTATACCTATATCTATTATTCATATTGCTAGATTAGAACGGAAAAATATTGCTACATTAGAGTATTCGTATTTTCTGCTGAAATTACATCAAAATATTGGTTTACAAACAACTGGAACATCAAAAATTGGACTTTATTCAACGAGATGAAAATAAAATTATGGACTCTTCTTTCCTTCGAATCGCGTGGTGGCACTGGAAATTCTGTAAATATCGACAATTATTCTGGAATCGGAAAAATAAAAGAGGCAAGATTAAAGAAGAGATGGATGGATGATCATATCAAGTTATCGTCCTAAATAAATTCCTGAAACTACTATTCCCTATCGCCTTGCAAAACTACAAATTATCAATGGTCAAAAACAGTCAACTATTGGAGAATGAACTGGTACAAATTTTATATCAACATCTATCGCTGTGGAGCTATTTGGAATCATTACTAAAACACCAGCAAATTACTCATTCTCTGGACTCGAATCGCTATTATTCCATTATCATTATGCCGGCTAATTATTACAAATTATTATTGATCAATTAAAACGACCTGCCTCCACAGGAAAATTCAAATGCAGGATCGTAAATGAAAAATTGGCTAAGTCGTCGACGAACGGTCTGAAATTCACTCATATAGTTAAAAAGGTATGACTGGAAATTACACCGTCCGCTGGAACTAGGAGCTGACGCCGAAAAATCGCCGTTTCACCGCTTACTTCTGGCACATTTGGAAATTATTGAATAAAGAAAAGTATCGGAAAAGAGCTCTAGATGAATCCAGCGCATCGATTGCGAACAAATTCGATCCTTGGGACGCCTAGGACAACAACGTTCACAAAATTCAATCGAGGACATCATCTTCAAAATTATACATTATGCTGATACTATTATTATTATGATCACTATTATCAATTACAAAGGAATATTGCGAATCAATCAAGGACTTTTTGAGCAAGGAAATTATTGAAATCTGGAATAAGGAAAGCCATCTACCGTACACCATCTAAAACTTGTCATCAAGGAAGCTGAAACAACATCATAGTTCACTCAACTACCGTATGCCGGAAAAGTGCAAATTGTCACGAGAAAAAAAAAGGGATAGAAAAAAATAATCGCCGATTCAAGGCCACTGAAAAAGTGCATTAGCAAGAGTCTGATGTAAACTAAAAACCAACCATCGAAGAGAGCGAGGGAAAAGAGGAGACACAGCGACATAATCGACGAGGAAAATGGACGCCTACGTGCTGAAAGTGCATGAAGTTTGATGTTGCACGTGCACTTTACAAATGCAATTGGAAAGGGCAAATAGAAAAACCGATCAAGAATTCGTCGACCATGAAACGGAATTGAGAATCGAGAAGACATCAATGTTCACTGAGGGACCGGCCAAACTGGAAATTATCAATTGAAAAATGGGTAATTCTCAATAAAAACTTACAAGTCGATTCTTCAGCATCGCCGGAAGCAAATTCTACGGCAGTGACAGGGACAGAATTTGAATTGGAGACCCGTACGACGAAAGAACATGAGGAAACTGGAAAACACTGGAAAAATGCACAAATGGTGAAGACGGAACGGAAAACGAAAAACAAAATAAGGAAAAATCGATGAAAAAAAAAAAACAACTTTCGCCGTCTGAACCTCCGCTGTGGTTCATCTTTCACCGTCTGCAACCTCCGCTGTGTTTTGTCTGTCACCGTCTGCACCCCCGCTATGAGGAGTCGCTATGGAAAAAAATTGGCGTGAAAAGAAGAATTAAAAATTGTTTTGGTGTCTTGTTTAGAATTTTCTTGTAAGTAACCTTTAAAAAGTAACTTTTTGTATGGAATTTTTTTTTTAATTGAAGTTCTTGTTGTATTTTGTAGAGAAAAAACCGCTTTCATGTAAATTAGATTTTTAACCAATTGAAAATTAGGAAGGTTTGTCACCCAAGGGACGGGTGACCTTGCGGGGAAGGGGGATCTAAGGTCCCGGGGCCAACCCGAGACCTTGGCGCCTCCCCCCTATGCAATGCCGCTGCCCTTGCTGGCAAACCCTCACTTAGAGGCGCCGGGAGAGTGGAAGTAGGTCTCCACTCTCCATTTCTCCTATATGTTAACCTTATATATATTCATGAATAAACCTTATCTACCCAAGACTTGTTATTCGACTCTAGCTTAGTATGGGAGTTCAGGTGAGACGTCCCTGAGGAACCAGGACGTAACAGAATCATATTTCATCAGAAAAAAAAACGATTTTAAGGGTTTCTACCTTCATTCAGTTAAAAATTAGTAAAATAGTTGGAAATTGATGTTTAAAAAATGGTATATTCAAATTTAAAAACCTGTTTTTCGTAAAACGGAAACACCGAAAAAAATTGAGGATAGAAAACCGAAAAAAATAAAATAAAAATTTACGCGCTTCGCGCTACCCGAAATAAATAAAACTTTTTCGGCGTAAAACACCCGAAAATCACGAAAACCGAAAAAAAAATCGAAAAAAAACGGCAACCCTGGTTCAAACTTTGAACTTCAATGTTCGGAAATTTATTGGTTGTTTACCGAAAATTTAAAACATTTTTTAAACATTCAGAAAAAAACATTTAACTGAACTAGAAAATCTCCAATTTGCGCCAAATGTGCATTATTTCTAGAAATTTCAGGGTCTTATTTTCAAGCAATTTATTTTTTTTTTACAATTATTCAAAATTTTACAGTTTCAAGCAAGTTTAATGATTTAAAAAAATCTGAATGGCACACTTTCGTACAATATTTGCAACGAATTTTAAAAAATTTAAAAAAAAACCGGATTTCTCTCAAAATTTACATTAATACACAGTATATCGTTATTTCCTATTATTATTTGTTTGTTCGGAAGGCTGCTCAACCTCACAGCCGCTCCGCACGCACGCGACGCGGTAACCTCCCACTCAACACACCGAAATATTGGCGGGAAAATAAATTTTTCAAATTTTTTCAGTGTATTGAGTGTCGGCAGCCGCGTCGCGTGCGTGCGGAGCGGCTGTGAGATTGAGCAGCCTTCCGAACGCAATGTTCAAGAATAATTGAGTTGACAATAGTTTAAAAAAAAATTTTTACATTAAATTTTTAAAAAATACCTTATGCATTCCATTCGGATCCATATGTGCTTCCATTGTCAACAAATTGATTTGATATTCAATGTCAAAAACCGCGATCACATTCTTTCTATAAAACAAAGAATTGGGGAATCAACTTTCGAAATGACATTTTAAAATTTCTCATTCAAATAATATTATTTTGAAACCGTAATTTTCAAACTTAATTTTTTGAAAATAAAAAAAGGTTTATTTTAAAAGCTTTTCTAAAAATACAATTTTCTGAAAATGAACAATTTTTTTGAAAAAATCCACTTTTTTTTGAGATTCTGCTAAAAACAATCCAAAAACTGAAATTTTCGGAAATACCGAATGAAAAAGATAAAATTTTGGATTACATAAAATTTTTGAAACGCTTTTTATCACATAACTTTCCGCTAATGAAGGTAAATTAAATTAAATTAAGATTTTCGGAATCTGGAAAATAAAACAAAGGCATTGAATGTTTTTTGCAAAAAAAAAAAACAATTAAAAAAATTGAAACAGTAATTTTTTAAAAAATTTGAGCTCATTTTGCAAAAAACAAAACTATAAGAACAAAATTCTAGAAACATTTAAAAATTCTTAAAATTTCAGAATTTTTCGATAAATTTATTGAATATTATTTTTAAAAATTAAAAAAAAAGAAAAACAGCTAAATATCATTTTAAAAATCTTAATTATTCTTGGAATATCGAACCATAAAACCGTTTGAATTGAAAAATCAAAAAATTGAAACAGAAAACTTTAAAAAAAAATTATAAAAATCAAATTTTAGAAATCGTTAACATCAGAAAACAAGTATTAGTATCCCATTTTCGGAAACTAAGCATCATTTTTAAAATACTACTTTTTTGAAAAATTCAAATAATGATTTATAATTTCGGAATATCTCGACTAAGAGTGCATTAAAAATTTTTGGAAAAAAAATTCAATCAAAAAAATTTGAAACAGCAAATTTAAAAAAAAAATTAAAAATTTAGGTATCGTTAACTGAGCTCATTTTCAGAAAAAAATGTATGAGAATCCCATTTCCTATAAATTGCGCTAAAAATTCTAGAAATTGCATTTCCTAAACGAAATTGCTTAAAATTTCAGTATTTTTCGATAAATTTGCTGAATTTTGCAGGAAATTCCATTTAAAAACTATTCGAGTTTACTTTTCGTTTTTTGTTTTTAAATAAATGATTTATAATCTAGAAAGTTTCACGTTTATATCGAAAAATATTGAAAAATATTCGAAAAAAATTAATTTTCAAAAATTTGAAACAGAAAACTTTTTAAAAATTATAAAAATCAAATTTTAGAAAATTCTAGAAATTCTTTTTTCTAAAAAATTCAAGATAAATGATTCATAATTTTAGAATCTCAATTATTAATCAAAAAAATTAAAAATTTGAAACCGAAAATTTTTTGGGAAAAAATTCAAAATTTAGGTATCGTTAAATAAAAATAACTGAGAGCATTTACAGAAAAAAAAGAAAAAGGTATAAGTATCACATTTCCGATAAATGTGTAAGAAATTTTGAAAATCGTATTTTCTACAAAAAAATGCTTAATATTTCAGAATTTGCTGGTGAACCCCCTCACCAACCCAAATTTAAATAAAACCAACCTAACCGCCGCCAAAGTGCACGGATATTCCAGTTCCGTAATCGACGCATTGGAACAATCCAACTTCTGATTCAACGGATAAAACGCCAGTCTCGAGTTCAAATTATTCCCAAACTTCTCGACGGCACAAATGAACGCATCCTTCCAAATAAACACCGCGCTCACTTGAATATCCTTCTCTTGTGATTCATTCCCAAAAAGCTTCCATTTTTTCGAGCTCAGCGAATAGTATGCGAATCCATGTTCACCAGAGACCACCAGATGGTTACACGCCTTGTCGATTGTGGCGAGCTGGAAGTTGTTTTCGCGTTGAAAATATATTTTTACCGTTTCTGCTTTATTTTGCATAAATCTAGATTTTTAAATAAATTAAAAATATCTAAGAACGGTGCATTTTAAATCAAATTTTAGACTTTTTTCATTCTAAAAAAAATACTGTTTCATAAACCTTCGATTATCTATCAATTGACAACAAAAAACATTATTCATCCGGAAAAAAAGAGAATCTTAAAAAAACCAATTTTTTCCAAAGAAATTGAGAAATTTGGGTTTCTAGGCCATATAAGAACAATAACGAAAAGCACATACCCAAATTCCGGTTTTACAAAAATTTTCAAAAGCTCCAAAAAATACGCTTTTTGGATCTCTTAAAATTTGGTTCGGGAAATTTTGAAACATTTTTTTAAATTTGCGGTTTCACAAAAACATTATTATAAAATTAAATTAAAATAACCATTTATCATAACTGGTTTTTTCTTAAAAAACCTGTTTCACCGAATTTTTTTGGAAATTGGAGCCAATGCTGCTGATTACTATATTCTTTAATTTACAAATTTTCAGAATACTTTTTTTGGTCATTTTTCTGAACGTAAATTAAAAAAAATTCTGTTTCTAAATTTTGTAATTTTTTTAGAAAATATTTTAATTTTCGTTCACTCCGCGTTGTTTTTAGTTTTAGTCAAACAATTTCCCATTTTATTGAATAAATTTACAGTTTTTCTTTACTTTTCCGAATTTTTTTTGAAACCGTTTTCTAAAAAAAAGCATATAAAAAAAGCAAACTTTTGTAAAAATAAATTTTTTCGAATAATTTTCAAAAAATTAAAAAAAAAACGATAATTTCCAGAAATCTTAAAATTCCAGTATCCAAAAATCAAATTATAATTGTTAATTATATAAAAATTGAAAAAGGAAATTTTCAAAAAAACATTTTATTTTTTATTTTTTTCAAAGTTTTCTTCAGAATTCTAATATTTCTAAAAATCACGATAATCCTTCGTTTTTCGTCACATTTTTCGAAAAACATTTTTCAACGTGCAAAATTTTCAAAAATTCCCAATTTTTTGGAGTATTTCAAAAAAAATCCAGTTTCAACGAAACTAGTAACGATAGGGCGTATATCTCTGTAATTCTGGACGTTTTAGTAAAGTGAAGAATAAAATCAGCATTTTTGTTTTCAAATTTTCTTTAAATCGGAAAATTTTGAAGAATTCAATAATTTTTATGCTTCGTACAATTTCCTTCTTGTGTGTTCTGAATGTATTGGCTATGTTCAACTTTTTTTGAAAATATTTTTTTTAAAATACATTAAAAAATATTTATAAAAAACACTAGAATTTTCTAGAGCATTCTGGAATTTTTTAGAAGCTTCTCGAATGCGAACACACGAACGGCCTTAACGCTTTATTACAGAGTATGACGATTTTGTAAATTTCAGAAAAAAATTGTAGTTTCAAACTCTTTTTGGATTTTTCGACAGCGATTAATCAGTTTGTTAAATTTACAATCGAAAACGCTAAAAAATTTTTCAATATTTTTCAAATCCCTGTTTTTAAAGGGGGGCTGAGGGGACGAAATAAATAGTTTAAAAATGATGAAAGTATGATTGTTGATAAATAAATGAAAAAAAATCCAAAAAAACCTCGAAAATGGCGAAAAAAACATTTTCGAAAAAAACCCATAACCCAGGTGTTCGCCCTAATGGCCGAAGAAACGTTTTTGGTTTTCTAGGCCATTTGTTTTTTTTCTCGGCCGCCTATTTTTTAATCATGTTTTTCTCTTCTTTCCAATTTTTTTTTCAGAGAAAATTATCCATAAAAGAGTATTAAAACAAATAAACGTTCAAAAGAAATGTATAAAAGAAAATAAAAAAAATATTTTTTCAAAAAATAAAATTAGGCGGCCGAGAAAAAAGAGACGGCCTAGAAAATCAAGAAGCGTTTCTTCGGCCATTAGGGCGAAGAGAGGGGGGTATGAGTTTTTTTTCGGAACTTTTTTTTTCGCCATTTTTTAGTTTTTTTTTGGATTTTTTTTCATTTATTTATCAACAATCATATTTTCATCATTTCTAAACTATTTATTTCGTCCCCTCAGCCCCCCTTTAAAAACATCACATCCACTCACCCTAATTGGCCAATTAGCCGAAATATAATCATGCGCCACCGTCACGTGATCCCACACCGAATGTGGAGCAATCGCGTCCGATTCTCTTTTCCTGTCCGGTCCGATCAATATCTGTTCGTGTCCAATTAGAACCGCACGTTCACAGTGTTCCTGAAGAAAAAAAATAGGTAAATCAAAACAATTGCTAAAAAAATTCTGTTTCAAAATTTTTCAAAATATGTTCCTAATTTCTAAAAAGTTATTTTTGTACACAGTGAATCAACTTGATGTACCTTACAACATCTGCATTTTCAGATATATTCTGAAATTCTCGAATGGTTTTTTTTAGAGAATTTAGTTTCAAAATTCCCAAAAATTCAGTGTTTTCAGAAATATCAAATTTTCGGAGATTTTCTTTAAAATTTGCTGCTAAATTTTCAGATTTTTGTGAAAATTTTAAAATTGTGCAAAATTCAAAAACAAACATTTTTTTTTTCGTAAATTTCAGTTTTTACCAGTTTTCTTTAAATGTTTAAAAAACCTTAAAATTCTGCTTAAATTCCAATTTCCAGAATTTTGCAAAAAAAAGGTTTCATTTTCAACTTTTGACCATTTAAAAAAAATGCCTGTTTCATAAATATGATATTCGGAAAAATATGCATTTGAGCTAATTCGCACGCTTATTTGCCTTTTCAGAATATGCATAGTTTCAGATTCTATTTGTTACTTTTAGTTAACTCCATCTATCCAAAATAGTAACTTTCGAAAAACTTCAATTTTCTTTAAAAATTAAAAAAAAATCGGTCAAATTTTTTGAAACTGAAAAATAGAGATTTTCAGATTTCTAAACATCAGATTTTCCAGAGAATTCATTAAAGAATGGCTTTCAAATGTAATTGGAACGAAACTAGACTTTATTCTCATTCCAAATCTGTTTTTAAAATTTTCTAAAACCACCTAGAAGTCGAGAAAATGAGCTTCAAAACAATGACCTAGAAAAAGTTGGACTAACTTTTTCCAATGTGCATTTTGTGTGTTATAATGTTAAATATTTATTGAAAATGCTTAAATTAGTTCATATTAAATATTCCTCGTGTAATAAGGCCCGCGGACTAGTTTTCGCAAGGTTTTTCTAGGCCATCGTTTCTAAGCTTATTTTTCACGGCTTCTACGTGGTTTTAAAAACTTTTAAAAACAGATTTAGAATGAGGTTTTTCTCTATTTTCATCCCAATTACATTGTAAATCCCTCCTTTAATGAAATCTCTGGAAATTATGACGTTTAGAAATCTGAAAATCTCAACTTTCTGAAATTTTGAGTGATTTTAAATTTTTTTTTTAGGAAATTAAAGAAAATTGAAGTTTTCTGAAATTTATTATTTTGGAAGGACGGAGTTAACTAAAACAAATGAATAGAATATGAAACTCTGATACTTTAAATTAGCTTAAATGTATATTTTTCTAATTAACATATTTATGAAACAGGCTTTTTTTTTAAATCGCCAAAATTTGAAAATGGACTCAAAAAACCTATTTGGATCTAATAATATCTCTATTTTTTATCACAAATACATTCATTGACTCTATTATGCCCTCCTTTCAATTATATTCTCAGATTTTAACGATTTAATAAAAATCGCCGTTTCAAAATGTGACGTCAAGTATAAAACTTCTTTGCAATACGTCATAACGATCCATTTATCAAAATTTCATTGTTTTTTAATTTAAAACTTCCAGAAGAACAGTTTTCAGCATTTTCAGGTATTTTTAGTTAGCGTTAAAAAAATTTGAAATTTTTTTTAATTAAGAAAAGTTTTGCAATGAATTGATTCGGAAAGTTAACATTTTTTTTAATTCAAAAATACTTGATATTTCAACAAATCCTTACCATAATCGGACTATTCAACGACGCGCTTCTCACAAAATCCTGAATCCTTATCCCATTCCGAGTGCCAAGCCAAATCTGCAGTCCATCTCTTCCCCAGCCCATCGTCGTATATTCATTTTCAGCGTTTTCCGAGTCGCCCAATTTTTCCGCCACAATTCCTTCCAAATTACAGAATGTTTGCGCGCCGAACGTTGTAAACACTGCGTAGAGTTTTGGCAGGGGATGGACGTCGTCCGCGAGATTCTGGAATGCTTATTTTGTATTATAGTTATTTTACTAACTTTTATACGGCTTTGAACTCAATTTACAACTTTTTCAAAATTAATTTTACTTAATTAATTAATTTTTATTAAATTAATTAAGTAATTTAATTTTTTAAATAAATTTTAGACCACATTTCAGAAAAAAATGATTTTTCTTGACGATTTTTTAAAGAAAATAAATCCTGTTTCAAATTTTCTAAAATTTGAAACATTTCAGATTATGCAACTGATATATATGCTTCACTAGAATGAAAAAAATCCAGATTTTCAGACAAATTCATTTTTGGTTATTTTTCTGAGCTCAAATTAAAAAAAATTCCGTTTCAAAATTTATAAATTTCAACTTTTCGTGAAAATCTTTAAATTTTTAAGTTTTTTCTCGAATTTCCAGTTTTTTTTTTAAATTTTAAAATAATTTTAAAATTGAATTAATTAAAATTTTGAACAATTTCGAATTTAAAAATTTTTTAAATAATTCTCAGAAAAATTCATTTTTTGGTTATTTTTCTGAGCTTCAAAAAAATGTATTTTGTTGGCGGTAATTCAAATATTTGAATTTTTTGTGTGATTTCAAAAATGACGACAAATGTCCGCAAATACCAAGTCAATTCGGTGAATTCACAGA
Organism: Caenorhabditis virilis; assembly: GCA_964036255.1. Classification (NCBI taxonomy): domain Eukaryota; kingdom Metazoa; phylum Nematoda; class Chromadorea; order Rhabditida; family Rhabditidae; genus Caenorhabditis; species Caenorhabditis virilis. Next base: position 16,182,647 of record OZ038416.1, read on the forward strand.
TTTTATTAGAAGCGAATGAATTCGGTTCAACTTTACACACCGTGAGCTTAAATTTAAAAAAAAAATTCTGCTTCAAAATTTATAAATTTCAACTTTTCGTGAAAATCTTTAAATTTCAGCTTTTACCACTTTTTTCTCGAATTCCCAGTTGTTTAAAATTAATTTAATTATTTAATTTAATTTAAAATTATTTTTAATTATTTTTAAATTAATTAAAAAATTTGAACAATTTTGAATTAAAAATTTTAAAATAAATTTTAGGCCAAATTTCATTTTCTTGGCATTTTAGCGAAAATTTTTTTAATTAAAAAAAAAACTGTCAAATTTTCTAAAATTTGAACACTTTAGATGATGCACCCGATAGCTGCGAGTTGTTCTTTTTAATTAAAAAAAAACGATTTTCAGCAATTTTCCGAAAAAATTCATTATTTTGTTTATTTTTCTGAGCTTAAATAAAAAATTCTGTTTCAAAATTTGTAAATTTGAACTTTTCAAAAAATCCTTAGATTCTAAAGTGGTGATTAAAAAGAATTTTCCCCATTCATCCCGCCTTTCAAGACCTCAAAATTTTGAAGATAATCGTCAAATTTCTGAAATTTACTCGAAATGGAATATGGGACCTTTTTTTTAAAAGTACTAATCGATCCAGAACGATCCAGAATTGTTCACAGTTGAGAAATATTTTTAGACTCGTCATTATTATACATGATTTCAAAATTTTTGCAGGTTTCTAATTAATTAGTCATGACTTATTAAACGGCGTCCGAATTTTCAGAACTTTTGCTTTTAAAAAATTGCATTTATTTCAAATATTTAAGAAAAAATTTAATTTTTAACGAGGTCCTATTTATTTCTTAAAAATCGGGTATACCTTCAAATGATAAAAATTTCAGTTTTTCTTAGATAGAAAATATCTTTTTAAAAATTCAAAAAATACCGAGAACTTTAATGCAGAAATCGAAACCAATTAAATATTTGTTTTTCAAATATTCAAAATTAAATTTTTGAAACCGCGATTTTTTTGGTTAATCAAAAAATGTAGCAAAACTTTAAAATAAACTGCATTTATCTGAATATGCTCAAATTGCCAAAAAAAAGTTGAATAATTCAAGAAAACCCAAAATTTTTTATTTGAAACGTTAACTTTTTTGTGAAATTGAGATTTTTTTTTAAATTCTTAAAATCAAATATATAGATTTCAGTTCAAAATAAAATCTCAAATTTTCTAATTTCAGTTGAAAAAACGTCCACCATACCTCCTTTCTCCCCCAAATCGCCACCACTCCAAATCCCGACATTGTCAATTGAATATTCGTCACCGGTCCGAGACGATTTGTGAAATCTGCAAAATTTCAGACAGACATTTTTCATGTATTCATTTACTGCCAATAGCGTAGTATATTTTCTTTAAAAATCAGGTTTTTAAAATAATTTTCGAAACAGCGAAATTTTTAGCAGATTCCGAAGGAAAAGAGAAGAACGTTCGAAATCCTCAATTAAAAAATTTTCCAGATTTTTTCAGAAACCGAAAAATTTATAGGACTATTTTCTATTTATTGATACTGCAAAAAGTTCAGAAAATTTTAAATTAAGCATTCTTTAAACTTATTCGACACTATAATCTAAAATTCTGGATTTCACATTGAAAAAGTTTTCAGATTGATTCTGAAACAGAATTTTTTTTTAATTTTAAAATTTATATACTTTTTTCAGGAAAAAAGTTCCGAAACACTTTTAAATTATTTAGTATAACTCAGAATTTCAAAATTTTGGTTCAAAAATAAGGGTAAAAATATATGAACATTAACAAGGGAAGTGTATGAGATCTAGCACATTAGAAAGAGCTCTGCCTGGAGGCTAAGAAACTGCAAATTCTGGCTGCTAATATTAGCAGAAGGGAGCAAGTTACTGCGTCTGAAAATTTGCCAAAATTAGAAACTTGGAAGAGCTATAACTCGGCTCAAACTCAATATTTCCAGGTGAAACATTCAGATATACATTGTGATTTCATTCTTAACCAATATGCCAAATGCGAGTAAATTTGGTTGAGTTAAATGACATCTTTTTTGAAAAAATGGGGTTTTTAAAAATTCTTCACCAAATTTTCTCAACCTTAGCAAATTGGTTACGAGTAGCACCACCATGTATATCTGAAAGTTTCACCCAGAAATATTGAGTTTGCGCCAAGTTATAGATCCTCAAAGTGCAAATTCTGTCAATTTTTCAGACTTTGCTATAACTTCTTGCCTTGCTGTAATCCTATCCTATAAATTATTCTGTTTCAGAAAAATTTCAATTTCAGTTTTATTTTTTTGAGCTAATTATTTTTACATTTTTTTTTGGAAATGTTCAAAAAAATATATTCTGAAAAATATACTGTTTCAAAAATTTAAAAAAAAACTAATAGTTTCCTAGCAACGTTTTTTGTCTATCGAAATTTTCAAAAATCTTCTGTTTCAGAAAAATCTGAAAAATTTTTAATTTTACGATTTCGAACGTTGTTCGCAGTTTATTAGCCTCCAGGCAGAGTTTTGCACACTTTCAAATGATCGTGGTCCCAATGCAAAATTCTCAGACCGAGTTCGGGCTCTACCAATTTTAATCTAACCCATTCCGCACTCTTCTTACGTGTTACGTGCTAAGCTAAATTCCGAAAACAAAAATTTATCGAAATTCGTAAAAGGTTTGTATTAATATAGTAATCTTTTAAAAAACCTACCTGGTCCATTAGTAACCTTTGGCGAAACCCTGAACACTTGAAAGAACGCTCCAGTCTGTTCATCAGTTGTATATGCACAAATATCACCACTGAAAAATGAGCAACATATATTTGGTTACAAACTACAAAAAAAAACAAACACTCACTTTGCACATCCAAAATACAACAGCATAAATTTATGATTGATATCACAGCATGTTGCATCCTTCAAATTTTGCATCCAAATTCCGATAATGTTCTGGAAAAAAAAATTAAAAATTACTGTTTCATAATTTTTCATAAAACCCGTAAAAATGAACCAAAAATAATTAATTTCGCAATTAAATAGGCTAATTAGTCTAGAAAATCAAATGGAGACTAGAAATCCAAGTTTAGTAAACTTTTTTCAAAGAAAAATTTGAAAAAACTAGTTTTTAAAAAGTTTTTCTCACTTTTAATTTATTTTTTAAATGTTTAAAGGGACTCTTTACTGAATTTGGGTTTCAATTCCATTTTCATCTTCTTCACAGTATTTGAAAACCTGTAGAAGGAAATCAATTTTTCGAAGCTTCCTTTTCTAGTATACGAAAAAAGCACATTTACAGGGTAAGGCAGCGAATGGCCTAACCGCTCGGCCGCGCGCGAGAGAGCATGCGAATGTGAGAGTGTTTGCAATTATTCGGCCATATCGCTGCCTTATTCTTGAAATGGGTGTGTTTGAGTACTAGAAAAGGAAAATTCGCAAAAATATGTTGCTTCTATAGGTTTTCAAATATTGTGAAGAAGATGAAAATGGAATAGAAATCCAAAAACAGTAAAGAATCCCTTTAAGAAATAAGAGTCGTCTTTTATTGTTTTTAAACATAATTTGTCACTTTTGAAAAGGATGAAAGATTAAGGAATTGTTGTCATTTCGAAAATTCAAATTTACATTTTGAAACAGTTATTTTTTTCGAATTTTTCAAAAAAACCCCCCAAAAGTCTTTATTTTCTAATAAGTTTATTGTGTAATTGAAAAAAAAAAGTAAAATTTGTTGCTAAAGTTGAAAAAAAAGATTTTAATTTGAAATTTAATTAAAAATTCTTATTTTCTCAACAAAAAAACGTTTCAATACCAATTTTTATCAAAAAATTCGCTAAAAAACGGTTTTTATAAGTTCAATACAATTGTCCATTTCAGCCAATCAGAAGAAAACCAAACTAAATGATATAAAAATTTTGCAAACTTCTACAATCGAATTTTTTTCAGAACAAATTTACTGTTACCAAATTCTTTAAATTTCGCACTGCCCAACCACACGTAGTGCAAGATTTTATCGTTTTTTTCAAGTGTTTCAAAAAACGCTAATTTCCAGAAATCTTATGGACCTGTCGAGAAACTAAAATTGCTGCAAAAAATTCATCGCAGAAACTGATTTACGGGAAATATACGCAAATCGCTGCAAGAACATCACATTTTCTTACTCTTCGCTGCAAGACCCTCACAAATTTCACAGGTGCGCGTCCATAAATACGGTCAAGAGCCTTTTTTCTGTGATGCAACGATTTCTGCATTTTTCCCGTACATGGGCTGCAAAAAAAATGCACTTTCTTGTCATTTCTTGCATTTTTTTGCAAGTTTCTGCATTTGTTTGCAATTTTTTGCAGCAATTTTAGTTACTGGATAGGTCCATTAAAATTTTTTACAACAAAAAAAAGTATTTTTCAAAATCTTCTTTAGAATTCTAATATTCCTAAAAATCCCAATAATCCTTCTTCTTCGCCTTTTATTGTCACATTTTTCGAAAAAAAACATGTTCAAATGTGCAAAATTTTCACAAATTCCTTTTTTTTAAAGAGTATTTCAAAAAATAATACTGTTTCAAAGAAATTTTACATTGCGCATCTATTTTGAAAATTATTGTTGAACTATTTAGTGACGATTTTACCAGAAGGACAAAATCTAACTTTTTTTTTCAAATTTTCTTGAAACCGGAAAATTTTGAAAAATTCAATAATTTTTTTTATTTCATACAATTTCCTTCTTGGGTGTTCTAAATGTAATGGGTATATTCAAATAATTGTATTTTTTTTTGAAAATATTTAAAAAATACATATTTAAAAATTATTTGTCGAAAAACTTTGAAAATTTCAGAAAAAATTGCCTTTTCAAAAATCTCTATAAAAATCAATTAAAAAAATCAATAAGTGTTCAAATTTCTGACTTTTTTTTGTGAAAAATTTACTGTTACAAAAATTTTTTAAAATCTCAAAACTTATTTGCCTTTTTATTCATTCAACTTTCATGTTGCTGCCTTTTCAAAATATTTCTAATTTTAGAAAAAAGCTTCCAAAATTATTTTTTCCCATGGCATTCCACCAAATTGGTGTTAACCAACCTTCGGCAAAAACTCCACATCTGTCGATTTCAACAAAATCGCCCTTCCATCCGACAAAACCGCACAAAAACCGCCGAGAAGGGGCGCAAATTTCGCCGATTTCACAAATAATGACTGCGTGCCGTCGGTTGGCACAATTTTCTCGGTTTTCGAGTAAATCTGATCGTTCGAAAACTCCACATTCCCGATACGGTATGAATATTCGGAATTCAGCTCGCCGTTCCATGAAATGAGGTGAACGAATCCATTCTTCAGAAATACTCTCATATCCTCATTGCCGACGACAAGACTGCAAGAAAAAATTAGAGGTTTTGAGAATAGCATGATTTTTAACACGATTTTTCAGATAAAATTTATAAATGTATACTTACTTCGGTAAAAAACCGAAAATTGAAAAAGGAGGACTTTACGTTGCTAATAAATGTACCTTAAATGAAAATAGACTTCATTCTCATTCCAAATCTGTTTTTAAAATTTTCTAAAACCATCTAGAAGCCGAGAAAATGAGCTTCAAAACAATGGCCTAGAAAAAGCGTGGCCTAATTTTTTCCTATGAGCTTTTTTCGTGTTTCGTTAGTAAATACTTATGCAGAATGCGTATATTAGTCCTTGTTTAATGTTTTTTCATTGTTTTTTGGATTTTTCATGCCCGCGGACTAGTTTTCGCAATGTTTTCTAGGCCATTGTTTTAAAGCTCATGTTCTCGCCTTCTAGGCGGTTTTAGTAAATTTTAAAAACAGATTTAGAATGAGAATGAAGTCTATTTTCATTTAAGGTGTATTTATTAGCTTCGTAAAGCCCTCAGTTAACATTTTTTAATGTAAAAAATCACTGTTTCAAAATTTAAACTTTTTTCTCAAGTATTTTTACAAAGCCATTATTGGAATCGTTTGATTTTTTGTATATTCAATCGATTGTTGCAACTTCATAAAAATAATGGACCTATTAAATTTTTCCTCCATAAAAGGTAATCAAGCGTTAAGGCCCCTCGTGTGTTCGCATTCTATTGGGTTGTACAGAAAGTTCGTAGAGTTGTCACATTGTCTTGCATATCGCAGCGATATGTTTGCGTTTAGGAAAGGTCATATATTCATTCGATAGAGCTTGTTCTGCTCTACAAAACTTTTTTTTCGGTTTTTTTTGGATAATTTAATTTTTCATCATTTGCAAGGCTCCGAAAAATGGACTATCCCGGAGGCAAACATTAGCTTTTTCGACACCTGCTTTTCTTCGCTCTTCATCGAGCCGAAACCGCTCCGGATATAAGAAAAGTGTATTGAAAATGAATCTTAGGCATGTCTACTGCACATAAATGGTTTGCGAAGTTCAAAAATTGCGACTTCAACATCGAAGACATGCCTCGCAGCGGACGACCTTCCGAATTTGACGAATTTGGGGTTTGGCGGGACTGGAAAGGCGTGGGGCACTGGGAAATGCTTGAAAGATACGCCACGGTCAACAAGAACCTCTACATTGTGCATCTGCATCGCGTAAATGAGGATATTCGACTGAAAAGGCCCGATCAACAAAGCCAAGACATCTTGCTCCACGACAACGTCAGGCCGAATATTGCAGTAGTCGTTAAAGGGATTCTTTACTGTTTTTGGATTTCTATTCCATTTTCATCGTCTTCACAATATTTGAAAACCTATAGAAGCAACATATTTTTGCGAATTTTCCTTTTCTAGTACTCAAACACACCCATTTCAAGAATAAGGCAGCGAAATGGCCGAATAATTGCAAACACTCTCACATTCGCATGCTCTCTCGCGCGCGGCCGAGCGGTTAGGCCATTCGCTGCCTTACCCTGTAAATGTGCTTTTTTCGTATACTAGAAAAGGAAGCTTCGATAAATTGATTTCCTTCTACAGGTTTTCAAATACTGTGAAGAAGATGCAAATGGAATTGAAACCCAAATTCAGTAAAGAGTCCCTTTAAATCCGCCCTTCAACAGCTCGAATTGGAAGTTTTTCAACGTCTAGACCTTGCGCCAATGGATTATCATCTTTTCCGCTCCATGCCAAACCAATGAGGGGTGCCACCTTCGACGGCAAAGAGGACCTCAAAAACTGACTCAACAACTTATTCGACACCAAACAGGGTGTTTTTGGCAGAATGGTATCACCAAATTGGTCAAGAGGTAGGCCGAGGTTGCGAGCAGCAAAAAAAAATACATCATTGATTAATTTATTGCTATAATTATTGTTTTTTGTTCAAATAAATCATTTTCATAAAAACTCTACGAACTTTCTGTACAACCCAATAGAAGCTTCCAGAAAATACCAGGTTTCTAAAAAAATTTCAAAAGCTTCCAGAAGCTTCCAAACAGCTTTTTTCAGCAACAAAAAATTGCCAACCTCGTCGGCACATCCGCCAAATTCACCACAATCCCCGGCTGCAGCTGAACCCTCATCAAATCACACTTCTGAAACAGCTCCCTCGATTTCCGCTGAAAGTCCACATCTCTCGTGTCTCGGAAATTGTAGCAAGGTGTTCCCGAATGGTCCACCACGTTGTAGATGAATATCTGATTTTGATTTGTCTGAAAAATGCCATATTTTCTAGAAATTTTCAAGATGACATAATACCGTCACTGCAATCCTCTGACTATCCGGTCTCCAATAAATGTTTCGAATTTCACAATCCTTGAAATTCCCCTTGTCAAATGCCGGACACGAATGAATGAGGTATTGGGGCTGAAAAACTTATTCTTCCTTCTCAATAAAATGTGTTTTTTTGATTTCGAAATTTCTTTAAAAATCCCATGCAATTTACCACTTTTCCTTCTGATTCCATAAATTTATAATCCGCTTATTGAAATTTAACTTCTTAGAAATTTTACGTCAAAATGTTACGTCATCGCTAGAATTAGACATTTTTTCTCAGAAATTTTTACAAACTCAACATTTTTGCAGAATTTCGTTTAAATTTCCATTTTTTTTAAATTACGAGACTCTAAATTCCTAAATTAGCCTAGTTTTCGGGAAAAAATAAAGGATTTACAGTTTTTAAATGAATTTTTTTCTAAAAATTCCAGATTTTTAATTTTAAAAATCGATTTTTTGTATATTTTCAGATTTTTTTGTTTTGATTTTTCAGATTTGAATTTTTCAAACTCCAAACAGCTTGATGAAACTTTTTAAAATTTTCAGTTTCAACATGAAAAAAATTATTTTCGAATATTTTTTGTTCAGTTATCGAAGAGCGTTGGTTTCTAGTCCCCGCGATAGTTTGGGTTCCTAGGCCACCTATTAAATTTTGCCATTTTTATTCATTTTTTTTGTTGTTTTTTTTTGCATTTAAAATTAAAAACCGAAAAACCGTACTACTACCTAACGCACCTAATTCCAGAAACTGTCTTTTTAAAACATTTTGAAACGGGGGAATTTTCTGAAATTTTTTCGGGTCTTAAAATTTCAAACATAAAATTAGAGAGAATTATTAGAATATAAAAATTAGAAATTACGTTTTGTAAAAAAACCAATAAAAAAAATTAAATTCCCATATTCCACTATTTTAGTTTTTTTTTCAATAATTCTATGATTTTTCAAAATTTTTGCTTAAAATTAGAATATTTATGAAACTGTTGGATTCTTGTGGAAATTTTAAAAGACTATGTTAACCTGTTGTTTTTTCTCGAATTTTGGGAAATTTTCGAAGAGTTTTGAAAAAGTTAACATTTTTGAAAATTTTCTTTTTAAAAAACAGAACAGAAACGGGCAAAAAAATCTGCATGTAAAAAAGCTTCCAACGCGGAAGAGTTTTGGTTTCTAGTCCGCGATAATCTGGGTTCCTAGGCCACCTATTAAATGTGTGAGTTTTTATTAATTGTTTTGCTTTTTTTTGCATTTAAAGGGACTGTTTACTGAATTTGGGTTTCAATTCCATTTTCATCTTCGTCACAGTATTTGAAAACATATAGAAGCAACAAAATTTATCGAAATTTCCTTTTCTAGTACACGAAAAAGCACATTTACAGGGTAAGGCGGCGAAATGGCCGAACTGCTCGGCCGCGCGCGAGAGAGCATGCGAATGTGAGAGTGTTTGCAAAGTTAGGCCATTGGCTGCCTTATTATGGAAATAGGTGTGTTTGAGTACTAGAAAAGGAAATTTCGCAAAAATATTTTTCTTGTATAGGTTTTTAAATATCAAGAAGAAGATGAAAATGGAACAGAAACACAAAAACAGTAAAGAATCCCTTTAAAGTGTAAATGTAAAGTGTTTAGACCGGTTTTTCATTATAAATGCAAAAAACAACAAAAAAATGAATAAAAATGCACAAAATTTGATAAGTGGCCTAGGAACCCAAACTATCGCAGGGCTAGAAACCATAACTCTTCCGCAGTGGAAACTTTTTTGCAGGTAGCTCGTTTTATCCGTTTTTTCTTCCATGAACTTTTAAAAAACCATTTTATAACCAATTTATCACATAAGTATGCCATTTTTCGGCGATTTAATTTCATTTATATTCCCTCTAATGCCCTCCTTTAAGTCAAATGGTATACCTACTTCACTTTCTCATAAAACTAAAAAAAAATCCGAAAAAAATATTTTCATAAAAATTGTGAAACTGAAATTGTTTAAAAGTTCCCTCAATTTTTCGTGTCCGAAACCAATTTTGAAGTTCAAAAAATTCAAATCTGAAAATATTAAAAAAATCGATTTTTTAAAATGAAAAAATCTAGAATTTTCAGAAATTGGAAAAAATTTAATTTGAAAATACCTCATTTAAATTCTCTATAATACCCTCCTTTAATCAAACGACTACTAAAAATATTGCTCTCTAATACCTATTGAAAATTTTCTAGGTCCTATTTTAAAGAGAATATTGTCAAAAATGATCCACGGTCAAATTTTTAATAATTTTGAAACAGTAATTTTTTTTTTGAAAAAATCAAATTTTTCAGATTTGTGTAAATAGCGCTTGAAAATTTAGCCTTTGTATTTATAACTTTGTGAATTTCACAATTTCACAAAAAAATAATTAATCCGCTTATTTAAATTTAACTTCTCAATAATGGGACGTCATTTAATTTTAATTTTTTTTTAAATTAACGTCATCACTAGAATTACAAACTTTTTCTTGAAATTTTTTACAATTTTTAAAAAATTCTCAAATTTTCAGCTATTTTAATGAAAAATTACAAACCCAACGTTCAACTAGATCTCCTTTCTCTGAAAAAAAAAATGATTTTCAGGTTTAAGATTTAATTTCTTTCGAATTTCTGAAAATTCCAAGTTTTTTATCTAAAAAATTGATTTTTTTTAAAGGAGGGTTTTACGGAGATTATGAATGGGCCTGGGATGAAAATAGGCTTCAGACTCATTCCAAATCTGTATTTAAAATGTTCTAAAACCACCTAGAAGCCGAGAAAACACGCCTCAAAACAATGGCCTAGAAAAAAGGGCCACCGGCGAAAACTAGTCCGCAGGCATGAAAAGTCCAAAAAATGAAAAACAAAACATAAATTAAGATGAAAAAACATTAAAAAGGACAAATATAAGCATTCTGCATAACTATTTATTGACGAAACACGAAAAAAGCTCATAGGAAAAAGTTCTTTTTTCTAGGCCATTGTTTTGAGGCGTGTTTTCTCGGCTTCTAGGTGGTTTTAGAAAATTTTAAATACAGATTTGGAATGAGTCTGAAGCCTATTTTCTTCCCAGACGCATTCATAATCTCCGTAAAGCCCTCCTTTAAATATTTTCAGCATTTTTGAATTTTTTGAACTCCAAGAGCTTGTAACTTGGTTTCGGACGAAAAATTGGGGAAACTTCTTTTTTTTTTTTAATTTTCTTTTTCAAGATTTTTACAAAAAAAATGCAGAAACTTTAAAAATCTAGTCGTCATTTGCCGAAATCACAGACAAAAACTTGAAAAAATGAAACCGAAATTTAAAAAATTTTTTAAAACAGTAAAAAATTCCAAAAACAAGAATATTACTTTCAAGTTAATATTTTACATGCATTCTATTTACTATCAAATTTCTAATGCACCGAAAAATTTCGAAAAAAAATTTTGAAACAGTAAAAAAATTTTTTTTGAAAAATTAAAATTTTGTTTTCGGCAGCATTTCCGAATTTTATAAATATCGTTTGAAAATTTAGACTTTATATAAATTTGTGAATTTCAAAATTTCAGTGTAATCCGCTTATTTAAATTTAACTTCCCAAGAATTTTACGACATCACTAGAAATTCAAAGCTTTTCCTTGAAATTTTACTATTTCCTCTCAAATTTTCAGACTTTCGTTTAAAATTCCATAATTTTTTCAGCTTTCTGTATATTTTTCTATGATTTCTTGTATTTTAAATTTAAAACAATTAGAAAACTTAACCATTTTCATAAGAAAAATACTGGTTTTTAGAAACAAAATGTTAATTCTTAAATTCTTCTTGTTAATAATTCAACAAGTTTTGAAATCTAAATGGTGCCGAATTAGAGCTTAATTACAACAATTTTAAAAATTTGAAGTTTTTACAACAAGTGGAACTTTCTGAAGCAAGGAAGAGAGAACACCTATTGTTTCCAATTGTTTTTTAAAATCTCAAAAACAAATTTTGAAACAGTAAATTTTAAAAAAAAGTATGATTTTCAAAAATCAAAAATAAAATATGCAATTTTCAAAATTTCACGCTTACAAACATCAAAAAGTGCAGATTCAGTTTGAAATTTAAATATTCTTTTTGAAACAGTAGAATTTTTCAAAACCCCCATTTTTTCATAATATTCATAATTTGCATAATTTTTCGAACTAATTTTCATTCGATTATCGGAAAAAAATTTTTTCTTGAAATTATTCGACGTTCCTCGGCTTTTATCCATCGAATTTGCAATCAAAATTTTCAAAAATAAATTTGAAACAGTAAATTTTTTAAATATTCTTATTTTTTGGAATTTTGTAAAATTTCGAATTTATAAATTCGTGATTTTCAGAATGTCATGCTAAGGAAAAAGAGAAGTATCAAAAATGCAGATCCAATTAAAAAAAATTTTTTTTTGAAACAGTAAAATTCTTTAAAAACTTCATTTTTTCACAAGAATATTTTTTTTTTGAAAAAAATTAAATTATTCGTTTTTTGATTTCAGTGTTCTTTTAAAAACTCCAAAAAACTAGAGATCATTTTCATTAAACTTCAGAAAATCCGTTGTTTTCAATTTTTCATCCCAAATGACTTAGAGAATACAAAAAAACAACATTTTCCAGTATTTTAAGATGTTTTTAAAGTAAATTTGATTTTTTTCAGTTTTGGACTCATTAGAACTCACATTTTCTGAAAAATTAGTCAATAATTCAGTGAAGGGCCTAAATAAACAATTGAATTTGTATAATATTTAGTTTAAATGACGAAAAATCAACTTTTCTGCTTTGTTTTTTGAAATTCAAAAGTTCAAACGCTTTAATACGACAATTTCTAAAATTAGAAGAACTAAAATTTGAATAAATCAACTTCGAAGCGTAAAATTTCAAAAAAAAAAATTGTGTTTCAGATTTTTCGAAAATAAGAACATAATTTTATTTTATTTTCATTCCTGATTGTTAACGACAAAAATTTTTTGAAATTAAAATTTGCAAATCCCTACCTGCATCAAATTTCTCATGTACAATGCAAAATTTCAAAAAAATAAATTTGAAACAGTAAATTTTAAAAAATTCTTTTTTTTTTGGAATTTTGTAAAATTAGAATTTACAAATTCGTGATTTTCAGAATGTCACGCCGGGAAACGATGAGTTATTAAAAAGTGTAAATTTAATTTGAAATTTAACCATTTTTTTGAAACAGTAAAATTCTTTCAAAAAACAATTTTTTCATAAGATTATTTTTCGGACTAATTCTCATTCCATTATCAGAATTTCTTTGGCATTCGAACTTTCGAAAAAATTTCAAAAAACTAGAAAAAAATTTGATTAAAGTTCAGAAAATCTGTTTTTTTCAACTTTTAGTCCCAAATGACTGAGAGAATACAAAAAACAACATTTTCCAGTATTTTAAGATGTTTTAAAAAGTAAATTTGAGTATTTTTCCGTTTTTGGCTCATTAGAACTCACTTTTTCTGAAAAATTAATCGATAATCCAGGGAAGGATCTCAGTAAACAATTGAAATTGTATAAAATTCAGTTTAAATGACGAAAAATCAAATTTCTTGATTTTTTTTTGAAATTCAAAAGTTCGAATGCTTTAATACAACTATTTTCAAAATTTGAAGAGCAAAAATTCCAATAAATCAATTTCTAAGCTACGCAAATTTCGAAAAAAAACTTCTGTTTCAAACTTTTCAGAAAAATAAATCTAAAAAATGAAATTTTTAGTGAGAATTTGCTGTTTCTTAGGAATAAATTCAAAATTTTTTTTGAAACAGTAAGTTCTCTCAAAAAACCATTTTTTAATAATATTTTCTTTCGGACTAATTTTCATTCCATTATCGGAATTTGTTTTAGAAAACTACCCCGATTTCCATCAAATCAAAATTTCAAAAAAAAATTTTTTTTTGAAAAAAAAAAACTAAAATTTGCTTTTTTCGAACATTTTTCTTAAATATTGTTCTCAATAGATTAACATTTTTCTAGAACCAATATAAAACTAGCAGAAATTTCACTACTTCTAAAATCAACTTGAAATTTTAAGAATTTTTGAAACAGTTAAAAAAACGTTTCAAAAATAAAAACCTAATTTTCATAAGGTTATTATTTTCAGTCTTCTTTTTGCAGTTTTTTATAGTTTGTATATCAAAATTTATAGCTTTCGAATGTAGAATTAAAAAGTGCAGATTGAATTTTAAATTTTAAATTTTTTTTGAAACAGTAAAATTCTTTCAAAACCTCATTTTTTTCATAATATTCATAATTTTTCGGACTATTTTTGAAATTATTCGACGTTCCCCGGCTTCTACCCAAACTTTCAATGCAATACAACTGCAACCGAACTTCCGATGCAAATCGAAGTAATTTTTTGAAACAGTGATTTTTTTCGAAAAAAAAATATCATTTGTTTTTTGATTTCAGTGTTCTTTTAAAAATTTCAAAAAATTAGAAAAAATTTTGATTAATGTTCAGAAAATCTGCTTTTTGCAAATTTTTAGTCCCAAATGACTTAGAGAATACAAAAGTCAACATTTTCCGGAAGTTTAGGATATTTTTAGAGTAAAATTTTGTTTTTGTCAGTTTTGGGCTCATTAGAACTCACTTTTTTCTGAAACATTAATCAATAATTCAGTGAAGAACCTAAATAAACAATTGAATGTGTATAAGATTCAGCTTAAATAACGAAAAATCGATTTTTCTGCTTTTTTTTGAAATTCAAAAGTTCAAACGCTTTGATACGACAATTTCTAAAATTAGAAGAACTAAAATTTGGATAAATCAACTTTGAAGCGTAAAATTTTCAAAAAAAAATCTGTGTTTCAGATTTTTCAAAAATAAGAACATAATTTTATTTTATTTTCATTCCTGATTGTTAACGACAAAAATTTTTTGAAATTAAAATTTGCAAATCCCTACCTGCCATCAAATTTCTCATGTACAATGCAAAATTTCAAAAAAATAAATTTGAAACAGTAAATTTTAAAAAATTCTTTTTTTTTTGGAATTTTGTAAAATTAGAATTTACAAATTCGTGATTTTCAGAATGTCACGCCGGGAAACGATGAGTTATTAAAAAGTGTAAATTTAATTTGAAATTTAACCATTTTTTTGAAACAGTAAAATTCTTTCAAAAAACAATTTTTTCATAAGATTTTTTTGGACTAATTCTCATTCCATTATCAGAATTTCTTTTGCATTCGAACTTTCGATGCAAATCGAAGTTTCAAAACAAAATTTTTTTGAAACGGTGAATTTTTTTTGATTTCAGTGTTATTTTAAAAATTTCAGAAAACTAGAAAACATTTTAATTAAAGTTCAGAAAATCCGTTTTTTTTCAATTTTTTGTCCCAAATGACTTAGAGAATACAAAAAACAACATTTTTCAGTAGTTTAAGATGTTTTTAAAGTAAATTTGAGTATTTTTCTGTTTTTTACTCGTTAGAACTCACTTTTTCTAAAAAATAATCAATAATTTAGTGAAGGATCTAATGGACCTATTCAGTTTGAAAAAAAAATACAAAAAATGTCGAGAAATTCAATGCAGAAATTGCAGAGAAATGTCGAGAAATGCAGAGAAACTTCAATTTCTCCGCATTGTTTGAACTGGTTTTCTTCGAGACCCAAACGATTTAATCTGTGTCCCTTTAAACAATTTTATGGAAAATGTTTGTTTTCGTGTCTATGATTGTGGAAATTATACAAAAAATTCAGTAGTGAGTCCCAATGGCCCTTAGATGCCCAAAATATCTGATTTATACCCAAAAAGACCGTCTGGGTCGAAAAAAAGACATGTCGAGAAATGCAGAGAAATTGCTATTTCTCTGCATTTCTCGACATTTCTCTGCAATTTCTGCATTGAATTTCTCGACATTTTTTGTATTTTTTTTTCAAACTGAATAGGTCCATAAGTAAGCAATTGAATTTGTATAAAATTCAGTTTAAATGACGAAAAATCAAATTTTCTGCTTTTTTTTGAAGTTCAAAAGTTCTAACGCTTTAATACAACAATTTCCAAAATAAGAAGAACAAAAATTTGAATAAATCAACGACGAAGCGTAAATTTTCAAAAAAAAAATGTCTGTTTCAGATTTTTCAGAAATAAATAATCTAAATAACTAAATTTTTAGTACATATTTGTTTTTTCAAACGAATAAATTCAAAAAATTTCTGCTTCTAATTTTTTATTTTAAAATTTAGCGAAATGTTTTGAGTATTCTACTGATTTGTAGAAGAATAATCTCCAACAATTTTTAATACAGAAAATCTCAAATTTTCAGTTTTTTTTGTCTCAATTCAAAAAATCCCTCACCCTTTCCGACCAAATACTAATCCAATCGTCCGTCGCCACCGCCACCAATTTCGCGATCGGACACTGTGCAATAGCCCTAACCTTTTCATTTTCCCCAATTTTCAGCGTTATCTCTCTATCAATCTGCAAAAACTTATAAAATTCACGTTTATCCCATTATTCGTCTTACAGGAATGTACATTTTTATGACGTCGAACCCATAAAACCTTCGTTTTCTTCGAAAAAGTCTCAAAAATACCAAATAAACTGCAAAAAATAAAATAAAATCGAGAAATGCGTCAACAAGGTTTTGCGTCAGTCTCCCATCACCCTTGGCGCATTTCAAGTTTTACCGTAATTTTGCAATTCTGAAAATGAAATGTTCTTTCGTTTTGGGTTTTCATAAACATGTACATTTCCCCGCCATTCTCAACCAAGCGAGCAGCAAAGAAAACCCAAAAAAAAATTCTAGCATGCTCCTTCGATGTTGTCATAGTTACACCGACTTCTTAGAAAAGCACACATACACATACATAGACACCAAATTAAATAACCTGAAACTGGGAAAAGAACACAGAAAATAATAGGGTTTACGACGATTTCTTCATTTCTCTGTTTTTAGCCGCGTTTCCTTTCAGTTTCTGGGCTGAAAAAACGGCCCAGAGACGAAAGAAATCACCTGTTTTTTTGAGATAAAGGCTATATTTTCACTGAAAATCTGGTTGAAAATAACTTTTTATCTTATTTTAAATGCATTAAAATTGTGTAAAATTGATTTTTTGAGTTCAGTTCCCTGGCTCACATTTATTTTTGGTTTAAATTTTTGTATATTGTTTTCCGTGATTACCTTGAATATTATATATTTTAAGGCTAATTTAAAAAGCTGGTCACCCATTTAAAAGCATGTAATTTGTCCAAAATGAGTCCAAAAGGATAAAAATTTTAAATTTACTCAAAAAAACTTTTGAAAACTTCCGAAAAATGTTTTTTGTGAGACCCAATTTCAAAAATTAAAAATTTTCCAATTATTTCGATTTTTTGCCCTAAATTAAGTGTTCCCGAAGGTTGTTTGTTATCTCAAACTGTGAAAAATCGTATTCTTAACGATAAAAGTTATTTTTCTAGTCATAAAAATGCGTAAAATCTTCGGAAAACATCGATTTGCAGTAGAGCGCACTTGCAACATGAGCAGTTTGAAACTTTTCACTGCAAAATGATTTTCATATTGTCAAGATAAAAATTCTTGGACGCTCATTTTCCGCAGTGTATCGTATGGAACTTCCTCGCGCCCCGACCGCAACGCGTTGGAAGGAACTGAGAATAATTGTACTTCTCGTGGAGTACTAGCATTTTAATTTGCAATTCTTCACAAATCGTTGTTTTTTATCGTTTTTCTTCGTAGTTTTTTGCATGTGATTTTATTTTTACAGATAAAAAATATGAGCGTTGATTGAGAAAGAAGAAAATGTTTGAAAACGGATTTTTTTTTAATAAAAAAACAATTTTTTGTGTATTTTTTGCATTCTTTTCATTTTTGTTTCGCGAAAAAAATGGTTCAAATATGTAAAAATAAAATCATATGCAAAAAAATACGAAAAAAAAAGATAAAAAACAACGATTTCTTAAGAATTGAAAATTTAAAAGCTAGTACTCCTCGAGAAGTACAATTATCCCCCCCCCCCCTCAGCTACTTCCAACGCGTTGCGGTCGCGGCGCGAGGTCGCCACAAATTTTTTTTTTCATCTTGACAAAATATCTGAAGGTGTATCTTATTTTGGAATTTTCAATTTTAGAACAAAATTTCCGAAAAAAAGTATTCTGTTTAAATTACAACACTAAAAATTAAAAGCTTTTCAAAAATCTCTTTTTTAAACAAAAACTCATTGTTCCCATTCCTAAATTTTAGAAAATTTAAATTTATTTAGAACGTTTAATTATCAGGCAAATGGTCCCCTTCTTACGGAAGTTTCTGTCCCCCAGTTCAGTCCCCTTTTAACGGAATTTTCTAATTTTGCAGGTTTTTCCCCTGACAACCAAGTTTATAGGCTAGAAATAAATATTTTCTCAAAAACCCCTTTTCCCATCGAGGTTCAAAAAATTCCCGTCGGATTTTTGCATATATTTTCATAATTCTTCTTTTTTTCCAAACTCTAAATTACCTTTTCTGAAAATATGAGAATTGCCATTTTTTTAAAAACCTTTCTCGTTTTGCAGCTTTCAATTAACTAGTATGACAAAAAACCATGAACTGCAGTTTTTCTAAAAAAAGAAAAAAAAATCATGCCTAATTGAACATTTCCAACCCATTTTTATAGGCTACATTGTGCAAGTTGATTATTGATCATGTTAAATATACTAAGATGCTAAAAACCACAACTTTTCTGAAAATGGAGTTTTTTGAAACCAACAAGCAAAATAGGTGCCCGATGTCAATTTGAGAGACCCATCTCAACGCTTAAAAATCAACGGATTTTTCTGAAATTTCACACATGGATTGTGCATAGCTTAAGGGTAAATCAGGCGAACTTTTATTCATAACTGTGAGGTTTGAGCAGAGTTATGAGCAGTCAAAGTCCCCACTTTGTCAAATTTTTGAACTTTAATAACTAGTGTCCAGGACCTCTAGGGCAAAATATTTTTTAAAAAATCCAGGTCTTCTAATCAAGCTCTTTCCAAAATGGAAATTTCTGGTATTTTCTGTTTTTTTTTTCTTGATCGATTGGTAAATACCATAAAATACCTTTGACTACTTTGAAGAAAAATCATCTTGAAATTTTAATAATTTTTTGAAACAGTAAAAAAAGCTAATTTTTTTTCTTAACGGAGGCCCGAGGGGACGAAATAAATGATTTAAAATTGATAAAAGTATGACTGCTTAGACATAAATGAAAAAAATCGAAAATGACGAGAAAAATTCCAGGAAACGTGTCAAAAAGCTATTAAAATTTCAAGTATTTCTATTTTTCCACTACTCATATTAAGCCAACGAAATTTTTTTTGGTATTCACCAATCGATCGAGAAGAAAAATCGCTGTTTTTTTTTCGTTTACAAGGGATATCGATATCCTTAACAGAATTAACTTCAAATCCTTAGGTTTGTGAAATTTAAAAAATTTTTTAACAGTAAATTTTTGCACAAAAAAATCAGAAATTAAAAAAATTGTCCATTATTATTTATAGAAATCTGAAAACTTTAAAAAAAATCGAAAATGCCGAAAAAAAATTCAAAAAAAAAAGAAAAAGCGATAAAATCTTAGATGTCCCTAATGGCCGAAGAACCGCGTTTGGTTTTCTAGGCCATTTTTTTGGTATTTGTGTTGAAAACAACTTGTTTTTGCACTTTTTTAAACCTCTGTTTAATTTTTTTATTTTTTCTCAATCATAAATAAAAATTATCTTGAAATTTCAATAATTTTTGAAACAGTAAAAAAATTCTAAAAAAAAAATTTTGTTTTCTTAAAATTATTATTTTTAGAAAATAATTTAAAAATTTTTGAAACTTTCCCTTTTGCCCATTTTGTCCCAACCAAAACATCCCCCCTTTTAATTTTTCCAATAAAATATATTTTGAGCTCAAAATGTCTCCCCCCCCCCCTTTGTTCAACGTCTCAGCTCAAAAAAAAAGATTTCCACCTGCTTTTTTTTATTTTTCATACTCCAACCAATGTTGACAACTTTCAAATCCACTTTTTTTTATTCAAAAGATTAGCACTATTCAATTTACATTTCTCTAAATTTTTCATATATTTTTTCTTATTCCTCATCCATTTATTAGTAAGTAGCCTCCAAAAAACGACAACTTCTGCTCAACTGATAATTGATATCTTCTGATTCATAACTACATGTTTTCAATGAGAGAAAAAAAAAACTATTTTTAAATTTATATACATGTTCCCTGTTTTCAGATTTCATAATAACACTATTATTATTCTCATAGGACTCCATTTTCTAGATATATTACATTAAAATGCCAATTACCTCGATTTTTCTCCTTCTGTTTTTTTAAAACCCTTATCCCAACCCAAAAACAGAAGGAAAAAAAGCGCTGGTTGACCTGGCAACCGCCACGAATTTGATTTCATTTCTTCCCCACATTTTTTCACATAAGGAATTCGTTTCTACAACTCAAAGTGACGTTTTTGTTCTGGGAAAAAAGGAACATTTCGTTTTTGTCCCCCCTTCTATTTGGTCTTATTTTTGGTCTTTTCCGAGGGTTTCTTGATGCCAGTTTAAAGGACTTTGAGCTTTTTAGTTTTAAAAAGTGAATTATGAAAGGCGTACCGTAAATTAAAAATTTCGTCTCCCGCGGAATATGTGGATTTAATAATTTGCTACCGTCGCGGAATATGTGGACTTAATTTGCTACCGTCGCAGAATATGTGGTTTTTTTTTAAATTTTCTTTTTTCCCGCGAAATATATAAAATCTTGCTTCGATTTCACTGCGTATCAACTCGCCATGCGTATAGACTGCGTATCAACTCACAGCGATGCGCGGGAATACAAAATTTTTAAAATAAATTGAGAAAATTCTAATTTTTGTGTTTCTCGCCATTTTTCTGTGTATGGCGGGAAATTCAAATAAAACGGTTAATTATGGGTAAGACTTAGCACAAGGTCAAATTTTCACACGGTGATAGGGTTAACATAGCTGACAGTGTGCCTTTAAGTTATAATTTCACACTTACCTTCCCTTTTTTGTGGAATTTCTGGAATCACATTTACTGGCCCTTCGTGTCCAAACCAATTCTATTATTTTTAGTTGTGTTCAGAATTCAAAAAAAAATGAAAACTTCAATCCGTTCACTAATTTTTTTCACGTTTACGTAAATTTTTGATACGATAAAATTGAAACAGTAATAATTGAAAGATCGAAAGTCTTATGAAAAAAAAAGCCGCGGGAGGTTTGTAAGAGTTTGAATTCATTCTGCTTGTTTTCGGCATATTCCAATATTTTTTAAAAATATATGAATGCCAAATTTTTCGAAAAATTTCGTGTGTTTGCGGACTTCGTTGATTTCGGTTCAAATTTACAGTATTTGCTGGATTTTTGCAGATGTTTTAAAACATTGAGAATCATCGGATTTTTGTGATTTATAGCTTGAAATACTGGAAATTTACTCTATTTTCATAAAAACAAAAGGAATTCCAACATTTTGGGCTATAAATTATAAAAATCTGATGATTTTGAGGGAAGTTATGAATTTTCAAAAATTAGGTCTCTAAAAAATTCAAGATTTTTAAAAATTCATAACTTTTCTGAAATCGTTGGATTTTTATGATTTATGGCTTGAAATGCTGGAAATTTTCTCTTTTTTTCAGAAAAACAAAAGAAACCCCAATATTTTGAGCCAAAAATCATACTAGTTCGATGATTTTCAGAAAAGTTATGCATTTTTTTAGATTATGTCTCTAAAAAGTTCCAGATTTTAAAAAATTCGTAACTTTTCTGAAAATCGTGGGATTTTTATGATTAATTGAAAATATTTGCAAACCGTTATAATACTTATTGTCATTCCTATCAAACACCTCATGTACCCAGTTAGTTAGTTTGTACCCGTTTTCAATGAATGTTGCGAAAAACCTATTTTTCCAAGATACCTGTCATTCTGCTACGTTGATGACGGTTGTTCTAGAACTTGTTACTATAGAAGTACATTTGTTGTTATCCTAGTACTCAAAACATGCAAAACATCTTGTATTTTTAAGCGTCAAACGGTGTTAAGGTGCGTATTGGGCGCTTAAAGACACATTGTTTGTTCTTTTTCAAATCCAAACTACAATTGTTTTAAGTACGCCATCAAGGACGTTACAGATCTTATAAATGTAACTGAGATGAAAATAGACTTTATTCTCATTCCAAATCTGTTTTTTAAATTTTTTTAAACCACCTAGAAGCCGAGAAAATGAGCTTCAAAAAATGTCCTAGAAAAAGATGGCCTAACTTTTTCCTATAAGCTCTTTGCAGGTCATATTAATAAATATTTCCGCAAAAATTCTAATTTTAGTTAATTTTAACTAATATTGTTGCAATTTTATACATTCTTTATCTAATAATACCCAAAGACTAGTTTTCCAAACTTTTTCTAGGCCATTGTTTTGAAGCCTCATTTTCTCAGCTTCCAGGTGGTTTTAAAAAATTATAAAAACAGATTTGGAATGAGCATGAAGTCTATATTCATCCCAGACATATTAATAGACTTTGTATTGTCCTAAAATACCCGAAAAGTGTATTTCATTAAAAAGTATGAAGTTTGAACTCAAAAACCCAGCTGCAAAATTCCCCCCAAAATTTTCATGTTTTTTTTCTCCATTCACATGGTCTAAGGTCTTTCTAAATTTAGCTCAAAAATTCCGTTTGTTTTTTGTACCCGCTTCTTCTATACGAAACTACAAAATGTGTCCTTTTTTCTAGAACATTTCTGATGGCTTTCTAAACAAAAAATCACATCGGCAACCAACCAAACTTTTTTTATTTTTATAAATGGGTGCTACATTGTGTGCACCAAGAAAGAAGAAAACTGTAAGTGCTCATTATTTTCGTGTCGAGACCATTTTCTACTACAGCTCGTTGGCGCCTCGTGGGTGGGAAATGAATCCGAGAATCCGTTTGATGTGAATTTGACGAAAAAGGATAGGACGTTGTTGAGGGAGACGTTTCAGGTAGGTCAAAACAAGAAGGGGTTTGGAGGTATTTGATATATTTTACAGCGTCTAGAGGAGCCTAAGGAAATAGTTGGTATCATATTTGTGGACATTGTGAATGATATAGAACCTGATTTGAAAAAAGTGTTCGGTGTGGATCGGGCTCCGCGAGCAGTTATGTTGAAAATGCCAAAGCTTGGGGGTCATGTCTCGAGATTTACGGATTTTTTGGATCAGGTGATTTTTTAAAGCTATAACTTTTCTAGAAATCGTGGGATTTTTTTGATTTTTGGCTCGAAATGTTGGAAATTTTTTCTATTTTCTGAAAAAAGAAAATAATTCCAACACTTTGAGCCCAAAATTATAAACATTTGACGATTTTGAGGAAAGTAATGAATTTTTGAAAAAAAAGGCTTCAAAAAATGCCTGATTTTTAAAAATTCATAACTTTTCTCGAAATTGTGGGATTTTTATGATTAATGACTTAAAATGTTGGTAATGTTCTCAATTTTCTGAAAAATAAAAGAAATTCCAACATTTTGAGCCGAAAATTATAAAAAATCGATGATTTTTAGAAAGGTTACGCATTTTTGAAAATTAGGTCTCCAAAAAAATTACAGATTTTTAAAAATTCATAACTTTTCTGAAAATCGGCGGATTTTTATGATTTATGGGTTGAAATGTTGGAAATGTTCTATATTTTGAGAAAAACAAAATAAAGTTTGACATATTAAGCCAAAAATCATAAAAATTCCATGATTTTGAGAAAAGTCATGACTTTTTGAAAATTAGGTCTTCAAAAAATTCCATATTTTAAAAAATTCACAACTTTTCTGAAAATCGTGGGATTTTTATGATTTTCAGCTTAAAATGTTGGAAATTTTTTCTATTTTCGAAAAAAGCAAAAGAAATTCCAACATTTAGAGGTCAAAATCTTAAAAATCTAATAATTTTGAGAAAAGTTATGCATTTTTTTAAGAAATCACAACTTTTCTGGAAATCGTGGAATTTTTATTATTTATGGCTTGAAATACTGGAAATGTTCTCTATTTTCATAAAAACGTAATAAATTCCAACATCTTAAGCCAAAACTCATAAAATTCCGATGATTTTGAGGAAAATTATAAATTTTAGAAAATCCGGTTTCCAAAAAATCACAGTTTTTTTTTTTGAAAAATTTGCATACTAATTTTCGAATCCTATCTTGGTTTTTATTTTTTCCTATGTCATAGTTTCTGGTTCCGAAATCCTAAAACCGATTCTAATTCTAAGATTCATCCTTTTCAATAAATATACATTTCGAAAATTATTGTTAATTTCCCCTGCCTCAAAATCAAAAGATCACAAAATCGAAATGCCATTTCCAGCTCACCTCAATGCTCGGCTTCACCGAAAACATGACAGGTGCTTGGCAATTAGCCCGTAAAACGGGCAGAAGTCATGTTCGACAATCGTAGGCGGCATTTAAAAAAAAAGAGATATACACGAATATTGCCTATTTTCAGGTTCTTGGAACAGAATCAAAATCAGCTGGAGAAGAATTATTTCGAAATTGTTATCAACTTTTTTATCGAGAGGTTTATTCCATATTTGACTGGCGAGCAGGTGAGTCATTGATTAGACACAGGGGCACTTAGTTGTAATTAATAATGCTATTTCAGCTCTTATTTAATTTTGACTGTAACTTTTCTGGAAATTTATCATTTTTTATGAGATTTTGATTATTTGGTAGATAAGTTCATGAGCTTTAATTCAATACCAAACATTACTGCAATTGAAAGTCTAAGTCTTGAATTAGGGACGTTTTAAAACTATTTTTGGGTAAATTTCAAAAATAGGGTTTTTTTTCAAATTATCAACAAATTTATCACTTATTTCTTGTAAAACTCTAGACCGATACCGAAAATACATTTCTCCTTTAGTTTTAACAGGTTTTAACTAAAAACAAAACAAAAATCCACCAAGAGGAATCGAACCCACGGTCATCATGGTATGTAGATTAAAACGCAAAAGATTTACCCACTGCACCATGGTAATAATAAGTAAGGATCATTCCGATGTAGCTTATAGGTTCGCACCAACTGTTCCTCGCAGAAAATTATTTCTTCAAAAAAATATAAATTTTCAAAATTCTAGGAACTCCCCCAAGTCGAAGGCGAAAAGAAAAAAGTGCGATTCGCCCAGAACTACGCCCCCGCCCAAATCCAAGACGTCTGGAAACGCTTCTTCACCATTCTAATAGCTCAAATGACGGATTCTTTCGAGTTAGAACGTGCCAAACAACGAAATGCTCAGAGTCAGAAGGCTTTAGCACCACATCAGCATGTGGAGCAGAGTGAGAGGAAAAAGAAGAGGATACAGGTAAATTTGTTGAAAGCTACTGTGAGAAAAAATAGGAAAATTTAGGAAAAACAAAGTGAAATAGAGAATACCGCCAGTGTACACGAGCCAAAGGAGCAGGAGCAAATGTTCGAGGATCCATTTTAGTCTTGAAAATGTGTCAAATTTTTTTCTATATTTTTTATTTAATATATATTAATCTCAATAAATAAAAAAAAGTCATTTTAAAAGGTCTAAAAGGTCTTGAGAGTAGATTACACTTAATTGAAGCTCTGCCAGATGTTCACCATTGATATCTAGGACTGAAATTCACACTTTTTTACAAGACGATTTGGTTGAAAGACTCTTACAATCTATAGCAATCGGATTATTTGTCGAATTATTCCTAACAAGTGTTAATTGAGCAACTGCTAGCTCCTCCTCTTCATTCGGCCCAACCGCCGTCAGGTTGAATTCTAATTTGTTGTTTAGCTCAATCCATTGATCCAAAAGTTTGAACTGTTTTCTTGATAAGATGTATTCTAAATAGACAATATTTGAGAATCCCTTAGTCGGTCATTTTCGCCCGGCGTGAATTCAGCGCGTCCGCTTCGCTTCCAACCTCTGACATATCATAACTTCTCTTAAAAACGGAATACATCCTTGTTTTTGATATTATTCGAAAGCCCTTAATTCGCTCTAGAATTCATTAATTAACACTACCGCACGAAAATTAATGCAAACATTTGAAATTAAGGAAAAAGTAAATTTTCAGAATTTTTTTTCAAATTATAATTTGTAGCCATAAGTGTTTTCTATAGATAAAACTAATTTGCAGTATTATTTATCAAAATTATTCCAATTTCAATAAACATTTTGGTTTAAAGGGTTTTTTTTAAAGTTCGGAAAAAAACAATTTCACGTTTTTTCTGTTTCAGATCAATTACATTTTTGGTTGGATTTGCCATTTTTTAGTATTTAATTACTGGTTGGATCTCGGAGTATTTTTGATAAAATTCAAAACAGGCTGGACTGAAATATCGATGTCTTTTTTAAACACACACTCCTCGTCTTCCTTTCTTCCATCCATACCCTTTCTCCCCTGCTTATAAGCGCCCTTACTCCCCCCTCACTCATCTGCTTCCGTGGCGCAATAGGCAGCGCGTTCGGCTGTTAACCGAAAGGTTGGTGGTTCGAGCCCACCCGGGAGCGAAATCTTTTTTTTTGCTTTTTTATGGATTAATTAATTTTCAACTTACCTTTCAACACATCCAATTCAATGACTTCCTGCGCTTTTGTCGGCAGCTGGAACTCGTAACTTTTCGATGTATCCACACTAAAATCAAGAAAATTCCAGTCGATCACAACTCTCGTCTTCTCAAAATATTTCATCAAAAGCCGCGAGAATTGAACACTTTCAAAACGTTCCAATCTTATGATTACGGTAAGATCCGAGTCCGGCTCATCGTCGCCAATGATTGGCATCGGTTCCGGGATTTTTATCACACCTTGTCCGTGGATGGCAGGAAGAGGGACTGGTCCTTTTTCTGCTCGTCGTGGTGATGAGGTTGATGAGGATTCGGATGCTGAAAATTGGTCTTAGCATTTTCTGAAATTCAATGAAAATCTCACGTGGAATCGACCTGTGCAACGGTTCAGTGAATATCACATTCCTATGACTGCTCGGCTCCTCGATAGGCTGAAATTGAATTTTTTTGAAGTTTTTCCAAAGAAATTCTTTACCGCCAATTTTCTTGGCGCCGCAATTGGTGGCAAAACTCCTAAAAGACTCTTGATCTCGTCAACATCTTTCTCTTTTTTCAAATTCTCCTCTTTTTCAGGTTCCGGTGACTTTTGTAGTTCTTTTGGAGATGCTAGTTCGGGTTCGGGCTCGGTTGCTGGCTGTGGAATCGGTGGTTCTTCGGGGGGTGGTGGTACTGAAACAATTATTGATTGATTTTCAGATTTTCAGATTTTTAAACAAAAATTTAACTCTGTCATAAAAAATAATTTGTTTTTGGAAAAGTTTCAGTGAAAACTTACAGCAGTTCTGCATTATTTTAAAAATTTCACATTCACATTCACAAAATTTTTGTAACAGTAAAATTTTTTGTAACTTTTCTGAAAATCGTGGGATTTTTATGATTTATGCCTTGAAATGCTGCAAATTTGTTCTATTTTCAGAAAAACAAAAGGAATTCCAACATTTTGAGCTAAAAATTATAAAAATCCGATGATTTTGAGACAACTTATGAATTTTTGAAAATTAGGCCTTCAAAGAATTCCAGATGTTTAGAAATTCATAACTGTTCTGAAAATTGGCGGATTTGTATGATTTTTAGCTCGAAATGTTGGAAATTTTCTATATTTTGAGAAAAACGAAAGACACTCCAACATTTTGAGCAAAAAATCATAAAAATCCGGTGATTTTGAGAAAAGTTATGATTTCTTTTTAAATTAGGTCTCAAAAAATGCCAGATGTTTAGAAATTCATAACTTTTCTGAAAATTGGCGGATTTTCATGATTTATGCCTTGAAATGCTGCAAATTTGTTCTATTTTCAGAAAAACAAAAGAAACCCCAGTATTTCAAGCCAAAAATCATAAAAATCCGGTGATTTTCAGAAAAGTTATGATTTTTTTAAAATTAGGTTTCAAAAAATGCCTGATTTTTAAAAATACATAACTTTTCTGAAAATCATCGGATTTTCATGATTTTTAGCTTGAAATGTTGGAAATTTTCTATATTTTCAGAAAAACAAAAGAAACTCCAGTATTTGAAGCAAAAAATCATAAAAATCCAATGTTTTTGAGAAAAGTTATAATTTTTTTAAAATTAAGTCTCAAAAAATGCCTGATTTTTAACCATTCATAACTTTTCTGAAAATCGTTGGATTAGTTAAACTTTATTTTAATTTGAGTTTCAAATTCTTGAGTTCAAAACTGAAAATCGTATTTCTCCTTGAATTCCAAAAATTGTTTGGTTTCGAGGAAAAAAAATACGGTTTCTACAGTCTTCAAATTATTTCTCCGATATCACATTGCTTCGTTTTTTCTCCCAATCTTTCCGCAATTATTTTTTAAAGAAGGACATCTCAACATTTAAGAATTTCAGCAACTGAATAAAATTTAGAATACCCTTTATATGTAAAGTTGGGATCTTGGTGATTTTAAGATAAAATATTTCAATTTTTCCGAATTGAATTTATCCTACTTAATTTACAAAGAAAATACAGTGAGAATTCAAAGTGAAGTGCAGAAAATTGTAAAAAAAAATTTAATTTTTTTGAAACTGCATTTTTATGACTATTCTTCAGAATTTGAAATTTATGCTAATTCTAATATTATTATTTTGAAATTTCATAAAAACGTTCGTAATATTTACAGTTTTTCAAATTTTAAAAACTATTCTGAAAATTTCATTTTCAAAATTTTCAGCATCGCCAGTCTGAAATTCAAAATGTATTCTTTGGAAAGCGAGTGGTACGAAAACACAGTTCATCGTTCTGACAATCAGATATTGATTTTCAAATTTTTTTTGAAACAGAAACTTGTGAGAATTACAGAAATAATGTGTAGAATATTTTTCAGAATTTGAAATTGATGCAAATTTTCAGATTATTATTTTGAAAAATCTGCGGTTTCAAACATTTTTTGGAAATTTTCAGAAACTCTTCAGATTTTCAAATTTTTGTTGAAAGTTCACGGTTTTTGAAAATTTGACGATTTCAGAGTCGCAAGTCTGAATTTCGAAATGTATTTTTGGGAAAAATCGGTTTTAAAAAAAAGACTTAAAACCATTAGAAAGTTTTTACTATTTTTTTTTAAATATTTTCTTAAATGTGTTACAAACATCTTCATAGAATCGTTCTGAAAATCAGATATTGATTTTAAAAATTTTTTTGAAACTGCATTTTTTTTAAATTTTCGTTAAATTGAAACAATACCTCCATGAAACAATAATTATTTTTAGAAAATTGAAAAAAACAAGTCGACTAAACCTTTTTCAGATAAAAAAATTGTTTTAATTATAAAAATTCCGTTTCAAAAAAATGCATGTGTTTATATCACCCTCTGAAAAACTATTTCAAAAAAACCTTACAACTTTTCAACGTCGTTGCCGTCGTTGCCGTCGAACTTGTGCTATCCATCTCATTTTCAGCATTTTCCTCAATTTCCTCAATTTTCAGATTTTTCTCAGCAACTTCCTCCTTCTCTTCCTCTTTTTCACGATATGACGATTTTGCAGACACCGACTCAATTCTGCGAAAAGAAAATTAATGAGCCTAAACTTCTATAACAAATGCCCTTACTCTTCAATTTCCGGCTCTTTTCGAGGGGAAGACGACTCTTGGAAATTGTAGTCGAAAATTGATGGTTCGTTCTGTAATAAAAAGAATTTTGCCACAGCGATCGAGAATTACTGAAAATCCATTCTATTAAGTTTTTGAGAAAATTATGAAACAGAATTTTTTTTTCTAAAAATTGAAATCACATTAGGATTTTGTGAAATTCTCAAAATTTCTGAAACTCTGTTTTTTAAAAAATATTTTTTTCACATTTAAGAAAAAATTTGTCTGAAATCTTTCATTGCCAAACGTACATCACAAACAAACTAGAAAATGTCATCTTGTTTTAAAATTTCAAAAAATTTCGAAACGGTGAATTTTTTTCAATTTTCCAAATTTTCCAAAAAAAAATTTTTTTCATATTTTTTAATTAAAAATAATTTCATAACAATACTGAAAATAAAATTAAATCAGAAAAAAAGAAACTAAAATCTCAATGAAATCTGAAAATGTTTTGTTTAGAAATACTGTAAATTTTCTGCTGAATATGATTAAAACTTCAAATGTGCAAAATGGAAATTGGAAATAATCAAAAAACTGATTTTTCGAAAAAAAATTTGGAAAATGGATTTTTTGCAATCCAAAAAATGTTTTTTCCTTTTATTTTTGATTTTATTATTTTCAGCGTAAACTCTACATCATTCCTAAATAAAAATTTTCCAAGTTTGGTTAAGTTTTCGCTGCAAAAATATTCAAAAACCAATGAAAATCTTAAGTGGGCGGAGCTTATTTCCCACCTCTCCCTTTAGAAATGAGGTGTTGGAGCGCTCATTGCTCCCAAATAATCCAATAGTAATTTCAGTTTTTTAAAAATATTTCAATGAAAAATATCAGCCACACTGTTTCTTTTTATTAAATTCGCCACCAAATTCAGAAATCTGTATAGTATCGATGTTTCAGTAAATCTGTTTATATTTTATTAATTTCTGAAACGTATTTTTCGTATTTTTCAAATGCCAAATTTCTCTTTAAGACTGTATCAAGAAAATCGTTCTAATATATTGTCAACTAAATTATTCTTGATCATTGCGTTCGGAAGGCTGCTCAACCTCACAGACGCTCCGCACGCACGCGACGCGGCAGCCGACACTCAACACACTGGAAAATTTGAAAAATTCATTTTCCCGCCAATATTTCAGTGTGTTGAGTGGGAGGTCACCGCGTCGCGTGCGGGCGGAGCGGCTGTGAGGTTGAGCAGCCTTCCGAACGCAATGATCAAGAATAATTTTGAGTTGACAATAGGAAAATTGAGAAAGTGTAAAAACGCAATTCAGAAGTAAATTTCTCGATTTTCAGAAATATTAGAATTTTACAAATTTTGAAGCAGAAATTTTTTAATTTAAAACTTTTTTTAAATAATTGAAATATATTTTTTAATTTACGATTTAAAAAATATTTGCTGAAAATTTATAGATAATATTCTGTAAATTTTTGAAAAAAATACCTAGTTTTTAAAAACTTTTTGAAAATCTCAGTTAAAATGGATTTTTACTAAATTTTGGTGTACATTTTTAAAAAATGCGGTTTCAAAAAACAATTTTCAGGAAAATATCAGAAAAATGCTAATTGTTCTTAAACATCTTATTAATAATTTGAAACAGAAACGGTTTTGGAGGAAATTTTAAATAATTCAGAATTAGTCTGCTCGATTTTCAGAAAAATTAGAATTTTGGTAAAAATTATTTTAAATAATTCAAAAATCGTTTTAAAATTTAGGATTTCAGACAAATATTCGCTGAAAATTTGTTAAAAATTTGAAACAGAAATTTTTTGAAGAAATTTTCACAAAATTAAAAAAAAACTTTTTTTATCGATTTCTTAAATTAATCTCACAAAAATAATTCTTTAAAGTTGTGAAAATTTGAAAAAAATTTGCGGTTTCAAAAAATAATTTTTAAAAAATATCGAAAAGCAAATGTACTCTCATCTACACCTGTTCGTCTAATTCTAAAAAAAAGTTCACATGTGTTTCTTTCCTTTAATATCATGATTTAAAAAAAAAAATATTTCAAAGTTAGATTTTTTTCGAAAAGTCACTCACAATATTTATTTTAAATGAAAAATAATCAGTTTGAAAAAATGTAAACCCTTTAAAGTTAATAATACCATTAAAATATTTAAACAAAACAAAAAAGGAATTTTGAAACTGTGATTTTTCATAAAAAATTAAAAATAGATCTAAAATAATTTCCTCAGCCTTAAAGGCAGGGTGTCACTTATTTTTATACTACCTTGAGGGAATATCTGAAAACTATGGTCAAATGTTTTTTTTTAATCAAGATAAAAAATTGATTTGAAAATCTTAAAGACAACGTCCCATTCAATATCATTCAGAACTGGAAAAAGCTTAATTTTTTAAATGCATTTTTACAGAAAAGTAGCCGATAATCTTTAATGAAAAATATATTTTTCTTCTGAAACCGTGTTTTTTAAACCAACCTTCATCGGCGGGCTAAAAACATCTTTCGACGATGAGTCCGTCGAAAATGAGCTCATCGAGCTCTCCGAACTCGGCGACTGAATTTTAAGCAATTTTTCCACCACCGCCGAATTATGCATCACATTCGTTGTTGTCGACGGCTGACTTTCCTTCAGCACATCCTCTAATATCACCGGTGTGACCTCGAATTGTTTGGACAGTCGTTTGACGGGCTCTGAAGCTGGAGCCGCAACCGGAGCCAAGACTGGTTCCGGCTCCCTCGGCGCCAAAATCGGGGTCTCCGGACCCCCCAAAAACGCCGGCTTCTGATGTTTCCAAGCGAGACAAACGTCGAGACTGACACCAGTTGGATTTTGTTGAATGTCAACCATTGGGAATGTGCCTTTAATTTGCCCGCCAAATTTGCAAAGTGATGCTAGAGGAAGATTGAGCATTGAAAGGACGCCGTCTTGTTTGCTCACATTTTCGATGAGGTAGAAGGTGATGCTCTAGAAAATTTAAAGGATTTTGATTTATTTAAAGATTATTTGAATTTCTTAAAGTTAATTACAACTTTTTTCATTTTTGAAAAAAAAATCTATGTTTCAAATTTTTATCAATCATTGTTTTCCTTAATTATATTGCATTCCTATTTCAATGAGTCTTATAAATACTGTTTCAAAAAATCTCAACTTTTAAAATCGAATTCTTCGTACGGTCTCGTTATCAAAATGTTAAAAAAATTAAAAAATTCCAGTTTCTTTTGAGAATTTGAGAAACTTTCGGACTTTATTCCATTTTCACTTTGACAATGATTTTGTGTCGAAAATTTGGCTTAACAGGAGGTTAATTTTAAAAAATATTTTATTTATTATTAATTTTCACATTCTCAACTTTTTATTGAACTTCTCTCGATTATAAAAATTGATTTTAATTCATGTGAAACGGTCAAATTTTGAGTTTAAAATTTCAAAAAATTGGAATTTTTCTAGACGCCAATTGTGAGCCGCATATTTAACTCTGGAAAACAAGAACTTTACAGAACAAATAGAATAACTTTTTTGAAACGAACATTTTTGAAACCTTTTACAATTTTTTTCAAAACTTTTTTGGCCTTGAAAATTTGAAAACTGAAAAAAATTAAAAATTTTCAAAAAAATTTTTTTTTCCAAATTTTCAGATTCAAAGGATGACTTTACGGAGCTAATGAATGCGTCAGGGATGAAACTAGACTTCATTCTCATTCCAAACATGTTTTTAAAATTTTCTAAAACCACCTAGAAGCCGAGAAAACGGGGCTTCAAAACAATGGCCTAGAAAAAGTGTTCATCGGCGAAAACTGCGTAGTCTGCAGGCATGAGAAATCGAAAAAAAATAAAAAAAAACATAAATTAAAAAGGACTAATATAAGTATTCTGCATGACTTCTAGAAAAAAATCACGAAAATTAAAAAAAAAATCTCAGTTTCAAAATTGTTAAATATACATTTTCTAAATGTTTTCTTGTTCAATTCTTAGTAAATCAATGCAAACCGTAAAAAAGAGTGAATTTTATAAAATTTCAAAAAAAAACTGTTTCAAAAATTTGTGAAAAAAAACTTTCCTCAACACCCCGATAACACTCATGCTCTTAAATTAAAATATGAAGTTTAGCAATTTTTCAAACAAAATATTGATTTAAACGTTTTCAAAATTTTCTGCAAATACATATCTCTAAAAATCCGATTTATTTAATTCGAAGATTTTTTAAGGGAATTTCACAAAAACAAAAAATTTCGAAACATTATATTTTTTCAAAGGAGTGTGATAAACAGTTTAAAACCCCTGAAATTTTTTCAAAATTTTGAAAATTTAAAAAAATGGCAGAAGAAAACAAATTGGAGTTCTTGGCCTTTTTTTTGAAAAAAAATTTGTTTTTTCTGCAATTTTAATTTTTTAAAAATCTCTGTTTCACATTTTTATCAAAAAATGTTTTCCTTCCTTAATCCTACTAAATTTTTCGATCGCAATTCTTACCCCAATGATGAATTACAAATTTTTTTTTTGAAAAAACAAAAAAACCTTGAAAAATATTGAAAAAAGGAGTAAAAAACTACTTTTTTCAAAAAAAAACATTAAATTCATTAATTTTCGAAAAAAAAAATTCAGTTTCAAAATTTAGATTTTTTTTCAACCCAAAATTGTTTTAAATTGAAACAAGTTGTTTTTCTGTCCATGTTTCAAATTGTGTAGAAATCATTAATGTTTTTTTTCTTAAGAAAAACAAATTACAGTTTCAAAATTTTTCGGTATAAATTTCGGAGCTTATTGATTTTTTCATTCAGAGTTGTCGGTCAAAATCTTGAAAGCATAAAAAAAAATTCCGAAAAAAAAATTACAGTTTCAAAATTTTGATTATTTTCCAATCCAAAATTTCTTTTAATCGACACAAATATTTTTTCGTCCATGTATTGTTTTCACAAAAATATTACTGTTTCAAAGTTTTCCGAAAATTTCGGAGATTATTGATTTTGTCATTGTGTTTATTGGCGTCTAAGCATAAAAATAAAATTCCGAAAAAATTACAGCTTCAAATTTCCAGCATACCCCCCCCCCTCAGAAGTACCGAAAATCAGAAAATTATATTTTCAAATAGATTTCAGAAAAAAATTTCAATTTCAAAAATTTAATTTTTTTTTCCAACCCAAATTCTTTTTATTGAATAATATTTTTCTTATTGTCAACTTAAAAATTTTGGATAATTCATTTTCTACTAAAAGACCGCAGCGCAGCCGCTCGCAGATAAAAATAACACGACTTTGTGAGAGACTTAGATTTTCTGGGTAGATCAACACCAACTTGAATGATCAAGAATTTTTTTTTTTTTTTTTTTTTTTTTTTAATAACAAAAAAAAATTCCAGTTTCAATTTTTTTCGAATTAAAAAAATAATTTTTACCAATGCTATTCAAAACGCTTACCGTACTCCTAAACAATTCCCTCGCCGTCTCACTCTTCGGAATCGACCACTCCTTTATCGATCGAATTTCCGAGTCCGTCGAAAAATCCGTAAAATATGGTGAAAACGTCAATAATTCGTAAACCACACAAAACTCCAATTTCTCTCTTTTTCCACCACCGCCCAATTGTTCGACACCATTCACGCGATTCACCATAATCATTAGAGGTTCGAATTTGTCCACCTCGGGAGCAGTGTCGTCCACTTTCAGAACACTGGGCATTATCGTCCTCGCAATTTCAGATTTCTTAAACTTGCTGAAACTTTCTGAAAATGGCGACGAGATTTGAATCTCGTAGACGAGTGTGCAAAGCGGTTCGGCGGTGTCCAGGGATTTGATGGTGATTTCCGAGCAGAATCTGGAAATAGTTGGGTCATTTTCAAGAGTTTTTTTAGTTGATTTTAGAAAATGACGTCATACCAGAAAAGCATATTGTCAGAAAAAATTTCCAAAAAATTTGAAACCGACATTTTTTTGGGATAGGTTATTTGAGAACATCTTATAAATTTCATGCTTTAATTTTTGAGTAACCAAAAAAAACATTTTTTCAGAAATTCTCAAAATTTTTAAAGACAGCTGTTCAGTTAATTGGGTTACTACCTGAACTTAGTTTTTTTTTAATTGGCGCGAAACACAATTATTTGAATGTGGCTACATAATGGTAATGTTTTCTCGACCTCATGGGCTCTCATTTTAATTTCTATTGGATTTGGATCGTATTAACTGAAACGCTGCCTTTAAATCATGTTTTATGAACATATGGAACTTTAAATTTTACTAATGGATCTAGTAATCTTTTAAAAATTTAACAAAAAAATCTAAGAATCTTTTAAAAACATGAATTATAGATTATTTTGACTATTCTCTCTGAAAATCTGAAAAAATATTAGAAACCGGGATTTTTTTTTTGAAAATTAAAACTTTCAGATTTTACTAACTGATTGGAATGGAAGCTTAATTGAGACCTCATGAGTATTTTCTTCCGCAAAATCTTTTAAAAAAAATTATCAAATTTGAAACGATAATTATAATTTCTGAAAAAAAAAGGTTCAGAATTTAAAGTTCCTTGCAGAGAATATGAATGACGTTAAATCGCCGAAAAATTACATACTTATGTTATAAATAGGTTTCAAAAAGTTCATACAAATTTCTGTCACTAGGTACATATATACATAAAATTGCATTTCAGATCGTTTTTGCAACATTTACAACTTGAGTATAGTCTTCCTTTAAAGGAGGACATTACAGAGAATATAAATGAAGTTAAATCACCGAAAAATTACATATTTATTTTATAAATGGGTTTCAAAATTTTTTAAAAAGGTTTATAGAAGAAAAAAAGAAAAAAAATGAGCAACCTGTAAAAAATTTTGCACCGCGGAAGAGTTTTGGTATCTAGTCCCCGCGAAAAACCAAAACTCTTCCGCGGTGGAACCTTTTGCTCATTTTTTCCGTTTCTATAAACCTTTTAAGAAATTTTGAAACCCGTTTATATTATAAAGCTAGTGACAAAAATTTGCAAAAAACCGGCTCACTTTGGCTCAGAAGTTTTTTCACTATTGTTTTTTAAAATATAAAATATGAGCACATATCCCCACATTTGAGAATTTGAGTTCGACGCACCGATATTTAGAACGTTAGAAGTTTTAATAAT
This sequence comes from Caenorhabditis virilis, assembly GCA_964036255.1. Lineage (NCBI taxonomy): Eukaryota > Metazoa > Nematoda > Chromadorea > Rhabditida > Rhabditidae > Caenorhabditis > Caenorhabditis virilis. Next base: position 16,218,974 of record OZ038416.1, read on the forward strand.
AATATTTTGAAACTGCATTTTTTTAAAATTATAAACGTATAGCCCTCCTTTAAAGAATTATTACAAAAAAAGTGCTCAATGATTTTTTCTCAGAAAATACTGTTTCAGAAATTATATTTTAGTACTTTCCAACAAAAAATGATTAATTTGAAGGCCAAAAAACAATTTTTTTGTGTTGAAAATCAGGAAAAAACTTTTAAAAAATCACCCACCTTTGTTGAACATTATCCTCAAAAAGTGGAATGAGAGAAATTGTCCCAGCCGCCAAAAGTTGATAACTGTCATGCGATGGTTTGTACAATTCGATGGTTATGCCGTTCTGAAAAAAAAAACGAACAAATATCTGAAAATATTAAGTGGACTGCGCGTTTACATGACCACCGTAGTACGGTTTTTTAAAGGGACGCAATATTTTCTAAGTACTACATATTGAAACATTTGGGAGTAATGGGAGTAAGCCACTTAAATTTGATCATTTATCGATTTTTCTGCAAAAATTCGAGGAATTCTGAATTTTTTTTTGTTTAAAAATAGTCTGCTGAATATTATTCAAAACTTTAAAGAGCAAAATGGAAATAGAAAATCATCAAAAAACGGATATTTAGAAAAAAAAAAAGAGAAAAGCCGATTTTCTACCATCCAACAATACGTTTTCCTTTTATTTTTGGTTTTATTATTTTCAGCGTAAAATCTACACCATTCCTAAATAAAAAATTTCCAAGTTTGCTCTAGATTTCGTTGAAATATTGAAAAAAAAAACAGTGAAAATCATAAAATCGTAAGTGGGCGGAGCTTCTTTACTGATGAGCATAACATTAATTTCGAAGTTTTTACCTGAGAAATGATGAAACCGTAATTTGTTTTAAATAGTGCGAATAAACTGCAAATTTTTGCAATTTTCTAATTTTTTTGAAAAATTAAATTAAATTTCTTAAGTTCATTGTCAAAGATGAGAAATTCTTGACCTCTCATTTTCCGAAGAGAATTTCGTGACCGCAACGCGTTGGAAGGAGCTGAGGCCGATAATTGTACTTCTCAAGGAGTACTAACATTTTAATTTGCAATTCTTCAGAAATCGTTGTTCTTAATCGTTTTTCTTCGTATTTTTAGCATGTGATTTTATTTTTTACAGATCTGAACGATTCGCCAAAAAATATATGAAAAGAAGGCAAAAAAAATTTTTTTTTATCTAAAAAAATTCCCGGTTTCATAATTTCTCAAAGAAAAACTTCTAAATTAAAGTTATGCTCAGGAATTATTAAAATCATTTGAAATCCCCCTTCAATCCTGCGATTTTCATTGTATGTTTTGAATATTTCAACGAAAACTAGACCAAACTTGGAAAATCGTTTTATTTTTTTCGCGAATCATTCAGACAGATCCTTTCTAAGAAAATCACATGCAAAAAAAATACGATGAAAAACCATGAATTCTCAAGAATTTTCAAATGAAAATGCTAGTACTCCTCGAGAAGTACAATTATCCCCCCCCCCCCCCCCCCCCCCCACAGCTCATTCCAACGCGTTGCTGTCGCGGCGCGACGAAATTCCCTACGGAAAATAAGCGGCCTAGAATTTTTCCATCTTGACAATGCTGTTTCAGAAATTCTAGAAATAGTTCACTAAAATCAATATTTTGCAACTAGAACCACACTATTTGGAACAATTTGCAGAACCGTAAAAAAATTCTGAAACAGAAAAATTTTGAAATAAAATTGTTTTTTTTTTGATTTTCTGGTTTTTCTTCATTTGCACGAAATTGGACTTCAAAGATTTTAGAATTAGGAAAAAATCCGATTGGAATAGAAAAATTGGATTTTCAGAAACAAAATTTAAAATGTATGCAAAAATTGAATAAAATTTTTGAAATTCGAAAATTCCTAATTATTGGTTTTTTGATGCATTGAAATACAAAGAAACTAACTTGGAATTGTTATAAAAATAATTGAACAAAATATGAAACAGTAAAATTTTTTTGAACACCGGAAAAATGGGGGGAGATTACCCTCCATCTCAATATATAAACAAAACCAACCGTTTGCAAATAATGTATCAACAAATTCGAAACGACAACATCATAAATCGTCGTAAAATCCATTTTCTGTTGTTTCGGCTCCAAAATCGGTGTGGTTTCTAATTGAAAATCGAAGAATTCCAATGAGAAAAAGAATTTGGAAGTGAGTGACGCGGCGGGACGACAGCTCACCAGTTTTATCGAGAGATCCGTGTTGAGCGACGCATTTTCCGGTGGGATTTGGATCTGAAAATTGGTTTTACGAAGCTGAAAACTCAAATTTCTCGGTAGGATTTTTTTGACGTTTATTTTAAATTTGGTAATCGAGCATCAAATTATATGAAAAATTAATCAATAATTTTTGAAACCGTGACTTTTCAAAAAAGTTTTGAACCGAAAGAAATTCTTATTGAAAATTAGGCAGTAAATTTTTTTTTAATAAAATGAATTTTTCATTTTTCAGCGAATAGAAATTTCAGAAAGTCCGTTTTTTAAAGTACCAGTGTTATTTAAAAAAACGCTACCAATTAAAATTATCGAATTTCAAGAAAATTCTGAAACCGAAATTTTTCGAAATTTTCAGAAGCGTTTTTAAAATTGTGAAAATTATTTTTTTCTTAATTTTTTATAGCAGAATTTCAGAAAATAACATTTTTTTTGAATATGTAAAAAATACTTTGAAATGTAAAACAAAACGCTACTAATTAAAATTATCGAATTTCAAAAAAAATTCTGAAACCGAAATTTTTCGAAATTTTCAGCAAAAAAATAAATGTTCTTTTTAACACAACTGAATTTCAGAAAATCCATTTTTTTAAATGTGAAAGATACTGTAAAACGACCAGTTTAAGCACCAATAAGAATTTTTCAAAAAAAAAAAATTTCTGAAACCCAAACTTTTCGAAATTTTCAGAATTTTCAGAAATTTTTTTAAATTATGAATCTTCCTTTTTTCTAACCCTAACAAGAGAATTCTCTTACATTTCAGAGAATAAAAATTTCGAAAAAAAAACTGTTTTCTAATGTGAAAAACAAAAATTTTACAACACAATGCTACCAATTAAAATGGATAAATTTTTTTTTAATTCTGAAACCGAAATTTTTCGAATTTTTTAAGAAACTTAAAATTTTGAAAACTTTTGCCAAAATTTTTTTTGCAAAAAGGAACGCTTCCAGTTAAAAATGATTAAATTTCAAAAAAATTCTGAAACCGAAATTTTCAGATATTTAAAAGTTTTAAAATTGAGAAAATTCCTTTTTTATAAATCTTTTAACAAAGCACCAATCAGAAATGTTTCTGAAAAAAATTCTGAAACTGAAAATTTTTAAATTTTTTTTTCAGAAATTTCGTTTCTCTGAATTTTTAGTATATAAAGGACATTTTATGTAAAATAAAAGGAAACCCAAAAATTCCAAAAAAAAATTCTTTTTTGAAACCGTTTTTAAAAAATGATTTCCGGGAAAAATGCGGAAAAATTGGAGAAATGCAAAAAATTCAGCTTCAAATAAAAATGAAATGAATTTATCGATTTGTTTGTTTTAAAAAACTCAAAAAACCATCAACGAATTTTTGAAAAAAAGGTTCAAAATCCAATTTTTTAATTTAAAAAAGTTTATTTAAAAACGTCTGGGAAGCTATTAGATTTCCAGATTTCCGGAGCATATGATTCAAAAAAAATTATTTTTCTAAAAATTTCCAGAATTGTATGTCAAAATACTTTCAGGCTAAATGGACGGTCAATCGTTCTTGGAACGAATAAAATTTTAAATCCTCCTGTTTTTTTTTAAATTTTGTAACCGTAATTTTATCGAAATTTTCAAAAACCTATGTTTTCAAACCATCTGAAGGCAACTTATTGATCAATTTAAAATTTCTAAAGTAACCAATTGTAAGTAAAAATTGTGAAACCGTAATTTAATTTTTTGAAAAAATCCCTTTTTTTAAATATCCCTTCAAAAAATCAATATTACCTGCCCAGCCAACAAACTAATCGGCTGTTGTCCACTATATGCAATCTGCCTAATCTGCTCCTCCAAAATGAACACCTTTCTCTGCTTCTCCTCCAAAACCTCTTTCATTTTCGTCATCTTCTCAATATTCAGCGTCTTAATTCGTTCCAATTCATCCTGAAGAAGCCGGATTTCTCGACATTGTTTTTCGTTTATATCGTGTTGAATGAGAAGCATATTTCGGACTTTTTCCAGTTCTTCGTACAGTTCGGCGTACAGTTTTTGCCATCTGAAATGATTATAGTCTAACTTTAAGCGTCTGAATATTGAAATTACATTTTTTTGTTTTACGTACCAATGAATTTTTGGAATTAAAAAATTTCCAATATTTTTGAAACAGTAAAATAATAAAAAAAAGTAAATTGTCCAAATTAAAATTATGAAAAAAATAGAGTACCGTAATACCTTTTAAAGGAACATGCAGGTTTTAAAAACAATTCATTATTTTTTTGTAGAAATAGTCTACTAACACCATTCTTCAAATGTGAAAATTTCGTTAGCAATCGAAAATTTAAAAAACAACGAAGTTTCGTTCAAACCACGAATTCCAAGTAAATTTCAGAAATTTTGATGTTTTGTAATCTAGAAACTTGGAAACGGCAGATTTTTAAATCTCGATTTTTTAAATTACAGATTCATTCCTAAATCACTATTTTCTGAAAATCGCAGATTTTAAGATATAGAATTTCTGAAAATTTTAAGCTTTATCTTTTGAAAATTATAGAAATGTCATGCTTGAATTTTTTTGAAATCTCTTAAATTTCCAGATTTGAAAAGCGCAAATTATTAAATCTTGAATTTCTGAAAATTTCAGGCATTTTAAGCTTGAATTTTTGGAAATTCCAAATTCTTAAATTTAGAATTTTGAAAATTTTTAGAAATTCCAGATTTGAAAATTCCAAATTTATAAGAAACCTCGAACTTCTGAATATTCCATAAATTTTAAACTTGAATTTCTGGAAAATAATGAACATTCCAGATTTTAAAATTTAGAATATCCGAAATTCCAGACATTTTAAGCTTGAATTTTTTGGAAAATTCTGAAAATTCGAAATTCTTACTTGTTCAAATCCACTCCTTCAATCCTTCCATCCCCAGAATCCACATCATGCGACGTCAAAATCTCCGCCACGTCCAAATAAAGCTTATTCAACACATCATCGTCATGTTTCCTCATTTTCGTCATCGAAACCTTGGAATTTCGTGTCGGGACCACCGTCCGTTCCAACAATTCCTCAATACTTGGCTCTTGGACTACTGTACGCTGTGTTTGGATTACTGTAGGCGCCGTTGCCCCACCCTTCTGTTCCTGGCTTTTCTTGAGATAGTGCTGTCTCATTGCTTCGAACTTTTTCTGCTCCTCTTTTCGTTTTTGTTCGGTTTCTTTGAGTTTTCTTTCGATTTCTTTCAAATTCTCCTCCAATTCGATGATTTTCTTTTTCTCTTCGAGTGATTCACGTGCACCGTAGTCCGTGGATTTTGTGAGAGATCTGGAATTGAGATTTTTAAATTTTTAAAAAAATTTATACTTTTTCACAATTATATAGACCCATTTCAAATTTTGAAAAAAGTGCTTTGAGCTTTGAGAAACCACAAAAATTCAATGTTTCAGAATAAATTTTTTTTTAAATTTAAAAGATTAAATTAATATTAAATTTCCAAATTAGCTGACATTGTTAGTTTTTATTTTGTTTTCCCAAAAAATGTTCTAGAATTGTTAAAGATGGGAATACCTGATATTCGAAACAATATTTAAAATTTTAATTTTTTTCAAAATAAATTTGAAACAGTAAATTTTCATTTTTTCAAGTTTAATTTTTGAAAATTGTAAATTCTCGATTAATTTAACCTTTTCCAAATTTTCCAAATTTTTCAGATTCAAATTTTCTAGAAAGTTTTAGAAAAATAAATAAATGTTTCAGATGTTTTCCAGAATTTTTTTTTCAATTACTGTTTCAGAAAAAATTTAAATAATATGGAAAACATTACTTTTCCGTAATTTTTTTAAATAAAAATTTGATTTTAAGATTTTTTCAAATATTTTTTGAATATGTTCGAAATAAACAACTAAAATTTAACAACTGAAAAATATTTCAGAAAATAACGTTTTTGCTTTCACTTTTTCATAACTTTAGTTTTCCGAAATTCTCAGCAAAAAAATCAATATCGTTTCAGAAGTTGAAATTTTGAACTAAAAAAAAAATTTCGCAGTTTCAGATAATTTTGAAAATAATGAAGATTGAAATTTAGCTTAGTTACCGAATTGTATTTTTTAAAATTCTATTCTAAGTTTTACTATTTTAGAATAAAATTACTGTTTCAGAAAGTTTTCAAATAAATCGAAAATTATTTGAGCTTTTATTCCCATAATTGGTTTAATACTTATATTTAAGATTTTTTTAAAATTTTTTTTTTCGAAAAACTATCGAAATTTAACAACTGCAAATAAGTTTTTTAAAAAAATATTTCAGAAAAAAATCAAAACTGTTTCAGATATAGAAATTTTGAATTTAAGAAAAATACAACATTTTGCAGTTTCAGAACATATTCAAAATAATGAAGATTGAGCTGGTTTTGCTCGAAATTGACAATAACACTACTAACTCGATTTAATCGATTTGATAATAACAAAAAGAATTATCAAAATTTGCTTTTTTTTCAATTACTTTGATTTTTTTTTAAATTTAGGCAATTGTGGTCAAGTCTACGTCAAGTCAAGTCAAGACGTCAAGACTACGGAAATATTAAAAATTTTTAGAAAAAAGTATAAAATATCTAGTAGATAACTGCAAAAAAATGTTCATTTTTCTGTGATATCGGAGAATTTTTTTTAAAAAGCCTTTCAAAAAATCTGAAACGTTTTCAGATTCAGAAATTCTCTGTTCAATTACTTTATCCTTCACTCAAATTTTATACATTTTTCAAATGTAAAATGAAATTAATTAATAAGTACTAAAAATCTCATTTTCGAACATCTGTTTAAAAATTTCGGTTTCAAAATATTATTTTGAAAATTTCTAAATTTTAAAATATCGGTTCTTACAATTTGCGCACAGTCCTCCTTTAAAAATGGCTGTTTCAGAAATATTTCAAATAAATTAACTATAATTAATGCATATAAAATTTATATTTACGGATTTTGTCAGATGTTTTCAGGATTTGTTCAAAAAAACTTCCCAAAGTAAATTAAAGTAAAATAAATTTTTAAAAACTGTTTCAAAAAATTTCAAGGCCAAAAAAACAACAATTTAGTTAGTACTAGAAAGATTATATATCAAAAATTAAAAGTAGAATCGCTTTTCATGTTTTTTTCAGAAGTTTCGTTCTCAAAAAACATTAAACAATGTTTCAGAAATTGAAATTTTGAATTTTTAAAAAAATACAAATTTTTACAGTTTCAGAAAATTTTCAAAGTAATGAAGATTAAACTGATTTTGTTGCGTTAACGAATTTAAATAGTTTATTATTTGAAATTCTTCATAATTCTAACATAAGTTTTAGGATTTTAGAATATTTTGAACCCAAATTCATTTTAACAGAATTTGGTTTTAAAAATTACTGTTTCAGAATAATTTCAAGTAAATCGAAAATGGCTGGATCTTTTATTCAGTAATCATAAAATTTATATTTAAGATTTGTTTTTTCATATTTTTTCTGAATTTGTTCTAAAAAAACTACTTTAAAATTTAACACCTGAAAAATATAATTTTGTAAAAAATATTTCAGAAAATATCGTTTTTTTCACTTGTTCAGAAATTTCGTTCACTGGAATTCTCAAAAAAAAATCAAAAATGCTTCATAATTTAAATTTGGAATTTTTTAAATACTAATTTTTACAGTTTCAGAAAATTTTCAAAATAATGAAGATTAAATGGTTTTGCACTATGGAACCTGCTATAGAATTTGAATTAAAAAAAAAAACATTTTATTGGTCAAGTTATTTTAAATTCTTCAGAATTCGATGTTTTACTATTTTAGAATATTGTGAACCAGCGTTTGTTTTAGTTATGAAATAAAAAAATTTCTGAAATTCTCAAAAAAAATCACAGTTTCAAAAATTAAATTAAGGGTTTATTTTTAGAAAACTCGATTCAACACCAAAATTTGCATGTTTTCCAATTACTTTGATTTTTTGAAAATTTAGGCAATTATCGTCAAAGATACATCAAGAATTCTTCGCAAAATAAAATTTTTTTAGAAAAAATATACAATATCTAGTAGATAACTGAAAAATATGTTCATTTTTCCGTGATATCGGAGCATTTTTTTAAAAAAGGCTTTCAAAAATCTAACACATTTTCAGTTTCAGAAATTCTCTGTTCCAGTTTTTCAAAGAACTAATTTTTAAAAAATGTCCCGAACATTTCAAATATTTCTACAGTTTCAAAATTTTTTAAATTTTTTGAAAAAATTCTATATATCTATTTAAATATAATCAAACCGATTCCAAACGCGCTCTACCGAACAAACTCGGGGTTTTAACGTGTACCGGTTCAAAAAGTATTACCAAAATTTGCTATTTTTCCAGTTACTTTGATTTTTTGAAAACTCTAAAGAAAAAATTTAAATTTTCAGAAAAAAAAAACATAAAATAATTAGAATCATGAAAATCGAGAAACTTTCAAAAACGTTATGTTATTTTGAAAATCGGGGGCCAAAAAAATATAAGAACTAAATTTTAAAAAATTCATAACGTTATCTTAAATTTGTCGATTTTTTGTATTTTTGCCGCATTTTGAAGCTGAAAATCTGAAAATCCAGATTTTCAGCTTTCGATCTAACTAGGTATCATGAAAATCGAGAAACGTTCAAAAAAGGTATGTCATTTTGAAAATAAGCCGAAAAAAATTCAAGAATTCATGAAAAGTTGAAAATTATTCCTTTTTTCCAGAACGGATAAAAAAAAACAGTTTTTGTGAAACTGTAATTTTTTCCCTTCGAAATTTCGTGAATAAAAAAATTTGTTTTTTCAACTTTTTGAAAATTTCCAAAAAATTTCAAATTTTTCAGTTTCAAATAATTATTTTTTAGTAAATTTAAACAGAATTGAAAGTGTTCGAATTCATGATAGTTTTTCTGAAGTTCCAGACTGATTTTCGAACATTTTTCAAAAATTTTCAGTTTAAAAATAAAATTTTCTAAAAAAATGTATTTACAACAACACTACGGGGTTGCTTCCCCGCTCTGTGTTTATCGTAAATAAACAACCGCTCGTAAATCTACAAGTTTCAAAAAATCGCCAAACACACTTACTGCTGAACCAATCTCTCATTCGCATTCTTCAAAACTTCACATTCATTTCTCAACAATTCCAGATCATTTTCCGCCATTTTCAGCCTATCCGACAACACTTTCTCATCCGCATTTTGTGCACTTTTCGGTGTTCGTGACGCTCCATCAGAAACCTTGGCTTTTTTCACCTTTTTGGCGGGTTTTGCAATTTCAGCCGACGAGGAATTCGAGCTCATTTCCGACAAATTGTCATCCGAATCTTTTCCATCGAAATTCTCATTATTTCCAGATTTTGACGATGATGAGGTTGATAGTCGGGATTGAGATGTCGTTGTTGGCTGAATTTCAGGTTTGCCGGAACGAAGACGTGAAAGTTGCTGAATAAGGAATAAATTTTTTTTTGCGATTTTTCAGCATTAAAATGCATCTGTAAATGGAAATTCTAGATGAAGTTATTAATTTCTTCGACTTCTGACAATAAGAGCAAGAATTGAATTGAAAACTTAAATTTAAAAAATGTTGAAACTGAAAAAAATATATTTTAAAATTTTCAAGATTTTTAAAATTTCTGTGTTTTCTTTCAGAATCATCAATATATTTTTCGTTATTGTCAAGATAAATATTTCTGGTCGCTCGTTTTGCGGTTTCGTTGCGAGGAGATTCCCAACGACACTCCGCAAAACGAGCGGCCAGAAATTTTTATCTTGACAATAATTTTTTTCATCTCTATTATTGCTTCTTTAAAAAAAGTTTTTTTTTAAAACAAAACTTCTGAAACCGACAAAATTATAGAATTTTAAAAATCCAATTTTTTCCATAGGCATCGTTTTTTTTTTTGCAAAATTCCAACTTTTTTGAAATTCAATAACATCAATCGAGTACTAACAGCAAAGACAATTAATGCGAAATTAAAATTTTCTGAAACAGTGTTATTTTTTTGAAATTTTAAAGTTTCCTTTTGAAAAAAAAGTTGTAAAGAATAAGCTGACACTCTAGATTCTCCCTCCGAAATTCATTAATAAATTCAATTTCAGCATTTTTTTAACGAATCTGAAACTGAAATTTACTAGCTTAAATTTCTCCAGAAAAAATTAAAAATTTAGCCGATTCGGTAATATTTTAAATTTTTTTAAAATTGTTTTGCAAAAATCAATAATTTGTATTTCAACGGCGGTTTTTTGGAAACCAATATTTCCAAAGGAAGTTTTAAAATTTCGCTGTTTCAGGAGAAAAATAAATGTTTAGAAACTTTTTCGTAATTTCATTCTGCTATATTGTCAATTCAAATATTCTTGATCACGCAAGTTGGTTTTGACCTACCCAGAAAATCTAATTCTCTCACAGAGTCGTGCTATTTTTAAATGCGAGCGGTTGCGCTGCAGTCTTTTAGTAGAAAATGGATGAACCAAAATTTTTAACTTGACAATACGCAATTATGAATATTTCAAGCTTTTTTCCAGAAATTAAAGACAAGGTATAACTATAACAATTTTTTTCTATTATTTTCATTAATTTATTTTTCCTTGATTGAAAGGTCCTATTTTTCAAAGCAATACTTCATAGAATCGAAAAATTGTGAATAAAAATTTCTGAAACAGGAAGAAAATTGAAAATGAGAAAATTCCAGATTTTTAAAACTTTCAAAATCCTCGTACTATTTAATTAATTTTTTCTAGAAAACAATAATTTTGGGGAACTTTTTTAAATTTAATTCCATATTTCATTAAAATTGAATTTTTCTAAACTATTGCAAAAGTCAAACTCTTTCTAAAGTAATCCGATATATCTCTACAGTAATCCAATTTAAAAAAAAACACCATACCTCTTTCAACTTCTCAATAGTATACTGTAGTTCCGTTATTTGTTCATTCCGATTTTTAAGCGTTCGATTTAACCGAACAATCATCAATTTTTCATCAGTTGCCGCCGCGCCTAGTTGAAGTTTTTCACCCGATTCTGGTTTTCTGGAAAAAAAGAGTAATTTTTGAGGTACTGTGCTTTTTTGAGGTAGTTGACACTCACTTTCTTGCCACTGAAATTGGCCTATCAATTGAAACCCCGGAAAATGGGGCTGCGCCTCTTTGTCGCCATGTACTTGGTGGCTGTCTGAATTATATAGCAATTGGTTGAAATTTCAGAAAAATGTATATTTTCAATGAGATTCTTTGAATTTAAGAAATTTTGAAATTCAACTTGCGAAACAGTAATATTTTCTGGAAAAAAAATAATACATTTAGAGAATACATGTCTTAAATATCTTTTTCAATTTTTTTCCAGCTGTAAAAAGTAAAACATTTTCAAAAAATTGAAATGTTTATTTTCGAAAATTTGAATTAGGCTCCTAAATAGCTAAATATGACGCGTTTTGTGTAACAGTGCCACACGATTGCAAAAATGCCACGCCCAAAAAACGCCCGCCTTTCTGCGTTCAATTTTGAATTTCACTTTAGCCCTCCGTGGAATTTATTGATTTTCTTAAGGGAGAACTTTTTTAAAAAAAATTTTCTTGAAACAGAATTTTTTTTTTAATTTTTCAAATTTTGTGATTTGATTTTTCGAAATCTAATTTTTTAAAAAAACCTTCAAATTTCAGTAAAAAGCTTATCGAAAGTAATTTTTAAAAAACCAAACCGATCATATTATCATTTTTTAAATGTTTGAAAAATCAATAATTTTATTGAAACAGTAAATTTTAAAAAAGTTCGTTTTAAAATTTTAATAACAATGGAAATTTCATTGAAACAGTAAATTTTATAAAGTGTTGGGAAATTTTTTCTAGGAATATGGACCTAAAATTTACAGTTTTAAAAATGTACTCAAATATTCTTGATCATTGCGTTTTGAGGGCTGTTCAACCTCACAGACGCTCCGCACGCTCCGCACGCATGCAACGCGGCTGCCGACACTCAACACACTGGAAAATGAATTTTCAAACTTTCGTATTTCCAAAATTTAATTTGTATTATGAAAAAAAAAAGAAGCAAAACATGCATTATTTGAATTTTTTAGAAAACTGGTCGAGACAGTAAATTTTTTTTCAAAATTTTCGGATTTCACTTTTGTATCTTAAAATTGAATTATACGTTTTTTTTCAAAATAATATCATAACTCTTTAAATTTGGAACTAATACTTTTGCTGAATTTTTTAAATTTCTGGAAAAATTCAAAAATTGTTCACAAACCATTATTTTCGTAATATTTTAAATTCTACGCTTTAAAATTTATTCAAAAATAATACATTTTGGAAAAAAAAACGTTGTAAAAAATCTTTATAAAAATTTGTTCAAAAAACGCACCTAAAAGTGGATCTCCCAGTAATTGCCGACGCGGTGGCTGCCCTTGCCGATGGCGCCGTGTAGATCAACAATTGATGTTTGGCTGCTTTCAATTTCATGTCCAAAATCTTGTTCTCCTTCACAACATCATCATATTTCTCGCGCTCAATCATGACGTCATCTCGATGCTTTTTTTCGAGAAGATTCTTGCGGAATCGGCTGTTGAAGCTGGAAAATAATGAGATGATTTAAAAAAAACATAAATTCACTGTTTCAGTGTTTTTTTTATAGTTCTCGTAGAATTTGAGATGATAATGTTCTATGTCTTCAATTCATAATAAATAAGTATATAAAAATATATAAATTAATAATATAAAAATTACTGTTTCTAAAAAAATTGAAAAAAAGCTAAATTTCCAAAAAAATAATAGATGCTTAGCAAAATTATATTCAGATTTTTCTGGATTTCAGCATTTTACATTTAAAATATGTTTTCAGTCTGAATTTAAAAAGAATGACTGAATTTTGAAATTTAACATTTTCAGTGTGAAAAACTGAATCTTAAATCGAAATTCGGTTTAAAATACTGAAATTCATGATTTTCAGTTTGAAATTTACAGTTTCAGAAATGTGTTTTCAAATTTCAATATATTTTTAAAAATTTTGGAAATAATTAAAATCCAAAAATTTACAGTTTCAAATTTTTATTTTAAAAATTTCTTTAAGAATCCTTTTTTACTCTTGGAAGAATCGGTTTTTTTTTCTTTTTGGAAATTTTCTCGCCATTTTCCAGTTTTAAAAAAATTGTTTTAAATTATTGACAAAAACCATTATACTTTATAAATTTCGTAAAAACCCTTTTTAATTAATCTTGGTACGTCTAATCGTTTTTTCTTCTTTTTGAATTTTTTTTCGCCATTTTCGAGGTTTTTGGAGACTTTTCGTTTATTGATAAAAATAAGATTTTTTATCAATGACAAAAAAAAACTCGAAGATGGCAAAACAAAATTAAAAAAGAAGAAAACCGATTAGTGAAAATTAAAAATGTGAAACTGTAAATTTTTGGATTTACTTATTTTTAAAATATTAAAAGTTATATTGAAATTTGCAAAAAATCTGAAACTGTAAATTTAAAGGAATTGTTGTTTCCAATTTGAATTCAGACTTGATATAATATGCCAAAATGACTAATAGTTTGTTTTAGAATATTTATTGTAAGCAACAATAAATTGTGGTGTACAACACCAATGCCTTGGATACCTCAAACTTGGGTAATTAAACTAAGGATAAAAAAGAAAGAAAAAATACGATAACGATAACATGAAAAATAAACTGTGAAACATAAAAAATATAAAAAGCGAAAATTTATCAAATAATAAAATTGTGAGGAATGAAGCGCTGGTCTTTGTTTTTATCTCTTCAAATTTGTTGTTATTTGATTGTGGGCGGCGACTGTTTGCTGGTCGAACGGATTTCGACACTCCCCAACTGAAAAAAAAACTTCTTCTTATTATATTATCATCTTGCATCTTTTTACTTACTCAAATTTTTACAGCGAAGGCATTCTTGATTTCTTTTCTACTTTTTTAACAATCCATTCTTGCCCTGTTGAAGAATCATGTGGCGATGGCAACGTGCACAAGCTCGTGTGGTGCCAGGGGCTTTTGTGGCCTCTGTTCACCTCTTCGCAATATCCACATGGTTTGTATTGACATTGATGACTCGATCCTTCGTAAAATCGCAGACATCGGTAACATCTTTTGTCTGCTTTAACTTTCTCTTTCCTTTCTTCTGCCGTTACATAAACGTTGCACCGGTCGGAAAAATGTCTGCCTTTTGTGCAAATCAGACATTTTGTGTCCTTGTCTCCCATGCGCTTCCCAATCCATCTTATTAATGTTTCAATTCGTGGAGAAGAATTCTGTTCTCATCGGAAGCGAATCAGTATTTGAAATAGATCTTGTAGTAGTACTGGGCCATCATGAATAACATCATTCAGTGAAAGTTCATTCTTATAATGTGCAGAACCATCAATAACTACTCGACATTTCGTTGTTGTTTTTGCAGGAGTAATTACTGGTCTGTGCGGATTGTAGTGAATGAATCCCTTATCAATTTCTTCATTTGGAACCACTTCAATTATGCCTTTTTTCAATTGATCTTGGAAAACATCATTCACTTGATTCAAAACTTCTTTTGTGGAAGTGCGCACAACACTTTCTAATCGTCGAAATGCAATTGCATAATTGTCTGGCAATTCCATTTTATTCGTCTTCCATGGAAATTCGACAAAATATCCCTCTTCACGCTTCTCAATGGTCTTTCGGAAGTTCTCCATTACTTCTTTATTTACTTGAGCTTTTTCATCTTTTTCTGGACCTGTGAATTCTGGTTCCACCTTGTTATCAATCCATTCCAATTCTTTAGCAGCTTCATCATTTTCACAAACTGCTGTATTCATCATGATTGGATAAACATTCTTTGAATCATCGTCTTCATCATCATCATTGTTAGCATGTCCAATTGTAGTGTATCCAAAAACAGTGTTGATCACATTAATTCCGGATGGTAATCGAATGATATCTCCTTTGATAACTTTGCAAAATGCATCTGCACCGATTACAACATCAGGATAAGTTTCATTTTCTTCTGAGCTTTCATTGATCTGGATGTTGTTTTCTTTCAAAAACTCAATATCATTGTTGGTTAATGGCGCTTTCGGTATCCTTCCCGTCAATTCTTTTGATACCAAAGCGTTGATTTTCAAAATTTTATTGTCACCAAGAAGTGAAATTTGTGACAAAAATTTTCTTTCCGGCTCACTTGTCTTATTTCCAAAAGTTTGAATTCTTACTTTCTTTTCACCAGTTTTTGGAAGATTCCATGAATTCATTAACTCTGCTTTAAGATGCGTATTATCAGCTCCACTATCAATCATTACAGAGATCTTTTCCCAATCATTTTTGGCAACATTGTATGCAAGGCAATTGACTGTGGGAATATACCCAATTTGAAGATTCTTTGATGGCTTGAAATTGACTTTAGAATTATCCGTCTGGAAAAACATATTTCCTTCTTCAACGGCTGCTTGATTTTCTGGTTGGTCTTGGTTCACATCTTCAACATTCATTGTATTAACTCTCTGGGTTCTTGGATTGGTTTGCCTTGTTCGATAATTTCTTGGATCTTGGTTTCTTTGTTGAGTTGGTTGATTCCGTTGGAAATTTGGCGCTTGACGATTTTGGGCATTGGGTTGTATAACATTAGCATTTTGTTGTGGTGCTTGCTGCTGAACATTGGGCTGATATTGATATTGTCCTTGATTGAAATTTGGTCTTGCCCTGAAATTAGTGGTCATTCTTCTGCTTTCATTTCGATTTGCATTCGATAATATTGGTGTTTCTTGAGTATTCATCATTGGTTGCTTAAATGGTTGGCATAAACTTGTGTGGTGCTTCTTTTTGCAATTTTGACAATAAAACTTATTTCGGCATTCTCTGCTGCTGTGACCATTTTTGAGACAATTGAAACAAAGCTTTTCATTACGAACAACGTTCCATCTTTCTTCGACTGGGACTTGACATTCAGTTTCACGATGAGAAGCTTTGCAATAAGTACATCTCCGAATATTGTTAAAATTCATTCCACGATCTTGAACTTTATTATTGAACTTATTCTTAACATTATGCCGATTGAAATTGTGTTGCAGTGTCATATCAGGTTCATAATTCTTTTTCATACTTTGAATCTTTTCTTCTTTCTTCACTTCTTCATCTAAAACTTCAAGCAATTCTTTTGTTTTCCAGTTTTCCGAATTCTCCATATTAACTTGTTTGCGGAAAATTGCTTCTCGAATCTTCGATGAGAATTTTCCCAAAATCAATTCTTGGATTCTTCGAGAATCATCTTCTTGTCCTAGATTTTTCAATTGTTCTGTAACCGAAAAAATCTTGTCGAAAAGCTTTCTTTGTTCAAAAATTCGATCATCCATTGGGTTCAATCTATCCAACTTTTTGTTCAATTCTGAAATCGTACTTGAAGTATTCTTGTATCTTTCACTTAAAACTTTCTTAGCCAAATCATAATTTTCTTCAGTTACCATATATCTGCTGATCAAATCTTTTGGTTCTCTTCTTAGGCACTGAATTAGATGATTGTATTTCAAAATCTTTGACTCATTTGATTTGTCGACAATCTCAGTGAACAAAGTCCAAAAATTGGGAAACTCCCAGAGTTTTCCGTCAAAAATTGGAAGTTGCACAACCGGTAATGGACGGTTCAAATTTGGTCTTGATTCTTGAACGTGTTGAACATGTTGAACAACAGTATCACCCTGACTGCTCATACTTAAACTTCTTCTTATTCTTGCTGCCAATACTTGTTCTTTTCTGTCTTCTTCTTCTTCTCGTTCTTTAACGTTATCTTTTGCAACTTTGAGCTTCGTGGTCATATTAATAATCAATTCTTCAGCTTCAGCAACCACCTTATTAACTTCTTCCAATCTGTCTTCATATTTGCTTATGTCAAGATCTTCCTCTTCCTTAGCCACTTCATAAACTTTGTTCTCTAACTCAACTGCCCTTGCAGTAAGAACTTCAACTTTCTTATTCAACAAATCTGAAACTTCTTTAATATCTTGTTCATACTTGAGAATACTTTGACCATCAATTAACTTTGGAAGCAACAATTTGCTCTTGTCCACTTCAATTGCCAATGAGTTTTCTGCACGAGTTACTTTCGACAAATCATACTTTAAACTTGACATCTTATTCTTTTTATTTTCAATCCCTCATAAACAATCACAATCAATCGAATCAAAAACTTTCACAAACAAATACCAAGGAATGTCAATCAAAATATGATGCAAAATCAAAACAAATTCACAATCTTATATCAAAATC
Organism: Caenorhabditis virilis; assembly: GCA_964036255.1. Taxonomy (NCBI): domain Eukaryota; kingdom Metazoa; phylum Nematoda; class Chromadorea; order Rhabditida; family Rhabditidae; genus Caenorhabditis; species Caenorhabditis virilis. Next base: position 16,236,405 of record OZ038416.1, read on the forward strand.
TGATAGAATCTTTTAGAAATACTTTGGACTCTTGGAAATCACTTGGAGAATGCTTAAGCTTGTTAGAAAAAATCTTAAAACTTAAACAAATCTTAAAATTCTTATCTTAACTTCTTATTCTTATCGCCACGCGGGACTTTTTAAATTAAACAAAGATAATTGTTTAAATTTAACTGACCTCGGATTCTTAAACTTGTCGATGCACCATAAAGGAATTGTTGTTTCCAATTTGAATTCAGACTTGATATAATATGCCAAAATGACTAATAGTTTGTTTTAGAATATTTATTGTAAGCAACAATAAATTGTGGTGTACAACACCAATGCCTTGGATACCTCAAACTTGGGTAATTAAACTAAGGATAAAAAAGAAAGAAAAAATACGATAACGATAACATGAAAAATAAACTGTGAAACATAAAAAATATAAAAAGCGAAAATTTATCAAATAATAAAATTGTGAGGAATGAAGCGCTGGTCTTTGTTTTTATCTCTTCAAATTTGTTGTTATTTGATTGTGGGCGGCGACTGTTTGCTGGTCGAACGGATTTCGACACTCCCCAACTGAAAAAAAAACTTCTTCTTATTATATTATCATCTTGCATCTTTTTACTTACTCAAATTTTTACAGCGAAGGCATTCTTGATTTCTTTTCTACTTTTTTAACAATCCATTCTTGCCCTGTTGAAGAATCATGTGGCGATGGCAACGTGCACAAGCTCGTGTGGTGCCAGGGGCTTTTGTGGCCTCTGTTCACCTCTTCGCAATATCCACATGGTTTGTATTGACATTGATGACTCGATCCTTCGTAAAATCGCAGACATCGGTAACATCTTTTGTCTGCTTTAACTTTCTCTTTCCTTTCTTCTGCCGTTACATAAACGTTGCACCGGTCGGAAAAATGTCTGCCTTTTGTGCAAATCAGACATTTTGTGTCCTTGTCTCCCATGCGCTTCCCAATCCATCTTATTAATGTTTCAATTCGTGGAGAAGAATTCTGTTCTCATCGGAAGCGAATCAGTATTTGAAATAGATCTTGTAGTAGTACTGGGCCATCATGAATAACATCATTCAGTGAAAGTTCATTCTTATAATGTGCAGAACCATCAATAACTACTCGACATTTCGTTGTTGTTTTTGCAGGAGTAATTACTGGTCTGTGCGGATTGTAGTGAATGAATCCCTTATCAATTTCTTCATTTGGAACCACTTCAATTATGCCTTTTTTCAATTGATCTTGGAAAACATCATTCACTTGATTCAAAACTTCTTTTGTGGAAGTGCGCACAACACTTTCTAATCGTCGAAATGCAATTGCATAATTGTCTGGCAATTCCATTTTATTCGTCTTCCATGGAAATTCGACAAAATATCCCTCTTCACGCTTCTCAATGGTCTTTCGGAAGTTCTCCATTACTTCTTTATTTACTTGAGCTTTTTCATCTTTTTCTGGACCTGTGAATTCTGGTTCCACCTTGTTATCAATCCATTCCAATTCTTTAGCAGCTTCATCATTTTCACAAACTGCTGTATTCATCATGATTGGATAAACATTCTTTGAATCATCGTCTTCATCATCATCATTGTTAGCATGTCCAATTGTAGTGTATCCAAAAACAGTGTTGATCACATTAATTCCGGATGGTAATCGAATGATATCTCCTTTGATAACTTTGCAAAATGCATCTGCACCGATTACAACATCAGGATAAGTTTCATTTTCTTCTGAGCTTTCATTGATCTGGATGTTGTTTTCTTTCAAAAACTCAATATCATTGTTGGTTAATGGCGCTTTCGGTATCCTTCCCGTCAATTCTTTTGATACCAAAGCGTTGATTTTCAAAATTTTATTGTCACCAAGAAGTGAAATTTGTGACAAAAATTTTCTTTCCGGCTCACTTGTCTTATTTCCAAAAGTTTGAATTCTTACTTTCTTTTCACCAGTTTTTGGAAGATTCCATGAATTCATTAACTCTGCTTTAAGATGCGTATTATCAGCTCCACTATCAATCATTACAGAGATCTTTTCCCAATCATTTTTGGCAACATTGTATGCAAGGCAATTGACTGTGGGAATATACCCAATTTGAAGATTCTTTGATGGCTTGAAATTGACTTTAGAATTATCCGTCTGGAAAAACATATTTCCTTCTTCAACGGCTGCTTGATTTTCTGGTTGGTCTTGGTTCACATCTTCAACATTCATTGTATTAACTCTCTGGGTTCTTGGATTGGTTTGCCTTGTTCGATAATTTCTTGGATCTTGGTTTCTTTGTTGAGTTGGTTGATTCCGTTGGAAATTTGGCGCTTGACGATTTTGGGCATTGGGTTGTATAACATTAGCATTTTGTTGTGGTGCTTGCTGCTGAACATTGGGCTGATATTGATATTGTCCTTGATTGAAATTTGGTCTTGCCCTGAAATTAGTGGTCATTCTTCTGCTTTCATTTCGATTTGCATTCGATAATATTGGTGTTTCTTGAGTATTCATCATTGGTTGCTTAAATGGTTGGCATAAACTTGTGTGGTGCTTCTTTTTGCAATTTTGACAATAAAACTTATTTCGGCATTCTCTGCTGCTGTGACCATTTTTGAGACAATTGAAACAAAGCTTTTCATTACGAACAACGTTCCATCTTTCTTCGACTGGGACTTGACATTCAGTTTCACGATGAGAAGCTTTGCAATAAGTACATCTCCGAATATTGTTAAAATTCATTCCACGATCTTGAACTTTATTATTGAACTTATTCTTAACATTATGCCGATTGAAATTGTGTTGCAGTGTCATATCAGGTTCATAATTCTTTTTCATACTTTGAATCTTTTCTTCTTTCTTCACTTCTTCATCTAAAACTTCAAGCAATTCTTTTGTTTTCCAGTTTTCCGAATTCTCCATATTAACTTGTTTGCGGAAAATTGCTTCTCGAATCTTCGATGAGAATTTTCCCAAAATCAATTCTTGGATTCTTCGAGAATCATCTTCTTGTCCTAGATTTTTCAATTGTTCTGTAACCGAAAAAATCTTGTCGAAAAGCTTTCTTTGTTCAAAAATTCGATCATCCATTGGGTTCAATCTATCCAACTTTTTGTTCAATTCTGAAATCGTACTTGAAGTATTCTTGTATCTTTCACTTAAAACTTTCTTAGCCAAATCATAATTTTCTTCAGTTACCATATATCTGCTGATCAAATCTTTTGGTTCTCTTCTTAGGCACTGAATTAGATGATTGTATTTCAAAATCTTTGACTCATTTGATTTGTCGACAATCTCAGTGAACAAAGTCCAAAAATTGGGAAACTCCCAGAGTTTTCCGTCAAAAATTGGAAGTTGCACAACCGGTAATGGACGGTTCAAATTTGGTCTTGATTCTTGAACGTGTTGAACATGTTGAACAACAGTATCACCCTGACTGCTCATACTTAAACTTCTTCTTATTCTTGCTGCCAATACTTGTTCTTTTCTGTCTTCTTCTTCTTCTCGTTCTTTAACGTTATCTTTTGCAACTTTGAGCTTCGTGGTCATATTAATAATCAATTCTTCAGCTTCAGCAACCACCTTATTAACTTCTTCCAATCTGTCTTCATATTTGCTTATGTCAAGATCTTCCTCTTCCTTAGCCACTTCATAAACTTTGTTCTCTAACTCAACTGCCCTTGCAGTAAGAACTTCAACTTTCTTATTCAACAAATCTGAAACTTCTTTAATATCTTGTTCATACTTGAGAATACTTTGACCATCAATTAACTTTGGAAGCAACAATTTGCTCTTGTCCACTTCAATTGCCAATGAGTTTTCTGCACGAGTTACTTTCGACAAATCATACTTTAAACTTGACATCTTATTCTTTTTATTTTCAATCCCTCATAAACAATCACAATCAATCGAATCAAAAACTTTCACAAACAAATACCAAGGAATGTCAATCAAAATATGATGCAAAATCAAAACAAATTCACAATCTTATATCAAAATCTGATAGAATCTTTTAGAAATACTTTGGACTCTTGGAAATCACTTGGAGAATGCTTAAGCTTGTTAGAAAAAATCTTAAAACTTAAACAAATCTTAAAATTCTTATCTTAACTTCTTATTCTTATCGCCACGCGGGACTTTTTAAATTAAACAAAGATAATTGTTTAAATTTAACTGACCTCGGATTCTTAAACTTGTCGATGCACCATAAAGGAATTGTTGTTTCCAATTTGAATTCAGACTTGATATAATATGCCAAAATGACTAATAGTTTGTTTTAGAATATTTATTGTAAGCAACAATAAATTGTGGTGTACAACACCAATGCCTTGGATACCTCAAACTTGGGTAATTAAACTAAGGATAAAAAAGAAAGAAAAAATACGATAACGATAACATGAAAAATAAACTGTGAAACATAAAAAATATAAAAAGCGAAAATTTATCAAATAATAAAATTGTGAGGAATGAAGCGCTGGTCTTTGTTTTTATCTCTTCAAATTTGTTGTTATTTGATTGTGGGCGGCGACTGTTTGCTGGTCGAACGGATTTCGACAAAATTTTTAGAAAAAATACAAATTTCAATATTTATTTTTTATTTAAGTTTTGGAAATATTTTAAATCCAAAAATGTACAGTTTCATATTTTTAATTTATTTTTTAAAAATAATTTCGTGATTAGTCATTTCAATTTTCTTTTCATTCTAAATGTAATTAATTTGAAGATTAAGTGAATATTGAAATTGTAAATTTTTATTTTCCCTAAAATTTTCTGTTAAAGCTAGCTTCTGAAATAGTTCAAAATCTCTGAAATTCTCATAATAAATTCCAGAAATGCTGAAATTCATGATTTTCAGTTAAAAATTTCGGAAATTAAAAATTTTTTACTGTTTTAGATGTTTTTTTCAAAAATTCAAGAGTGAATTTGAAATTAATAACATTCAAGAACCTCCCTCGCTGAAAATAAAGACAATGAAATTTTATAGAAAATTATTTTTTCAAATTTCCAAGAATTCGAAAATTCGAAAAATCCCCCCATACCTCGTCAACTGCTTCTCCTGCTCTTTAACCTTCTTCTGCAAATTTCTCGCTTCTTCCACAACATTATGAAAATTATCCTCCAATTGTGGACGTGTCCAAGTTTCAATTGGATATCGTGCCACCACCCTGTAAGAGTACAATTTTTCTGAATTTTTATTTTCAAGCTTACTAATCCTAACAACAAAACAACTCACATTATCTTCCAAAAATCATAAATCCTTGAAACTGGGGTTTTATTTCCTAGTGGGTCACTAAACAAACACGGGCAAGCAACACTACTAGCTTACGTTGGTGTCCATGGTAACTATGAGGGAAGGGGGGAGGGGGCTTATTTATGTGAAAATTGTGAAGAGGTGCACCAGGCAATTAGTTAGGGGGGATTAGGGATGCAGGGGGAATATTTGGTGGAGGAAATGAATTTCGGATGATATTTTTTCTAGAGGGGTGAACACTTTTTGATAACGAAATTAGAAACGGCAATTTTTTCTCATTTTAAAAGTGCTTCGATTTTCATTAGAGTTTATTTGGATTTCAAAAAAAAGTTTTTAAAATTTAATATAAATTAAATTATATAAAGTGATTAAAATGTTTAAAAAATTTGAAAAAAAAATCTGAAACGGTAAATTTTTAGAACATTTTCCAAAATGTTACATTTCAGACAGAAAATCGTTACATCAGCATTCTACATTAGTTTTATTAAAAAATTAAAGATTTTGGAATTAAATGAGAATTTCAGAGATTTTTCGAAGTTCGGGATTGACAATTAATTCATATAAATCATCTATAAAATTAAGAAAAAGTACTAAGACATTCTGAAACAGACAATTTTTTAAAGAAAATTCTAAAAAATTTTATTAGCGCTTTTGAAAAATTCGAGACTCATGGGATTAGTTTCATTTAAAATTGCTTAAATTTTTGAAAAACATCTGAAACTGTAAATTTCAAAAAAATTTGTTTTGAAAGTTGGAAGCATTACTGTCAAGTTAAATATTTTGGATAATCCATTTTCAACTAAAAGACCGCAGCGCAGCCGCTCGCAGGTAAAAATAACACGACTGTGTGAGAGACTTAGATTTTCTGCGTAGGTCAAAACCAACTTGCATGATCAAGAATATTTGAGTTGCCGACAATATTAATTGAATGGAATAATTTTTTAAAAAAAAGCGATTTGTTATCATTTCAAAGATATTTGATATTGTAAAATAAAAATATGAAACTGTAAATTTTTTCAAAATGTGGCATTTCAGACAGAAAATCGAATGTGAATTTCAGTCTACATTGGTGGTTTTATTAAAAAAGTTCAGAATTAACGTTTGTTTATATCGAAATCCATAAAATTTACGACAATTAATAAGTTCTGAAACAGCATTCTGAAACCGACAATTTTTTATTGTCAACTCAAATATTCTTGATCATGCAAGTAAGTTTTGATCTACCATAAAATCGAAGTCTCTCACAAAGTCATGATATTTTTACCTGCGAGCGGTTGCGCTGCGGTCTTTCAGTAGAAAATGGATGATCCAAAATTTTTAAGTTGACAATAAGAAAATTCAAAATTTTTTTAGGACTTTTGAAAATTCAAAATTTTTTTCATGGAATTAGTTTCATTTAAAAATGCTTAAATTTTTGAAAAACATCTGAAACTGTAATTTTTTCAAAAATTTCCGAAATTCTAAACTGGAAATCATCAACTATAATGGTTTTCATCAATAAATGAAAAAAAATTCAAAAAACTCGAAAATGGTGAAAAAAATTTAAAAACAAAAAAAACGATTAGACGTATGTACCCAAAAAATGAATTAAAAAGGCTTTTTACGAGATTTTTAAAATAAATATGTGAAACTGTAATTTGTTGGATTTTAACTATTTCCAAAATTTTTTAAAAATATATTGAAATTTGGAAAAAATCTGAAACTTTAAATTTCAAACTGAAAATCACGAATTTCAGCATTTTAAACCGAAAACGGATTTAAAATTCGGTTTTTCAAAAAAACAAGCGAGCGACCATCATTTCAAAGATATTTGATATTTGTAAAATAAAAATGTGAAACTGTAAATTTTTAGAAAATGTTTCAAAATGTGAATTTCAGTCTACATTGGTGGTTTTATTAAACAATAAAAAAATTAAAAACAGTCAAGTAGTAATGATAGTTAAAATAGCCCACTAAGCCCCGCCCCCTTTCTAAGCCTATGGATTGGGCAGATATTAGGCCACGCCCACTGATAAGGATATCGATTAGTCAATCGATAAGCCCCGCCCACTTTTCGATCGATAAATCGATAAGTCTCTTGAGTAGGGGGGTTGTAAATTAATTAAGGACTACCGTAAAATCAATAAATGATTTATGGACTCTAGGGTAATCGATCATGCTGAATTCAATGGTGACATTTTTAAGTACTGAAAATGAGGTTGTAAATTAATTAAAATTTAAATAATCAAAAATCAATAAATGATTTATGGACTCTAGGGTAATCGATCATGCTGAATTCAATGGTGACATTTTTAAGTACTGAAAATGAGGTTGTAAATTAATTAAAATTTAAATAATCAAAAATCAATAAATGATTTATGGACTCTAGGGTAATCGATCATGCTGAATTCAATGGTGACATTTTTAAGTACTGAAAATGAGGTTGTAAATTAATTAAAATTTAAATAATCAAAAATCAATAAATGATTTATGGACTCTAGGGTAATCGATCATGCTGAATTCGATGGTGACATTTTTAAGTACTGAAAATGGGGTTGTAAATTAATTAAAATTTAAATAATCAAAAATCAATAAATGATTTATAGACTCTAGGGTAATCGATCATGCTGAATTCAATGGTGACATTTTTAAGTACTGAAAATGAGGTTGTAAATTAATTAGATTTTAAATGATGAATACGCGTCAATTCAGACATACAGCCTAGGTTAATTAATCATGAAATCTTCAATGGTGATATTTTTAAGTACTGAAAATTTTTCCAGGATTTTAATTTCAGGTTTGTTGTGAAGTCAGAGGATTTGTTGTTAAAGCAAAGGACTTGTTGTGTGTGAGAGAGAGAGAGAAAAAAACATCTGAAAAAATAAAAACGACAACACCGATAACCCAAAATCTCCGTGAACACCGGAAAAAACAGAGAAAACTTCAAAAAGCAAAATACCGCCAACTTCAAATGACTAGATAATATGACACTGACAGAGTACTTTGTTTTGTTGTTTTTTTGAATATTGAAATGTGATACTATGAGATAAAGCGACGGTTATGCACAGCTTGATATCAAAGGTCATCATATCGACCTATGGGTGTCATAAACATTGGTTGTAAATATGAGTTGTGTAGAATGATCGAACGACAAGAGTTTATTCATTCATAAAAAACGAAACGAAAACAACAGAAGGGAAAAAAAAAAAATGAAACCGTAAAACTAAGAAAAAAAAAATACATACCTTTCCTTTAAATCCATCCACAAAACAATGTCGAACCAGGCCATGTTGCTGTACCTGAAAAAATAATGATGAGGTTTATCGATTTAAAAGAAGAAAAAATGGTAAAAGGACCCAGATCAGAGAGATAAAAATGTCTGCATATCATATAACTTGTGAATAGGGTCAACTAGGTATCCAGATAAGTGCAATAAACTTCATTTAAAAGTTGATCTGGTTATTGATGGTATTAGAAATACACATATAGGAACTAATATCCGTTCAATTCGATTCCAAACGCGCCCCACTGTTTTCTCAAGTTTGTATGACTTTTTCCGCATCCGTACGTATCATTTGAGTCATAAATGCATTTTTGATATCTATTGGGGGCCAATTATGAACAATTTTTGTTCGACCCTTCCCCTTGGTTTGTTGCTACAGTATATAGTATTATTAGATTATAATCCCAACAAGGTATCCAGATAGATGAAATAAAACTTCGAAAATGGGTTGGTTATTGATGGTATTAGAAATACCCATATAGGTACTATAAAATTTTATATAAAGATGAGAAGAGAAATACCTCAGTGCACTTCATTTTTAGTATAATAAAATCTAGGTCATGATCGACAACGTTTTTAAAGGTAATTTTAATTTTAATTGGGTGGTTTTGACTGAAGGCTACCGGGGTTGACGTGTAAGAAAAACTAACACCCCTTAAAATCGATTTAATAACGAAATAAGAATAAGAATAAGAATTAAGAAGGAAGAAGGGAAATAAGAAAACATGGTCACTATGAAGATCGCTGAAAACAAACTACACTCAGAAACCCTATATTACAATATATAAAACAATACGTTGTCTTGATTTTTGTTTCACGTAATTTAACCTTGCCAATCATGATGGCGCATCGAACAGATCTTTTGAGCGAGTTTGAAATCTTGAAAAAATTTTTTTTTTTTTTTTTGATCCAGGGTTGCCATGTAGGACGTCTCAGATTTCAAGTCAACACCATGTAATAAACGAGTATAAAATGTCTAGAGAAATTTACGACTCTCAAGTTATAAAGAAAGGGTGGCTGAGCTACATTTTATTGTATCATAAAGATGATTTTTTTTTTGTGTATTTAATTCTTGAATATGCGTAGGTGATGCCGACAGTCTCACACCTTTTATTACTTAAAAGGTGCACTTCATTTCTCGCAACAAGAAAGAAAAACGTTAATTAACCGAGACCACGCCTTTTAGTATTACTATAAATATTAGTACTACTATAAATATATTTTAAAAAAAAAACAACTTATACACTTCTTTTGTCATTATTCAACGTTATTCTTTTCCATTTTCTTTGCCATTTCACCATTTTTTTTTTGTATTAAAGATACAATTTTGAGTTACAATCAGAATTAAGAAAAAAAAAATCAGCAAAAAAAAAAAAAAAAAGATGTCGATGTCTCAAATTCTGGTGCATACAGCTGCTATCGAGTTAGCCTACGAACAGATTGATAGATATTTCACAAGACGTAAAATTTACAACCCTTTAACATAACCCTATTTATTTTTTTTTTTTTTAGTAGACATGTACAGTGGATGTTTTTCTACTTCTTTCAATGCGTTGTATGAATTAGGTAAGTACCTATAGTGGTGAGAAAAAAAAAAAAAAAAAAAAAGAAAAAAAAAAAAAGAATGGATTAAAGAAATTACAGCAAAAGCCGAAATGTCAAATATCCAAGAAGTGATTAAGGATATGACAAATACTCTGACAGTTCAACCAACAGATTTGATAGCGTCGGATTATCCTCCGCACTACATGTGGACGCCGTTGTGCCAGAATTTGGCGCAAAGTAGGTATTCTCGAATGGCTTTAGTAATATAGTTTCGGTATTACAGTGTGCATAGAACTGTCATCCTTCACAGTTGATACAACGATTAACTGTATAGTGATTAAAGGTAATGAGTAAGGTATTAGAAAATCTACTCTACGACTTTTTTTTTTTTCCAGCGAGAGATCTGGCTCAACACCAGAATAAACAGTTTTCGGTTAATGAGGCCTCTACACCACCTCCACGTAGACCATTAACAATGGTTGAGGCGTGCAGAATTGACGATCACAACTATGATCGTTCGGCCGACGATCCTGAAACAAGCGGTGACGAACCTCAGGATACGTCTACTGGTTTCAGAATACCCCCAGAACGGTTCGATAATTACGGGCTTAAGCATAGTGGTGGCGGTTCACATTAAAATGTTCTATTAATGTGTTAACGTTTGTTAATAAAAAAATAAAAAAAAAAAAGAACAATCTACTCTTTTTTTTTCACTGTTTTATTTCTTTTGGTGTTTTCATGGTGGGCTTTAAACCGTTAAAAAAAAAAAATCGAAAAATCTGACAACTGTGACAGAACACAACTGTACTACACATAGAAAAGTCGCACCCTTCTAATAGGTAGAAAAAAAAAAAATAAAAACGACAACACCGATAACCCAAAATCTCCATGAACACCGGAAAAAAAAAAAAAAAAAAAAAATCTTAATCTAATTTTCATTATCTTATGTTCATTAATGATCAATGGTTCTCCACGTTATCTACTATTTTCTGGTCGTCAGTTTCATGTTGCTTACACCGATTTTTTTATTTTATTTTTATTTTACCGTCTGTCATTTTCTTTTCGTTTATCATTATAACTACCTATTACACCATTTTATTTTTCCAGACATCGGATCTCAGGCTTGAGGGTTGCACTGTGAGAATCTATACTTCTCGTGATAGTCACCCTACCCTTTAAAATAGATATAACGTTAACTATACCGTGGTAGTCAGCAACAAAAAAAAAAAAAATCCCAGATAAATGATACGGTACGTTCAAACTAGGTAGAAAAAAAAATATATATATTACAGTTGAAATGCGGGGATCTGTACAGGAGCCATTAAAACTACCCCGTCCATGGTTCGATATAATGGGGTTTGAATGAGACGCTGCAATATCAACCTAATTTGATTTCATATCCTTCTAGTAAATTCACTGGGTTATAAGTATATATTGTACAATTACAGGAAGGACCAACGAGAAGTGCCAAATTTTTATATTAATTCATGAAACTAGATTTTGGGTATTTTGGAATACGTTGGTGGAAATGTAAGTTTTTTTCTTTTTGTTATAAAATTACTATAAAATTTTGGAAGACGTTTTTGAACTAAAACAGATTTCGAGTTCTATCAAATGTATGAAAACTCCAGAAACACCCCTTAATTTAAAAAAAAAAAAAAAAAAAAAAAATAATAATAATAAACGAAATTTATACAAATCTCCTTTCAAATACTAGTACTCATAAAACTTTTATTCACAATTACCATAATTTCGGTCAATTCATACCGTTCGCTGAGAAAATTTTTACAGGAACGGACAATGGAACTACACACACACACACGCACACACACACACACACACACACACACACACACACCTGAAAATAAGGAAATACGATATCGTATGATAAGGGAGACTATAGGAGTGGTGTTCCAAAAATGAATTCAATGGTGAGCTATTTTATTTTAGCTATTTTAGAAGTATAGGTAGAGCCTGGTAAATAATTTAGAATCTAAATCTAAATCTAAATCTAGAATTTAAAATTAGAAAAATTAGAATTTAAAAATAATTTAGAAAAAAGTTTAGAATCGTACATAGATTCTGCTTTTTTTTTTTTTTTTTTTTTTTTTTTTTTTTTTTACAAAACGTATAGCATTAAAGAGAAGAGGTCGAAGAAAAGACGACATGTGCAAACATCAAAAGAAGTAGTTAGGACTTGTGTAGAAAGTGTAGAAAAAATGTAAGTTCTTTATTTAATTGATCACTATGTGATATGCAATATTTTTTTTTTCGACAGTTATTCGATATTCTGCTTAGATTTCGAAAATGACCCAATAGTACATGCATACGATCAAAGTGAACAAGATGTTTTTCGACATTCTATTCGATATACTGCCTGGATTTCGAAAATGAACCAATAGTAGGTTGTCGCCCTATATAGACTTTTTGCGGCATTTAAAGGGGTTAGTAATAGCTTTCATCTACTGTCAAAATCAAAAAATTTGAAGGAATTGTCGGATGAATTCTAACAGCAACGTCTAATATCCAATTAACAGTGATTTTTTTTTTTAAATGTTCAATAAACAGATAATTAATAAATAATTTGTATGTTTTTTTTTCATTTGCAGCAAATCATTTACGTAAAGAGAAAGAAAAACAAGTCCAGACCCTGCCCTACGAACAACTACACCCACAAAGTTGCTAAACAGATCTAATCGAAACTGTATTCATTGAGAAGACGACACCATTTAAACCAAAAATGTGTTGAGTTTGGGGTTCTTTTCTTGATGATACATTTTACGTGTGTGTGTATGTGGTTTTAATTTGGTTTTTGAAATGTATGGGTGTTGGTTTACTTTCAGTATGTTGTCTTTGTATCTATAAAGGATCGGTAAAATAAAATTGTATACATTGTAATAAAGAACAAGGTTCGTAAAGAGAAAGAAAAACAAGTCCAGACCCTGCCCTACGAACAACTACACCCACAAAGTTGCTAAACAGATCTAATCGAAACTGTATTCATTGAGAAGACGACACCATTTAAACCAAAAATGTGTTGAGTTTGGGGTTCTTTTCTTGATGATACATTTTACGTGTGTGTGTATGTGGTTTTAATTTGGTTTTTGAAATGTATGGGTGTTGGTTTACTTTCAGTATGTTGTCTTTGTATCTATAAAGGATCGGTAAAATAAAATTGTATACATTGTAATAAAGAACAAGGTTCGTAAAGAGAAAGAAAAACAAGTCCAGACCCTGCCCTACGAACAACTACACCCACAAAGTTGCTAAACAGATCTAATCGAAACTGTATTCATTGAGAAGACGACACCATTTAAACCAAAAATGTGTTGAGTTTGGGGTTCTTTTCTTGATGATACATTTTACGTGTGTGTGTATGTGGTTTTAATTTGGTTTTTGAAATGTATGGGTGTTGGTTTACTTTCAGTATGTTGTCTTTGTATCTATAAAGGATCGGTAAAATAAAATTGTATACATTGTAATAAAGAACAAGGTTCGTAAAGAGAAATGTTGACTGGATGTCCGTTGACTACCGTACGCCGTCGTTAACTAGGAGGAAAGAAAAAATAACGTTGAAGAAGTGTGCGAGCTTTTATTCTCTTTATTTTGGTAGGATTGAATGGATAGACTACTACGTTGGACGAAAAAAAAATTGTTGGACATATTGGTGTTCATTTTTTGAATATCTAGAGTTTAAATCCTATTTCCGCGTGGTGTATACACAATCATGTATACGACAGAGAAAACCCAAGTAGATTAAAGAACAATTAAAAGGAAAAAAGACAATATATTGGGAAATCTAGCTCGAAACTCTCAAAACCCTATTCAATTGCAACCACACACACACACCTAGACAATCCACAACAACTGTAAAATCTCCTTGAACACCGGAAAAAATGGCACCTTCTATACAGAGAGAAAAAAAAAAAGTAAACATAACAGACAATTTACAACCAAAACAAAACATTTCCTACTCCCGAGATATAAATTCTATAATGTGTACGATACACTCTAGCGTCTAAAATGTAGTAGTTACAATGTTGCATTCATGATACAATGTTTAAACATTTTCGTTACAATGTTTAGCCATTCTAACCAGAGTTAGGTTACACTTCATTCTCTTTTAAAATGTCCATGCAATATAGAAGGAGGGTCCATAAATGAATTACAAAGAATAGTGTGATTGTTAACATTTGATATGCTATTTCTATTACTGACACTGGTCTAATTGCTTCTTCAACGTAATTATAAAGTTCTGTATGTATGTACCACGTCTTTTACTATTGATGGGTCTTGGTACGTTGGTATCGAAGGACCACACATGTACAAACTATGCATACGAGGCATACGAGTTCAGGTTTCATCTGATAATCTACTGACACTGAAAAAACTAGACCTGTCATGGATAAGGCCTATTTACTGTCGGATGGAAAGACACTACCACTTGGGTACTTCGCGGGTGTAACATTGAACGATGATTTCCGTTACTATCCGTTGGATCATTTTATGAAGAATTGAATTTACTAAAGTTTTGCTGTTTTTTTTTTTTTCAAAAATCTTATTTAATAAAGTCTTCTTAAAAACTGTGTAGAAAAAATTCGATCACACACACACCCATAAACACACATATACAAAAACCGTAAAACCTAGAAAAAGAAACATTACAACTACATGAAAATAGTGAGGGGGGTCGGGGTTTAGATTATTATTTTTACTAAACATTTAGACTCACCTTCGACGTGTCGTCCAACATAATTGTCGTTGTTGTTGGTGTTGTTGGTGTTGGTATTGTTGTTGTTGTTGTTGGTGTTGGTGTTGGTATTGTCGATGTGGTTATCTGGAATTAAAAAACATTTAAAAATAAAAGAGAGAAAAAAAAAACAATTTACCTGCCATACCACTTGTTTATAATGAAACCATTTTTACCGTTGGGTAGACCTTTGAAGGGGGCCACAAATGTATAACCTGTGAAAAAATCACCGTTTTATATGAATAAGATAACGATCTAGCCACGATGGAAAAGTACACGTTAAAAATATTTTTCACGTTTAATATATATATTTTTAATATAAAACTTCGAAAATGTGGTTGGTATTTATTTACAAATAAAAATGTTCATCGATTTTAATAAAAACACTTGGAGTTAAAACACAAAAATTAATAAAAATGTGGAAAAATGTATAATTTCAGGTAAAATGTTGACAATTTCGAATGTCCGTGTGGATTACAACACACTGGCCTAACTTTTTCGAAAACTAGTCCGCGGCGTTTCCGAGAAGAAAAAAAAAATACGGTACTCTATCTACATATTCTTTTTATCGAATTTCCCGATTTTTGAATAGAAAAACAGCAAAAGTATGTTTACCACTAGGTATATTTATCTATATAAACTCATTTTTACAGTAATGTATATCGCAGCGGTTCACCAATGTTTGAATTGCACCAAAACCTGTATCGCCGATGGTTTTCGCCGATATTGCGTCAGCGAGGCGGAAGTGGTCCATCGTCTGGCCCGTAAAAACAATTCAGGGTTTATTGTGAGTTTGATTTTTATTGAAAATCTTGGTACTATTTTTTTTTTTTTTTTTTAAACAGTTAGCCTGGTTGGTTGCTCTCGTTGTCTCAGTTTGGTTGGTGTGGAGACTCTACATATGCTGGCAAAAAAATCGCGGTATTTTTGAATACTTATTAGGGAGAAAAAAAAACACGGAAAAACATTGCAGTAAATGAGACGGTGCATGAGCCACGAAATGCAGATTTAGAAGAGGCTACTAGCTCAAACGTGAAGGATGATTGTGCAAATTGTGCTGAATTCGAGGAGAATTGTGGTGAAAATGGAGAACCGCACCGTGAGTTATTTTTTTTTTTTGTTTTGAAAAATAAGATTAAGCTAAAATGTTACAGAAGTATTCATTAGCGGCGTCATTGTCAAATTCGACGAATAATGTGTTCTTTTTTTTTTTCTGTGGTTCTAATAATAATAATTTTTTTTTTTTTTTTAAATAGAGACAAAATTAAAAAAAAAAAAAAAATCAATTTAAGAGAAATTCATTGTTTAATTATTAAGATGCAAAGAGTCAACATATTCGGCAACCAACTGTTGTGTCGACTCATATGGGTCAAAAAATTCATCCTAAACTTTAATTACATATTTTCGAGTGAAAAATTCAATAGATCATACCAATTCACCTACATTGATCGAAAAATCCAACATTGGTAGAGTCGGGGTTGAAGTCCGGGGCTGTGGCGGTGGTGTTAGCATGTCGAAGTCTATCCTTATCTGGTAGAGGACTTCATCTATTGAATACTTAATCGCATGATCAACTAAGCCCTCCATCAAGTCAGCTTTCAGATAGAAGGGATCAACACGAGTGATATACTCTCTTTGGTTGAATATTTTATAAAGAAACTTCTTCCAGCGTTGGAGCACCTCCCTATGGCTAGTCTTAATTTAGTGTTTAGAGATAACGTTCTTCGGTTTTTCTTTTTAGTGTTTGTTTGTTCCTGTGTGTATTTTTATCTAGGGCACTTTTTTTCTCAATTTTGTGATAGTTGTTTTTCAGGGTTTTAGATCGATCTTCATCTGATAAGTACAAAATAAATTGTAGAAATAGGGAAAAGAATTTCTCTTTTTGGAGATTTAAAAAAAAAAAAACAGTATTTTTAGTCGAAAATGTTATTTTTACAGTATTTTTAGTTAAAATATGTTATTTTTACATTATTTTTAGTCACAATGTCTCTTTTTTTGAGATTTTTTAAACAGTATTTTAACGATACATAAAACTAAGAAAAAAAAAAAACTAAGGAGAAAATGAAAAATACCCGCACCCGAAGAAGACATATGCACAGAAAAAACGGAAAAACAGTATTTTTAGTCGAAAATGTTATTTTTACAGTATTTTTAGTTAAAATATGTTATTTTTACATTATTTTTAGTCACAATGTCTCTTTTTTTGAGATTTTTTAAACAGTATTTTAACGATACATAAAACTAAGAAAAAAAAAACTAAGGAGAAAATGAAAAATACCCGCACCCGAAGAAGACATATGCACAGAAAAAACGGAACCTTATAAATAAAGAAAAACAAATAAATTACCTCAGTATGCCATTCTTTGTGCCATTGTATCATCATAGCCGTCTTAGTATTACAAAGAAAATAAAAATAAGTAATATTTTGTGAGATATTCACCATTGTATTGGCCACAGTGTGAATGAGCTAATTTTTCATATCAAGTTATCGGCAGAACTCCCACAGATTCCTAGTTAAGGTAATTTATCTCAAATTTCATAATGGCAAGATGGTTTTCTCTTCTATCCAGCTGTCAAAAGAGGATGGATAACCATCCCATCTAACTTTAATCAATTTTTTACCATTTTCAGTCTTATGTTCAAGAATTTTCTCGATTTTAAAGACTTCATTCGGATTATAAGAGCACTTTATGAGCTCGTAGAAATAGAAAATACCGGTGATTGGTTCACCGTTTTTATCAATAAGTTTGTAGGTTGTAGGATTAGAATGCTGAACTTTGGATATTACGAAAATCTCCGCAGTCCACCCTTGGAAATAACCTTTGTCAAAATGACCACGTTTTGATGCAATTCGAACGTGATCACCTAGAGTAAGTAATTTTTTCGGACCTTTAACGATTTCAACTTCTAATTTCTTGTTAAGATCACCTTGTTTTACCGAGTTTGGTGTTCTCCCTATGGTTCTGTTTATAGTATTATTAATTGCTCGTACCACTTTTTGTAGGACATCAATGTATCGATGGTTGTATTTAGCAGTCATAAAGCGTGCCAGTCGTGTTTTGAGTGTTCTATTTGCGCGCTCAACTATACCGCATTTAATCTCAGATTTAGGAGTACAATGAGTGATATCTTTCAACTTGAAAAGTTTTTGAACGTCCGAATTATAAAACTCTTTACCATCATCACTATAAATGTAAAATGGAGGGTTTTTGAGTGAATCGATGATTTTTTTCAATGCTGCACACACAGTTTGTGCATTTTTAGATTTCAACGGTTCAACGAAGAGTTTGCGTGAATACACATCCATGGCCACTAATAGAAATGTGTAACCATCGTTCTCCTTTTTATGCTTTGTTACGTCTGCCAGATCAATTTGAAAGGCTGTATGAAGACCTGAGGCTGTAGATGTTAGACGTGGAAACCGTTTCCGATTCATTTTATGCATTGTATACGCTTCGAGACCTTCGAGAACTCGTTCAACATCGGTTATTTTCACATTTTTGTGCTTTTTCCTGACAAAGTTGAACACATTTCTGATAGATGAATATGCACATGAGTTTTCAGGATTGAGGAATGCATCACGAATTGATTTATCCATTGCTTTTGAGGTGAATAGATGTAGATTTATTAACAATTAAATGAAATTTTTAATGGAGATTACATTAATTTATACTATTTTTTTTAAAGTGTAAACATTTAGAATTAAACAACTGTATCCAGAATAGGATTTCGTAAATGGTCAAATGCAATTATATTATCAAACTCTGCGTAACATATACAATAAAGACCACCTACAGGTGTCTGTTCACGGAAATTGATACGTACACTCACATTAGTCTGTCTAACGAGCTCGAATAAATTTGCGTCTTGCGCAACTGGACTGAGCTCAAAACCAAAGATTGTATACCCACCATCTTTAAACATTTGCATATTAATGGAATTGGAACTTAAATTATTTCTAGCGTGTCCGAGTGCCTCCTGAAGTTGTATGTATGCTTCGACATATTTGTTGTTGTCAAAATCAAGGTTCATGGGACGTCCCGGTATTGTAAGCCCACAATAATCCACATGTAAATCAACAACACCATAAGGACGAAAATCAAAAGGCGACGTATGATAAGAACCATTGAAAGCCGCACTTGAAACCAATCCCATAAAAATTCTTCGAGGCATTTTGCTGGTGAATAGGGTGTTTGATGGTGCATCCAAACGATTGGGTTCTATGTAGAATGTTCTCACGTTTCCGCTGATTGTTGGGTATTGTAGTATTTTATGTTCAATAATGGCTCGTTCTAGTTCATTTGAAAGACCATCCGTCAAATCAAATTCGTTGACCAAGGCAAAAACATCAGTGATTTTAAGCTTGAATTGAGTATTTCCAGCATGTTCGTTGAATGATTCAATTAGGAATTCACTAGAATTTGGGTACGCCACAAGTTTCACGTTACAAGCGTTTAATAGTACTCTAGGCTGATTCATAAGATCTATAGAAATATTGGCTGCTACTTGACACGTGGCACCGCCAGCGACTAGTGCACAACGACGTTTATAACCCTCAGAATCTGCGTTACCAACTTTGTTATCAAATGTGTATCCCGATGCTGACAATGTTGATTTTTTAACGTCTGTACCGTGCATCAGTGTGTTTTCAAAATAGGATTTATATGCATAGTTAGATGAATTATGGTAAACTAATTGCGAATTGACATGTAATGTAAAGTTTTTAACAATAGAATGAGCTATATTATTAATCGGAGCAAAAGTTTCAGGATTAGCGGCGTTGACCGCAACATTATTACCTAAAGAATCGGTAATTTTGAAAGAGAAAACTAACCAAGTTCGCTTTAAATTAAGATATGACCTAGAGTTATTTGCTAAAACAAATTCCCAGGGGCCATTTTGTAAAAATGTATTTTTCAGATTTACTACAGTCCACCTAGAGTTTTGAACACAAGTCTGCGTACCAGGCATTGTAGAGAAATCGAGGTCGTCGATGATGACATCGTGGGACTTGGGATCAAGACGACTCAGCATTAAGGAACGTTGAACGGTGTACACGGCCAAATTTTTTAACAAACTGAGGTTTCAGTACGGCAACTGGTCCTTTTAAGCTTTTTTTCGAGGCGCGTCTGCGTCTCTTACCTAAACCTGTCAGATTTCGGACCGCACTACGTGCATGTTTTTTCAGTGTTGCCTTCACATTTTCCCCGTTTTTAATATCGGTGGCCATGTTTTTACCAGCTGATAGGAGTTCTTGACCAAGAGTTGAATTCAAGAACATTGGTAAATATTTGATGGCGGCAGTGATTATGCCACCTAAACCACCACCACGTTGTGTACCACCTCTTTGGAACTTCATGCCCATAAATGGACCATTACCACCTACATTGGCTCGTAAAAGTCGATGGTAGTCGATTTTAGAAAGATCGACCGGTACAGGCACCATTTTCAGAGAATATTTAAGAAAATGAAATTTTTCAATAATGATTCAGAATTCTCCAGCTATTTATAGATGTACGCCGACGCACTCAATAGAGTAATGTCACTGGACAGGCACGCAAAGCATACATTTTTAGGTGTTTTCTGTGCCGACGAGTTGGCGAGATTCCAGCGCCCTCGCCGAAAACACTTTGGTCTCATCGTAAATACCGACGATAGCTCAAAAGGAGGTAGACACTGGCAAAGTATCTACGTGAAAAATGACATCTGTTACTTTTTCTGTTCACTTGCTGAAAAACCGAACTCTCATATACGTAAATTTCTACATAGATTCAGGAAAATTGTGATAAAGAAGGGTCGAGAACAAAGTCTGTCTTCTCAGTGTTGTGGTGGTTACTGTGTTTTTGTTCAATGTATGTTGGCCCGTGGTTATAGTTTTGAGCGAGTGTGTGGTGTTTTTGAGAGAGTCGCAGACGATGACACATTTATTAGAGACTACATGATAGACAATCATAATTTTGAGCTTTGAACAACTTTTTCTTTTTACAACCAGCCTAGTGGACATTAACAGTAAACCAATCATTTTAACCTTTTTGTCGTCGTAGTGGTATGTCGTTTTGCACCTACTGTACCAGCTGTGCTAATCATTTTGCGTCCTACGAAGCTCTCTACACTCATGTAGAAAACTGTCACTATGGTGTTTATCCAAAAGAGCCCGCTATTCCTGAAGCTAAATTTCATCTTATTAATGTGAACCATCCCCGTGTTCAAGCTAGAACATGTCCAGTGTGTCTTCAATTCTTCCCACAATTGCCAGAGTGTCTGACACATGTTGAAAATGACCACCCGTACAGGGATTATAATCGTTGGTCAATTCATCCTGCACCACGCCCATGGGTCATTGAAGATTGGTTACGTACTGTGAAAGCAGTGTTTCCACAGGATCACGAAAAGGTTAGGGTTATATATATATATATATATTTTTTTTTTTCATCTCCGTATTACAGTATATGTACAGTAAAAAACCTTTGCCTACCATGGAGGATTATGATAGGGTTGACGAGTTGTTATCTACAAACGAGAATGACAAGGAAAATAAGAAACCGTACAACTGGAGCGACACTGAATCTGACAGCGATGAGGATGATGACAAAACACGCTGGCCGCGAACAAACTCTAAAGATAAAGGACCCACAGGCTTTTGTTAAAACATTCTTATTATTCATAATTAAACAAATAATCGTACAACTACTAAAAATATGCCTCGATTTATTCTTACTTTCATAGAAAATAACATTATACATTTTAAGTACATTTTAAATACATTTCAAATACATTTTAAATACATTTTAAGTACATTTCAAATACATTTATTTCACAATCTTTTTTTTTTTTTTTTTTTTTCTTAAATAAATAATTATTTATCAATGTGTTTTATATGTAGAGTAACCACAGTACTACCCCAGTTAAAAGGTATGGCTTCACCGAATTCAGATAAAAGTTCAATTTTTACCGTGTCAATGGTACCATTCATAATTGGAATATAACGAGGTTGGCTAAAACTGTGATGTATCATTTCACCATAGTTACCTTTGCATGGAACTACCGTAAGCAAGGAGTTTTTCTGATTTCCAACAATAGATTGATCACAAATATCACAATAAAGATACATGGTGCTTATGTTGCCATAAAAATCAATTGTATTGGGTGCAGTAGTAGATTTTGTTAAAATTGTCTCATTAAAACCTAGAAAATATGCACACGAACGTTCAAATTCAACTTGCTCAACACCAGAATCTAGAATATTCAAATGAACACGTCCTTCTTTAACAGTGAATTTAATAAATGCAGATGGATCATTTATAACTTTATCATGGTTTTCAAGCAATTTCAGTATTTCACTCATTTTTTCATTATCGGGTATTTGATCCACTTTTTCCGGGTCTAGTTGTTTGAGGTTTTCGGTGCCCGTCTTCTCGGTGTTTTCGTTTGGTATTCCTTTAACATTCAATGCCGGAGGCAACACAGTACTTTGTTTAGCCTTTGGTACAACATTTTCCACCTTCTTTGATGATTCAGAAGTTTTTTCAACCTTTTGAGGAGTTTCAGCCTTTTTAGGAGCTTCAGCCTTTTGAGGAGTTTCAGCCTTTTTAGGAGTTTCAGCCTTTCGAGGAGCTTCAACCTTTTGAGGAGCTTCAGCCTTTTTAGGAGCTTCAGCCTTTTTAGGAGTTTCAGCCTTTTTAGGAGCTTCAACCTTTTGAGGAGCTTCAGCCTTTCGAGGAGCTTCAGCCTTTTTAGGAGTTTCAGCCTTTTTAGGAGCTTCAACCTTTTTAGGGGTTTCAGCCTTTTTAGTAGTTTCAGAAGGTTCGGGATGCTCAACTGTAGGCTCCACTGAAACTGTACCATTTTCGACGGACCCTGTATCCTTACGACCCTTTCTGAGGGTTTCCAGAATCTCTTCTAGCTTATCGTCGGGTACAACATCCCGCCGATACCGTTTCCGACTACGAGGACCACCATTCAGAGCCGTAATAACCTGATCAATGCTCCCATATTGGGCAGATGGCAAGTGTAACTTGTATGGCACAACAGAATGCTTCATCTTTATGAAATATTCCATATTCCGACCTATATTCGGATATGAATATGGGTAAATTATATCCGTTACCGCAACAACATGATTTTCACGCCCCAGTTGTAAAACATCGGGCAAACGGGTGACATACCGTGATGAGGTGTTTCGGAATTGTGAATTTGGTACAGATGACGGTAGAGTTATATAAAAATCCGCCATTCTCTATACTATAAAAGGAGTCAAAATGAGTAATTTCATCATTCTCTACCATTTTATAGCCATATGAATCCCTTCTTACTTTGCCTATCCATCTTAGAGACAGTGACAGGTGTTTGTATTCGAAAAAAAGGAACATCTACAACAACCTCATCAATCACTCCTGAACCCGAATTCACGACACCTAACACTGTTTACGATCCAGCTGTTTGGTTGATACCGGCAATAGTTGTTTTGAACGTATCTTTCTGTATTTTGATTGTTTTATGTATCAATCCAAGGATCTATATGACAAGGCGTTAAGTAAAATGACACCATGTTTCAAGTTTCGTTTTCCATCACAGATTACGATAATCGGTGCTACACAATCAGGAAAAACTACACTTTTGAGGAAAATTATAGATAATCTTGACGATTTCTTTGATGAACCGATACAAAATGTATTCTGGTTTTACGGAATTGATAACGACGGAATACCAAGACATGTACCTAAAGTTAGAGCTATAGAAGGATTACCAGATGTTGATCTATTGAAAGATTACAAACATCAGAGAAATATTGTCGTATGCGACGATTTGATGAACATTTTTGCACGTGAACGTAAATCACTACATTTACTAAACGACCTGTTTTGTGTGTATGCACATCATCTAAATTGTGTTATCTTCAATTTAGTTCAATCGGCTTTTGCACTTCCACCTACTACTAGAAATAACAGTACATACATTATATTGATGAGAAACCTGTCGGATGCATCTCAAATAAAAAATCTTCTAGTACAACAATTTGGGGATAAATGGCGTGCGGCTCACGAAGCTTATACGGAAATTATGAGTATTCCCTACAATGCGATGATGATTAATAATGATCCTCTAGCAGACCCAAAATGTAGAATTTTAACGAACTTCACTGAAGAGTACCCCACAGCATACGTGCCTATATAAAGATCAGTTTTTATGTGTTACCCTCATTTTCTCAGTTTAATTGTTGTGTTTTCTGTGGTGCAATTGTTTGTACATTGTTTGTACATTGTTTGTACATTGTTTATGCAAAGTGTTTTCTAACTCAAAGTAATGAGCGAACGCTTGATAATACATACTGACTTTTTTCGGGATCTGAAAAAGAAGAAGAGTATCCTGAAACACGCGAAAAGACAAGAAATTAATATCCTAGTTGAAATTCTTTATAATATTTTGAAATCTAAAAATATTCCTTTATCTGACACTGAATCAAAATCACTTCTTCCGATACGCCACAAATTGGTGGAAATCACAAAATCAAAGACTGCTGACGAAGCACGTAGCAAGTTAACGAGGCTATCTATTAAACAACTATTTTCATTCATCACCCCTGCACTTGCGGTAACAGGTCTACTATGAAACTTGTTCGAAAATACAGGGTGGTCCCATTTGATCACTCGCAACCTCTCGAAAGTGTGACACGTTTCCTCGAGTCGATACTTAATGATCCGGAATTGGATGACAACGAAAAGTGTCGTTTCTATCAGGATTTACTCTTTAGAATAAGACAAAGCAAACATCTTCAAATAATGACTCCTGAATTTACAACAATGATGGAAGATTGGCTAACTGAAAGTGGTTCTGAAGCAAGATCAGAATATGCACCAACACTTAGCGGCTCTACAGGGAGTTCTGGAAACTCTCAGGCGTCTTTGAGGCCAACCAGTGAAGGATCTATAAATTCGACGTCAACACAAAATACAGTCCGCAGTGCACCCCAACCCGAGACACCTGCTTCTTATGCAACACCTAGAGAAGAGTTTTCCGATGCATCCGAAGGTGATGATAGAACTGTCGCAAGCACAAACTCTACGGCATCATCATCATCTAAAAAGGCAGTAAAACGACCCCGAAGTAATATGTCAGTCAAGACAACCCCTGCACGTGCATCAAGAATCAAAAAGCCTCGTAAAATTTATACCCCTGGCTCTAATAATAGTGTCACCCCGACAGGTATCCGACAACAGCGTCGTGTTGTTGGAAAGGGTAGCGTTGACAATATCGGAGACAGACTTTATTGTAAAATATGGAAATTGTGAATAAAAGATTAATGATAATATTTATTGTTTCACAAAAAAAAAAAAAATTAGTTGTTATTATTACGACGAGGGGTCCATTTTCCACAGATCGTACGACGTTGACACAATTCGCAAAAGTCAGTGGTCAGGACACCATTGGTTATATTGAGTGATTCACGGCAACAGGCGGCTAAACTCAACACCACATAATGACCTGGAGTCAAAATGGTCTCTTTCCTTGCTGTAAAAAATATAAATTTTAAAAGTTAAAAATAATTTTTCGAACTGACCATCGATCCAGCCACTTGCTCGTTCAGAATAAACCGGTGGCGGTGTTGGTGGCGGTGGTGGTGATGGCGGTGGTGATGGTGATGACATGATTAGTTTCGGTACTTTGGCGAATCTTAGTGGACCTCTGGTGGCTCTTTTAAGTGGCGCTTTAAGCAATTCTGAACAATGTTTTATTAATTAAACCAACAAGTTTTACTAATGAAATTAAAACAAACAAATATAAAAAAATTACCATTCTCATCGAGAATTCTACACGGTGTGGTAGTAATAGTAGTCATAATGGTGTTGACAGCTGCGGGTACAATAATTGCAAATGAGTTTAAAAGAAACGGTCCCCTAAACTTTGAGTGAAGAGAGACTTTGAGAAATTGACACTATTTTTATCGTTGAATGATTGTTTACAACCAATGTTTATGACACCCATAGGTCGATATGATGACCTTTGATATCAAGCTGTGCATAACCGTCGCTTTATCTCATAGTATCACATTTCAATATTCAAAAAAACAAAACAAAGTACTCTGTCAGTGTCATATTATCTAGTCATTTGAAGTTGGCGGTATTTTGCTTTTTGAAGTTTTCTCTGTTTTTTCCGGTGTTCACGGAGATTTTGGGTTATCGGTGTTGTCGTTTTTATTTTTTCAGATGTTTTTTTCTCTCTCTCTCTCACACACAACAAGTCCTTTGCTTTAACAACAAATCCTCTGACTTCACAACAAACCTGAAATTAAAATCCTGGAAAAATTTTCAGTACTTAAAAATATCACCATTGAAGATTTCATGATTAATTAACCTAGGCTGTATGTCTGAATTGACGCGTATTCATCATTTAAAATCTAATTAATTTACAACCTCATTTTCAGTACTTAAAAATGTCACCATTGAATTCAGCATGATCGATTACCCTAGAGTCCATAAATCATTTATTGATTTTTGATTATTTAAATTTTAATTAATTTACAACCTCATTTTCAGTACTTAAAAATGTCACCATTGAATTCAGCATGATCGATTACCCTAGAGTCCATAAATCATTTATTGATTTTACGGTAGTCGTAAACTTAATTAATTTACAACCTCATTTTCAGTACTTAAAAATGTCACCATTGAATTCAGCATGATCGATTACCCTAGAGTCCATAAATCATTTATTGATTTTACGGTAGTCGTAAACTTAATTAATTTACAACCTCATTTTCAGTACTTAAAAATGTCACCATTGAATTCAGCATGATCGATTACCCTAGAGTCCATAAATCATTTATTGATTTTTGATTATTTAAATTTTAATTAATTTACAACCTCATTTTCAGTACTTAAAAATGTCACCATTGAATTCAGCATGATCGATTACCCTAGAGTCTATAAATCATTTATTGATTTTACGGTAGTCGTAAACTTAATTAATTTACAACCTCATTTTCAGTACTTAAAAATATCACCATTGAATTCAGCATGATCGATTACCCTAGAGTCCATAAATCATTTATTGATTTTTGATTATTTAAATTTTAATTAATTTACAACCCCATTTTCAGTACTTAAAAATGTCACCATCGAATTCAGCATGATCGATTACCCTAGAGTCCATAAATCATTTATTGATTTTACGGTAGTCCTTAATTAATTTACAACCCCCCCTACTCAAGAGACTTATCGATTTATCGATCGAAAAGTGGGCGGGGCTTATCGATTGACTAATCGATATCCTTATCAGTGGGCGTGGCCTAATATCTGCCCAATCCATAGGCTTAGAAAGGGGGCGGGGCTTAGTGGGCTATTTTAACTATCATTACTACTCAGTCAATTTTTAAGAAAAATCAAAAAAAAATTTAATTTTTGAAATTTCAAAGTTTTTTTTTACAACAGAGTTAATTTTCTTTATTTTTTTGAAATTTTTTACTTACGGAAAAAAATTTCAGAGAAAAAAATATGCTAAAAATGTAAAGTGAACGTATTCTAAAATAGTGATTCAAAGGATTTCAGACTTTTCTTTAAAATTTTTTTGTAATATAAGAATTTCTAAAAAAAATTCTATATTTTTTAGGTTATTATTTTTAGTACGCCTATTTTTGCGCGGAGCAAAAAAGGCTCAAAGCTAAAAAAATTCAAAAAATGTTGATTTTTCAGAAATTAATAATTTTTCTATTTTTCTTCGGGTAAAACACATTTAGAATCAATTATTTAATTGCTGGAAAATTTGAAAATTCATTTTCCCGCGAATTTTCCAATGTGCTGAGTGTCGGCAACCGCGTCGCGTGCGTGCTAAGCGTCCGCGAGGTTGAACAACCCTCAAAACGCGATGACCAAGAATTTTTGAGTAAACAATAAGAGAAGTTAATTAACCTGACCCAGTTCAAATTAGTCAAGTTGAAGTTAAAAATTAGAAACAAGAAATCTTGAAACGGTAAATTTTTTTGGGGGGAAAATTTAGAAATTCAGATTTTGACAAAGATTAGGGAAATAAATATAACCTGGCACATCCTAGTTAAAGAAAATATAGGGGAATAAGATGCATTTTTATGAAAAATTTTCACATTAAAAAAAATAGTTTTCAGATAAATATGCTTGTCGAAAAATAGTAATTGCGATTTTTTTCGACTAAGTTCACCAATGTCCTGATTTAAAAACTTTAAGATTTCAAAAATTTTTTAAAATTTTCTTTAGAGGAGGGCTTTACGGAGATAATAAATGAATCTTAAATGAAAATAGACTTCATTCTCATTCCAAATCTGTTTTTAAAATTTTCTAAAACCACCTAGAAGCCGAGAAAACGCGCTTCAAAACAATGGCCTAGAAAAAGTGGCTGCCAGTGAAAACTAGTCCGCAGGCATGAAAAATCCAAAAAAAAGAAAAACATAAAAAAAGACTACTAAAAGCATTTTGTCTGCAGTTTATTTATTAACGAAAAAAAGCTCATAGGAAAAAGTTCGGCCAGATAGAAAATTTTTCTAGGCCATTGTTTTGAAGCCCGTGTTCTCGGCTTCTAGGTGGTTTTAGAAAATTTAAAAAACAGATTTGGAATGAGAATGAAGTCTATTTTCATTAAAGGTTTTTATTATCCCCGTAAAACCCTCCTTTACTTTAAATTGCAACTAATTTTGTAAAAATTTAAAAATTTCTTAAAAGAAGAAAAACTGTTTAGGAAATCATTTGTTTCTAAAAAAAACAAACAATCTCATTTATAGAATTAGAAAACATTCGCATATCAAAAAACCCAATTTTATTTACCAATTTTGAAAAAATTGTGAAAGTGCAAATTTTTAGAAAAGCTTACTGCAAGTTTTTTGAAATTTACAATTCTTGGATTTTAAAAGAAACTTGAAAAAACTACCTTCAGGCGTTATTTTATATTCCGAGAAATTGAAGCTTCATCCTTCGGCGTGTGCTCCCTATATATTTTCCACGAAGAATTCCAATGCTCATCGTTCGCTGAAAAAAAATTAAGAATTTCCTAAAATTTGACATTTTTGCTGTACACTTTTTTTTTTATTTCAAGGTTTTTAATCTCAAGGTATCTAAGTATCAATTATGTACGCTAATACATCTGCCAATCATATCTAACGAAATTCTCAAAATAGTACAGAGTTGTGAATATACGCAGAGTACCTAAAAAACGATGGGGGACCGCCAAATCTAGAAAGAGTCCTTTCTCTAAGTCTCTTCATCTTCTGCACTATCTAGCCGACGCTCCTTGTTTTGGGGGTGCCACTTCCTTTTTTTTGCTCTAATTATTGTACATTTATTTTTCTATCAACCTAACCGTTTTTTTAATACTTTAATTTATTTTTTCATAATTTTCCAGCACAATGGAAAAATACATTGATATTGGTGATGTCGAATTCAATGGTATTGCCCCGACTCCTTTTAAAGTCACTGCCGTCAGTCAGAAACAAACCGAAATTGCAAATATACCATGGTAAGTGTTATCGAACTCTTTTAATTGGGCTCGTCAGAAAATCTCTATTGCAAATAAATTTAAGAAATTTGCAAAATACCAACAATTTTATTTGTCGTTTTTTTCGGAATTTTCAGAGAATTTTGAAACGAAAATCGTGAAAAATATAGAAAATTCACTCTTTTCGCTTCAAAATGAGGCAAACAACTTAAATTTTTGTGAATTTTGAAAAAAGTTATGATATTTTGAAAATTTCTCAATTTTCTCGCAGCCAACTCGAGAAAAACTTGAAAAGTTCTCGTGGTGGACACGAGAAATAAAATAAAATTTCAAAACGACATAAATTTGTTCAAAATCGGTAGATTTAGATAATGTTTAGTTCATTTTAAAGCAAAAATCATGCCAAATCTAGAAAATTCACACTTTTCGCTTCAAAATGAGGCTAAAATCATTAATTTTTGTGAATTTTGAAAAAAGTTATGATATTTTGAAAATTTCTCAATTTTCTCGCGGCCAACGCGAGAAAAACTTCAAAAGTTCTCGTAGTGGACACGAGAAATTCGAAAAAATTTCAAAATGTTATAACTTTGGTCAAAATCGGGCGTTTTTGTTAATTTTTAGTGCATTTTATAGCTAAAATCATGTCAAATCTAGAATATTCAAGTTCTTCACTTTAAAACAAGATAAAAATCATCAATTTCCGTGAATTTTGAACAAAGTTATGATATTTTGAAAATGTCTCATTTTTCTCGCAGCCAACTCGAGAAAAACTTCGAAAGTTCTCGTTGTGGACACGAGAAACTTGGGAAATTTTTAAAATAACATAAATCAATCGTTTTTACTGGTTTTTGATGCAAATGAAGCAACTTTGGTCAAACTTTTAAAAAATCTCAGTTGGCAAAAGTGCGGCTCATAGATTTTCAAAAATTTTGAATGATCACAAATCTACTCAAACCATGCGAACAAATTTAAATGTAGCTGAGATGAAAATAGGCCTCGTACTCATTCCAAATCTATTTTTAACATTTTCTGAAACCAGCCAGAAGCCGAGAAAACGGGGCTTCAAAACAGTGACCTAGAAAAATTTTGCGAAAACTAGTCCACCATCAAAACTCATTTTTAGTTAGCTTTAGAAATTCACAGGACCAGAAACAAAAAATGCACATTTTCAGGCAAGTCCTCGCATGCAAGAAAAGGTCACGCACGAAAAAGCAAACCAACGAAAAGCAGAAAAAATACATAGCGATCGAAGTGCGATGTCTCTACCCGCACAGTTCTTCCAACCTCTGGTCCTGTGATGTCGAAATTGAAGTGAAAGTTGACTTTGGCCCAAAAGAAAGTATAAACTCACGTTCGATAATCAAAACCCGTAAACTCACTTTCGACAATCAAACCGGACACTATGAGTTGTTCGGTTACCAGAAAAAATATGAAAATGATAGAGGTCGTTTTGAACCGGTAACCATCCAGATTTCCGCAATTATTCTGGTCAGGAAAACCGTTGGAATTACGGAATATCGAATTTCTACGCTTCGTAAACGTCTGGATGTAGATTCCGAGGTTCGGCTACGTGTTGGAGGACAGGCGATATACTGTGACAAATATGTGAGTGATTTTTTTGTCGCCAAAACAAATTCAATATATTTAACACTGATTTTGCAGGCCCTCATGTGTCAATCACCTGTATTTCGAGAATCGTTGCATGACCCACTCAATGAACTCATCATCTTGCGTGTAAGACCATCTACTTACATAACATTACTCCAGCTTTTACATGGACAGGATGTTGAAATCACAAGTAGGTTAATTACTTTAAATTTTTTTCTTAAAGACAGGGTTTTCGCCAAAATGATAAAATTTCAACAAAGAAACCCCTTAACCCTAAATTTTGAAATTAATTAATAAATTTTTTCAGAGGATAACGTCAGGGATCTCATCATATATTGCACAAATTTAAAAATTCAATATTTAATTTGGCATTTGGAGGATTTTCTGATTGATACGAAAACTCTTAAACCTATTGCTAAGCTGTATTTAGCTGAGGAATTTAAGATGACAAGGCTTCAGGTAAGGCGATTTTTAGAGAAATTTAAAGTTTTGATTTTGTTCCACTTGAAAATTTTGAAAATTCAGGCGTCTTGCTTCAAAATGAGGCCAAAATCATGAATTTTTGTGGATTTTGAACAAAGTTATGATATTTTGAAAATGTCTCAATTTTCTCGCAGCCAAATCGAGAAAAACTTCAAAAGTTCTCGTAGTAGACACGAGAAACTAAATACAATTTCAAAATGTCATAAATTTGTTCAAAATCCGGCTATTTTGTTCACTTTCGGTGCATTTTATAGCAAAAATCACGCAAAATCTAGAAAATTCACATTGTTCGCTTCAAAACAAGATAAAAACCATTAATTTCCGTGAATCTTTAATAAAATTATGATATGTTGAAAATTTCTCAATTTTCTCGTCGCCGACTCGAGAAAAATTTAACAATTTCTCGTAGTGAACACGAGAAATCAAAGGAAATTTCATAATGTCATAACTTTGTTCAAAATCCGGCGATTTTTATAATTTTCATTGCATTTCATAGCAAAAATCATGCCAAATCTAGAAAATTCACGTTCTTCGCTTCATAACATGGTAAAAACCATCAATTTCCGTAAATTTTGAACAAAGTTATATTATTTTGAAAATTTTTCAATTCTCTCGTTGCCAACTCGAGAAAAACTTCAAAATTTCTCGTATTGGACACGAGTAATTAAATAAAATTTCAAAACGTCCTAACTTTGTTCAAAATAGATCGATTTTGTTAATTTTTAATGCATATTAAAGAAAAAATCATGCCAAATCTAGAAAAGTCACACTCTTTGCTTCCAAATGAGGTCAAAATCCTATTTGTTTTACAGGAAAAAGTGCTGGAAACACTAACAAAACCGGAAATCAAAAAAATTCTCGAAAACATCAACGAAATTGGAGTCAAAACAACGGACGCCCTAAACAACAAGCTGTGCGAACTTCACATGCAAAAATCCCAATCGATAATCAGAAGACTTTTTCGCTTTATTTATTTCACTGAATCCAGTTTGAATAATGATGAAATTGATATTTATATGCCCACTAGGAGTAAATAAATACTTTTTTTTTCAAATCCGATGTTCATAAAATTTACATGAATTTTAAAATGCAAAAAGTTAAAGCGATGAAAATAAACAATAAATATGCAAAAATCTCGGAAATTCGGCAAAATTGGCGAAAACAAATCAAGGAATGAAAGAATAATTGAGAAATACACATAAATTAGACAAAATGAAGCCCGGAACGAGACAAAAAACAACAAAAAAAAACGAAGACATTGTGAAATTTTCAGACAAAGTTTGCTTGAACCTGAGTGGTGGTGGTGGTTGTTGTGGTGGTTGTGGTGGTCGCCGCTGCCGCCAATCTGAACAAGTGCATGTTTTTAGAAACAGTACCGGTGAAATTCAGGATTTTGAAATTTGTCAGAATTTTAGACATATAACAGATAGAACAAGTACTGTGGACACCTTATAGCTTTTAGGTCGATCCGATCCAGATTTGGATCATTTCAGGAATATATTTTAGACAACTCTAGAATATTTTATCAGCGATTTACTTTTGCAGACTCAGAGCAAGTATCCGTCATTGAATTCAGGAGCTAACTTTTTGGGTTATGTGCAAACTGAAACAGTAATAAACTATTTGGTTCTGAAGAAAAATCAATAATTTCAAGATCCCATAACTTTTCTCGAAATTCTCTGAGAATTGTGGTTTTTGTATCATTTTGAAGCTAAATATCTGAACTTCCCGAATTTCGGCATAATTTTGATGCTACATTTGTAAAAATCGGACTATTGTGAGAAATGTTTTAGTCATTTGAATTCTTGATTTTCCAATTTTAAAAATGTCATAATTTTGTTCAAAATTCTCTTGAAAATCGTGATTCTTGCATTGTTTTAAAGCTAAAAAGCTGAATTTCTATATTAGAACAATACTATCAAAATATAAAAGTAATTAAAGCTCATTGAAAAACATCATAGCTATCTGAAATTAAGCCCACCGAAGAAAAATCAATAATTTCAAGAGCCCATAACTTTTCTCGAAAATCTCCGAAAATCGTGATTTTTGTATTATTTTGAAGCTAAAAATCTGAAATTTCAGATTTTCGGCATCATTTGATGCTGAATGTGTAAAAAGCAAACTATTTTGAGAAATGTTACGATCATTTGTTCCAATTTTCAAAATCTCATAATTTTGTGCAAAATTATCTAAAACCCTTAAATTACATAGAAATATTATTGAAATTGGTCAAAATTTCAAAAATTTGATGTCGTGAAACCGTCATTTCTTTTTGAAACTAAAAAATTTCTACAAAACTTCCAACTCACTTCGTAGTCCGATCACCTTCAATCACCACCTGCACCAACGCTTTAATCTGTCCGTTCGGCGCGGCGCGGAACAATAAAACCAGAATTTTTCCACATGAAAACGTCAGAATTGCGCAGACGATCTGAAAATATACATATTTTTAAAAAAAATTTCAAATCCCCCACCGTCAAAAGCCCATAAACCACAATAAGCGAGACGCTAAATCTCAACGAGTCAATAAATGCGATAAGAATGATAAGTGATGAGACCAACATGCCGAAGAAGCATAGGACAGATGTGAAGAATACCATCAAAGTCGCCGGAATCAGAAACGCTCGTCCAGCGATCAGAAAAACCTGGAAATTTGGGAATTCAAAAATTTTACGATAATGTGAAACCCAACCTTTCTCTGCCATCCAAAAACATGAATCAAATTATGGATCAAACTGCAGAAAAGTAGCAGGGTGAAGAATGTGATGACCCACGACGTTCCTTCGTACAAAAATCGGGCAAAATAGAACAATATGAGGCCGATTGCTGAGAAGATCTGAAAATGGGTATATATTTCTGCTCGATTTTATTGATTTTCGAAAAATAGTCGAGAGATCCAGAGAACGGAGAAATGAGAGCAACATTTATGTTTTTGAAATGGAGAAATTTTGAAACGGAATTTTTTTTTGCAAATTTTGAAATTAAAAATTTTTGTTGAAAATTTTGAAATTAGCACATTTTTTCGCAAATTTTGAAATTATTAAAGAAATTTTTTTTTTTAAATGTATCAAGAGGAAAAAGCAAAAGTTATCGATTGAAAATAAAGTACACCTTATTTTTAACGCAAGTTTCTGTTGTTTTTACTTTTTTTTACAATTTCTAATTTTAAAAAATCACCGTTTTATAGAAATTTTAATTACAAGCAAAATTTTAAAAAACTCGATCGATAGTAGACAGAAAATGGGGGCGCAATACTGAACGTTCTGGAAATTCTCAAAAATCCAATTTTTTAAAAACGAAATTATCTGTAGAACCGGTTAAAATTTTTACGAAAAAGTTACTGTTTCAAAATTCCATTACTTTTTTGCATTACGAGCTAATAACGATGCTTCAGTTATCAAAATTTAAAAACAAAATACTACATTTTCAAAATCTCATTTTTTGTTGATTAAGTTTTTATTTTAAACAATTGGTAAAACAATCAACTTCCAACAATATCATACAAGGTTTTTAAAAAAAAAAAAATATATATATATATTTTCACAATTTCAATTAAAAAAGTCACTGTTTCGTTAATTGTTAATGTTTAGACAAATTTTTCTGCAAAACCATTGAGGCAATCGCTCCTTGGCAATTTTCCTGCAAAACCAAAAACACCTTCTAATTTGTGAATATTGTCAAGATAAAAATTTCTGGCCGCTCGTTTTGCGGAGTGTCGTTGGGAATTTACTCGCAACGCGACCGCTGCGCGCAAGACCAACTGAGAAATTTGAATTTGAGTGCGTTGCGGTCGCGCTGCGAGTAAATTCCCAACGACACTCCGCACAACGAGCGGCCAGAAATTATTATCTTGACAATATTAGAACTAAAAAGAATTACACTTATCAAAAATTATATCTTTTCCAATTTTTGAGATGTTCAGATTTTCGACAAAAAAACATTACTGTTTCAACATTTATGTGAATTTTTTTGTAGTCATGATAAAAATAATACGTTCCAATAATTCGGTGTTCTTAAAATTGTTCCCTGCAACTGAAGTACCTGAAGCGTTTATCTCAGTTTTTAATGAGATATAGCTCATTCGAAAGAGGATTTTACGCTGATAAGGGAACTGCTTTCAAAAACTGCTAACCAACGATTTGAACATGATGTTTTCAAGCTCAAAGTCTGAAAATTTGCAAAAAATCCAACTTTGAAGAGCTATAAATTGCCTCAAAGCTCAATATCGCAGAGTTAAACTTTCAGGTTATCATAAAGAACCCATTATTAGTTAATGTGCCGAATTTCAGCAAATTTGGTTGAAATTTTCTAAAATCGCCACTTTTGTGAAACAAAAATAGAATTTTGAAAAATTTAAACCGATTTAAATTCGCTGAAATTTTACAGATCTACTAAATATGGTTTCTTTATGGTAACCTCTAAATTGTATCGAGAAATGCTGTGTTTGAGCCATGTTAGAGCTCTTCAAAGTTCCTCCGTGATTTTTTATTGCAAATTTTCAGATTTTGAGCTTGAAAAAACCATACCCATTCTGTTGCTTAGCAATTTTTGAGAGCAGTTCCTTTACCATCGTAAAATCCTCTTTCCAATGAGCTATATCTCCTTAAAAGCTAAGAGAAACGCTTCAGGCACTTCTTTTTGCAGGGAAAAATTTTAAAAACTCATAATTTTAGTAAAAATGCGAATTCTAGGCGGTATGATTGTTTTTAAAAACTAAAAAAAACTGAGAGGGGGTTCAGATACTATTAATTTTAAAAAATTTCTGAAAAAGTGGATTAAAAATTGTAATTTCTAGAAATAATTGAGGATTTTTTTCAAATTCTAAAAATTTACTGTTTCAAAATTGCACCATCCTTTTCCTATTTCAGGGAAAAACAATGGATGCGAAATAAGTATATGATTTCTTTATTTCCTTCTTTTCTCAATTTCTCTCTCTCTCTCTCTCTCATTTACTCTCTAAAAAATCTTTAAAAAACTTAAAATCCCCCTACCGTCTGACATCCCATCAACAATCCAAACGGCCATTGTAGAAAAAATCGAAAATCCGCGTCCGAAGTAACCGCTTCCATTTTTTCTGCCAAAAAAATGTTTACATAATCTCTCCCTCCCGCCAAATTTTATTTCTAAACAAAATACAAAATAAATAAACAATTTTCAGTATAAAAACTGTGTTCGATTTTAGAAAAACTTTAAAATTTCATTTATTTCAAATTAAATTTTAAAAACCCAAAAAAAAAAAAAAAACAAATAATATAATTACACAGATAATTACGAGATCTTTTTAATTTTCAAATCACAGATACAAATTTTAGTTTTAAAAATCACATCAAACCAAGTATATGCTGATTTTTACAAAAAACCCCTTAAAAATGAGGAATTTTTGAAATTGTCGATTTAAAAAACTGTTTTTTAAACTATTTCACAAAATTTCCTTTCAAACAAAGAATAAAATAAAATGCGCTCTACCGAACTACCGTATTTTTGTTTATTAAAGGAGCATTTCTCCGAGTTTTTTATAGAAAATTCAGAAAATTCCAACTTTTTCTAAAAATTCCGAAAATTTCAGTTTTTGTAGAAATTTCAGTCTTGAAAATATTTTTTTCAGAATACTGCAACTTTCAGGTATTGCTGAAAGTTCTGAAAATTTAAGAATACTTTAAAAATTCTAAAATTTATTGAAATTTCTGAAAATCTCAGCTTTTATAACAATTCCAGAACTTGCAGAAATTCCAAAATTTGTAGAAACTACTGAAAAATTAAGCTTTTGTTGAAAATTTCAAATTTTTCAAAAATTCCAAATTTTTCGAAAAATTCCAATTTTGATCTAGAAAAATTTGAAATTCTAATATTTTTTCGAAAATTCCGGAAATTTCAGATAATGTAATCTCCCTTTAAAAAATAACAACTAAAATATTTCAGTAGAGCGAACATGCACACTTTGGATATAATCCAACAAATTCCCTAAATCCCATTCTGCCTTCTAATCAGCTTATCACGTATCGAAACCGTTTCCCGATCGATCGACGGCTCATCAATCGCCAATCCTCTCATGAGTCGCGCTTTTGCTGCTCTCATCTCGATCTGGTGCAATTCCGCCGAACGACGCTCCGCCGCTTCCATTATGCGGATTTCTCTGAAACACACAAAAATTTGAAAATTAAAAAACAAAGCCCCACTTCTCCAATTTCTCATTCTCCAACTCCGCCCTCCTCACTTCCGCATCCAACTTTCTCAAAATCAACGCCTCCCTCTTCTGCTCCGAACACACGCCACCGCCACTGTGTGACGACGATCCATTGGATATGGATCCTGTCGGCGATTTCTCAATCTGTCCGCCACCATCTAATTTCAGCTTCTTCGCACAAGGTGCCTGCACTAGACTCGACGTGCTCGCTTGTGGCGGTGATGTTGAACTTGTGATCGCGTAAACTGACGGTGCGGTCGCTGATCGATTCGTCATTTTTCTGAAATTTCACAAAAACCTTTTACTTATTAATATTTTTTAAATACCTCGAAGAAATCGGACTTCTCGACTGTTGCTGCCTCCCACCAATCGTCATCCCTGCCGAATCCAGCGAAAGTGTCTGCGGTACTGTAGTAGTATGCACAACTTTTTGAAGAATATCCAAAATATTGCTATCCGTTGACGAGCTTGTTTGGATCGTCATCGGATCGTCAATTCCGCGTGGTTCTCGAATTTCAAAACTTCCAAGCTCCTGCAAAAATCGATAAAAATATGCATGTTCCAAATTATTAAAATTCGAACAAAAAATCACTGTTTCAACATTTTTTCAAATTCTGTAAACAAAATTTCAGCATTTATCAGATCCCTTATACTTTTTTTATAAACCAATTCTAAAATTATTTTGTTCTGAAAAAATCTTGACAAAAATTGATCTAATGAAATATTTCTTGAAATGTTGAATTTTATTAGAAAATAAATTGAAACTGTATTTTTTTGTAAAAAAATATTTCAAAAAGCAATTTTTTTTTAATTTCTCAAAAACTTTTCTAGTTAGCTTTTTTTTTAAAAAAAACTAGAAAATGCATTTTTAAAGCCAAAATAAGCTAATCTTATCAAAAATAGGTATTAAGACCTTACACAGGATCTTTTTGTTAACAAAAACGCATTTTTAATTGAAATTTCTACTAAAATTTGATAAAATCTTACATTTTTTTAATTTTCAGTTTTTTTTTCAAAGTTATGAATAAATTTTGATTTCAAATCTTAAATTCACATATTTTCTGCATAATACAAAAAATAACCGTTTCAAAAATTATTTTTCTCAAACTTCAAATCGATAATACTAACACTTCAATACCAGATAACTCAAAAAACCCCACTCACCGGCGTTTCACACGAATCCTGATTAACCCCACTCAAAAACGTTTTCAAATATTGTTCAACACTGTCCGTCGACTGTTGAGAGTGCACACCGAGCACCTGATTCACCGAATTTGACAACGCTGACGTCGATATGATTTCCAGCACGATTTTATCCAATTCTCTGAAAAGCAAGGCGTTTAGAATTCCCATTGGTAACGAAAATAAACATCGATTTCCATTGAAAACGAAAACATTCAACTTTTATTGAAACAGTTAATTTTTTCAGAGCTTTTCGTGGAAAACCAAAATTTTTTGCAATTCTTCTCAAAAAATAATGAAATTGATCAAAAATATGTGTTTTTTTTCCCAAATTTCGTATTATCATATTTTTAACTGATAAATCTTTGAATTTTTAAAAGAGATGTTCTTTTGGAATTTTTTAATTTTTAAAAAATTAATTATTTATTTCTTTTCTAATAAAAAATTCAAAAATTACTGTTTCAGAATTTCCCAATTTTTAAATTCAACATTTTAAGGCGTTAATGATGACAAAAACCCATTCTTTAGCAAAAGTGTAACGGCGGAGTGTCGTAAACTTAATTGTTTGAAAAAAAATTTTAAAAAACCTTTTTAAAATATCACAAATTTTAGAGGGTATAAATAAAAGCTCCACTTTTTTTCACGCTGACTGTAATAAGTAAATTATCAAAAAATGAAAGTCAGAAAAATCAAATAAAATTCTGAAACAGTTTTATTTTTGAGTATTTAAAAAAAAGTGAATGTAGCTTTACCAAAAACAAAACACCGTAGAAACTTTTTAAAAGAAAGTCCATATTGTCAACTCAATTATTCTTGATCATTGCGTTCGGAAGGCTGCTCAACCTCACAGCCGCTCCGCACGCACACGACGCGGCTGCCGACACTAACACACACTGAAATCGGCGGGAAAATAACATTTTCAAATTTTCCAGCGTGTGTGAGTGTCGGCAGCCGCGTCGCGTGCGTGCGGAGCGGCTGTGAGGTTGAGCAGCCTTCCGAGCGCAATGATCAAGAATAATTGAGTTGACAATAACATATGTTATTAATAAAAACCGGGAAATATCGAAAAAAAAATACAAATCTGAAACAGTAACTTTTTTGTTAAAAAAAAGCGAACTCTACCGAAATATGGTACTATTGGA
This sequence comes from Caenorhabditis virilis, assembly GCA_964036255.1. Taxonomy (NCBI): domain Eukaryota; kingdom Metazoa; phylum Nematoda; class Chromadorea; order Rhabditida; family Rhabditidae; genus Caenorhabditis; species Caenorhabditis virilis. The sequence continues at coordinate 16,276,246 of OZ038416.1, forward strand.
TTATTTTTGGGAGCAAAACGATGCACCAACATTAATTTGGATGGGAGCTAAGCTCCGCCCACTTCAAACTTTTAAAAAATCGGGATTTTCATCAAAATTGAGCCTTATTCGCCTGTTTAAAGTAGAATTTTCTATAGCAGTAGTAAAATTGACAAAAAAATGGAAAAAAACGACTTTTCCTACAGGATTTTGTTTTTTTTTTCAAAAAATATTTTTAAACACTGTTTCAGAAATGTTTTATCTCTGTTTTTTGGAGAAAAATATAATAATTTAGTGTAATACTTACAATCTCAAAATGAATTTTTAAAAAAGCGTATTTAAAACCAGAAAAGGACGACCGCTATCTAAAATGCATTCGAAAAATACATTTAAGACTTTTATTTAAGAAAAACCATTTATTTCAGGTATTTTCTTGAAAAAAACGTTGTTTTCATTTCCGAACGTGGATTTCTAGTCCCTGTTTTGTTTTTCTAGGCTATTATTTTTGTGAAAATCATTCCACAACCTTTCAAAACGGTTTTTAGTATTTTTCAAATGAAAAAAATATAAAACTATAAATTTTTGTTGAAAAAACTATATTTTCAGAGAACTTGATGACAAAACGTCATTCTTTAGCAAAAGTGTAACTGCGGAGTGTTGTAAACATGTTTGTGTTTAAACACCCACAAAAAATAGAAATTAGTGTGTAAATGTATATTTTCATAATTTTTCGGGTTTTTTCATTAAAAAAAAAACAACACTCACCCCAACTTGCCACCAGGTCTCGTCGTATTCTCACTCCTCGACAACGCGTGCCTCCTCACATACTGCCAGTCATGATCCCTCAATCTCGCCCACGTTTTCCCCTTATAAGATTCTAGGCCACTTTGCTCCACTTCTGCTTGCACCTTCTTCCATGCATCTTCTTTTGATCTAGGCGTTACCTAGAAAGCAACAAAATAAGGTCTTGAAGCGAAAACAAAGAACACTTACCTCATGCCCATCACAATCCCCAAACAACTGCGTTTTATGCTTATAAACAATCCGCACAAATTCAATCTTTTCCTGCAATTTCTGCTCTCTCGAATCGAAAAACATCCGATATGGCGCTTGTTGCGATTTCGATGTGTCATTGCCTAGGATTTCGCTGGAAAAAACAAATAATTATTTACTGTTTCAAATGTTTTTTTCATTTTTGTATTGTGCTCATTTCGGTGCTATATGTGTCATAGGTGGGATACCATGGATTTAGCCTAGTAACGAGTTTAACTTTTTTTCACTTGACAAGCTGTAACGACCTTAACTTTTTTAATGAGTATCCAAAAATAGACGTTTCCCTTGACGCACTTTCGGATATTCGTTTTTTAAAGTGTTTTTTCAGCGTTTTTTGATGCTTTTTACGGTTTAAAGTCGCCTTAACTTAAAAAAAAACTTCTTTGTAACGAGCTTAATTTTGAGATTTCGAAATGACCCAATCCCACCTATGATATGTGTTAGAAATAATTTAATTTTCTAATTTTGATGAAAAATTCACAAAATAAATTTGAAACCGAAATTTTCTAAAATAAAATTAACTGTTTGAAAATAATGCAACGAATCGGAGAAAATGAAGTTCCTTCAATATTTTGAAAATAAAAAAAACCAAAATTCCAATAATTACTGTTTCAAAAATCAATTAAATTTCAAATTATTCAATTTTCAACGCGCAGGTATGCATGTTCCTTCTTTTTTTAGTTATTGTCAACTCAATTATTCTTGATCGTTGCGTTCGGAAGGCTGCTCAACCTCATAGCCGCTCCGCACGCACGCGACGCGGCTGCCGACACACACACACACTGGAAAATTTGAAAAATTTATTTTCCCGCCGATTTCAGTGTGTGTGAGTGCCGGCAGCTGCGTCGCGTGCGTGCGGAGCGGCTGTGAGGTTGAGCAGCCTTCCGAACGCAATGATCAAGAATAATTGAGTTGACAATAAAAAAATTCAAATTTCTTAGAAATTCCTTTAAAAACCTTTTAAAAAACGATTTCTTGAAACATTCCTCTGAAAATATTCCAATTTTTGAATAAAAAATTCCCGTTTCAATTTTTTTCAAATTCTGATTCTGCCAATTTCTTATAATGATGAAATGTGACATTTATTTCATATTTTGAAAAACTTGGCAAGAAAAATTAAATTTTCTGTTTCAAAAATACAAAAAATTGGAATATTCGATATTAGCTGGCCTTCGAATGTGATTTTTTCATATTCAATTTTGTAATTTTTTAATCCAAAAAATCAGCTTAAAATCCATCTTTCAAATCTGAAAAAAAAGGCGAAAAAAAATCGAAATTGACGAAAAACCAGATATTCCCCAAAAAAGCTTAAATGGCCTAAGAAAAATTGGTTTATTAGGCCGTCTGATTTTTTTTTTTCGAAAAAACTATTTTTTGCACTTTTTATCGATATTTTTTGCCAAAAAAATAGATTCTTGAAAGTTTCCATAACAAAAATTAACTGTTTGAACATAATGCAACTTGGAGAATATGAAGTTACTTTAATTTCTATGTTTTATTGAACATTTTTTTAAAAATCCCAAAATTTCCAATAATTACTGTTTCAAAAATCAATTAAATCTCAAATTATGCTATTTTCTGCGATTCAACGTGAAGGTGTGCAAGTTCCTTATTTTTTAAATGAAAAAATTCAAATTTTCTCAGAAATTCCTTTAAAAACATTTTAAAAAACGATTTCTTGAAACATTCCTCTGAAAATATTCCAATTCTTGAATAAAAATTTCCGTTTCAATTTTTTTCAAATTCCAAATCTTCCAATTTTTTAATGATATCGTGTTAATGTATCTGCGTTTTTCAAATTTTGAAAAAGCAAAAAAATTAAATTTTCTGTTTCAAAAACACATTTAAAATTGGGATATTCAATTTCTGAGCTTTTTTCTCGCACAGTCGTGAAAAAAAGTGGTAACAATTAAATTTCTAAGCGTGCTTAACGTTATAAGTATTTCAAAAATTTTTTTTTTTTAATTTTGACAATTTCTGAAACAGTAAAAAATATGGTTTTCGAAAATTGTAAAAATTAGATTAAATATTTTTGAAAATGTTATGGAATCTTTCAAAAACTATTTTTTGACAAAACAATATTGAAAAAATTGCAAAAAAATTGATTTTTCGAAGAAAAATCTTATCAATTTGTACTTCGGCCATTTAAGCTTCTTTTTTTTGGAATTTTTGGTTTTCTAGTGCAAAAAATTATTTTAAAAACCGTATTTCAAATCTGGGAAAAGGCCAAAAAACAGAACTTGGCGAAAAACCAAAAAATTCCAAATAAAAAAGCTTAAATGGCCGAGGAAAAAATAGGTTTTCTAGGCCGTCTGATTTTTTTTTCGAAAAAACAACTTTTTTGCACGTTTTTCAATATTTTTTCTCAAAAAATAGTTTCTTAAAGGTTTACATAACATTTTCAAAAGTAATTTTCTATTTTTACAATTTTTTCCTGTTTCAGAAATTTATCAAAATTCGCAAAAAAAAAAACGTTAGGTACTAATCAGCAACATAAAAATCCCCCGAACCTCTCTCCCCAATCCCCTCCATTCATCATCATATCCTCGCCATCCGTCGAGTTCGTCGCCGACTGCAATAAATGACCAGAGCTTGAAGCTATCGGTTCTGAAAATGTTATTTTCAGTGGACAAAACCATAGGTTGGATTGGGTCATTTCGAAATCTCAAAGTTAAGCTCGTTACAAAGAAGTTTTTTTAAAAGTTAAGGCGACTATAAACCGTAAAAAGCATCAAAAACGCTGAAAAAACACTTTAAAAAACGAATATCCGAAAGTGTGTCAATGCAAGCGTTTATATTTGGATACTCATTAAAAAGTTAAGGTCGTTACAGCTTGTCAAGTGAAAAAAAGTTAAACTCGTTACTAGGCTAAATCCATGGTATCCCACCTATGGACAAAACCTTTTTTTTAATTTCTAAATCAACTCACCTCTAACCTCAATTTTAATATCCCCAATTTGTTGCCGATTATCACTTTCAAAGTGGATGGGCTCTTTTTTGACGTTCATTACTGAAAAAACTGGTTTTTTTGCTGAAACATCGATTTTTTAAAAGTTTTAAAGGGTTCCCGTTAGAATTTGGTAATTTTTTAAATGAACCAAAGTTGAAATTCATTAAAATTTGGAAGCTCACTTTTTAAAATTTTTTGAAACGGTTTAAAAAAAATGAAAAATATAAAATAAACAAAATTTTCGGAAAATAATGAATAAATTAGGTCACGTCTAAAAATTTTTGAACAGGAAATCGAGAATCTAGCTTCTTTTAATTCATTTTTAAAAAAGTGTGCATTTGTGCGTCGTGGTGTTTGCAATCTACAGTAATAAGAAAAAAGGGAAACAATCGAGTATAGGCTAAAACATTGTGAAGCAAAAATATTATTCGACAAAAAGATTTTTCGACAAAACCATTGTGGGAAAAACCATTGGGACGGTAGAGCGCGTTTGCTCCCAGCCCCTTTTTATTTGGTGTTCGTTTTTGTAGCGTTTCAAGACACGAACGATATTTCAGGCGCATGCGCCTTGAAATGTCTGCGTCTCTCAACGTCACATGATAAGGGCAGTTGGTTGCCGGCCCTGATCGTTGTCTGCACGTGAAAAAATGTATATTCCGCGCGCAAGTGGGCGCGGCCGGTTTAATTACCCAAGTTTTAAGTCTACCTCAGGTTAACCTCAAACTTGGGAAATTGAACCGGCGGCGCCCACCTGGGCGCGGTATTTACATTTTTGGGCATGCAGACAATGATCAGGGCCGGCAACCAACTGCCCTTATCATGTGACGTTGAGAGACGCAGACATTTCAAGGCGCATGCGCCTGAAATATCGTTCGGGTCTTGAAACGCTACAAAAACGAACACCAAATAAAAAGGGGGTGGGAGCAAACGCGCTCTACCGTCCCAATGGTTTTTCCCACAATGGTTTTGTCGAAAAATCTTTTTGTCGAATAATATTTTTGCTTCACAATGTTTTAGCCTATACTCAAACAATCGGGCAATTTCGTATGATTATTTTTCAAAAAAATATTGATTGGATTAGAAAAAATGCCACGTGAGTCGGTTACAGGTTTTCGCGGGTAAATATTCAAATTGCGATATGTTGCAAGTGCGCTCTAATGCAAATCGGCTAATTTCGACCAGTTTTTCGCATTTATTCTTTTAAAAATTATTTTTTTTTCGATTAATGACATTTTAGACAACATTTAAGTGCTTGAAGAATAGTTAGCACATTCTAGAACAGCCAAAAAAGGTCGATAACTATTAAATCGTTGTTTTTTTGAGTTTTATACTTTTTTCTTAAAATAATTGTTAGAAATAATGCACAAAAACAAAGATTTCCCCTACATTTTCCTATTTTTGACAGAAAAGCATTGAAATTTACTTAGAAATGAGACAAAAAGCGTTAAAAATGAATAAAACCTGGGTACTCCTAGAGAACTACAATTTTGGTTTTCTAGGCCACAGGAAAGTTAGGTCATTGGATTTTTGTGAATTTTTAAAATCGAGAGCGTACAATATTGGAAAAAAATTGAGAAATTGTCTAAAATCGCCCAAAAATAAACATAAAATAGGATAATATCAAATGCTCTGTTTTCTCGGCGGAGCCTGCCTGTCACATCATCATTCTAATGACACCGAAAACTGACACCAGTGCTCGCTTAAGAGTTTGAGAAAAAGAAGAAGTAGAAGAAAAAGAAGAAGATAATATATTTGTGCCCAAACAAAAAAAAGAAAAGGAAATTCCTTCTAGGCAAACAGAGAGAGACATAGAGAGAGCGGGTGTGCGATTCACTTGAATAACAAATTGACAGGTTGACAAAACTGTCATTTTCGCTTTCAATCAAAAACTGAGGGCGAAATATTTATCAACGTCAATTTTTTTATGTTCGCTTTTTTCGAAACTGTCGAAAAAGGGGGATTTTTTGAGGAAAATTTCAGATTAAAAAAATTCTTTTAAAAAAGCGCTCTGAAATGTTCTCCGTGGATGGAATAAATGAATAAACATATTAGAAAGAAAGAAAATTTCGATCTCTATAAAATGGCACCAAAAACATAATTTTTTGATCACACATGGCCGAGAAACACCAAAAAATGCATGAGTATTAAAAAGTTAGTCCCCTAACTTGGTTTTCTAGGCCGCGTGGTCTAGAAAAAGTTTTTTACGTTCTTTTTTTTAAAGTATACCATTTTTGTCCTATTTTTCATCGATTTAAAGCTAACATGGCCTAGAAAACCAAGAGCGGGACTAACTTTTTAATGTTTACCTATTTTTTGATGTTTCTCGGCCATTTTTGATCTAAAAAATATGTTATTGGTACCATTCGATAGAGAATCAAATTTTCTGTCCTGTAATATATATTGGAGAGACAGAAATTCGCCCGCTTATCCGTAAATGGAGTTTTTAAAATTATTTAGAACAAAAATTGATTTTTAAAATTTTTCTCTGTTTCAAAAATTGCATTTCTATGTTTCGGAATTTACAAAATGATTTTTTTCGTGAGCCCCTGTTTTTAAGAGAATTTAAAATTTTTACGAACAAAATCTTTAAATTTCGACTTTTTTTGAATTTTTTAAAAATCTACGCAAATTAATTTAGAAAAATTCTTAAATTCCGATTTTGGAGTGAAATTTTTACAATTGTGGAGTTTTCCTAAATAATTTTCAGCATTTTATTTAAAAAATGTATTTTTTCTAATTTTCTCAATTAATTTTAGGGAAATTTTGCACAAGTTTCTAAAAAAATTAATTTTTTTCGCTGTTTCAAAAATTATTGTTGTTAGATTTTTTCCAACACATGTTTACTAATGGTTATAATAACTGACGTCTTAAAATTTTCTAGATTTTTTATCGATTAATTTTTTGAAACTAAAAATTAGAAAAACACTAACAATGTAATAATAGTTGGTCATATTGAAATTCTTAAATTAAAAAAAAAATATATATACATATTTTGAAACAGAAAATTTTTTTCGATTTGAAAAAATAATTATATAAAAAAAGGCGAAAAACAATAAACAATTGCTGCGTAAATGAAAAAAATACAATTTTAGAGGATACAATATACAAAATTTTATATTTTGGTTCATTAAATAGTACAAAAAATATGTATACCACTTTTTTTGGAAAAATCTATGTTTTTCGATTATAAACCTTTATTTTAAAGCTTAAAAATGATTTTTGGTAGACATTTTAAGCGAAAAGGATAAAAAAAACCATAAATTACTCACTTAAGCAGCTGAAAATATAGATTTATGGCTTAAAATTCTTCTAAAAAGCTTCAAAAAAATCCAGAGATCCGAAAATAATCCGTTTTTCTCACCTTATAAATGAAATTTGTAAATAAAACCAAAAAAGCGATTAAAAATTGGTGGTTTCAGTCGAAAACGAGTAAAAATGGGTATTATTTGGCTGGACTCGTCGACCACATTTGACAGAGACACACAAATGTCAGAGATACTATAGAGAACGCGGAGACGACAGACACACTATTAGTCATAGACACCAAATCGAGTGTTTGTCATTTGAGAGACGCAGACGGCGAAAAAGTGACATTGATTGACATTTGAGAATTGGAATGGGAGAAGGTTCAATTGAGAAGAAGGTCAGATTTAATGGGAATTTAAAAAATTGAAAATTATTATTATAAAAAATCTTTTGTCATGTCAAAAAGAACCCAAAATGTGACATTATCATCATTTTATCAATGACTTTTTTTTGAATTTTCATAAAATTTTTATCATTCTGCCAAAAATTTGTTCTATGACTCTCAAAAAATGTAAAATTGAGAGAATTAAACAAAAATTAATTTTTTCGAATTTTTTTTCGAATTTCCTATTAATTTTCTAGGCCATTAAATTTACAAAACTTAGAGAATACATATTTTCGGTATTTCTTTTATAATTTTAAAAACTAATGAAAAATCCGCAAAAAAACTCAACTGAAATCTCGAATTTGGTTTTTAAATCACAGAATGCAAATTTTAGTATTAAAAATCACACCAAACCAAGAATTTTTTATTTTTCACGAATTTCTCTTTCAAACAAAAAACAAAATGAAATGCTCTCTACCTAACTACCGTATTTTTATTTATTAAAGGTATAAATATTCCGAATATTCCAAGTTTTTAGGAAATTTCAGATTTTGTCAATAACTCTGAGAATTTCTGCTCTTTTTTCTAGAAAAATCAGAAAATTCCAATTTTTTAAAACTTAAAGTTTCAGTTTTATTGCAAATTTATAAAATTCCAAGTTTTTTGAAAAATTTCAGATTTTTTAGAATTTCTGGAAATTTCAGTTTTTTAAAAATTCCTAAATTTGCAGAAATTAAAATTTTAAAAATGTCAGGTAGTGCTGAAAGTTCTGAAAAAAAATGGCAAAACTTCGAAATTACATATTTTAAAAAATGAAATCTCAACTGAAATTTTAAATTGGCCTTAAAATGTTAGAAATTAAGGAAATTTCAAAATTTAAAATGTTATAAATATCTACATTTTAATACGAATCGAATAGTATTGTCAAGATAAAAATTTCTGGCCGCTCGTTTTGCGGAGTGTCGTTGGGAATTTCATCACAACGCGACCGCAAATTTAAATTTCTCAGTTGGTTTTGCGCGTTGCGAGGAAATTCCCAACGACACTCCGCAAGACGAGCGGCCAGAAATTTTTATCATGACAATACCAAAAGCATCAAAATCTTATGTGTCTATCTTGAGATATGATAGTTCGACCCTATTCCCAAACATGATTTATGGTATATTCAACAGATATTTTAAATTGGCCTCAAAATTTTCAAAATTGAGGGAAATTCAAAATTTCAAATGATAAAATTATCTATATTTAAATACGAATCGATTGATACCAAAATTATCAAAATCCTATGTGTCAATCTTGAGATATGATACTTTCTAGTCGCCTTCCCTTTTTCTAGGCCAAATATCGAAAAAAACGCGTAATAAAGTAGAACGAAGAGATGGACGAAGAAATGAAATTTGGGTTTCTAGCCCATTTAAGAAGAAATCAAGGGAGGGTAGGCCAAGTGTTTGGAGGCACAAGTGTTCGTGCGTTGAAAAAGTTAGGCCACGCACACTGTAGAAGCGTTTAGCCTGAAGCAACACGAAAAATAAAATTAAATCATTAAATGGGAAATCGAATTCTACTTCGACTATTTTTTTCAACCATCGAAAATGGTTTATAAAAAAACGAACACATGTGCCTCCAAACACTTGGCCTACCCTCAATCAAGGCGATTTCCTTATAATGCCTAGAAACCCAAAATTGGATTTCTTGGAATTTTTTATGTGATTTTCAAAAGAAAACTAATTTTTCTGAAAACCTTTTTTTTCATAATTTCCATGAAAAATACTGAGAAAATGTCTCTAAGACAAAAAAATTGACAACTTTTCCCATTTATAAAATGACACATTTAAAAAAATCCAGCTTATAAGTCCCAATTTTTCGACTTTGACGCAAATAAACCTAGATTTTCGGAAAACTCCGCTTTCCACAGCTGAATTTATTTTCCAGTTTAAATTTTCAGCCATTTCTTGACGCAAATGCATCAAAAAACCCCTGAAACTTTTTTGGATTTGTCTATTTTTAAGTGTGGAATTTGGAATGATGTTATAATTTTTGAAAAAGGGTGTTTCTCACAAAAAATTCATTTTAGAGCCATTTACCTGCTTTTTCGTTAAAAATGATCAAAAAATTTGAAATTTTGAATTTTTTTATTAAAAAAAATGAATGTAAAGAAATAATCGAGAAAAAGATCATCCTACATTATATTATTTTGCAAATAAGAAAAAAAAAATGAAGTTTTTATGTAAAATTATAGATAGAGTTAAAGAAAAAAAGAAAAACGAACGAATACACCCCCTTCCGATCCATCTTTTTCTTCTATTTTTTTTGTTGGTTGCTATGGAAAATAAAAATAGAATAAATACATGTGTTTTGTTGGTGTTGCAAGAGAAAAACAAAATATTATCATGCTTAAAGGAGAGTGAAAAAAAAACACTTGAAATTTTGAATTTAGCAAATATTCAGAAGCATTTAGAATTCTTAATTTCTTCAGAGAAAAATCCTTATTTAAAGAAATTCAACATTTTTCTGAAAACTCATTCCATTTTGGAAGTGCCTAAACCGCATTTTCATATGTGTTTTCCAGAACATTTTTATTTTTAAAATGTGCTGAAAATACTAAACTAAAGCTCCGGCGAGCTCAGAAATCGGTTCCAGGTTAATAAGAATATTATTATATAACAAATGATAGCAAACAAAAATGTTTTAAGTCGAAAAAATTAGGAAAAAGCGATGAAAATTAAAAAAAAAACAATTTTTAATCGAATATGGACGATGAACGAAGAACTGCAATTTGGGTTTCTAGGCCATATAAGGAAAAATACCGCAAGAAGAACCAGATAGCAAAATTATATATCGTTGGAAGTGTTCGATTTCTCATAAGAAAATTTAAATCGAAAAATCCTGATTACGAAAAACGAAAAGATGACCTACAAACCCAAATTGCATTTTTTCGGCCATTGTCCATGCTCGATTTTTTAAATATTTTAATTTTTATAGTTTTTTCTTATTTTTTCGACTTAAAAATTGTTTTTTGTTATCAATTGGTAGATAATCATATTCTTTATCACTCGAAACCCATTTCTGAGCTCTCCGGAGCGTTTAATATTTTCGGCACATTTTAAAAATGAAAATGTTCTGGAAAAAATGTAACGAGTTTTCAATAAACTATTGAATTTTTTTAAATTACGGTTTTTCTGTTTCAAAATTCGCTGAAAATTCCAGAAAAATAAAGAATTCAAAATGTTTCTGAATATTTGCTAATTTAAAAATGTCAAGTGCTTTTTTTTAGAATCTACGTTGAACTTCCAATCGATTGATACCAAAGAAGAATACGTTTCAATATATGTTTTTTAATTTCAGCAGTTGTTTTTATCCTTATTATATAAATGGATAAGGAGGCGGGGCTTATTTTTTGTGTAACTTTTTTTTGTGAACTTTTTTCTGTGAACATTTTTCTGTGAACTTTTTTTTTGTTGTAAAATTAAGAGGTAGGAGGAACGGAATTGAACTCGCATCGGTTCACGTAAAGAAATGATTACTTAACCGGTAGACCATCGAAGTCACCGAAAGAAGCGCGACTTTTTGAAACCTAATGATTGCGGATTTTCATTTCTGCATTTTTGTCTAATTTTTGTCAAAATTTCACAAAAGAAACAGTTTTTAAAAAATAGGTCAAGAAACTAGGTCAAATTTGAAAAATTTACTCGAAGAAAATGATCGTTCTATAGTGATGACTAAGTGAGGTGAGCTAGAGTAAAAGAAGAACTTCTTTTCACATAAACCTCTTTTCAGATTTATTTCTTTAATTATGCCGCTAATTATAACCATTTTAGAAGATTAAATAATTCGATGAATAATGAAATGAGACAATATGGTTGGTTTTGAAATTTTCCAGTGAAATTGTTATACTTGAAGGATAGTTTCGCCGCGCAGCGGCGTTTGAACATCGATCAAAAGTATTGGAATGCGTGCCGAAGGCACGGAAGAAGCGAGCCGCAGGCGAGCTTCTTCTGTGCCTTCGGCTCGCATTCCAATACTTTTCGATCAAGATATTTCGGTCCCGACAACTAATATCAAAAGGTGTGAAATCGTCAAATAACTGAGAGTGAAGTAGCACGCCGAAGGCGTGTAAGGGGCGAAGCCGAAGGCGAGCCGTAGAAAAAGCTATTATTAGGAAATTAGGATGAGTTTAGGTTAAAGAGAAATGCGCGTTTTCTAGCTGTTATGTACAGGTAGACAATGCTTACTGTTTTTGAAATGCCGAATTTTAAAGGAACTTTGAAAAATGTTAATTTTATATTTTATCACAATCGCTTTTGTTAGATTAGTCAAACAAAATCTGATATAACAAAAGCTGCACGCCGGAGGCGTGTTGGAAAGCGAAGCCGAAGGCGAGCCGTAGTCCAGGAGTTTTGCCGCGTAGCGGCACGCAACTCCTGGTCTAGTAATATATCGTTGTCGTTTTTCGAATTCCAAATTCAAAAGACGTCAAAAAAAAAAATACAGTTTCAAAATTATTAAATTTTCTAATAAATATAAAATAAACAATATAAGACTATTAAAAAATAGTTTGTAATATTCTGGAAAAAATACATATTTTAAAAATATTTTTTAAAAATTCGTTGTTGCAAGTGGCATTGATTTTCAGGAAAATATTGAATTTTCTAAAAAAAAAGCATTAGGGTTTCCAAATTTTAATTATTTTCGGAGTGAATCTTAATTTATTTTGTATTAGATTTCCTGTTATTTGAATTTTTATTTTTTAATGTTATTCTTAATCTAAAATTCAAAAAATGTACAAATTTGAGAAACTTGCTGTTTCAAAATTCTTGTAAATTTTCGAAAGAACGCTCGATTTCGTTAATATTTTTCGTTAACCAGCTTCTTTTGAAAATTTTGAATAATTTTGAAACTGTTTTTTTTTTGTTGAAAACTCCGTATTTCAAAATTCATAACATTTGAGGTTAAACAAAATTAAAGATAAATCGCTCACTAATATTCTTTCTGAAGCAGTAATTTTTTAAATAAAAATACAACATTTTTCTCTCAAGAAGGTTAGGTGAAGAAATTTACAAGAATTTTGTAAAAGTACTTTATTGATACCAATCGGTAGGGAATTCAACTTTTAAGTTTTAAGAATTGAAAAATTCCAAAAAAATCTTGAAATTTTGAACTTATTTCATTTTTAAGATTTTTAAGGCTATTTTAAAATTTTCAGCATCTGGCACAGAATCAAAAGTCATTTTTAAATATGTATCCGACGGAAAATAGTACCGTTGAGTTCTGAATTCAACGTAGATTCAAAAAACACTTGAAATTCAGAATTTAAGCCAATTAAAAAAAATTTTTTTAGAAAATTCAAATTAAAAAAAACCAATTCCATTGCCGCGTTTTCAACTGTCTTTAAAAAACGCGTTCGATAAGAAATTTACTGTTTAAATATTGAATGAAATCGTTTTCTTAAAATTTTACAACATTAGATTGAAAGTATACTAGTACCGAACTTCCTTTCTTCTTCGGTATTTTACAAAATTTGAAAAATTCAGATTTTTGGGAGAAATTATTTTGGAGAAAATTTAAAATTTTTCGTAAGATCAGAATTTTCATATTTTTTCTGAAATTTACAAGAATTTTGAAACAGTAAAATAATATTTTTATTGGAACATTTTTCGATTTTCATCGAAAAAAATGTATTTATAATTTTGTTCACGAATACAAAAAGAAATCCAAAAATAGAAAATACTCTGAAAATTAGAAATTTAAAAGAATTTTGAAACAGCCAGAAATTTTTTTAAAAATTTTGATTTTCAACATTTTTGCTTAAAATTACAAAGTGCTTACTGAACTTTTAATTAGGATTATATTTTAAGATTTTTGCTGAAAGTCATAAAATCTTGAAACCGCAATTTTTTTTGAATTTTTAAAAAAAATTATGAATTTTTAAATTTTAAAAATTTTAAAACATACACTTCTAATTTTGTAATTTTGAACAAAACTTTTTGAAAATTTCGTGATTTTCATGAAAGAAATCCTAATTTTTTCTAAATGTGACAATAAAAAATTTCTAAACAATGCATTTTTTTTTTGCAAAATTATTGTTGAGTTGAGCACACATTTTCAAACATGCATAACTTTGCATAAAATGCACCAAATATTCTCAAAAATATTCCAAAATGTTCAGAAAATTATGAACCATCTAAAAATACTAAATTTAGGTTAGCTAAAGAACGAGGAAACCGTCCTTAAAAATGCACTTAAAATGAATTTGTGAAAATATCTGCTGAACACTCGTTTAAAACCCATTTTTTAATTAATTTCCATAATGTATTTAGTATTGTTAGACAGCTTATAATTTTCTGAACAGTTTGCTATACTTATTATACATTTTGGAGCAGTTAATGCAATGTTATGCTTGTTATTGTCAAGATAATAATTTCTGGCCGCTCGTTTTGCGGAGTGTCGTTGGGAATTTCCTCGCAACGCGTTCAAACTCAAATTTCACAGTTGGTCTTGCGCGTTGCGAGGAAATTCCCAACGTCACTCCGCAAAACGAGCGGCCAGAAATTTTCATCTTGACAATAACAACACAGCGCACACAGTATAATAACTTTTTTTTTCAAGAAAATCACAAAATTTTGAAACAGACATTTTTTAATTTCAAAATTTTTGCTCACTATCACAAAATTTATGTATTTTTTAAATAATTTTCTCAGCAAAAAATGCTTTTAACTTTTAAAAATTACGGTTTCAAGATTTTATGACTTTCAGAAAAATATTAACTTAGGTGATGAAACGGAACAATGGCTACGTATCTAAAAAATTATTTAATGAGTAGTTCTTTCACTTTTATCGGTATTCCGTTGGTGTCTAATTTGCACAATAGCCTGTTTTTTTTTAATTTTTTTACAAACTCTCAATTGAAACACAAAAAACGATAACCAATACCTGTTAACCGAATTTTGAAACAGTAAATTTTTAATGGAACTTTTTTCGCTTTGGAATTTTCTGGCTCTGAAATTTTAAATTTTTTCACATTTTTTGGTTTTTTCGTTACATGATTAGGTTGCCATGGTAAAAAAAATAGACGATTTCATAGGAAATCAGGGACCTTTAAGAGAACCTTTAAAAATAAATTCATAAATTCAAATTTTAATCTTATAAAATTATAAAGTTAGTTCAAAATGTATAATTTTTACAAAAAATTCAAAAAAAAAACAAAAGAGATCTCATTCGTAACAAACTCAACAACAACTAAAACAAAACATCGAACAAAAAACGTATATTTTCCGGCCAACAAAAAAATATATCAATTTTTATGGTTTTTTCGGTGGCGGTGGAAGGCATTGAGTGACAGTTTCAACCAATTCGTTCAATTCCTCTTCATTTGGGAAACGTTCTTCGGTTTCTTCGACAAGCAGTTGGATCTGGAACCAAAAAACATCAATTTATTATTTTCAGATTGGCTGAAAATCGGGGAATTCTCTTAAATTTTTCTAATATATTCCTACTTGTTTTAAAATTTTGAAACTTTGTTTGCAGGACAAACTATGCAAATCCAAGTAATCTAAAATTCACAAAAATAATTTATTTTAAGAATTTTGAAACCGAATACATTTTAAAATTGATTTTTTTTAGAAGATATTACGGTATTTCAGCAGTTTTGAGAACTTTTTGAGCAAAAACAATACAATTGAGAGCAAAATTGAGTTTTACTATTATTTTTAAATAGAAAATTGTTTTTTTTTCTTTCTCAAAACCACAAATTTCAGATGAACTCAATTTCAAGCTTGAATATCTCATTTTAAGATTTTTCTGCTGCTGAAAATTTTCAATTGAAATTCTTAAATGTGTCCCAAATGTCTGAAATTCAACAAAAAAATCACCGCTTCAAAAATCTGAAAAGATTAAACAAAAAATTACGGTTTCACAATTTTATAAAATTTCTATTGGAAGTTTTAGCCTTCATTCACCAGTTTTTTAAAACACGATTTCCAAAAATCCTTTTTTTTTGAAAATTGGGCCTAAATTCATTTTTTAAATTAAATTTTTTAAACAGCGATTTTTTTCAAAAATAATCTGCTGGAAATTCAAAAATTAAACAGAAACTTAAATTAACCCTCTTTATCTCATATTTCTTTAATTTTGTGATCTTTTGGAATTTTTAAAAGCCTGATTTTCAAAATATAGAAAAACGGGTATCACTACCACTTTTTAGGTGATTTTTAGCATCAAACTTCAAAAATTCGAGGTTTTTAAAGGAAAGTCAACATTTTTCGCATTTTACTCGAATTTTAAGCGGATTTTAGTTAGCAAATGGTGTTTATTTAATGAAACGTGTCGCAGAATTTAAGATTGCTTATGTTCAACATTATTTTAAAAAAAGTTCATTTTTCAATAAAACTTATTTTTTAAAAACCCACATCAGTCGGCTGCGACGGTCTCAAATTCACAATTTGCAAAATTTCCGCCGGTGTCAACTTATATTTCTCCAATTTCGGAATCAACTCGCATACTGAACCTTCACTCTGCGTCGCCGCCGGTGAAGACTGCAGATATTTCTTTGTCTGAAGATATATTTTTTTAATTCTTGAAATTTTTCGAAAAAAACTCATTTTACCTCATACATAACCGTCGACAACGTTTTACACCTATCCGATTTATGTCTTTGATCTTCTTTTTTCTTCAATTCTTTCAAAAAATCCAAAACTTCTTGGTTTGTCAGCATAGTTACTCGTTTTTTTAAAACTTCCATCTGTAACAAACATTTTTTTTGGATTTTCGTTATTTTTTCAAAAGTATAACGTATAAGTCATTTTTTCAAAAGTATAACGTATAAGTCATATGGTGAGGTTAAGGTTTTCAGTCAAAAATGTGAAAAAATAGTGGAAACTGTTTTAAAAAATTTTTTCAAGAAAAAACAAAAATTCCGAATTTAAAAGTGAGCAAGCGCGCTCTAGCGAACCTTCATTTTTCAGTCTGCGTCTCTTCTTTTTCCATACTGTCTCATTTTTTATTTTTATTTATTTTTTATTTCTACTTTATATTACGAAAAAAAATCGCTGGAAAGTGGAAAACCGGCACAGAAAAATAAAGAAAACTTTAAATAAATTTCCAAGACAATTTATTCAAAAAACTTGAATGAAAAACATCCAATTTTGCCCAAAAACTCCTCATTTCTTGTAAACCGCTTCCCAGTCATACGGAAACTCTTGTAATTTCTCCTTCTTCATAAAACCTCTAAGTGTGGAATAAATCAATCCATAATTAGGTTCCGAGAAGAATTTGCATTCATCGATATGGCTAAAAAAGGAATTTTCAGTTTGATTTTTCAAAATCAATAAATTACCTCATAATCGTCTGATACTCCTGAAACGGACACCCTTGAAACAATTGCGCAATCATCGGCTGATTTCTCGAATTCTTCTTCATCTCGCCAACTTCCTTCAAATCCGCCGAAATCTTCCACGGAAGTGAGGCATTCGTAAAATCAACCAACATATAAAACCAACTCTCGACATCATCTTTTCTTCCATGTTCCACCCCGTCATGCGATGCAATTGGTGCATATCTTGGTGTTCCTCTATATGGCGCCTTCTTCCTTGGTTGCAGCATCACGTTCTGATCGTTTACAAATCGTCGACATAGCCCGAAATCTAGAACGTAGACTTTTCGAAGCTCGTTGTAGTCTGCTCTTCCGACGGCGAAATTTCCGGGTTTAACGTCTCTGGAACAATTTTTTATTTATAAATACGTTTTTTTCGAGTCAAAAAAGAAAAAAGGAATATTATTTGTTTAAACTTTGAATAAAAAAAAACCAAATTTTGAAACTGCAATTTTTCGGAAAAAAAAATTTGTTTCAAAAATTCACAACTTTTTTCAAAATTCTTCGATTCTCATGATTTTCAGTGTTTTAGAAAGCTGAAAATCTGAAAATTTCGAATATCACATCTAAATTCCACTAAAATTAATTTTCTCAAAAAAAAAAACAAGAAGGGGCGAAAAATGTTTTTAATGAAATTTCCAGATATTCACAACTTTTAATCGCCCCCGCTTAATTCCCGCCGAATCAACGCCTTAATCGGTATTTTGAACAAATGTTCGGAATGAATTTCAGGATATTTTCACATTTTCAAAAAACAAATTTTGAAACAGCAATTAATAAATTGACGACAGAAATTCAAAATTAAGCAAATTTATCAAATTTGACACTGTCAAGAATATATTCTGAATTCAGTATGTTTTCAAATAAAAATTTAAAGCCATGTTTTCAATAAAAATGTTTGAAATCGCTGAAAAAATCAAAAATCTGTGAATTTTTCAAAATTCTGAAATTCGATAAAAAAAGCTAAAATTTAAAGAAATACTTTCCATAAATCTGAAACTCAGAATAATTAACGTAATTTTAGATAATATCTATTATTTTTGATTTAAAAAAAATGCAGTTTCATGTTTTTTCTAAAATTTCTAAAACATATATCCTCGAGTTCTTCCATCTTAATAATTATTTATAAAATCTCGAAAAAAGTGTGCAGAGCTCTTTTTGCTAATTTAAACATCTTAAATTTGTTAAAATTATATCTTTGAAAAACTGGAAAATCGATAAGAAACTATAAAAAACAAATTTCTGAAATTTAAAATTAAATTTTTAAAAAAATGCAGTTTCACACTTTTTTCTAAAAATTAAAAAGAGTGCTAAAATTTATTCGGAAATCAATTCTTAGAATTTGTAATTGAATAGAAACTGAAAAATCGAAAAAATGTTCAGAAAATACAAAAAAAACAATCTCTGAAGTTTATTTAACTGAAGCTGTTTTTTTTTAAATTTTATTTATCAAAATTTAGACAAATAAAAACATTTCTGTTTCAAAAAATTGTTATAATTAGTTAAATAATCTAGTTAAACAATTATTTAACTAAATTCTCAGAAAATAAAGTATCAAATCCATTTTCATTTGTAGTACACGCTTGATCTTCGCTTAAAGTACAATTTTCCAGCTCTCATCACCCTCTCCTTCATATCGCGCTTAATTCCCACTCAACCCCCTCCCCCCTCCCTTCATACCTATGCAAAAATCCGCACCAATGCAACTCCTCCAACGCCTCCAAACACTGAATCGACGCTCCGATCGCGCAACCAAGCGTCAGATGCCCATTCGGTCCGGTTTTCTTTGCGTCTTGCAAACTTTTCCCCAAAAATTTCATCACAATATAATTGAAATTGTTGAATCTTCCCTTGTCTGAAAAAAACCGAATTTTTCGCCAATTTTTCTGAAATCCGTCCTCCTCCAAAACTACCTATCAAATCCGCCATATGTTTCGCTTTTCGTGCTTGCAATTTTTGCATAACATAAAGTTCCAATTTCAAGAGCTGAAAAAAGGCAATTATATAGCCAATTAAAATTTTTAAAAATTATTTACCGGCACTTTTTCATCACTCATCTCCGCTTTTAGAGCATATTCATTATTTTGAGCATCTTTGACCGCATAAACTGCCCCAAATGTGCCTTCTCCAAGTTTTTTTAAAGTCTGAAATTTTTTTTTTAATTTTACAGTTTCAAGAAATTCTAAAATTTTAATATTTTCTGACAAATGCAATCATTGTCTGATTTGTTAATAAATTTTCAAAACTATCAAATTTTCTTCCAAACTTCAAAAATTCCCAAAAAAAATGTTTCTGAATGTAGGTTTTGTACCTAAATATTTTTTAAAAACTATATTTGTGGAATACAATCATTTTTATAACCAAAAAATTTGAGAAACCGGCCAAATTCGATCGATTTGCATTAGGGCGCACTTACAACATCGCGTTTGGCGGGAATTCAAACGAGTACTTAAAAAATTAGCACTTTTGCAGAAATTTTTCGCAGAATCCATTAGATTGGTCAGAAAACTATGATTTTTATAAATTTAACCCGAATCTGTTAGACAAGCCAAACCGACAGACTGCTTTTAAAATTTCTGAATTCTTTAAAAAATTACCGTTTCAATTTCAATTAAATAATTTTCTAGATTTTAATCTGAACAAATGATATTTTTTGAAACAGTAAACATTTTTGGAAGAAAATCCTAAAAATACAATTTAAAATTTTTAAAAAGTCAACAATTTTAAGATTTTTGAAAATTCAAGATGAACAATTTCAGAATTCTCAAAATCTTATTTTTTCTTTCAAATTTCAAGTATTTCACACAAAATATTTGTTCCTAATCGAAAATTTTCAAAAAAAAAACATTTCCCATTTCAAAAAACTTATATATCTCTTAGAAATCAATTCAATCTCATTTCGTTTCGTGTCTCATTTCGAAGACTTTTCTGAAAAATTTTCAGAAACAAAATCGCCTGAATTTCGAAATTTTTATTTATTGAAAAACCTTTGAGAACCATCGAAGGAGCTAACAAGAAGGTAACTAATAAAAGTTTTTTGAAAAAGCAAATTTTTGAAATTAATTTAAAAAATTTAATTTTTAAAATACTTTCAAATTTGTATAACTATTCAGAAAACCAACTATTTTCAAAATTTCGAAAAAAAAATGCCTGTTTCTAGAGAGTTTTAACGATTTCAAAAGTGACGACTTTTAAAAAAATGTACAGTTTCAAAATTTAATTACTTTCTTCAAATATTGAATAATTCTTTGGTGATTTCCCATTTTAGGTCATTTCTTTCAGGCTATATTTGGTCTATATTACTTTCAGGCTATTTTGTCTTTCAGGCTATTTTTGTTTTTCAGAATACGATTTACTGGGTATTTTCAAACGAAGAAACGTTTTTTTGGCTTATTAGTCATAACCCAAATCAGCTAGATTAGAAACTGTCGCTTTAAGGCTGAAAGAAAAAAAAATAGAAACTAGCCTGAAAGAAAAAAATAGCCTGAAAGACATGTAGCCTGAAAGACTTTATAGCCTGAAAGACTTTATAGCCTGAAAGACATATAGCCTGAAAGTAATATAGGCCAAATATAGCCTGAAAGAATGTAGCCTGAAAGAAATGACCCCATTTTAAGAAGCGACTTTACGGAGCTAATGAATGTTCCTTAGATGAAACTAGACTTAATTCTCATTCCAAAGCTGTTTTTAAAATTTTCTAAAACCACCTAGAAGCCGAGAAAATGAGCTTCAAAACAATGGCCTAGAAAAAGTGTGGCCTAACTTTTTCCCTATGAGCTTTTTTCGGGTTTCGTTAATAAATAGTCCTTCAGAATGCTAATAGTAGTCCTTTTTAAATGTTTTTTTTGAATATTTCATGCCTGCGGACTAGTTTTCGCCGCTGGAACTCTTTTTCTAGGCCATTGTTTTGAAGCTCCTTTTCTCGGCTTCTAGGTGGTTTTAGAACATTTTAAAAACATATTCAGAATGAGTCTGAAGTCTATTTTCATCCCAGGCGCATTCATTATCTCCGTAAAGCCATACGTTTAATTAATTTCCTCAAATTTTTAATAATTCTTTGGTGAATGCTATTTTTTCAATTTATTTTTATTTCTATCGGTTTTTCTTATATTTTCTACATTACAATTTTTGGTGATTTGTCAAAAAAATGTACAGTTTCAAATTATTTTAATTAAATTTCTATGAAACCTTCAAATTACTAATACTAACCATCCTAGAAACCCACCGTAAAACGATCCACCTTCTGTCCTGTCTCCAATTGAATGATCGTCGGATTTGCCATTATATTCTTGTCTCGGTTTTTTCCCTTTCAAAAAGCGCGCAACTTTTATTCGGAAAAATATTCAAAAATGACTTTTTTTTTGAAAAACATTAAAAAAAATTTTTTTTTACACGTTAACCACATTTTTCGGTTCCTAAATGTTTATTTACAAAAGAACAAACAAACAAACAAAATTTTAAAAATAAAATAAAATTATGTCTATTTTCAGATTTTTCAATATGAAAAAAAAATTGTGAAAAATTGTTAAAACCGTATTTCGAATGGAATTTGCCGTCAGAAAAAAAAAGAAACAAAAAATGCTCATAATATAATTATAATAATTAAGACATAATTATACCCTAATTAGCATTTTTCCAATATTTTTCCCATTCATCATGTCAACAAATGCGGCCGGCGCCATTTCTAGTCCATTGTAGATTGTTTCTTTGACCTGGAAAAAAATCGATAAAAAATTGCATTTTCAAAAATTTTAATTTTTTGTAAAACTTTCGTTGCTTGGGTAAATTACCACCGTAAAACTATTTTAAAATATTTTTCATCAAAAAAAAATAATTAAAAATCGATAAAAAATCACAGTTTCAAAAAATGCCTATTTTTAGAACCTTCGAAATGCATCCAATCCCCAATACATTTCGGAAGCTTCAAAAAAAATTGTAATTTATAATTCCGACGGAAAAATATGATAAAAAATTGAAATTTTCAGAAAGAATTTAAAAAAATACGAAAATCAGAAAATTTTGTTGCAAATTTCAGTATTTTAAATAGAAATATTAAAGTTTTAGCAGCTAAAATTTGAAAATTTGAAACTAAACCTCTTTTTAGAGAATATTTTGAAATTTCAGAGAAAAATTATCAGTTCAAAATTTTTTTTCAAAATTCAAAATTTTAAAACCATTCAAAAAGTGGAAGTAATTATTTTAAGAACAACTCTGACCATTTTTTTCTGAAACAGTGAAAAAAAGTCAAATATAATTTCTTTTTCAGCTGAATTCTAGAATTCGAAAAAAATCAAGAGCTTCAATTAAATCAAATTCTAACAACAAAAATTGAAAATTTTTAAAAATATAAAAAATTTTGAAACAGTAAAATTTCAAAATTCCCTTTGAAAAAAATTTCCCTCATTTTTTTTAATGATCTGAGCAAATGTACAGAATTTAAAGTTCCAATTTTTCGTTAAAAAAAATAGACTTTCAGATTTTTAAAGATTTCAAATGAATTGTTTGATATTTTCAGAAAAACCTCTCTTTTTCTGAAATAATAAAGAAAATCTCCATTTACGCATTTTTCAGCAGCAAAACAATGGAAAAGTTATAATTTTGAAACATTTAAAAAATATTTGAACAACTTTTCACAAGGTAAAAAATTCAAAAAAAAATTGAATTTCAGCAAAAAAATTATAAAAATCGATAAAAATCACAGTTTCAAAAAATTCCTACTTTTAGAACCTTCAATGCACCCAATTCTGAATGTCTTCGTCGGTAGTTTTTAAAAAAATTGAAAACTGAAATTCCGATAGAAAACGATGATAAAAATTGCAAAATTTCAGACAAGATTTTTTAAAAATTATGAAAATCTCAAAATTTGATACAAATTTCAGTATTTTAAATAGAAATGTTAAAGTGCTAGGAACTAAAATTTGAAATTAAAATATGAAACTAAACTTTTTTTTAGAAAATATTTTGAAATTAAAAAAATTCAATTATTTTTAACAACACCCACCAATTTTCGAAATTTTAATTGAGCATAACTACACGAAACATTGATGAAATTTCAAAATTTCAAGTGTTTTAGAATCTACGTTGAATTCTCTATCGAATGGTATCAAAATCATTGAAATCCTTTGTGTCATTCTTGAGATATGATATATCAAACTTTAATGCTCAGCACTTTATAATGTAAACTGCAAAATTTTTAAATGTGCATAAAAATTGTTTAACTCGATGAAATTTCAAAATTTCAACTGTTTTTGATATCTACAAAAAATTTCCTATCCGGTGATACCAATATTTATGAATGTCGTCCAAAATTGAGTATTTTTTAATATTAAGTTAATTCAAAATTTTAAACCATTTTTAAAATATTACTATTGGCTTAAGCGTTTGCAAAAAAAAACCTGAGACTAAAATGGATCACAAAAAATTTATTTCGTCACTAAAATTAAATTCACTGTTTCAGAATTCTTTCATTTTCATTTTTTTCTCATCAAAATTCACTGCTTTACCTAAAATTTGGTTTAGATAATATAATTGTGGTAATACAATTGTGGAATTTTCTGTAATACATATTTGTTCCATTATTAATCAATGTACCAAACCAGTGAATTTTGGTGCTAAAAAAATGAAAATAAAAAATTCTGAAACAGTAAATTTAATTTTAGTGACGAAATAAATGTTTTGTGATCCATTTTAGTCTCAGTTTTTTGTTGCAAATATTTAAGCGAATAGTAATCTTTAAAAAATTGTTTCAAACTACTGAAACAGGAAATTTTAAACAGATTTTTTTTGGAATTAGCAATTATTTTCTAAGAAAAAAGTTTAGTTTCAAAATTTCTTTTTTTTTTAGTTCTTTATTATTTCTAAAATACTGAAATTTGTAGCAAAATTTTCTGATTTCAGAAATCTAGTCTGCAATTTTCAATTTTGTAATAATACTTTTCTATGCATTTCATAAATTGTTTTTTTCATTTTTTGATTTTTTGATTTCATTTGTATTTCGTGATAAGGATGATAACGAGCATAATAAAGTTATTTTTAAAAAAAATAATTATTTTATTTCAATTTCTGAAAATGTAGCTTCGAAACTGCGACTAATTTAACGAAAAATTGAATTTTTTAAATAAAATTCAAAAGTAATTTTAATTTCAAACAAGTATTATTCTTATTTCACCGTTTTTAACATCTTTAAAGGCAGCTTGTCAGTTAACACAATCCAAATTCAAGGCAAAAGATCAAAATTCGAATGAGAGCCCAGGTGGTCCAAAGAACATTACCAATATGTAGTGACATTCAAATAATTGTGTTTCGCGCCAATTCCGACCGCGTTGCACGGACACGCGCGCATTCAAATTTTGATTTTTTCAACTTTGGACCGCTGCTATGAAGCGTGTATTTATCGGTGTGATTTCGCATAAATTGCATTTTACTAATTAGAGAACGCTCTAATTGTTAAAACTAAGAACAGGTAGGGTCAAATTAACTCAACAGCTGTCTTTAAAAACAGAAATTCCAAAAAAAAATAAACAATTTCAAAAATTTCAGATGTTCATTTTCAATAATGGAAAAATTACAGTTTCAAAAAATGTTCAATAATTAATTATTTGCAAATCTTTCGTTTCTAGGGTAAATAAGAAAGATAAAAGTCAAAAAACAATTATTTCAGTAAAAAATTATATAAATATCAAAAACTGCCTATTTTTTAGACCCTTCGAAATGCATTTCCGTTTTCAACCATGAAAAAAATACAGTTTCAATAACTTATTAAACATGTTTTAAAGAGTTTAATTTAGTCTTTTCAAGTATTCATCTAAATTAATTGACTGTTTCAAAAATTTGAAATATTTCTACTTCCAAATTCCAAAAAGACAGTTTTATCACATTTCTCTTTACAATTTTTGCCACAATTTCTGCGAGATTTAAAAATTGAACAGTTGAAATAAATTCAGTCAGAAATTTTCCAGTCGAAAAAATCGCTGTTTCAAAATTTCTATATCTAAAATTTTGAAACGTCAAAGCGATAATGAGTTAAAGGAGGGTTTTACGGAGATTATGAATGGGCCTGGGATGAAAATAGGCTTCAGACTCATTCCAAATCTGTTTTTAAAATTTTCTAAAACCACCTAGAAGCCGAGAAAACACGCCTCAAAACAATGGCCTAGAAAAAAGGGCCACCGGCGAAAACTAGTCCGCAGGCATGAAAAGTCCAAAAAAATGAAAAACGAAACATAAATTAAGATGAAAAAACATTAAAAAGGACTACTATAAGCATTCTGCATAACTATTTATTAAAGAAACACGAAAAAAACTCATAGGAAAAAGTTCGGCCAGGTGGCCCTTTTTTCTAGGCCATTGTTTCGAGGCGTATTTTCTCGGCTTCTAGGTGGTTTTAGAAAATTTTAAATACATATTTGGAATGAGTCTGAAGCCTATTTTCTTCCCAGACGCATTCATTATCTCCGTAAAGCCCTCCTTTAAACCTTTTAGCTTGAAAAAATATTCCTAAATTTTGAAAATTTTTATTTGAAAAATTTACAGTTTCAAAATCGGAAAAAAACAAATTTTGAAGTTTCTGATAAGCTTTTTCTAAACAGTATGGATATGTTTGCTTTTCAAATTTCAGTACAATTCTGGATAACTAGTGATGTTAGGTGGCTTCTTTGAAAAACATCAAAATCAGGAAAATTTAAAGAAAAATGTTTTTTTTTTATTTTTGAACGTCAAAAATCGATCTAAAAATTGCATTAAAAATTTTAAAAACTAATTTTAAAATAAAGTTTGTTAAAAAATACCGTTTCAATAACTAATTTTTAACATTTCAATGACCTTTAGGCTTTAATTTGCGAACTTTCAAGTTCATTTGTTTTCAAAAATTTACTGTTTCACAAAATTGTTATATATGTATATATATATATATATTTCCTAATTCGAAGTCAATGGAGTTATTTTCTAAATTTTAAAAAATAATTTCAAAAAATCAAAAATTTCGAAATTTCAAAAAATAATTTAAAAATACCACCCACCCTTATTTTATCCTTCCTCAACCATTGTGACAATTGCTCAATCGCTCCATCCATCTCATCCTTATACGTCAATACCAAATATCTTTCTCTGAAACCATGTTTAGATAAAAAATTTCAAAAAAAGCACGTAATAATAATAAATACCTCGTAATATTCCTCTCCTCAATGATTTTCCTCGATTCCTCCGGAATTGGCGGCGGGTACGGTAGATCTGTATTGTAGACGGCTATCTGACCACAAAGAATCACTCGACCGTTTTGGTTCATCTGAAAATCGGTGAAATTTCGTGGATATTTTGAGCATTTAGTAATTTTCGAAATTATAATAAAATCTAAAAATCATTTCATTTGACCAAGGCAAGAATTATCAAAAAATTTCTGAAATTCGACAGAATTTACGAAATTTTCTAAAACTGCAAATTTTTACAAATTTCTATTGTCAACTCATCACACAGTCGTGCTATTTTAAATTCTATTTTTAATTTTTTGAAAATTTTAAAAAATAATTTTCAAAATTTCATTAATAATGCGCTTAAGTGTTCCCGATCCGGATCGGATTTCGGATCAAATCCAGATCGGATCCATTCGGCTTGGGCTAATTTTTGTGAAATTAAAAAACAAGTAGTTCAAATAATAACCGTTAAAATAGAATTTGAATATTTTTAAAAATTAAAAAACTATTTTTGAAACAGTAAAAATACTAAAAATTACTATTCTTGTTTGAATTTTCAGTATTTTCAACCTGAAAATTCAAAAAATGAAATTTTTCCCTGAAAATTTGTAAAATTTGGAATTAAAAATCAAACTGAAAATTGTATAAAACTTCATGAAATTCTAAAAATTTTTTAAAATGTTTGTAACAGTAAAAATTCGAAATTTTTTGTTGTTTTTCCCTTCTGGTTTTCAATTAATAAAATAAATTTATTCAAGTCCCACATGGATAAACATTCAAAAAAATTGAAGCATTTTATTTTTAAAAATTTTCTGAAACAGTAAAAACTTGGATAAAAACGTAGAACGAAGATCTACTAATTTCTAGCAAAACTCAACTTTCTATTTCAAAGATTTTTGAAACAGACATTTTTCAATTTTTTTCAGTAAAATTTGCAGCTTTCAACAATTTTTGAGCATTTTGCTCACATTTGTAATAATCCAAAATATTAATCGATTCCAAAGAATACAAGAGTTTTTAATAGTCAATAAATTTCTAAAACACTATTTTTTTAACTTCAGCAAGTTTTGCAATTTTTGGCGAAAGAGATAGTAGAAATTCCGAAATATCATAAAAAAGCAATTTCAAAAATTTTAATTTTATTCAAAAGTATATAATTTCAGAGTTTTTGAAGAAAACACAGATTTTAGATTTTTTCTCGAAATTCAAATTTAATTTTTATTATTATTCGCCAAAAAAAATTTTTTTTTTGAAACAGAGAAATTTTTTAAAAAATTTTTTCATAATTTTTCAGAATATCGTAAAATTTTCGAGCTTCATTGAAAAGCTTTAGGAATTTTAGGATCCTTCGGCAAATTTTCATTAACCAATAATCTTTTCAATTGGAGAAAAATTACAGATCTCAACTTGACTAAATTGACACATTTTTACCAAAATAACAATTTTTAAAAAATTTCGAAAAAGTAAAATTTTTACATTTAAAAAAATTAAAATTTATGAAAATTTCAGTAAATGCGTTCGACAAATTATCAGTAGCAGTAAAAATGTCGTTGTTTTTTTCTAATTTCTGAAACAGTAAAATTTCAATTTAAAATTAACCCAATTTCTTTTTTTTTTTAAATCACCTGATAAGTCACCCATTTTGCTCCAAATTCCACAAAAATTTTGAGAAATGGCTCATTTTTCGAATTTTCAGGTTGAAAATGATGGAAAATTCAAAAAAGGGAAGATATTTTTGCGTATTTTTACTTTTTCAGAAAATTTTCGAAAATATTTAAATTCTGTTTTAACGGTTATATGTAGAACGATCTGTTTTTCAATTTCACAAAAATTAGCCCCCCCCCCCCCACTGGAAACTTTTGAAAATTTTTGAAATTTTTCTGTTTCAAATAAAATTTTGTTTTTTTTTAAAATAAAAGTAAACAATTTTGTAAGAAACTTTAATAAAAAATTTAACGAAATCCCTAAAATTGTCAAAAATTTGAATTTTTAAAAATTTTAAATTTTAACTGTTTCAGATTTTTTTTTTAAATTTTCATTTTATAAAATATCGTTCAATATATTTGTGTGCCATCCTGAAATCCGGAAGATTTTCAAAGAAGCCCGATTTTTTTGTGAATTTTGAAAAAAGTTAAAATTCAGTTTAAAAAATTTCAATATTTTTCACTGTTTCAGATTTTTTAAAAATTTGTTCGAACGTTTTTACCAGACTAAATTAAATTCCTATCTCAAGTGAATTACTTGTTCAAATTAACAGATATTTCTTTGAAATTTTGAAAATCTGAAAGACTATAATTTTTAACAGAAATTCTGGAAATTCGCTGACAAATTTTTGACTTTTCGGGAAAATTCTGAATTGGAAATTTTTACTGCATTTCACATATTAAAAAATTTAATTAAAATGAAACAGTGGATTAATTTTACTTCCACTGACATATTATTCGCATTATGTGGAAGGTATTTTCTGAAATTTTCATAAATAAAAAAGAAAATTTTACTGTTTCAAAATTTTTGTTGTTAAAACTGTCATTTAAGATTGTTTTGATGATCGACTGGATTTTTCGCAATTCAAAAGTGTGTTTAATTAATGTGAAATATTTCATGAAAATTCGCCGTAGGATCCGAAATTTAGAGGAACATTTAGGTGTTTTTCTTCTGGAAAATAATTACATTCTGAAATTATTGTCAACTCAATTATTCTTGATCATTGCGTTCGGAAGGCAGCTCAACCTCACAGCCGCTCCGCACGCACGCGACGCGGCTGCCGACACTCAACACACTGGAAAATTTGAAAAATTCATTTTCTCGCTAATATTTCAGTGTTGAGTGGGGGAACCGCGTCGCGTGCGTGCGGAGCGGCTGTGAGGTTGAGCAGCCTTCCGAACTCAATGATCAAGAATAATTGAGTTGACAATAAGTAAAAAATTTGAAATTTGGTGAAATTTTTTTTTTACTTCCCATAATTAAGTATTTTCCCGAAAAACAATCAAATTTTCCCAATTTGAAACAGTGATCAAATATTGATTTTTTTTCCATTCATGAATATTAACTTTTTCAGAATTCGAAAAAATTTCGAGCTTCAAAAAAATAAAACGCTTCAGAATTCCCCTTGAATATTCATGAACCAAACAATTAAGTATCAATTGAAGAAAATTCTAAATTCAAAACAAAAATCTGCAGATTTTTTTTTGACTTAAACGAACAAAACAAATTTTAGATGATAATTAA
The DNA here is from genome assembly GCA_964036255.1 of Caenorhabditis virilis. Lineage (NCBI taxonomy): Eukaryota > Metazoa > Nematoda > Chromadorea > Rhabditida > Rhabditidae > Caenorhabditis > Caenorhabditis virilis. The sequence goes on from OZ038416.1 coordinate 16,305,642, forward strand.
AAAAAACATTTTGAAACAGTAAATATTTTCAATTTTCAAAAAAAAATTTTTAAATTTATGACAATTTTAGAAAATACTTTAATATTTATGAGAATTTTAATAAATTCGAGTAAAATTTTAATTAATTAAAAAAACAGTAAAACAGTAAAATTTCAAATTTAACTTTTTTTTTACAAAAAAACCTGAAGTCACCCATTTTCAGCGAGTTTTCCAGAATTTTTTTTTTAAAATTAAAAACTATAGTCTTTCAGATATTTAGCTTTCGAAGGAATTACTTAGCTAATGATTTTCGAGAATCGAGCAAATATCGGATTTTTCAAAACAATTTTTAAAACATGTGTGAAACAGTAAAATTTCAAAACTTCTCGAAAAAAACATTAATTTGCAGCGGATTTCCAGAATTTATTTCTCCAGTTAAAAAAAAGTAATACAGTCTTTCAGATTTTCAAAATTTCAAAGAAATATCTGTTAATTTGAACAAGTAATTCACTTGAGATAGGAATTTAATTTAGTCTGGTAAAAACGTTCGAACAAATTTTTAAAAAAATCTGAAACAGTGAAAAATATTGAACTTTTTTTTAAAACTGAATTTTACCTTTTTTCAAAATTCACAAAAAAATCGAGCTTCTTTGAAAATCTTCCGGATTTCAGGATGGCACACAAATGTTTAGCAATTATATATTTTTTTCCATTAATTAAGAATACATTTGAGAATCCAAATAAAATTATTAAAACTTGTCAATTATCAACATCTCAGTATTTTTAAAATTTTCAAAAATTCAAATTTACGAGAATTTTAGAGATTTTATATAAAGTTTTTGACATGTACCAAAATTTTTTACTTTTTATTAAAAACTTTTTTTTGAAACAGGAAAATTTCAAAAATTTCTTCAAAAAAAAATTTTTAATTTATGAGAATTTTAACAAATTCAAGTAAAATTTTAATTAATTAAAAAAAACAGTAAAACGATAAAATTTCAAATTTACCTCCTTTTTTTTCAAAAACCAGATAAGTCATCCATTTTCAGCGAGATTCCAGAATTATTATTAAAAAAACGCAATCTTTCAGATTTCTAGATTTCATAGGAATATCTGATATTTTCAGGAAAACCCCTCTTCTTCTGAATTTCTTAAATTTTACAAATTTTAAAGAAAATTTAGATGACGCATTTTTTTCAGCACAAAAGTAATGGAAACGTATTAATTTTGAAACAGTAAAATGTTTAAAATTCGAAAACTAATGTTATAAATTAAGAATTTTCAAAAAAAATTGAAATTCATGAAAAATTCGAGACTATATTTTTCAGCCACCCTCCTCACCTTCTGAAAAACCTGATCCGAAATCGTGCCACCAACATTATCCCAATAAATATCCACACCTTCCGGCGCCAGTCTCTCCAACGCTTCCGACACCCGCTCCTTCTTATAATTTATCGTCGAATCGAATTTCAGCTCCTCTTTCAGCACTCGACACTTCTCGTCCGCTCCGCAAATTCCAATCACTTTTGAGCATCCCTCAATTCTGGCGATCTGTATTGATTTTTTTTTATTTTGAAAATTTTTGAAAATACTTTACCTGCCCTGCTAACGTTCCACAACTCCCCGCCGCTCCAGAAACCACAATCGTTTGCGGCTGGTCCTTCTGAATCATCGCTCTTTTACGAATTCCTAATAACGCTGTAATTCCAGACAATCCGACGCATGATAGTACAACTGATGGCGAGAATCCGGGTGGGAGGCTTATCTGGAAATTTCGGGATATATTTCAAGAAATACGGATCTGTAAATGCGCTTGGAAATTTTCAATTCTTGAAATTTGAAGTTTAAGCTAAGAATTTGTATCCTAAAAAAATTAGAAATTCTAAATTTGGCCGATATTCATATTTTTCTGAAACAGTAAAAATTTTGGCGTTTTTCAGCATTTTTTGCAAAAATTAGAACGAAATTTTGTAATTTTACAGGATTCAGAAGTTTTACACCGGATTCTGTGAAATCTCAAGAAGAAGTGGAATTTCAACAAATTTTCATATATTTTTGAAATTTTCCGATTTTCAGCATTTTTTTCCAAAAATTTCGAAAATTCAATAATTTCGAAAATTATTCTATATTTTTGGGAACACTTGTTAGTCAACGAAAAATTGAAAATTCTCGCATTTCTCAGAATCTAAGCGTTATTTTAAATATAATTTTCAGAAAAGTTATTAAAATATTACTGAAAATTCTGGTACATTAATTTAAATGTATTATATCTGAAAATCCATTCCTGAATTTTCCATAAATTGAAAAATTACAGAAATTTGCTAAAAATAATATTTTTCCGTTTCAAAAATTATTTTTCCGTTTCAAAAATCACCCACCGCTGCTGTTTCATGGTAATTTCAAAAAAATTGTACTGTTTCACATATAATTTTACTGCGATTTTCAGTTTTAAAAAATCAATATCAAATTCAATTCTACAGAATTCTTTAAAATTTTTCTTTACTGTTTCAGAACTCATTTTTTTCTGAGAAACTTACGATTATTTTTTGATCACGATTAAATTTTATCAATTTCTGTTCAGTTGGTTTCTGAATTCACCTTTTTGAAAAAAAAATTCCCAGGTAAAATAATTGTTGATTGCAATTAAAATTTTAATTAGTTTGAAATACCTCAAATTTCTGAAACAGTGAATATTGTTTCGCTTATCAGTATTTTTCAGATTATAGAGATAAAAATAACTTTTCCGTTTCAGAAATCATTTTTCTGAAAATCTTCATAATTTCTGAGATTTCCATCTGTTTTTGTTAAGTAATTTTGAGAAAAAGTTATTTGAAATCATTTTTTTTTGCTGTTTCAAAAATAAATTTTCTGCATTTTTCAGTAAAAATTTCATTTCTTCCACTCTTTATTGCTTCATTGTCAAGTTAAAAATTTCATTTTCTACTAAAAGGCCGCTCGAATAGCACGTAGCATTTTTCAGCACTTTTAAAAGCATTTTCCACTAATCTTCAAATTCTAATTATATACTACAAAACTTTTGTAATTTTAAGGCGATTCAAAAGAGAATTTCATTTTTCCAAAATTGTTGATTTTTGAAAGTAAGAGAAAATCAATTTAAAAAATTGCTATTTTTAATTCAGCAAAAAAATCTAAAATACTCATAAATTCAATATTTAATTAATTAATTAATTGATTTATTTTTCCCTCACTATTTCATGAAAATATAGAAGCCATAAAATTCATTTGAAATTTTGAAAGACCTTTTTTATATATTACTTCAAATCTTGTTTTCTTAAATTATTTTCAAACTTTAGAAACAGTAAATTTTTCAATTTTTTCTTGGCTAATTCTAATTATTTACTACAAAATTTCGTGATTTTAAAGAATTATCAAAAAAAAAAGATTTTCACGAAAAAATCAAATATTTTTGAAAATTTCGGAATTTTTGACATTGTTTATATATTTGTTTCAGGGCTTATTCATTTTTTCTCCTAATTTTTCACTAAACTCGTGATTATCTTACACTGGAACGAAGCGAGAAAACATTCCATCATAATTTTAAAAATTGCTTTCTGAAACAGAGAAATTTTTTAATTTTTAATTATGCAAAAATTCCAAGATTTACGAAATTTAAAAAAATTTCAATTCAATTAATTTTCATTTATTTCGGTCAACATCATTATTATTGCAGAAGAAATAAAATATTTAAACATTTTTAAACAGTAATTTGCCAAAAAAAAGTTTTTTAAAGGAGGCCTTTTCGGAGATAATAAATGTACCTTAAATGAAAATAGACTTCATTCTCATTCCAAATCTGTTTTTAAAATTTTCTAAAACCACCTAGAAGCCGAGAAAACGAGGCTTCAAAACAATGGCCTAGAAAAGTGTGGCCTAACTTTTTCCTATCAGCTTTTTTCGTGTTTCGTTAATAAATAGTTATGCAGAATGCTTATATTAGTCCTTTTTTATGTTTTTTTTTGGATTTTTCATGCCTGCGGACTAGTTTTCGACGGTGGCCCTTTTTTCTAGGCCATTGTTTTGAAGCTCATTTTCTCGGCTTCTAGGTGGTTTTAGAAAATTTTAAAAACAGATTTGGAATGAGAATGAAGTCTATTTTCAGCGGCATTCATTAGCTATGTAAAGTCCTCCTTTAACATTTAAAAAATCCCCCCTACCTTCACCAAATCCCCTCCTTCCGCTATAAAATACTTGGTCCATGTCCATAACCGAATACATCCCGTCACAATATCCCCGACATTTAGACTACACTTTGAACCAACTTTTTCAACAATTCCAACGCCTTCCATTCCATCAACCGGCTCGCCGATTTCATACCGACCCAGGTAGTCAACACCCGTTGATTCATTCATTCGACATCTCTGGAAACAATTTCGAAATTTGCTAAATTTTGAGAATGTGAGAAAAATGACGGTTTCAGAATTTAAAGTTTTCAAATCTTGTTTCAAAAAGTCTCATTCTGGGAAATATCAGACACAAAAACATTATTTTCCTTTTTTTTCAAGCTTGCAAACTTTTTAACGATATTTTTAGAATTTTTTCTATTTTGGACTCATTTTGGACCCATTCTAGAATCAAAATTTTAGTGTTTTTGAGAAAAAAACACTGTTTCATGCTTAAATTTAAATTTCGAGCTTTGAAAACTCTTCAATTAATTGTTTTCCTCAATTTAAAAAACTGTTTCAGAAATAATTTTATTTTCATTACAATGGTGATGTTTAAAAATTCTTTAAACTCTTTTTCAAACAAGAATAACAGTTGAAATTTGAAATTACTACATTTTTCTGAAAAAAATACTGTTTTACGCTAAAGATTTAAAAAAAAAATTGAATCGAAAAAATGCTTTTAATTTTCTTGCAACATCGAAAAATTTTGTCATTTCATAAAATTTTTAAAATTGAGGTAAATTCAAAATTTAAAATGTTAAAAATATCTACATTTTAATACGAATCGAATGATACCAAAAGCATCAAAATCCTGCGTGTCAATCTTGAGATATGATAATTCTACCCCATTTCCAGACATGGTTTACGGTATATTCAACTGAAATTTTAAGTTGGTCTCAAAATTTTAAAAATTAATGAAATTTCAAAATTTGAAATGTTTTTAGAATTTAAAAAAAAACGATTTCAACTTTTTCTGGTTTCCTAAAAATTTATTTCAAAATTATCCTATTTTCAGATGGCTCCATTTCTAAGGATCTAGAAATTCTTCGAAACTAATAGGGATTTCATTTAACGGGGGGCATTTCAGAGAATATAAATGACGTTAAATCGCCGAAAAATTACATATTTATGATATAAACTGGTTTCAAAAAGTTTACAATAACACTTCGATCTTCAAAAGTTTTTTTTTCTGCAAAATTCCGATTGCAAAACATAGATGGGATACCGCAGATTTGGCCTAGTAAAGACCTTAACTTTTTTTTTCACTTGAAAAGATGTAACGACCTTAACTCGAAGAGGATTCGAAGAACAGTGATGAAAAATTGGTCATATATTCGTTTTTAAGTGTTTTTTCGGCGTTTTTGCTGCATTTTACGTTTTGTAGTCGCCTTAACTTTTTAAAATTATTTCTTGTATCGAGCTTAACTCTGAGACTTCGAAATCACCCAATCCCACCTATGTTGCAAAATAAGCATTAGAACATTCTTAGAACCGTTCCAATTTGGACACAAAATAAATGTATATAATGTTTACGAGAATTTTCAAAAAGGTAACTAATAATAAAAAAGACGTTTTTGAAACAGTAAATTTTTGAAATTAAGGAAAAAAAATTTAAAATGCTTTTATAGTAAAAAGCTTTTTAATTTGTATAATTATTTTAAAAAACCAATTATTTCGGAATTTCGAAAAAAATGCTTTTTCCTATGTGCCTTTTCGTGTTTCCTTAATAAACAGTTATGAAGAATGCTTATATTAGTCCATTTTTAAATTTTTTTTTTGGATTTTTCATGCCTGCGGACTAGGAACCACTTTTTCTAGGCCATTGTTTTTAAGCCCCATTTTCTCAGCTTCTTGGTGGTTTTAGGAAATTTTAAAAACAGATTTGGAATGAGAATGAAGTCTATTTTCATCCCAGATACATTCATTAACTCCGTAATGTCCTCCTTTAAGTTATAAAAGCAGTTCTGTCTCAGATTTGAATCTTACATTTTAACATTCCAAATAAAAGCTGAATTTTCTAAAATTTTCAAACTATAAGATATAAAATAAATTTGTAAAACACGACTAAAACCGAAAAAACATTCTCCTTGCATGTTTTAAAAAAAAATTCTCGAATCCGGAATTTTCAAAAAGAATTCCCGTTTCAAAAATTAAACAAATTTCAGAAAACTATAATGTTCTTGTTAGTTCTTTTATTTTTTTTAGCAATCTAATAAATCCCATTTTTAGCCGAAAAAATCACTGTTTCACTTTTAAATTGACGAAAATTCAAAATTTTAGGAAAACCACCTGCGATTTTCAGATATTTTGAAAAAAAATTTATCAAAAATTGAATTTTTCAATATTTTAAAATTATCAAAAGTTTTAGGTACTTTATTATATTTCCAAAAAAAGCTGAAAACTAAATGTTCATTTCACAAAAAATTACCTGCATCGGATCCGCTGACAGAAACAACGTCCGAACTATACACTGCTCGTCTGTTATCTCATTTTCAGTTGGTGATTCAATTGATACCACGTCGAAGCAATCAACTGATGGTGGATTGTTCTCTCCTGCAAATTATCTTTATTTCCTTTTTTTTAATTTAGGTCTCACAACGAAAAAGTAAAAGAATAATGAAAACTCACAATTTTACCTTATTATTATAATTTGTAATTATATTTAATTGTTATGGGTCATTACCAGCATTTCTTTCTATGCTCAAAAAATTTTTGAAATTTTTGAAACAGAAATTTTTTTTTCAGAATTTTCCGGAAGTACACAAAAAGTGCTGAAAATTGTCCACAAAATTTTAACATAAATTCGATAACCTTAAATTTTTTTTAGATTCTCCTAAAATCTCTAAAATTCTGAAATTGTTTGCGAAAGTTTAAAAAGAACGTTTTTTTATTTGAAAAAATCCCGTTTCAAAAATTAATTTGGAGAATTTTTTAATTTATCGATTTTTCAAAATATAACTGAAAAAATCTGAAATTTCAGTTAAACTGTCCGATTTTATGGGTAATGTAGCATTCCAGTGGTCTTCATTGAAATTATCAACATTCTGAAAAAATTTAAAAAAAAAACAGAAATTTTTTCAGAAATTCAAAAACCGAACTTTTCATGATGAAACGAACAGCTTCTATTTTCGAAAAATTAAAAGAAACAGAATTTCTGAAACAGTTTTTTTTTTGAAAAATTAAAATTCATAAAATATTTTTTAAAAAATTATATTTGTTTCAGAAATCGTGACTTTTTCAAATTTCGAGGGGGGGAATTTTCACCAAAAGATGAAACAGAAATTTTTTACAGTTTCAATTTTTTTGTACATCGAGGAATTGTGGAAAATTAATACCAATTTCTTTATCGTTACCAATAAATGCATTAATTTTCAGAATTGCGAAAAAAAAAAGAATTTTTAGAAATTTACTCGATTTTCAGAAGTTTTCAGAAACATTTTATAGGTAGAAAACTAAGAATTAAGTTTTTTTTCCTAAAAATGAAATATTTTAAAACTTTTGAAACCGCATTTTATTTAAATTTTTAAAAAACGCAAATTTCCTAAATTATTTCCAATTATTGGTAAATTCCCATATATTTTTTGCAAGCCTCTTTTTAAAAATTGAAACTGAAAATTTTGTAAAATTAGAATTAATATTTTTTTCAAATTTAAATAAATTTTAGGGATTCTAAATTTTAAATAATAATGGAGATCCAGGAGGAATTGGAAAATTTCTAAAACAAAAAAAATTACAAACATTTTTGACACCGCATTTTTTCAACAAATATTTTCATTTTTTGTAAATTGCAAAATTTTCGATGTTTGGTGAAGGTAGGGGGATTTTTTTTAATGTTAAAGGAGGACTTTACATAGCTAATGAATGCCGCTGAAACTAGACTTCATTCTCATTCCAAATCCGTTTTTAAAAATTTCTAAAAACCACCTGGAAGCTGAGAAAATGAGCTTCAAAACAATGGCCTAGAAAAAGAGGCCACCGGCGAAAACTAGTCCGCATAAATGAAAAATAAGAGAAAAATTAAAAAAAAAGGACTAATATGAGCATTCTGCATAACTATTTATTAACGAAACACGAAAAAAGCTCATAGGAAAAAGTTAGGCCACACTTTTCTAGGCCATTGTTTTGAAGCTCATTTTCTCGGCTTCTAGGTGGTTTTAGAAAATTTAAAAAAAAAAACATTTGGATTGAGAATGAAACGTCTAAAATTCTGCAATTTTCAAAAAATGTAAATATTTGCCGAAAAAAACGCGGTTTCAAAATTTTTATAATCTTTCTTGATTTAGAAATGTTCAAATTCGTCCGGGATCTTCTTAACTATTTAAAATTTAGAATCCCTAAAACATATTTAAAGGAGGGCTTTACGGAGATTATGAATGCGTCTGGGAAGAAAATAGGCTTCAGACTCATTCTAAATCTGTTTTTAAAATTTCCTAAAACTACCTAGAAGCCGAGAAAATGAGCTTCAAAACAATGGCCTAGAAAAAAGGGCCACCTGGCCGAACTTTTTCCTATGAGTTTTTTTCGTGTTTCGTTAATAAATAGTTATGCAGAATGCTTCTAGTAGTCCTTTTTAATGTTTTTTCATCTTAATTTATTTTTTGTTTTTCATTTTTTGGACTTTTCATGCCTGCGGACTAGTTTTCGCCGGTGGCCCTTTTTTCTAGGCCACTGTTTTGAGGCGTGTTTTCTCGGCTTCTAGGTGGTTTTAGAAAATTTTAAATACAGATTTGGAATGAGTCTGAAGCCTATTTTCATCCCAGGGGCATTCATAATCTCCGTAAAACCCTCCTTTAAATTTGAAAAAAAAAATTAAGTCTAAGTCTACAAAATGTTCTGTTTCAATTGTTAAATATATTTTTTTCGACTTGAAAAAAGTGTTATTTTTGACAATTAAACAAAAATTTTTTGAACAATTTTTTTTTCCTTTAAATAATAATATAAAGCAGATTCAGGTCGAATTAGAAAACGTCTAATATTAAAAAAATTATAAAATTTTTGAAACCGCATTTTTTTCGACAAATATTTAAATTTTTTGAAAATTTCAGATTTTTTGCCAAATTTTACTTAAATTTCATGAAAAACCACAGAAATTCGCAGAATTTTTGAAATTTTGATAAGAAATTTGCTAGAAAAAAAGAAAAATGTTCAAAAATATTTTTTTTACAAACAAATGAAGTTCAAAAGTTTAAAAAACATTAATTTTATCTAAAATTCCGAATGAAATTAAAATTTTTTTCGCAGTTTCAAAAATTTTAGAAATAATGTGCTTCAAATTTCGAAAATTGATAATAGAACTTTGAAAATAGTCCAAATCCCATTTTTTGTCTCCCATATCCCTTATATTCACCTGGTCGTCCAACAAAAACCACCACTTGATTATCATTCGAAATTCCAGCCGATGGTTGCGTCATTCTTCTTTTTTTTCTTCTTTAAATCGTGGTGTCTATTTCCAGAGCTGGTTTCAGAGATCAAACTGCAAATAATTTTTTTTAAAATTAATTTTTTGATCACAAAAAAAAGCAACAAAAATAGATAAATAAAATGATGAAAAATTTTGATGATAAGAAAAACGTTTTACAGTGTCAAGGAAGAATTCAAAGTTTACGAAAAAGTACAAAGTACATACAAAAATCGTGATTTATAGATGTGAAATGTTTTAATTTCTTAATTTTCTGACATTTTTCAAAAAAAAGCGCAAAAAGTTAGTGGGAGAGAGAGAGAGAGAGGAAATACTGTGGGGAGGGGTGATCTTTGAAAATAAAATGTGACCTATTTGTAAACAAACATGTCTTTTTTTCAAAGATCACAAGTTGTCAAATGAAATTGAACTTCTGATAATAAAATTCAAACATTTTCAGAAACAAAAAAATTTTTCAGATTATGAAAAATGGGTGGTTTTCGTCTAAGATTTCAAATATTCTGAAAGAGTGTTCCAGATTAAAATTTTTCCATTTTTCCTGTAAAATTACCGTTTCAAAATTATTCAAAATTCATTTGTTTTTTAGAGAAAATTAAATGTTATTAACGAAAACTTAAATTTGAACTACCGCCACCTCTTTGTCTCGCACCCTCTCAAAATTCCACACTCCCTCCTTTTCCGTCTCTATGTCTAACACCCTCATAATCCTCCATATACTCTCGTATTTTTGTAAATACTTCATTTTGAAGCAATTTTTCCGGTTTTTTCATGTTTTACGAATACCAAATTTTCAGAATTAAAAAAAAACTAAACAGCGGGAATTTTTATTATTTAAAAAAAAACATAGAATATATCTTTTTCTACACCAATTACGAAATACAAAAGTAAACACTTTTTTTAATTCCCCTAATTGTCCCCATAATTCTATACAAGTAAATGTCTCAAATAAACTAAAAAAATTAAAATTTTAAAGCAAAATTAAGGAATACTAAAACAGTGCATTTTTGGGAAATATTTGGAATTTTTTTGATTTTTTGGTGTTCAGAAAGTTTTTAAAAAGTTTTAAAAAATGAGTCGATATCTCATTAAATTAAGAATTTTGATTAAAAATAAGCTTGCTATCAAACTCACAAAATGTCAACAAGATCTGAGCGTTAGAAACCGAGTTATGAACCCCCAAATATCAAAAATCTCAAATTTTGTGAATTTTGGATGGGGGGGGGGGCATAACTTGATTCACACCGGCAAGACGGCGCAAAAAATGTATCGTCTTCATATTGGGAGCATTTTAAAGAAAAATGCAAAGTTTGGGCTCCTAAGTCCATTTCCTCGAACCAAAATACATACCTCTTGTTAGAAATACTGAGAATTTAGCAAAAAAAAAACGAAACTATGAATTTTAAAAATTTATTGTTTCTATTTTAAATTTTGAAATAGTGTTTAATTCGCTTAGTAAGAAGAAAGATTTTCATTAACCTGTTGCTTTACATAATTTTTCCGAAAATCAAAAAATTCGCATATTTTTCAATAAATTTACAGTTTCTAATTTAGGAAAAAATCATTTGAAACATCAATTTTTGAAAAATTTTATTTAAAACATATTTTTCCTGAAAATAATTTTTAAAATCCCGAATTCCAGCTAATGGCTAACTAATTCAACAAAAAATCCAAAATTCAAGAAACCATTCTATTGAAACAGTGATTTTCTTAAAATTTTCGATTTCCAAAAATTTTCCGACAACCAGAATATTCCTAATTTTCAACATTTTTGCAGAAAAACATTTGAAACAGCAATTTTTTAAAATTTTCTGACAAAAAATCACAAAATCGCAAATATTAAAAGGTATTTTTTGAATATAAAAAAAGGTTATAGGAATCAAAAGCGAGAAAGCACAAAAAACAGCCAAAAAACTCCAAATTTTGTAGTTTTCCCTACAAAAAATTGAACATAGACAGTCACGTTGTCGAAGCGGTTGTTTTGGAACACAAAAGGGCAATTCATCAAATCGAAACGAGAGATAAAAAGAAGAAAAAAGAAACGGCCAAAAATACGTCATTCTAAAACGAGAGAGTACATAGAATGTAGAGGACGCCAGGTGTGATGATGATAATTGAAAGAACCTACAGACTACATTTATATTCTGATAAAAATGTGGGTTTTTCTTCGTTGCAAAGAAGGAGGAGGAGAAGAAGAAACATTTTAGAATCCGTAGAATGTTCAATCGTATTTTTTTTCTTTTGAAAAATAACCATTAAACGGCGCCATTTGTAAATAACCGGTCAAAAAATGATTCAGTTTGTGTCACATTGAAAAGGAATTGGCGAGGAATTGACAACAAACATCGATTGATTTGTTAGTTACATTCGAAATGGAACATTTACTATTTAATTTTAGAAAAAAAAATGTTTATTGAAACTGTTTTTTATCATAGAAAACATTTTGAAAATTTTCTTTGATAAAAAAATGTTTACTTGCAAATATAAAATATAGATAAAAAGAGAAGAAAAGTTGCAAACAATTTACATTTCTAAAAAGTTGTTTTTTAAGGAAATTGGGAAATTTTCGCGGACAGAAAAAATAGCGCTGCAAGTGCGCTCTAACGCAAATCGGTCTTTTTGGACATGTTACTCAAATTTTTTGAGTTTGAAAATTATTGTATTTGAAAAATGAAGTTTTGAAATATATTTGAGTACCAAATAACGAGTAATAATTTTCGAAAATTGTGAAAAAATAGAAAAAAAAAAGAATTTTGGATTTTTATGACATTTTTGGTGAAAAAATTAATATTTTTCAAAATTTTAAAAATCACAATTACTTTTTTAAATTCTTGCCTTCGTACCGATAATGAATCTTTGCTTAAAAAATATGTTTTAGGAATTTTTCCAAAATTCTAGGAGTATTTTTGAATTTTTAAAATTAAAAAAAAACATTACTGTTTCAATTTTATAATTTTTTTCATATTTAGACATTTCTGATCGTTTCAGTATATAATTTGTAAATTGAACAATTTTTAAATAGACGTTTTCCATTTTAAAGACAATGTCACAGTTATTGATAAATTTCCTTAATGATGTTGTTTTTCAAAAATTTCGGGAGAAAATTGATTTTTGTAAATATTTACGTTTCCAGAAGAACTGGAAAGTTAATTTGAAATCAGGATTTCAAATTAACGTTTAAAGCACTTTTGCTGAAATTTTTAATAGTTTTAACACTTTCATCCAGAATTTTCAATATTTCTTTTATTGCGACAAGTCGGATTTGGTGGCTACTATTTACAAATTTGTAGAAGGTTCTCAAACGGTAACTTCGAATAACTCCCTTGTTAGATTTGTTTATTGTCCTTTTGGATTCCCATTCGAATTTAGATTTTTTTAAAATTGCAATGCTAATTAACAAGAGTTTATTTAACACATTCAAATTATACAACTCAAATGACCGTTTACAATTCCTTGTCGGCTGGAACGAAGTAATTTTTTCTGGAACTTCTTATCAATTAACTTACGAATACATGTGGATGGCGTTCCACTCCATGTTCCATTTCCTAAGCAAATATAGATATTTAATGGCATCCGATTGCTCGAGAAAACATAATCCATTTGACAATTATGAATTATTTGGTCACCGGAAGAGTAAGACTGTTTCAAGTCGGAGGAACTTGGCAGGGTGGCATATGACAAGTCAATCGATAATGCTGGACAAGTTATAGGACCTGTAATTTTAGAAAACCTTCTTCTATTTTTAATGAAAAATTAATGCCAGCCCTACTCGTTGTTGGCGAAATCGTGGAAGTTTTCTGAAAAAAACTCGTATTTCAGTTTAAAAATTAATTTTACAATGCTTGGTGTTGTTTGTCCACTACTATTTCCAACTGTACTTGTTGTTGCCTTACATCCTTCCGGATCAGTAGTGTTCTTAGTTGATTGTTCTTTTGAAGTAATATTGTAAAGTAATTGGTACAAAACAGTAGTGCAATTACTATATGCGACCAATTTTTCGCTCAGAACCTTGGAGAATAGTTATGCTTTTTAAAGTTCATACATATTTTCTTACAATCAATCCTCCGGGGAGAGTTTTAGTAGTTCCACTAGTTGGCCAATTGAATACAGTTGTTTCGACAGTTGGTACCGTTGTAAGCGGAGATGTTGCACCCACAGATGAGGCAGTTGTCAAGTTCATGGTTTTCTAAAATAGAAACAAATATAAATGTGATAAGCTCGGAAATTGAGCCGGGATCACGCACGGCGGGATTCCCGGGTCAACGCCCTTGTCTGTTCTTACACATCCTTGCGGATCACTCGAAGTATTATATGTGATAGCGCCGGTTGTAGGATTGTACAATTGTTGAGTCAATATAACTGTGCAATTTGCCAATTGTTGAATTTTCTCGTTCAGAACGATCAAACCACCTGGTAAGGTTTTAGTGGTTCCACCAGTTGGCCAAATGTAGGTTGTTGTTGCTTCGGGCATCGGAGTTGTTGCCGATATGGATGAAACAGTTGTTGAGTTCAATAGCTTCTAGAAATACGTTATTAAGATTCACTCTAACAGACACTCAGGTGTATGTATGGGATCCCCATTGAGATCCCTCTTGGCACTCCAGGAATGATCCCAAACATATACCTGAACACCGAAAAACGTACACATCCTTGTGGATCACTAGTAACATTATACGTGATAGCTCCAGTTGTAGGATTGTATAATTGTTGAGTCAAAATAAGTGTGCAATTTGCCAATTGTTGTATTCTTTCATTGAGAACGATCAAACCACTTGCCAAGGTTTTCGTGGTTCCACCAGTTGGCCAAACGTAGGTTGTTGTTGCTTCAGACATCGGTGTAGTTGTCGATAACGATGAAACAGTTGTTGAATTCAACGTTTTCTAAATTGAATAAAATATCAGATTAATAATGGTCGTTAAACCAATCTTACACATCCTTGCGGATCACTTGTAGTATTGTAAGTTACTTCGCCAGTAGTCGGATCATATAACTGTTGGGTGAAAATAACTGTGCAATTTGCCAATTGTTGGATTCTCTCATTGAGAACGATTAATCCGCTTGATAGTTTTTTAGTTGTACCGCCTGTGGGCCAATTGTAAGTTGTCGTTGGTGTTGGTGTTGGTGTTGACGTTTGAGTTGTTGCAGAACCCGTGGTCGAGTTCAACATCTTCTGAAATTCTTCGAACAAATTTTTATTTTAGATATGTTCTCTTTTTTTTTTTGAAAAAACTTACACATCCTTGTGGATCACTTGTAGTATTGTAAGTTACTTCGCCAGTATTCGGATCATATAACTGCTGGGTGAAAATAACTGTGCAATTTGCCAATTGTTGGATTCTCTCATTGAGAACGATTAATCCGTTTGCCAGTGTTTTAGTGGTTCCACCTGTTGGCCAGACGTATGTTGTCGTCGCCGTAACTCCTGCTGTTGTGGTGGACGTTGAAATCGAACTATTTGCAGTTACCGACGAAGCAGACTTCGAAGACGTTGATTTCTGGGTTTTATATTTATGGACATTATTAGTCGTTAGTAGCTAAAATCTTACACATTGTTGTGGATCACTAGTAACGTTATACGTAATACTTCCAGTTTTAGGATCGTATATCTGTTGTGTCATAACTACGGTACAGTTTGCCAATTGTTGTACTCTTTCATTAAGAACAATCAAACCACCAGGTAAAGTTACCGTAGTTCCGCCAGTTGGCCAGACATAAGTTGTGGTGGGTGGATCCGCCGTTGCAGTAGTCGTCATGGGTCCAGTCGTTGAAGTCGATGTATTAGTTTTTAGAGAAGAAGAAGGCGTAGAAGAAGAAAAAGACGAAGAAGAAGACGAAGACGAAGAAAACGAAGAAGAGGAAGACGCTGTTTTTGAAGTACTGTATGACGCAACTGTTTTTGAAGTAGTATCTGGAGACGTAGATTTCTGAAAAAATAATTGTCATTTCAGAAAACCCTTATCTATTAAACTTACACATCCTTCTGGATTAGTTGTTACTACTGTTGTTGTCGTCTTCGTCGTTGTATTATATATCAACTGTCTCAAAATCGTTGTACAATTAGGGAAAGATTCCAATGATTCGTTCAATATAATATCTCCGCCTGGTAATGTTCGTGTCGTACCACCAGTTGGCCATGGGTATTCAGTCGTTGCAACAACAGTCGTTTCAGCACCTGACTTTGTTGATTTTGATGTTGAACTTACGGTACTAGTTACCTGAAAGCAAGATGTTACTTATTTTTTACTTATCTATACAATACCGGATCAGTAGGTTTCAGTGTCGTACTTTTATCAGTGGTTGGAACATTACTTGATGAAGTTATATTTTTTGTGCTGCTTGATGTCGATGAAGAAACTGGTGAAGAGCTTGAAACAGAATATGGACGACTTGTCGATTCCGATGCTTTATTCTGAGTTGAAAGGTTTCCAACACCTGTATAATTGTTTGCTTTGTCAGTCGTAGAGCTACCAGTTGTAGAGCTATCGGTAGTAGAAGTTTCGTTCATTGAAGTTGTTGAAGCATCTGAACTATTTGTCGAAGATGACATCATGGATGTCGTCGCTTCATTCGTTGTAGTTGGGGATGTGCTCGTATCATTTGTTGTTGTTGTTTGTTCCGATGTTCGAGAGCTTTCAGTTGACTGGATTTTTGTGGAAGAAGCTGTAGACTTCTTATTTATTTTTGTTGACGGAGATTGCGTTGGTGTCGTAGAATTTTGTGCGGGTGTGGTCGTTGTCGAGTCAGTTGGTGTTGTGGAATTTTGCCTGGGTGTAGTCGTTGTCAAGTCAGTTGGTGTTGTAGATTTTTTTCTGGGTGTAGTCGTTGTCAAGTAAGTTGGAGTTGTAGAATTTTGTCTGGGTGTAGTCGTTGTCAAGTCGGCTGTTGATGTAGAATTTTGAGCAGACGTGGTCGTTGTCGAGTCGGTTGTAGTTAATTCAGTTGATGTTGTTGCTGCTAATATGAAAACTTTTTCTCGGAATTTTGGTTTAAAATAGAAAATATATCGAGGTTTGATAGTACTTTTTTGGTATAAACGTTAAATTTACTGGGAGGGGTTGAAGTTCTTTTCTTTGAAGTTTTTGGCGTTGAAGGCGTTTTTGTAGTAGTAGTGGTAATAGTTGATGTTGTTGTTGTTTGTGTTTGTGTAGTCGTTTGTGTAGTCGTAGTAGACACTGCTGAAATTAAGACCGTCTTTTACTTGAAAACACAGCATGGATCTAATGTAATAATTTTTGTAATTGCTGAACTGTCGTACAGGATTTTTCAAGAAAATGATGAACAGAAAGTTAAATGGCGTTTAAGTTAACAAATTTGAAATTTGCAAAGTTATGCAAATACTTTACCAGTCGTAGTTTCATAACATCTTCCTGTGCTTTTGAGATAATTTATTTCAACAGACTGGGAGGTAGACGATGATTCGTTTCTCCAAGTCGGGTACATTTTATTTAATGCTGATACAGCCATTGAATTGCAACATTCTCCGTCATATGAATACCACCCGTACTCAGATAAACATTGAGAAAAAATAGTGTGGTTACACAGTGTCATGTTATCTGCGAGCCAACCACAATCAAACGGTGTTGTAGTACTTTCCAAAGCTACAAAAGAATCAAAGATCAGTACGTGGTAGTACGATGAGATATACCTGCAGTAGTAGTACTACTGCCGTAAACGCTGGTTGTTCCATTATCACATTTGTATAACGAAATACAAAATAATAGAAAAATGAGCTGTCTCATTTTGGTATTTTTAACAAGTCGATTTGAAACGAAATGGTGTTTGGTTTCAAATAAAATGAAATTCGCTTCGGATACGGATTCGAAACCATCGTTACCCGCATTTTACACGAAAATATCACATCACTTATATACACACGAAAGTCTATTGAATGCCTAATAATATCATTTTCATACTTTGTTCTTTCAGGCATTGGACAAATGATGATGTATGTGGATAATTATTGGAAAAAATAACAAGTTTCATGAACGCGAGGCTGACAAAAAACACTTCAAGCACAATTAAGCTTAATTCACGGGAAAACTATGATTTCGGAGATGAAGGAACGGGAACTCGGTCGAAAAACTACAATCTAATTTATTTTCTCGGAATTGCTAAATCCCAAACATGGTTGTATTGGTAGATCAGCGTAGTCTTTCGGGTTCTAAGCAAGGTCCCAATAAGAATCGACACATATTAACTCAGGTGTATGTTTGGGATATCCAGAGAAGCTTCAGTACCCATTATTCATTCCACGTGATGTAGAATCCATCAGCGTTCTGATTCGTGTATTCCTTGCTTATTGTAGTACTAATATGCTTGATAATAAAGATAATTTGTAGTTGGCCTACAAATTCACTGAACCGAGAAACCGGGACGCTAGACCTACTGGGAACTGGAATCCCTCTTGGTATTTGTATTATTATCGGGAGGCCATCCACGAGTCGAAAGGTGTTATCGTTTCCGACGCTACAAATATCCTCTATTGATTTTAATAAAAACAATTATGTTTCATTACTATTTCTAGTGGTTGTTACCTTCTGAAGTATTGTTGGAAGCGTCATCGTCACGGAGACGACCGCTAAATCAGTGAAGTTTCACCACTTGGGAACATTGTGGCTCAAAAAAGAAATATCTTCTGATTTGCGACATGTAAGCCAATTACACCAGTATCATTAAAGGCACATATTGTAAAAGATTAAGATCTACTTAAGACCTATTCTTACTTTAATACATTGAATGGATCTAATGCAATCATTATTGTAATTACTGAATTGCCGGAAAGGGCTTTTCAAGAAAATAATGAACATATAGTTGAATGGCGTTTAAGTGAATGAATGTGACATTTTTAAGTTATGCAAATACTTTACCGGTTGTAGTTTCATAACAGCTTCCTATACCATCGAGATATTTTATGTAAGAGGACTGAAGGTTGGAATTTGTCGTCGTTCTCCAATTCGGGTACTGTTTATTTAACGCTGATACCGCCATTGAATTACAACAATATCCGCCATAAGAATATTTTGATGAACAAATGAAAAAAGTGATGTTACACAAAGTTAAGTTATCTGCTAGCCATCCACAATCAAGCGGGGTCGTAGTACTTTCCAAAGCTACAAAAGAATCAAAGATCAGTACATGGAAATACGATGAGATATACCTGTAGTAGTACTATTACTACCGTAGCCGCTGGTTGTTGAATTATCACATTTGTATAACGAAATACAAAATAATAGAAAAATGAGACGTCTCATTTTGGTATTTTTGCAACAAGTCGATTTGAAACGAAATGGTGTTTGGTTTTAAATAAAATGAAAATCGCTTCGGTTACGGACTCGATGAAACCATCGCTACCCGCATTTTACACGAAAACATTACATCGCTTAGATACACACGAATGCCTATTGAATGCTTAATAATAGAATTTTTATATTCTGTTTTTTTTCAAACATTGTAAAAATAAAGATGTTTGTGGATAATTATTGGAAAAGGGCAATTTTAACGAACTGGAAGCTGAGGAAAAAATACTTCAAGCTAAATTAAGCTTAATTCACGGGAAAACTGTGATTTCGAAGATGAAGGAACGGGAACTCGGTCGAAAAGACTAAAATTTCATTTATTTTCTCGGAATTGTCTTCTGTTATAGTTTCCGAAGCTAAAAATTCTCTATTGACTCTAATTTAAAAAAAAAAAATATGTTTCATTACCATTTCTAGTCGTTGTTACCTTCTGAAGTATTGTTGGACGCGTCACCGTTACGGAGACCGCTAATCAGTGAAGTTTCACCATTTGGGAACATACCGGCTCAGAAAAGAAATATCTTCTGATTTGCAGCATGAATAAGCCAATTACACCAGTAAATGCACATGTTGTTAAAGAGACAAACTTAAGACCTACTCTTACTAGAAAACAATGTTTTAATAGCTGAACTGTCGAAAAGGATTTTTCAAGAAAATGATGAACAGAAAGTTGAATGGTGGTTAAGTGAACGAATTTGAAATTTGCAAAGTTGTGCAAATACTTTACCAGTTGTAGTTTCATAACAGCTTCCTGTGCTTTTGAGATAATTTATGTCAACAGACTGGGAGGTAGACGATGACGCATTTCTCCAATCCGGGTACTTTTTATTTAATGCTGATACAGCCATTGAATTGCAACAATCTCCGTCATAAGAATACAACCCGAACGAAGGTACACAGGTCAAAAAAATGCGGTTACACAATGTCAAGTTATCTGCGAGCCATCCACAATCAACCGGTGTTGTAGTACCTTCCAAAGCTACAAAAGAATCAAAGATCAGTGCGTGGTACTACGATGAGATATACCTGCAGTAGTAGTACTACTTCCGTAATCGCTGGTTGTTAAAATAACACATTTGTATAACGAAATACAAAATAATAGAAGAATGAGCCGTCTCATTTTGCTATTTTTGCAAGGATTCGGTTTGTTTTTGTTGGTTTTTGAATTAAAAAAAAAGAAAATCTCTTCGGATACGGATTCGAAGAAACCATCGCTACCCGCATTTTACACGAAAACATTACATCTTAGATGCACATTGAATTCCTAATAATAGAATTTTTATACTCTGCTTTTTTTTCAAACATTTGAAAAACGAATATGCCTCTGGATAATTATTGTTGAAAAAAATTCACGAACTCGAAGCTGACGAAAAAAAAAAAACTTCAAGCAAAATTAAGCTTAATTCACGGGAAAACTATGATTTCGGAGATGAAGGAACGGGAACTAGGTTGAAAAAACTACAATTTAATTTATTTTCTCGGAATTGCTAAATCCCAGTTCTTCTCAATTGGTAGAGCGCGTGGCATGTTTCGGTTCGAAGCAAGATTCCAACAAGAATCAACACATACAAAAAACGTTATGCTCCATTACGATTTCTACTCACTGCTACCTTCTGAAGTATTGTTGGTAGTGTCACCTTCACGGAGACTCCTAAATCTGTAAAGTTTCACCATTTGGGAACATTCCGGCTCAGAAAAGAAACAACGTCTGATTTGCAACATGTAAGCCAATTACACCAGTATCATTAAAGGCACATCTTGTTAAGCTTGAAGCTATGTGTTAACCATCTGTAGTACTTCCAGTTGCTATAATTTTTTTGCAAAGATAGTTGTATGTGCTCTACATTTTGTTTAAAACTTACCTTCTGTAGTACTGCTTCCATCGGGAGCCATTTCATCCCATCGGGAGCCGCAGATTTGTATTTAAAAATATAGACAACAAAAAAAGTACAACTTTCAATGTGAAACAAAAAAAAACAATTGGTTCTTAGTTACGAACATTGAAATAAATGCGCTGCGAACAACCATCACTATGCAATAATGCCGCTGAAAAAAAACAAAATAAAAAAAAACAAACACACAAAAAATTCAAATTTCCGCACATTCGTCACTGCTGTTCAGTAGAGCGCACATGAAAATCGATAAAGCGCTCGTTGTTTTTCTCATTTTTTTGCGGAAAACCCGACGATAAATTAAGAAAAAAAAATAGTTTTACATCTAAAATAAATGAAAATTTCAGTATTTTCGGAATTTTCTAAAAAATGATACCCTTTTTGCATTCTCAACTTTCATTTCTTCCTTTTTTCGGCAAAATTTAATCAATAAATTTAAAATCCAAAAAAATTCTCGATTTTCTGAAACTATAATTAAAAAAAAAATAAAAATTAGGAATTATTTTTTTAGAAATTTCACAAAACATGCCCCAATTTTGGAAATTTCCCGAAATTCTGAAAATATATAATGCTTAGAAAAAAAAATCTGTTTAGCAGTAAAAATTACTGTTTCAAACCTTTTCAAGGAAAAAAAAGACACACACAATTTTTTTTTAAATTTCGATTGTTTTTTAAAAAAAATCAATAACAAATAAATTCCAAAAATAGAACGGGTGGCGAACTTTGACCAAAAGAAAACGAAACTATTTACCATTTTAATGAACCAAAGAAAAAAAGGAAAATCGGGGCGAAGAAGAGAGAACAGTTTGTGACACAAAAATGTGGTTTTTTTGCAGACCAGACCGGTTTTTCTTTCTTTTTTTGTTGTTTATCGTCATTTGAACTATTGGCCATTGACTCACTTCAATTCTACATTTATATATGTATTTATAAATAATGCTGTGAATTATTGTCAACTCAATTATTCTTGATCATTGCGTTCGGTAGGCTGCTCAACCTCACAGCCGCTCCGCACGCACGTGACGCGGCTGCCGACACTCAACACACTGGAAAATTTGAAAAATTCATTTTCCCGCCAATATTTCAGTGTGTTGAGTGGGAGGTGACCGCGTCGCGTTCGTGCGGAGCGGCTGTGAGGTTGAGCAGCCTTCCGAACGCAATGATCAAGAATAATCGTGTTGACAATATAAAAATAAATTTTTTGAAAATTGTTTTTAAAGTCTAAAAATGAAGCACGCTCTATCGAAATACCGTAGTCGATTTAAAGGAACATATAGCCAAATAAATTTTAAAAATTTCAATTTCAAAATTTTTTTAATTTTCAAAAAAAATCACTAAACAAAAAAAGAATATATTTCACTGGGCGACAAAACAAACAATTTAACATTTTAAGATTAAAAAAAAAGATAATTTTTTAAAAATTCAATTAAAACCCGGGAAAATCGAAAAATATCATTTTTCCATATCATTTTACAATAAATTTCGTCGTGGGGCCAAAATCTACCTATTCAGAGAGAAAAAAAACAAAAAATAAGAATTAACCTGAGAGTTAAAGAGCAAAACTTATTATTATCAAAGGAAGATTGGGGGGGGGGGGGGGGGAGGAGCTTTAAAAAGTCCTATTTTCAGTGCTATTCTTAAATTCTTTTTAAAAAAAAGACAATCAGATCATCATCGGGTCAAATAAACAATTTTTTTAGAAAAAAAAATAATTTGACGGCAATTAAAAAAAAACAACAATAAAAGAAAAATACTATCATTTACTCTACCAGATTTCTACAATTACAATAATTCTGCAAAATTTCCAGATGTTCTCTTATTCCCATTCGGTGGTTCCTGGCGGTTTGCATGTCATGTCCAAAAGTACACGTGACACTCCCAAAACATTCCTTCTGATCGCCGCTTCCATTCCAAGAATGGTCTGAAAAAACATCGTTTTGAAAAAAAAAATGAATTTTCGATAAAATAATTTCAATTTCAATGTAAAAAACCTATTGAAACTGCAATTTTTCAATTTTTACTTTGTTCAAAAATCCGAATTTCAAAATTTGTGAAAAACATTGAACATTTCGTTTATTTTAGCACTAAAAACGCCCCGACAGACCCATTCTGGAATTCTCAGAGTTTTGTTGAAATTTTACGCTTTTTTTCTGAAAATTAGCAGTTTTGAAAATTGAAATTTACTTTTTTAAAATTTACTACTGCTCACTATGTTTGCTGAATAAAGTTGGCGAAAAATTACACATTCACATCTAAAATAAATACAAATTTAGTTTATTTATTCCATTAAATCCATTTCCGATTGACATTTATGGACAAAAAAACTGAAAATTTCAGCATTTTCAAATTTTTAAAAATGTTCCATTTCTTTTTCGGATTAAAGCCCACGGTTTGCAAAAAAAAACCAAGGAGAAAAAACAATCAGATCCTTTGGCAGGGTCAAATTAACTGACACACTGTCTTTAAGCGATTTTTAAAAAACCAATTGAAACCGTAAAATTAATATTTTTGTAAAAGCGATTTCGATCAAAAAAATAAAATTTAGTGCTAAAAATAATAAAAATTTCCAACATATTGTTTCCTAATTTTGATATGGTCAATTTTCCCAAGAAAAATCTTAAAAATATGACATTCTGAAAAATGTTCTGTTTCAAGCTCATTTTGCTCAAAAATCTGAATTTGTAGAGTATTTCTTTTTCCTGTAAACATTTCAATTAATTCGATTTTAAGAATTGTTAAATTTAAAATGAGAAACCAAATTAAAAATCCGAAAATTCAGTTTTTCGATTAAAAATATGAAATTTTAAAATTTAAATTAAAAAAATGTCGGATTCCAGTTAATTGCTCTCAAAAAATCAAACATTTGAAAAAAACGTTTTTTTGCAAAAAATTACAGTTTCAATTCAATTTTTCAAAAAGGATTGGACAGCAGTCGGAACTAGTTATTGGCTATTCCTAATGAAATTAACTTAAAGGAGGGCTTTACGGAGATTATGAATGCGTCTGGGATGAAAATAGGCTTCATTCTCATTCCAAATCTGTTTTTAAAATGTTCTAAAACCACCTAGAAGCCGAGAAAATGAGCTTCAAAACAATGGCCTAGAAAAAAGGGCCACCTGGCCGAACTTTTTCCTATGAGCTTTTTCGTGTTTCGTCAATAAATATTTATGCAGAATGCTTATATTAGTACTTTTAAATGTTTTTTCATCTTAATTTATGAATTTTTTTTCATTTTTTTTGGACTTTTCATGTCTGCGGACTAGTTTTCGCCGGTGGCCCTTTTTTCTAGGCCATTGTTTTGAGGCGTGTTTTCTCGGCTTCTAGGTGGTCTTAGAAAATTTTAAAAACATTTTTGGAATGAGTCTGAAGCCTATTTTCATCCCAGGCGCATTCATAATCTGCGTAAAGCCCTCCTTTAAAAACACCTCTTTGACCCCATTTTTCGTGCAATCGTTCAATTCGATAAATTTTTGCAGAAAACAACTAAAATTTTCAGTTTTACGTTTTTTTAAAAAATTACAGTCTCAAATTCTAATCCACAGCAAGAAAAACTAGTATAATTTTAGAAACAGTCCATTTACTAAACGCGCCAAATTAAAAATAACACTTTTCGCAGATAAAAAAAAATGAATTAAAATTCACTTTTTCACAATAATATTAAAAATTTAAATGCTGGAAAATTTTCAGTTTTAGCTTCATTAATATTTTTCCCGTTATTTTCAATTTGCAAAAAAAAAAAATTAAATTTCAAATTAAAGTCAGCTTATTAACAGTTTTGTGAGCTCCTATCCTTTCCCTACAAAATCTGAAACCGTAATTTTTCGGCGAATAAAATTGAAATTGTCAATGTTCCAAATTTTTGAAAAAATTGTGATTTCTAAACCATTTTTTTGGAAAATTCTTAAAAATACCCATTTTGTGTTTGAAATGCCAACCCCCCCCCCCCCCCCCCCCAACCCCACGAAAACCCACCTTTTCCGGCAAATGCTTATTCGGCTCGGCCGCAATTCCCGTCATAAAATCCGACGTTATAAATGGTCTCAAGACAAATGAGTGTTTGAACGAGTTCAACTGGCTGTCACTTCTATCAAAATCCACCGGAATCATCACAACTGGCATCTGAGGTGGAAAAATCGTTTAAAAAAATAATTTTCGTCAAAAATGAGCTCAAAATGGGATTTTTTGTGCGTTTTAACCCTAATATTTTCAATCTCTATCCCCCTTCCTTTAATTACCTGCTGAATCAAATGCCCAACATTCTGAAACTGTCTTCCTTTATAATCCGTCGCTCTTCCAAACAACACATCAGTCGCCACTTTATCAGCTTTTTGCAATTTCTCAACAATCGGTGGTACCAGATGGGTCAGCGTCACATTCTCCACCGAATTGATCACTTCCTGGCCGAATACGTAGGCAACACTGGAATAATAAAAATCAATATTAAAGGGGGGGGGGGGGTTTAAACTAAATGTCGCCTATTTAAAACTTATTTTCATATTTTCCGCCATATTCGATTTTTTAAAAAATTTTCCGTTTCACAATTTTTAAAATTTCTTCCGCTCTAAACATCGAAATTGGCTTTTCAAAAGCTACGAGCTACAACTTTCATATTTTAAATCATTGATGAAATAACACAAAAAACATCTTAAAGACAGTGGATCAGTTAATTTGGCCCTGCCAGATTTCAATTTCAAAAATTAGATCGATCTCTCATTAGTACAATACAATGTATCTATTATTATTTAAAAAATAGAAAATATAGAATTTTATTTCTTGGAAAATTTTACTGTTTAATTTTTTTTTAAATTAAAACATCCACATAAAATTAAAAATTTCACTAGTATGTTCAAATTTATCTGAGACACCTCTAGATCCAAATGTCCCGGGAAAGGGCCCAGAAAGTCCGATTTAGGCCAATAAACGCCACCTGGGGACGAAAAAATGACATTTTTGCAAAAATTTTCCCCTTTTCAGCATTTTGTGTTTTCCGAAATTCAGATTTCTAAAATTTCACAAAGTTTTAGCATCAACGTCAAAAATTGAATAAAATAATACCAAATTCGTTGATTTTTAATAATAAAATGATATTTTAACCGATGTCTGAAAATGAACTTATTTTTCATTTTTCTGAAATTATTTCAAAGTGGCATAACTATCTTTTAAAATAAGATAAATTCAAAATTTCAACTGTTTTTAGAATCTACGTCAAAAATGGAATCGAATGATGCTAATATCAATGTGATCCGAGTGTCAATAATATTGATACTTTCCAATATGTAAGATGTATTAGCAATTCTTATTGTTCAAAGTTATTAGTAATTCTTTTGTATTCTTTTGTATACAATGCTCTTTTGTGTTTTTTGTTGGATTGGTCTCGCGTTGTCGAGCCCTCTTTTTTTTGTTACTTTTAGTTTAATATATATAAAATTTGTTCAACAAAACGAGTACGTTCCGTTTTTGGACAACTGGCGACCACGGCTAAAAAAGAATCTACTATCTTCTGCTATAAAAAAGGTCGATCGAATGATCGAGGTTTCAACAACAAGAAGTCAACATCACCAGTCAACATCCATTCAAGCAACATCGCATCTCACTTGAATTCAAGAATGGCTCAACAAGGATGTTGGACAAAGAGGAGAGTATTGATAATTATAAATTGAAGCTCATAGTTTATCTTTTCAGTCGGGAGTGTCGAAACTATTGTTTCGATGCTCACAATATTTAATATTTTGTGTTAACAAGAATGTATCAGAATGATTCATAATAGAAACACTATTTTTAATGTATGAACGCATTGTTCTATTGTCCTTGGGACGGTATAAAAACCGTCCCTTGCGTTTAGTTTGTCAGATGCACAAGATGTGAAATAAATGGTTGAGCCTTTCTTGACACCGAGCAAAAAATGTTAGAAAAAACCCAGTTTTAGAAAAAAATCGAATTTTTAGCATTTTCTGGCTTGTTTTTTCCAATAAAACGGTCCGATTTTTGCCCCAATAAAAAATCACAAAACCAACCGATTAATATTGTGCAAATATTTCGGAATCATATTCGCATAAGCATACAACAATCTCCACGGGATTGGCCTCTGATTCGTCGACAATGCGGCAACATACGAATACGATCTCGCATCGCCCTGCACTCCAACCGTTTTGATCGGCAACAGTGTCGCCCTAATTCTAAATTCCTGCTGATCCGCCAGCCTTCTATCCTCCGCTGACAACAATTCCATTCCCTAGAAAAATCCATGTTTTTGAGAAGAATCCCCAAAAAAAACAAACAAACCGCATCTCTCAATTGCAAATGCTCAATTTCCTTATATTTCCTCATCGGATTCACCAAAATATTCAGGCTGATTTCCGTGATATCAAAATCCGCACATTTATATTGCTGTTCCGCGCAGAGGATCCTAATCGCCAGTCCCGGTCCCGGGAACGGATGTCGCTGGACAATCTCCTCCGGAAGTCCGAGATCTTTCCCGAGTTCACGTACCTCGTCCTTATGGAAGTCTTTCAGCGGTTCAATTACTCGACCCTTAAAAAAAGGAGATTATAAAATCGATAGACCTTTTATAATAAAAAATGTATATTTTCCAAAATTCGTCAAATTTTTGTCTATTTGGCCTAGAAACTCAAACCCCGCGGACTAGAAACACAAGTTCTTCCATGAACGTTTTTTTAAGAAAAATTTTTTTCAACCCTTAACAACATGAGTTAGACCCCTTTTATCGTTTTATACTTGGTTCTGACCTCCGTAAAGTCCTCCCTTTAAAAAAGGGTTATTAAAAATCCTTTGAAACCCCATGTTTGCTGAAAAACTGAACTTACGGAGCTAAACATCGCAATTAAAACTTTAATGAACACGTACAGTTTCAAAAATTTTCTGAAACCGTAATTTTGTTAGTCGAATTGAGCATTCAAACCCTTAAGGAAGTCAACTTGATATTAAACGAAAAGATTTGAAATTTGAATGAATTTCGGAAATCTATTTCAAAAAATCGGAATATTTGAATAATTTATTTTAATAGTCGATGTCTGAGATTTTCGACATCAGGCCTATTGGCTATGGCACAGTTGCACCAACGTGAAGCTAGGATCTTGATATTTTGCATGGAGGGTACCTAGGCCCCCCTTAGAAAAAAAATACATAATTTATTTGGCCACGCCCCCTTTGACCTAGTGAAAAAAATCCGGGTGGTCCCAAAATCGAAATTTTTAGTTTTAAAGATAAAGTCAAAATCTCATCGGGAATGGATTACCCGCACATTTCTGAGTATTTTTCATGTTGACACCTAATTTCGAGCTTGTCGGCATCATGCCGAAAATTTGATTTTTCTCAAAAAGTGGTCCACATTTTCCAGTTTTTCCCATTTTTCGATATGATGAAGTACTTGGCCCCGAATGGAAATATGGAAATTTTTAATCCTTATGATGATTGTCATCAAATTCCATGTTGGTTTAGCGGAATCCCTGTAACCTTTTTGGGTTTTCAGGGGAAAATAGGCGAAATTTTAGCAAAATTCCAAAGGGTCCCCCCTATGGAAAAAGTTTGCAAAAAAATTTTAAAATTTTAAAATTTGCCCATATTATCAGAGGGACTCTTACTAATAAATATTTAGTGTTTCCCAAAATATGAGCCATCTTGTGGACCAATGGACGATGTAGCAGCAGCTCAAATACCTTCAGTCCCCGTACACAGAAAACTGTTGCATGTATTGGAAATCGCGATATTGAATGAAGGTTCTTTGAGCTGTTGCCACGCGGCCCATAGGTCCACATGATGACTAATATTTTGGGAAACAGTAGATATTTATTAGTAAGAGTCCCTCTGATAATATGGGGAGATTTTAAAATTTTCGATTTTTTCATCCATAGGGGGGACCCTTTGGAATTTTGCGAAAATCTCGCCTATTTTGCCCTGAAACCCCAAAAAGGTTACAGGGATTCCGCTAAATCAACATGGATTTTGATGACAAACATAATAAGGATTAAAAATTTCCATTTTTCCATTCGGGGCCAAGTACTTCATCATATCGAAAAATGGGAAAAACTGGAAAATTTGGACCATTTTTTCAGAAAAATAAAAATTTCGGCATGATGCCGACGAGCTGGAAATTAGGTGTCAACATGAAAAATACTCAAAAATGTGCGGGTAATCCATTCCCGATGAGATTTTGACTTTATCTCTAAAACTAAAAATTTCGATTTAGGGACCACTCGGATTTTTTTCACTAGGTCAAAGGGGGCGTGGCCAAATAAATTATATATTTTTTTTCTAAGGGGGGCCTAGGTACCCTCTATGCAAAATATCAAGATCCTAGCTTCACGTTGGTGCAACTGTGCCACAGTATGTTCGACTTTCTGAGACATCGACTCTTAAATTAAAGATTTCCGTTTCAAAATTGTATGAAAAAGTAACTTTTAAAAAAAAATTAATGTTTGTACAGATAGTTCAGTCCCAACAAATCAATAATACTATGGAAAAGTTCTGAAACCGTTTTTTCACCCAAAAAAAAACTCTTGGAAATTTAAAAAAAAATTGTATTCCTTTTCGAATATACAAACGTTCCCGTCTCAGAAATTAAACACTCAAATTTTTATGAAAACGTTTTTTTGTGAAACAGAAACATTTGTTTGCTTGAAAAATTTATCGAATTTCGAAAAGAGTTGAACTTTGTTTCTTTTTCCCAAAGCTTGTCGAAAATTTCACATTTTTCGAAATTATTAGAATCTCACGAATTTAATGAAATACGCTATAGAAAATTGTCTATTCAAATTCCAGGATTACAAACGAAAAATGGTTTTCACGAAAAATTGTTAAAAAGTTGTGTTTGTCCGCCAATTTAGTGTTTTTTTTATTTTTTAAATTCATTTTTATTGATTGTGGTTATTCTTTATAAAGGGGAGCTCCCGATGGTTTTTCTACACTTGGAAGCGAATAGGGTCACTAACACCGTGTCTTTAAGAACATAAAAATAAAAAATCCTGTTTCAAAATTTCTAATCTCTCGAATTTCATTAAATTTTTCATTATTATCGGAAAAATTGTAGAATAATTAGTTTTTTCAGATTTTTTTCGCTGAAAATGTTAAAAATTTCCAAGCATCAAAATAAACCGCACACTTTTGCCTGTTTAGATCAGTATTCGTTACAAAAAATGGGCTGACACTATGTCTTTAAGAAAAAATAATTGTTTTCTGTTTCAAAATATTATCATCTCTATGCAGCCCTCCTTTAAATATTACGCCACGCGTTGGGCTTTAATTCTTATAAAAACACAATTTTTTTTCAGTTTTTCGTAAAATTCTTGCGCATCATACCACCTACCTGTTTTCTCAACTGCCTAACCAATTCCGTATCATTATGATGGGTTTTAATCGTATCCGCGTGCCCAGACGCCAACAAGCTCGCACTTTCAATCAAATCCGGTCGAAGTGTCCCTTGTGCCAAAAAGTACTCATCTTGGTTCAAATTCAGCTGAAATATTCAAAATTCCTGCATTTTTTTAAAATTTTCAGGAAAAATCGAACCTTCTCCATTACAATATCCTTCACCCGAATAAACGTATTCCCGATAATTTTCCGTTTCGTCTCCGGCTCGGTCGCCGAATCCAGCGTCACTTCTTCAATCGATCCCGGCTTTCCATTTTCCGTACTCGTGCGGAATGTTGTTCCAAAATTGTATCCTGCAACAAAAAAAGGAGATTTGCCAGAGATTTTATTTTTTAGGATACAGACGAAAATTCAAATATTTTTTCAAATGGCATTTTTTTTTAGTAATTCCTTTTTTTTCACTGTTCAAAATTGATTAGATCCTCTGATTTTTTAAGAATAAACAGGAAAGGGCTCAAGCATTCGAAATATCTCGAAAATTTTCGAAAAACCTAAAAATTTCAACATTTTCATCAGAATTTTCTGTATTTCAAAAAAAAAATGCAATCCTCATAAAATTAACATCAAATAATTGCAAACTGGTAGGAAATTAATAAGAATATTGATTTTAACAAAAATAAACCGTTTTAATTCAGAATTCTTGTTTTTCCACCCATTTCTCCAAGTTTCTGTGAAATACAATTTTTGTTTCCAAATTTTACAGTTTCAGACCATTCACAAACTTGAAAACCATAAAATTAAAAAATTATATTTTCGATAACCATCGTTTCAAAAAAAAAAAAATACAGTTTCAGGAAAAATTATTAAAATTAGGAAACTATTTAAGAAACTAGTCAAACCTCTGTCAGATTTGTCAGAGCTTTGAAGGTCGGAGTACGAACACCAAAAAAAAATCGAAAAAGGTCGAAGTACATACAAAAAATACGCCCCTGGCAGAGGTATGAAACTAGTACATGATGCAAACTAGTAAATGATACAAAACAAACTATTTTTTTCTAATATTGATCAGAATTGTCCCAAAAATTTACCGCTTCATATTTTTTAAAGATTTTGTATCAAAAATCATTTAACCATTCAAAATTTACCATAAATTTAAATTTCTGAAAAAAATAACAGTTTCAGATACTATTCGTATTGAAAAATGATCGTGTTAATGTCAATCCTGAAGTTTTGTGAATCTAAATTTTTCAAACTAAAAAAATGCCGTTTCAGTGCATGTCAAGGCATTTTTAAAAAATAAATAATTAGTAATTATAACACTAGTGGCGATAACTTTAAAATATCTCAAATTCACTTCAAAACTGAGTATTTCACACCCTTCACCGATTTTTAATTCAAATTTCTATATTTGTTGAAAAATCTAAAAATTTCTTTTAAAAAACCTTCGAAATTGATATAAAAATTTGATCCAATCGAAAACCTTTCATGAGAAAATGAAAATTACTTATTTTTCAACCCAAATAGATTTTTCAAAAAATGAAAAAATTGCAGTTTCAGAATTTAATAAAAGGAAAAAAAAATACGCACACAACAATTAACTTCGTGTAGCCCAAATTTTTAAATCAAAATTCTGAAATATTAATTTTAGAATAGAGCGAATTCTAGAACTTTTTTCAGAATTTTGAGTTACATTGAACATTTGAACTACATTTTGAGATTTTCCCCCCAAAAATTACAGTTTCAGTTAGGTTTCTTAATTTTTTAAAATGAAAGATAAAAATAAATCCATTTTGATGGAAAATAAATAGTTGATTTTGAAAATTCTTTCAAAAAACGTTCTAATTTAAAAAATTTCAGTTTCAGAACAGTTTTAGGTTTTTTTAAAAGTAGATAATAATTGGTAATCGGTATATTTACTTCAAAAACGTGCGTTTCAAAAAATTCAAGGTATTCCATGGTTTTTTTTAATTTTAATTTTGCAACTTTTAAAATCCAACTTCTTGAAATCGATATTCTGAAACTGCAATGTTTTTTTATTCGAAAATTCAAATTTATTCCAGTATGTTGGATCTCGAAAAATCCACATTTAAAAAAACCATTTTTCAAACCCAAAAAAACCCACTATGAACCGGCAAATCAATCGCTTCCAAGCTCCTCACAACCTGATCACTTTCCTGATATCTCATGAATCCATTATCAATATGAATCGCTGTCACTCTTTCAGCACCTAACGCTTTATTCAACAAAGCCGCACAAACCGTCGAATCCACGCCTCCTGACACCATTACCTACAAAATTCAAGAATTGCACTTTTGACTTTACTAATCTTCTAATTTTCTAAGAAAACCCCCTTACCAAAACCTTCTTCTCCTTCCCAACCGTTTGCAAAATCTCCTCAATACACGACTCTTCGCGACTTCTCATTGTAAACTTTCCAACACATCCAGCAATCTGGAAAATTTTTAAATTTTAGAAAAAACTCCAAATTTCTTCAAAGATTCTCACCTTAAACAAAAAATTCTCAAACATTTTGGTACCTTTCAACGTCAAATCAACTTCTGGATGAAATTGGACACCGTACAATTTTCGCTCCTCATTGCAGATGCCTACAAATGAAAAATATTTATTCACATATGCATGTTTACATTTGGTTTATATAAATATACACATATATTAATTTGAATGGGAAAAGGGAAAATGTGCGGGTGTTTCATTGGTCCGGGGGAGCTCTCCGGGGAGCTCTCAACTGAAATTTTCAGAGTAAAAAATCAACATTTCGCAAAAATAGAAACAAAACAGCAACTGATAGCAAAATTTTTCAAACATTTCTAAAACATCATTTTTTGCTCAAAAAATTTCCGTCTAGAATAAATTTTACTAGAAATTTCTAAAATCTAGAAATCGGGCTGCTGAATTTTTTTTCTCGGAATTTCTTGAAAAAGGCTTCTCCAAATTTCAGATGAATTTTAATTTTTTAATTTTTTTTAAACGAAAACTTGGAAAAATCACTGTTTCAGTCGAAAAAATTATAAAAATTCGAATGTGAGAAAAATTTAATAAATTTGTTCCCCTGTGCTCAAAATATTAATTTTCACCAAATTTCAAATTTTTTACTTATTTTCAACTCAATTATTCTTGATCATTGCGTTCTGAAGGCTGCTCAACCTCACAGCCGCTCCGCACGCACGCGACGACCTCACACTCAACACACTGAAATATTGGCGGGAAAATGAATTTTTCAAATTTTCCAGTGTGTTGAGTGTCTGCAGCCGCGTCGCGCGCGTGCGGAGCGGCTGTGAGGTTGAGCAGCCTTCCGAACGCAATGATCAAGAATAATTGAGTTGACAATAAATAAAAACAAAAATGATCTAATACTTACCAGCCACACTGTGCCCAGTCCGTGCCATCACCTGAAATCCAGCTGCAACTGTTTCCGGTGTCACCGAATCCCCATGAGTGAGTAGAACCTGCAAAGAAAAAAGCAAAAAATCAATAAAAACTAAAAATTTCGAAATTGTAAGTTTTAGTCATCAATTTTTAGAAATAAATGCAATAATTGAATACTTCTTTGAAACTGCAATTTTTTGAACACATTTTTCATATTGTCAAGATAATAATTTCTGGCCGCTCGTTTTGCGGAGTGTCGTTGGGGATTTACTCGCAGCGCGACCGCAACGCGCTCAAATTCAAATTTCTCTGTTGGTCTTGCGCGTAGCGAGTAAATTCCCAACGACACTCCGCAAAACGAGCGGCCAGAAATTATTATCTTGACAATATTTCATTTCAATTTTTAACACAAAAACTATCAAAACAATGTGGAAATTAATATTTCAATTTTTTCGAAACTGTAATTTTTTGGAACATAAAAACATTTAAAAATCTGAAATTTATCAATTTAAAATTGCCTCATTTTAATAAGCCTTTTGTGAATTTGCAATTTTATCCACTTCTAACTATTAAACACGGGGTTTTTTTTACTACGGAGAGTGGACCGGAGTGAGATAGAGCGCACTTTGCGCGCACACACACACTCTCTGAAGAAAACGCAACAGTCTAGTGGTCTCGTTGTGTGTTCGCGGTAGGAAAGCCGCTGGATCGGTTCCCCCTGAATAAATAAATTGAAATATACATTTTGCTTTTTCTTTTCTGAGATAATGCGGAGTATGAAAATGTGTGAAAAAAGCAAATTTACTGAAAAGGAATAGGATTATTGGAAAAATTGCGATGAAACTCAAAAAATGCAAAATGGTAACTATTAATTCCCCTAAGGAATTTTTATACAAACACCGAAACTTCCGAAATTACTTTCAAAACGCGTGTAGACATCTAACCTTCACCTTTTTGGTTTTAACTTTTTCTAAATTTCCATTTTTGTTTTTTAAAATTTGAAAAACTCTCAAAAATTAGCAAATTTAGTGTTAAAATTTTAAACTGCTAAGGCTTTTTAGATACAGCTTAGATCGCACTAGTTCTTTCTTTAGAACAGGCCCAGGCATCACAAAAATAAGAATTTGGTCTTGAAAAAACATGAAAATTTGTAGAAGTAAAGAAAAATGCTCAAAACGTTCGCCCCAGTTCAAAAATAAATGGCAGAAGAACAAATGGAAGAATTTTTGCACAATAGTTAGGCCGCAATCTGTAAGCGCGCTCTATCGATGACGGTCTATTTTTTCAATGCTAGCTGTAGTAAAAAATACCCCGTGTTAAAACTCCCAATTTTTACAATTTTTCGTATCAACTTTTGGAAAATTTGGTTAAATTTCAGAACTTATACATTTTTGTGGACTTACAGGTATAAAATAAACATTAGACGCTTTTTTGAGCAGATGCCTCATACCGAACATAGTAAAAAAAGTATAAAAATAATAAAATTTAACATTTTCTTGAAAACTGTAAATTTTTATTTTTATTTTAAATTTCTAGGATCGTTTTTTAAAAATTTTAATAGCGAAAAATCGTTAAGAGAGGGATAGACGAGTAGAAAAAAACGAGGAAACAAAGAAAATCAATTTAAAGCGAATTTATGAAGGTAGCGTCCACTTTTGCTTGAAAATCTAGTAAAACAAATATTTTTTTTCAGAATTATGGCAATTTCAGTCAAATTACAAAACATACGCACTAAAATGTAATATTTATCGTTTCTGAAACTGTAAAAATTGTTTTAGATACTTTAATTAACAATTTCCTAGAAAATGCCCTGAATTCTCGAATTTTGTTTCGAAAAGCTGTAAAAATTACAAATAAAAGCTGTAAAAATTGGCAAAAAATCAATAAAGCTTAAAAAACCTTAATTTTGATTTTTTCAGATTCAAAATGTATTCTTAAATGAAGTACTAATTGAACATTCCAAAAAAATTTTAAAATATTCAAAAAAAATTTTTGAAACAGCAACTTTTTTCAAAAAACCCTCACCAACCTTCTCAAAACTCTCCAATCCATCAAAAAGTGCAACTTTATTATTAACCTCCACCAAACATTGCCCATCATCCCTAATTTTCCCGCCGGACACCCTTCCGCCCGCCAGTTTATTCATCAGCTGAAACCCATAGCAAATCCCAAAAACCGGCAATCCACACGTGAAAATCTCCGGATCAATTTGTGGCGATCCTGGCGCGTACACCGACGCCGGTCCTCCGGAGATGATGATGGCTCTGAAGATTGGGGAAAATTGATTTCATTTTCAGATTTTTCAGATTATTTTTCCTATTGCAAACAATAAAAAAACTTCACTTTCTATATTTTACAATAAAAAAAAAGAAGATTATAGCAAAATATCACATTTTTCTGAAACGGGAGTTTTTTCTAATATTTCTAATTTTCACACGACATTTTATCTCAAAATGGATAAATTTTGCGATTTTTCAAATTATTCAGATTTTGATAGTGCAAATTTTTGAAATTTTCGAAATTCCAAGAAATTTTTAAAAACCATTGGATTTCTTTTTTGTAGTTCCGAAAATGGCGTAACTTCTCTGTAAAAACTGGAAATTTATTACATATGTATTGTTTCTGACGTCTATCTAATTCTATTTATATGTAAAAAAAATTATTATAAACTTGGAAACAGTAAATTCCGTTTTTTTTTCAATTTACAAAAATTTATACAAATTTACTTGGATTTTTCATGCCTGCGGACTAGCTTTCGCCGGTGGACACTTTTTCTAGGCCATTGTTTTGAAGCCTCATTTTCTCGGCTTCTAGGTGGTTTTAGAAAATTTTAAAAACAGATTTGGAATGAGAATTAAGTCTATTTTCATCCTAGATGCATTCATTAGCTCCGTAATGTCATCCTTTAAGATTATTCAAATTTTTACTATTATTATAATCAATTTTTGCATTCTGAACTTTCAACTTTTCAGATTCTATGAATCGTGGATGGTGCATTGAAAATTACCATTAAAAACAACAAATACAATATTTATGAAACAGTAAAATTTAGAATTTATCAAATTTTGACAACAATTTTTCATAAATCCTGTCTTTAATGTTCTTTCTTCTAAAATATCAAAATTAAACATTATTATGAAGCTGAAATTCTGAATTTCCTTATTTTTATGATAATTTTATAAAATAATCATAATTATAATGATTTGAGATTGTTTTGTTTGTTGAAAAAATCGCATTTTATCCCAAAAAAATGTGAATTTCACAAGAAAATTTCAAAAAAACATTTTAAAAACTCACTTAAACCCTCCCAACTCCACCAACTCCTTCGCTGTCGTGCTCAACGGGAACATCTCCGATTGAACTCGAAGTTCTCGAACCCGACGGTCAATTACCTTAAAATTTCAGGTTCTTCCAGATTTTATTTCATTAAAAATAAATTTTCAACCAATACCTTCCCATACTGAGCACCAAAATCAAGAACCGCCACTCTCTCCCCATCATCCGACATCTTCTCAACATGATTTCCATTTTCAGCACCTAAAAATGCTCAAAATTTCGAAATTTTCCAACAAAAACTCAAATTTTCCCCTACCATTAACCGTCATTTTCTGCAATTCCGTTGCTGGGCTTTCTTCTGTTGATTTCTTCACTGGCGGGGCCTTGTTCTTTAAAAAAATGGGTTTTTAAATGACATTTTTGATGATTAAGGCGAAAAATATGTTCAAATTAAAAAGGCGAAAATATTTCAAATTCTTTTGCTAAAAAAAACGAAAATTAATGGTTTTATGATATTTTTTCAATTAAAAAAACCTATAAACGAACAAATTTCAGCAAAAAACAGCCCTACTTTCAGAAACAAGTAACAAATGCGAAAAAAAACTAGAAATTGCAAATTTTTCATCAAATCTTTTTGAAACAGAATTTTTTTGTAAAAAAAAAAACGAAAATTAAGAGTTTTTCCGATATTTTCTCAATTTAAAAAATCAATAAAAACCTGTTTTCAGCAAAAAATAGGTTCAAATTTCAGAAATAAGGAAAAAATGCAAAAAACACTAGAAAATGCGAATTTTTCAGCAAAATACGATTAAAATACTTTTTTTTTGTCAAAAAATTAAGAAATTTTAAGAAAAAAAACAGTTTATTGTTTATTTTTGGGTAAATTTCAATTTTTCTTCAATATATATCATATTTTGCTGGAAAAAATCGCATTTTCCAGACCCTTTCTGCTGTTTTTTGAATTTTTTCCTTATTTCTCTAATTTGAACCTATTCTTTGTTGAAAACTGGTTTTCCAGATTTTCTTAAATTGAAAAACTATCAAAAAACCCTTAATTTTCGTTTTTTTCCCCAAAAAAATCTGTTTCAAAAACATTTGATGAAAAATCTTCAAATGTTTAATTTAATTGTTTAAAAAATGAAAAAATCTGAAAATAATGCATCAGTCAAAAATTTGAACAAAAAAATCTATAAACTCCCCAGAAAAAAGAGAAAAACCCGATAGCAGCTGTCTTTTTGCTTTACTATCAATGTTGAAGAAAAAATTAAGAAAAAAAGGAAATTTTTAAGGAGATGATAAGAAAAATTGAAAAAAACTTCTTTTTTTTTGATACCAAAAGTGCATTTTTCATGTATTTTTAAAAAATCCCTTGAAAAATAGCAATGCTGGTTGGGAGGACTTTAAAAATGAGATAATAAAAATAGAAAAGACGATAGAGGAAAAATGAACCAAAAAAATCATTTAAAATGAGGAAAATAGGAAGAGAAGATAGAACAAACACATTTCCTCAATGCTTCTTGACTATATGAGATATTTTGCGGTGTTTTTTTGTTAAGAGAAAAAAATTGAAGAGAAACAAAGGTCTGAAAAATTGGGAAAATGATAGCAGTAAATAAAAAATTCGTTTTTGAAATGCTTGGATTTTTTTTTGTTTAAAAAAATGCATTTCCTCTAAAAAAAATCAATAAAAAGTGAGTGCCATTGATGGGATAGTGCTCTTTTTCGGTATTGTCAACTTAAAATTTTTAGATCATCCATTTTCTACTAAAAGACCGCAGCGCAACCGCTCGCAGGTAAAAATAGCATGACTTTGTGAGAGACTTGGATTTTCTGGGTAGGTCAAATCCAACTTGCATGATCAAGAATATTTTAGTTGACAATAGTACCCCCCGTAACTTTTTTCAAGACAACAGGGTGTAGAAAGCTTAACTTTTTTTCCGAAAAGCTTTTGATTCGAACCAAAAACCATTTTTGTGCAAGAAATAGGCGCTGAAAACGTGTACCCCCCTTAACTTTTTTCAAATTTTAAGGTTTCGCCCCCTTACCTCTGAATTTTTGAAATAACGCTATCCCACCTGTGGTGAGTACCGCTTTTTACCAGAATTTCGAAAACTAATTTCATTTTACTTTTTTTTACAAACCAAAACTAAAATTCGGCAAAATCGTAAAGGTTTTTAACAACAAAAACTTTTTTAATTAAAAAAATTGTACCGTTTCAGAAAAAATAATAAAATTCCTCAATACGAATATATAACCGCTGATCACTGAATGCAATGCAGATTTATTGTAACGAGATTTGCTTCAAGACCCTTAACTAAGTATTAAAAATGTATCCCTACATGATAATTAAAAAAAAAACAAAAAAAATTAGAGTTTCAAAAAAGTTATTAATTAAATTTACAATAAATTAATCAATGAAACTGTTGACAGTGATAAATAATTAAACATCTTTAATAAAACCACCAAACAAAAAAAAATGCTGTTTCAAAAAAATTCAAATCACAAAACGACTATTCCCTGTTATTCTGAAATGCATTAATCAATAGCACTGAAATCTTATAGTTTAACTTTTGAAAGAAAAATCACTGAAAACTGCAATTTTCAAAATTTTTGGATTTTTATTCTCAAAAAATGTTACTGTTTCAAAGTTCAATTTTTCAGGGAAGAAATGATTACCGTTAAATTTCAACTTAATAAAATATTTTGTAAAAATGACAAAAACCCCCTTTTTTATCATTTCGAACCATTTCAATTAAACAAATTTCATTTTCTTTAAAGTAGGCTTGAAGGAATTCTCTAAAAAAATGTTTAAAATTTAAAATAATCTGTCTAAAATTGATAAAAATAACATTTTTCATCAATAAATGAAAAAAATAATGATAAAAGTCGAAATATGCGAAAAAAAGCTTACATTTTGAAAAAAAGAAAATAATTGTATAAGTACTCGTATTTTTAAAAATCTGTAAAGTACTGATGATGTAAAAATGAAAAGAATAAATTACTCAAATTTAGCCTAAAATTATAAAACTACAACAAAAATAAAGAAAACTAATTTCCTTTAAAAAACTTGTCTAAAAATTAAGGATCTTTTAAAAATTAAGAATTTTCACAAAACTTTGAAAAACACATTTTAAAAATTGAAAAAAACAATTTTAGGACCTCAAAAAATGAAAATAAAATGAGAAATTCAAATGAAAACAGTTTCAGCGGAGCGCGCTTACTATGTGCACCCCCCAAATGCCTAGTAACATGTAACATATATATGCTTCCTGTTTTTTTTCTCTGTATTTCTATTTCTCCAAACAAATCGTGAGAAAAACGCGGGGGGAACGCGGCGGGGACAAGGAGGATACATTATGAGATGTTTTTCGTTTTCAAAAACAGTACATTTTGCAGAAAAACTATTAATTTTTCAAAATAAATGCAAAAAATGAATATTTCTTTGAAACTGCAATTTTTTGAACTCATTTTTCACCAATTTCATATTAATTTTCAATTTTTAACATAACAACTAGCAAAACAATGTGGAAAATAACATTTCTGAGCAAAAAATTGAAATTCAGCTTTAAAATTTCAGAATTTCACGGTCAATTTCAGTCAAATTACAAAAACACCACTTGAAAGTCAATAAATGCTTTAAAAAATGTCAAAATTTAATATTTCTTTAAAACCCTAAATAAAAAGATAAAAATCATTTTGTTTCTCAAACTGTGAAAAATTAACAATATTTTTGAAACTGTAATTTTTTGGAACATAAAAACATTTAAAAAATGTGAAAAAATCAGAAATTTAACAATTTAAAATTGCATAATTTCATTAAGGCACGAGTAGTATCACTTTTTTTGAATTAGCAATTTTATTTATTCACTTCTAATTATTAAAACTCCAAAATTTTACAATTTTTAGTATCAAACCTTAGAAAATTTGGTTAAATTTCAGAAATTATACATTTTTATGGATCTATAGATATAAAATATACGCTAGACACTTTTTTTTGAGCAGTGGGCCTCTACTGAACAGTAAAAAAGTCGAAAAATAAATAAAATTTAATATTTTTTAGAAACGGTAAATTTTTACTTTTTATTTAAATTTCTAGCTTCATTTTAAAACGTTATAATAGAGAAAAATCGTTAAGAGAGGGATAAAAAAGTGAAAAAGAACGAGGAAACAAAGAAAATAAATTTAAAACTGATTTATGAAGGTAAGTAGCAGCGTCCACTTTTTTTTGGCAAAAATCTAGTGAAAAATACATTTTTGAAAGAGAAATTTGAAGAAAATGTAGAGAAGAGGTCTTCTTTTATATCAGAAATGTTTTCAAAAGCCGGAAAGGCTCAAAGGAATTTTTTTTTGAAAAAAAATCAAAACATTACATTTTTTACAAAAATTTTATGAAAATCTGTCAAGGACAGAAATCCAAATTTCAATGAAAAATTCTTTTTTAAAAAACAAGCAAAAAATCTTACGAATGAAGTGTTGACCATTGAATCCTCGCTGTCTCTCATTGAAACCGATCTTTTCATAGTATGCTCACTAACTTTGCTAACGGCTTTTGTTCTTTTGGCCCGCTGGAAAAAAATCGTATGATCTTCGAAGAAACAACTTCTCAACTCACTTCCGATGGTGACTTCTTTGAGTGCCGTTTGCTCTGCTTCGCTCCAATTTTGACGCCGGTTAACTGAAATCAAAAAAATTAATTATTATTAAAATTGTAAAACAACAACGGATTTCTTTGTTAAAAATCTCTAATTTACTATTAAAAATAGGGAAAAATATATGAATTTTAATTCTACAAAATTGTTCCGCTCAATAATTTATAAAAACAGTTTAAAATTCGAAAAAAGCGCAAAAAATTAGAAATTAAAAGTAAGCTGGCAAGCAGCCAAGTTGCGGGGTCTTGCACCGAACACCCCGCCTCGAAGCCAACATTACGGTAGGTGTGCGTTAGAGCGAGAGAGGAAGGGAATCAGAGAAAAATCAATGATTGTTTAAATCTTGTGAAATTTATGTTGTTTTGGCCGATTTTTTTGGTTACTGGGTTAAAAATATTTAATTTTTCTGATTTTTCAGGTTCTGAACCACTCCGAGACCCGAAAACCCTCGCAAAAATTGTAAAAATGGTAAACACAATTTTTTGGAATCAAAAAATAAATAAAATGCTTACAGGGTGAACAACAACTCGATTGTGCTCTTGACTTGATGCGTCGGCTTCCACCACAACATTGT
Source organism: Caenorhabditis virilis (assembly GCA_964036255.1). Lineage (NCBI taxonomy): Eukaryota > Metazoa > Nematoda > Chromadorea > Rhabditida > Rhabditidae > Caenorhabditis > Caenorhabditis virilis. The sequence goes on from OZ038416.1 coordinate 16,347,623, forward strand.
GACAAGAATCTGACGGATTTGATCGATTTGACGCCGCATTTGGTGGATGATTTGTTGAGTAAGGAATTAGAAATGCTTTTAAAAAAATTAAAATAAAAGAAATGAGTCATAAAACGTGTTTTCGTTTTTTGCAATAAACTTATTTAAATTTCTGTTGGGTAAGCATAAAAATTTGAATATTTGTCGAAAACCATTATGTAAATTTGGTTCTAACATCATTTTCAGTGCAAAATTTTATGGAATTTAGTTAATTAGCATTTTCCAACCGCTTGAAAAGTGTTTTAATGACCATTTTGTATTAAAAGGGTCCAAACGTGTGCTCCTCAAGTTTTTATTAAGTTTAAGCACTTAAAAGGTCGAATTTTGGCAGATTTTCCAATTTTGAGCTCTGAAAACAAACAAAAATTGAAATTCATAGATTATAAGTTTTAATTCTTCATTTTTCCAGGTACCATTGATCAACCACTCAAAATAGCGAAAGATCGTGAGACTGGGAAGCAATACCTGCTTTGTGACTACAATCGTGATGGGGATAGTTATAGGTACGTGCTTAATTTCTTTAAAAATCAATAAATTCATGGAAATGTGTCGAAAAATAATCAAAATGCGCTGAAAACCTATTATTCCTCACATTTTTCAAAATATCGATAATTTCTTCAGATCTCCATGGAGCAACACTTATGACCCACCACTCGAAGATGGTCAACTACCATCGGAAAAGCGGAGAAAAATGGAAATAGAGGGAAACGCCGCATTCGAGACCTATAGGGATTTGTACTTTGATGGTGGAGTTTCGTCGGTTTATTTCTGGGATTTGGAGAATGGCGGATTTGCCGGAATTGTGTTGATTAAGAAGGAGGTATTTAAAACGTCATTTTTATAGACTAAACCTTTAAACAACAAATTTTCCAGGAAAACGAAGGTGCAAAGAACATCTCCGGCTGCTGGGATTCAATTCATGTGATTGAGATAACTGAAAGAGCTCGCCAAGCGCATTACAAATTGACATCTACTATTATGCTCTGGCTTCAGACAAATAAGGCGAGCAGCGGAGTTATGAATTTGGGAGGCTCGTTGACCAGACAGGTATGTTTCTTCTTAATATCTGATAAATCTGAAAATTATGAATTTTCTAGCACGAAATGGATGCACCGATTAATGAGCAAAACAGCCATTTGGCGAATATGGGACGGATGATTGAGGATCAGGAGTCGAAGATGAGAATGACCATTAATGAGATATATTTTGGAAAGACTAAGAAGGTGAGTAACTCACAAATACTGTATGCCATCGCCAAGTGCCGTTAAAGGCGTGCGGGGACGAAATGAATGGTTTAAAATTGATAAAAATATGAAAATCTAAAAAAATAATTTCAAAAAGTCATAGATGTCCATAATGACCGAAGAACCTTTTTTGGTTTTCTAGACCGTTTGTTTTGATTTTTTTGAAAAAACAACTTTTGAATTTTTTCAGTTATTGATTAAAATCATACTTTTATAATTTTAAAGCCCTTTATTTCGTCCCCCTCAGGCCTCTTTTAAACAAAATAATATTTGTATAAATTAACAATAATAGGGGAATTTTGCAATTTAAATTCTTAGGAAATTGTCGAAAATATTTTTGTCGTATAATATTTTAGTTTTCTAATGAATTGTCCTACCCTCCTCTCTTCGCCCTAATGGCCGAAGAAACTCTTTTTGTTTTCTAGGTCATTTGTTTTTTTCTCGGCCGCCTATTTTTTTATCTTGTTTTTCTCTTCTTTCCAATTTTTTTTCAGAGAAAATTATCCATAAAAGAGTATTAAAACAAATAAACGTTCAAAAGAAATGTATAAAAGAAAATAAAAAAAATATTTTTCAAAAAACAAAATTAGGCGGCCGAGAAAAAAGAGACGGCCTAGAAAATCAAGAACCGTTTCTTCGGCCATTAGGGCGAAGAGAGGGGGGTATGAGTTTTTTTTCGGAACTTTTTTTCTTCGCCATTTTTGAGTTTTTCTTTGGATTTTTTTTCATTTATTTATCAACAATCATACTTTTATCATTTTTAAACCATTTATTTCGCCCCCTCAGCCCCCCATTTAATTTTATTTTGTTATTTTGAAATTATCGTGAAGATTTAGAGTAAACCCCCCCCCCCCCAATTTTCAAAACAAAATCTTTATGAGCGGTTTTTCGAATAATCTTAAAAATGCACATTTTCAGACTTTATTTTTAAAAAATGTAGGAAGTCCTCCTTTTAATTAATTTTTTTTAATTTTTAAGGCCACCAAAGTAAATAATTATGTATTCTAATTTTTCAAAGTTGTTCAACAAAAATAAAATAAATTTCTCCTGAAAGTGTCATATATTGAATTTTTATCAAAATTCTATATCGGGAGCTCCCGAAAACGATAGACATTGGATTTTTATAAAATTTCCATTCCGGGAGCTCCCGAAAGTGAATTTAAATCATAATTATATTCTAGGAGCACCCGAAAATGTTATATAAGCCATTTTTATATATTTTTTCTTAAATATTTTGAAAATCACTGAAAAATTATTGATTTTCATCTTGTTTAGAAAACAAACCATTTTTTTTTCAAATTCCAGATCATCACCGACCTCCGCACATTGGAAAAACAAAGCGATTTGGAGAAACAAGAGGAAATTGTTCGTGAAATCTCCAGCGCAATGGTCTCTCGTTCCGGCAACTGAAAAAGAAGCTGAAAATTCTAAAATAACCCCCCATCCCAACCCAAAACAGTCCTCGGCCACCGCTTTATTGTGAATTTAAGAGAAAAAGAAAGGAAATATCCCATAATATTTGTCGAATTTTATTTTTTTTTTGGAAATTTTAAAAAATGTCACAGCCCCCAAAAAAATGTGTGCTATTCTTCTGCCTTATAGTTTTTTGAAGTTTTTTTTTTTTGAAATTGCGTTTTGAGCTTTTTTGGAATATTTAAGTTTTGACAAGTTTGTGTATTATTATAACCGAAATTTCGAATTATTGATTGGAATTTGTATTTTATTCGTGTTTTATTTATAAAGTTATGTGAAGTGAAGTGAAAAAAAAAACATTTTTGATGAATAATATAATTTTGACAAGAGCAAATTATTTATCCAAAATTTTAAGATTTTGTAGAAAAACACAATTTTGGCGCCAAAATTAAAAATATACATGTCTACTTGAGAATTGACCATTTGAACTTATCGATGAATGAGAGGCCGACCTGAAACAGGGGTTTTTCAGACAAATCTGAAAATTTTCTGAAAATCCGTTTTACCTGTGAGAGAGTTTGGTCAGAGAATGAGAACTCATCAGTCTTCAGAGCACATTTTGAAACCAAGGAAGGAGCATCAGTTTCCAAGATGATTCTGAAAATTTCAGGTTTCACATGGGTATTTGAGTCCAATTTTTGAAATCTACAAGTTTTGAAAAGGAGAATTTTCAGAAAATCAATAAAATTGGGCTTTTTTTGGTTTAAACATGCTCAAATCGTGGTTTTGAAGAAATTACTGATTTAATTTCAGAGCCGCACAAAAGAGGGAATGTGCGGGTTTTTGAAACTTTTCCAACAAACTAGGTTTTTTTTTTGAAAATTACAATTTATTTGCTGATTTTCAAACAAATGAGCACAAAACTACGGTAGTTTTGAAAAATCTGAAAATTTCAAGTATTTTTAAAATCTACTCTCCATGGGGATTCTAAAAACACTAATATTAGCCATGTTTCGGTTTTAGTTCGAAAATTTAATTTTTTTAGTGATTTTCAGACAATTAAGCATAGGATTACGGTAGTTTTGAAAAATCTGAAAATTTTTAATATTTTTAAAATCTACTCTCGATAGCAATCCCAACGATACTAATATTTGTCATGTTTCTGCGTTTATTAAAACATTTTAAATGTTTTACTGATTTTCAGGCAAGGTTTCGTTTTTCTCAAATTTCAAGAAATTCAATTTTAGTTCTTCGTATAAAAGTTGTCTCTAAGCGCTTTAAAAAAATGAAATTTCGAAATTTCAAGGTTTTGAAACATCAAAACCACAATTTTCCTATTTTTTTTTGAAAATGTCTATTTTTGAAGCTTTTTCAAATTCAAAAGCTTTATTTTTCTCAAAATTCTCACCCCTCATCACAAATTTCATCAATAATCAACATTGTCGTATCCATTGCAGCAATCAACGTCTTCTTCTCGACATTTTTGTTAAGAATCGTTGAGAGCGTGTCATAGAGACATGTGAGAACCGATTCCAAGATTAGCTCATTTTCTCTGGAGCTTCCGAGCACATAAAAGTACAAATCGACGTTTGAGCGGTAGATACATGTGATTCCGTCGAGGAGAAGGATGTCGGCTGGAAATTTCTAGTTTTTAGCCTGTTCAGGATCCTATGAATTGCCTACCTGACGTGTTTTTGCTTGATTTCGCGAACATACGCTCCTCCAACGCTTTTTGTTCCTTGGTGGATCCAAAAGCCTTATGATCATAGTACTAAAATAACTTGTTTTTATATTATTAGGTCAGAAAAGAAGAATTTTTAAAAGAACCAACCTTTGCAATAACTCTATGTCCATCTTGGTCAAGAATCACAATTCCTTTAACACTGTACAATGAAGTTGGATTCTAAAAAAAACGATATTTGCATTTTTTCCATTTTCCAGCATTCAAAACTCACATTATCAAAGTCGGACATTCTTCAGCAATCCTTGATAACACTCTGAAAATTTTATATTATTAGGAAATAACAAAAAACGCAAAAAATCTGATAAAAACGTGTAAATAAATAGATAAAAAGAATATAGAATTTCTCCCGTAAATCTACATAACAAAATCGCGGTGAGACCAATTGTTCGTGGCCTAGAAACCCGAATTGTATTTCCTAGGCCATTCATTAAAATGTTATCGATTTTTACCTATTTTTCTGCTGAAATTGCTGAAATTCGGAGGTTTTCTCTTCTTTTTTTGGAGAAATATAAAAAGCACTTTTTTCGTCATAAATTAATAGCTGAAACTTTTAAAAATCACGAAATTTGTTATTTTACCCCTAATTTTTATTTTGCAAAATAACGGTCCATTTATATTTAATTGTTTAGAATAAAAAATGAAAAACGGCCAATATAAAGAAAAGATGACGAAGAGTTTTGCAAAAAAAATCGGCAAAACACAACGATGTGAATTTTCTCTATTTATTTCAAAATTGTTATTCCCGCTGACTGCTGTGAGTCGATACGCAGCCAATATGCATAGACATGTGATACGCAGTGCAGCAGAAGGCTAATATTCGGCGGGAAACAGAAAAATTCAAAATCAAAGCTGCTAAATTTTCATAAAATAAGTTCGTTGACCCGTTCGAAGATGCTGAAAAATGTGTACCAGCGGAAATATGCTACAATCAAAAGAGGTTAATGCATTTTATCCTTTACAAATTTAACATCTCCATTTAAAAAACATATTTATGTTAATTCAATAAAAAAAATCGTATTCAAAACATTTATCGATTTTCACCACTTCGAAAAATCGTTCAAATTCCCTCCAGCCTTCACAAACTTCCTCTTCTTCGGCCCATCTAACGGTGCATCTTCAATTTGTGCATTCCTTTTCTGCGCCTGCACCGATTTGATATATTTTCCAACTCCTGTCCCAACCGCTGTCGGTTTTTTGATGACTTCCTTCTTTGTTGCTTGTTTCGCGGCATCTTTTGAAGCTAAAAATATTAATTTTCTAATTTTTAAATGAACTATTAATGAAACTACATACCATTCTTCAGAATCTCCGCTCTTTCAGCTTGCACCTCTTTTTCAGCTTCTTCAAATGGGTCAACGAACACCTCAGCTCTCATGAACATTACTGGCTGCAAAAATTGTTCATTTTTTCGATATATTTTAAAAATTTTCTACATTTTCATCATTCATTTTTCAAATTTGGAAATAGACCGAAAAATTTTGAATCCTCCGTGATTTCCCTGCGAAATTACATTGAAATTTCGCTTTTTAGCTCATAAGACAAACTTTCTATCACAATAATTATTTTTTTTAATTTAGGGAATTCATTTAGCGAATTTTCGAAACAGTGAAAATTTTTTAAAAATTATATCAAAAATTTTAAACAAACTTCAAAATTGCCTGAAAATTTAGAAAAAACCTAGAATTTCAGTCCATTTTCGTTTAATCTATCAGAATTTAACTTTTTTCTAAATCTTTAATGCATTTTTAAATAATTCAAGCCGAATCAAAAGAGGACTGTACGCAAATCGTCAATTTTGTTAAACCGGTTCAAAAGTCAGCTTATATACTGAAAAAATAGCAAAAAACTATAAAACGGCACCCGGAATCGAACTTCTGGTGGTTTTTGAGACTCAGGGTGTCCTTTTCTCATTTTTTGCAATTATTTCACTTCGCTATATATCAAATTGAATTTTTAATCGATTAAATAACATTTACAAAATGTGTACAGTCCTCCTTTCATCCATTTTTTGCCATTTTCGATTTTTTAATGGATTTTTCATAATTTTTTCAGAAAAAAATGGTCGTTCATAATATTTCTATTATTTTTCACCTTACAAAATCCAAATCTTACCACCATTGGCTTATCAGTCCCCTCTTCCGTCTCAACCTTCTCAATCGCTGTCAACGTCTCCTGCCCTCCAACCAGTTTCCCAAAAATCGTATGCTTTCTATCCAAATATTTACACGGTCGGAAAGTGATGAAGCTAAAAATTTCATAAAAAGCTAGGTCTTCAAAAAAACCCCCCTTACAATTGTGATCCATTCGTATTCGATCCTTTATTAGCCATCGATAAAACCCCCCTAGAATCATGCGAAAATCCAGACACAAATTCATCTTCGAATGGTTTTCCCCAACTCGATTCACCTCCATGTCCCGTACCAGTTGGATCACCACCTTGGAGCTGAAATTATTTGAAATAGTCAAAAAATGAGTCCTTTAAAGGTATGGACCTACCATAAAATTCTTGATCAACCTGTGAAACTTGGAATTATTATAGTATCCCTTAGAACAAAGGTTTATAAAGTTTTCACAAGCTTTTGGAGTTTTTTGCGCATATCTAGAACAATTTTGATAAGATATTTCATAATAATTGCCAAAAAAACCCACAATTCCAAATTCAACGGCCCAAAATTGGTGATCAACCTCACAAAACCATTTCTTTTCACTCTTTTGTATCGAACAGTGTCCGCATCGAGAACCGCCGCCTTGTTCGTGGTTTCCGGTGCCATGACAGTAGAGGTGAATCCGGCCGACACTTTTCCTTGACTGAAAATTTGGAAATAAGAAAAATTCAGGGCAAAATGAGATACCTGAAATGTGCCGCATTTACTGCATCAGCTGTCATGTTTTCTTCGACAAAGTTCTGCAAAAATAGGTTTATTTTCGAAAAAAAAAATTTAATTTAATTTTTTACTGTTTCAATAAATTGTTTACACTGAAAAAAAAAACAAATTTTCAGTAAATGTGCAGTTTGTTATGAATTTTAATAAAATAATTTAAATTTTAAAATTTTCGCTATTATTTTGCACTCAAAATCAGCTAAAAAGCTCCGAAAGTCGGATTTTTCTGAAATTTAACATATAATTACAGTTTATGCGGATTTTGTCTAAATACTGGAATTTTGATATACAAAATTCTTCTAATTCTCTTGAAATTAACTTTTTACAATACTTTTTGGATACATTTTCTGGAATTTATCTCTTTAATTTAATAAATTATTTATTCTAAAAGTTCAGTCTCTTTATTTAAGCTTTAATTTCAGATTCTTAATTTATTCTGAAAATTTAAGTTTTTTTCCAGAATTTTAAGGCTTGCTTTAAGAAAATAGCAGATTTCTAATTTATTCTGAAAATGTCAGATAATTAACTAATTCTGAAAGTTTCAGATTTCCAATTTATTCTTAAATTCCAGATTCTTAATTTAATTTGAAAATTTCAGATTTTTAGCTTTTTCTAAAAATTTTAGTTTTTTTCCAGTAAATTTCAGATTCTTAATATATTCTGAAAATGTCAGTTATTTTTAAAAATTTTCCGAATTAAAAAAAATCACCTTTTTTGGTATATAATCCTTCTGCAATTGATCCAAAGTCTCCTTACACTCATTATTCATCTTCCTGATGAAAAATTTCGGATCCTTCATTGCCTCCTTCTCCTTCTTAATTTCTTCAGTAGTCTTCAGATCCAACTTCACGTGATGGAACTGTTCCATGTTGAATTTCTCCAAGTGATTAGGATCCTGAAGGTCGATTATATCACTTCTTAAAAATGGCGTATCGTCCAAAAGATCCTTCAAATGATTCCTTTTGATATTGAGCTCCTGGACCGCTTCATATGAATAAACATTTCCAGTTGTCGCAATTGCCAAAATATGACTATGATCGGTGAATTGACGGAAGGTTACAGGACATCTGAATTTTCCTTCAGCGTCTTTGTCGAACTTCAAATGGATCAGATCTTTCACAGCTAATGATTTGCCAGTACACGGGTTGATTCCATGTTTTTTGACGTATGGGACAATATGCCTTTAAAATATATTTTTTTCATTTCTGATTTTTTTTTTACAAAAACTCACGTGAGATCAAAAATCTGACCAGATCTTGCACAAACTGGATCATCAAATAGTAACAATGAAAGTGAGCAGTGTGTAATTGGAAGTCTTTTAAATTGTGCCCTCAGAGTCCGTGATCCGGTATCTAAATATCGATTTGCAGGAAAAATAACTGTTTGAAGTTCTTACCATCTTTATGCCCTCCAATTGCTTTCCATTCCGACGTTGTGAGATAAAGTTTATCCTTTTGATGCTGTTTCTTTCCCATTTTTCTGCAAAAAATGGCTAGTGAAAATTTAAAATTAAAAATGAAAGTAAGCAATACATTCCGTGATTTATAACAGTTTTACTTAATAATTTATGATGAGAAAAATGTATTTCATATATTTCTTCAAAAAAAACTTTAAAAAACACGAATTTCAGCAAAAAAAAGAAAAAAAAAGTAAAATGCGAAAAAACTAAATTGAATGGCCTAAAAAATCCGGATTCGGCTTTCTAGGCCACGGCCATTTGATTAAAGGGACATGGGAGATCCTTTCTCCCGGTCTCACCACGACTTAGCAATCCAACAAGGCTTGTAGATTTACGGGAGATAATTTATTCTTTATTATTTGTTTTTACACGTTTTTATCCATATTTTTGTCATTTTTCGTATTTTAATATTTTCAGAGTGTTCTTAACTTGTTAAATAATGTCGGAATTTGATAATGTGAGTTTTGAAGCCTGGTAAATTAAACAATGCAAATTTCATTTTTTTTAGAATCCAACTTCATTGTACAGTGTTAAAGGAATTGTGATTCTTGACCAAGATGGAAATAGAGTTATTGCAAAGGTTGGTTATTTAAAAAATTCTTCTTTTCTGACCTAAAAATATAAAAACAAATTATTTTAGTACTATGATCATAAGGCTTTTGGATCCACCAAGGAACAAAAAGCGTTCGAGAAGAGTATGTTCGCAAAAACAAGCAGAAACACGTCATGTAAGAACTAGTTCACAAAAAAATAACTGAAAAACTGTAAATTTCCAGCCGAAATCCTTCTCCTCGATGGAATCACATGTATCTACCGCTCAAACGTTGATTTGTACTTTTATGTGCTTGGAAGCTCCAGAGAAAATGAGCTGATCTTGGAATCGGTTCTCACATGTCTCTATGACTCGGTCTCAACAGTTCTTCGCAAAAATGTCGAGAAGAAGGCGTTGATTGATGCAATGGATACGACAATGCTGATTATTGATGAAATTTGTGATGAAGGGTAAGATTTTGTTTTAATAAATATTATTAAAAAAGAAAGATGGGTCCAAAAGCTTACAAAAAAATTATTTTTCGTTTTTTTGCACTAAAATTAAAAAAGAAGTTAGTTTATCCCTTCAATTATCGATTTCCAAGGAATTCCATTCTAAAATATGCTATAATTTCTATAGTTTTAGAATAAGAGGCTAAAATAAGCTTTTTATTTGTCAAAATCACTATTTTATCATATATAAACTGAAAAAAGCTGTTTTTATTGTTTTTTTTTCTAAAAACTGACACTTTCCAGAAATGTTAGCTTTCATAAAATTGGATTTTCCAAAAATTTGGACTTAAATACCTATCTGAAACCTGAAATTTTCAGAATCATCTTGGAAACCGATGCTCCATCCGTGGTTTCTAGATGTGCATTGAAAAGTGATGAGGTCTCGTTCTCTGATCAATCATTCTCACAGGTAAAAACAATTTTTTCAGAAAATTTTAATATTTGTCTGAAAATCTGTAATTTTTTACAGGTTGGCCTCTCATTCATCGAATCCGCCAACAAACAGTTCAAATGGTCACTTCTCAAGTAAAAAAATTTGAAATGCGTTCGTTTCAAATTTTGGCGCCAAAATTCATAATTCAAATTTTTTTCAAAATGTGTGTATTTCGCAATTTTATTTGTTCCATAATTTATTTACTTCTTCTTCTGTCTAAAAAATTCAAATAATCTGAATATGTGATATATTAATCCTTATTGCATGAATTTAATGTGGTTTTTTCATTTTTTTTTGTAAAATTTCAGCAAAAATTGAAAAATTGGTCGAAAAATCCTAATACTGCAGAAGTAGTGCCCAGAAATTTAAAAATTTGAAAAATCGATATTTTTTTAAAAGAATGGCCAGAAAAACGCCATCCAAACGACAAGGAGCCACAATTTTGGAGCAGAGTAGCCCGCCGAAGAAAGCGACGCCTGAAAAAGTCTGAAATTTTGGAAAAATATCTGAAATTAAATTTTTTTTTAGAAAACACCGAAAAAGGGAGGGAAGGAGAACGCTGAAGTGAAATCAACGGGGTTTATTTTGAAAAAATGAGATTTTTTGAAAATTTTAAAAAATTTCAGCAGAAAATTGACATTTCCACCAGAGGAATCGGGAAGTGAGGAATTGCAGGGGCTTCAGTTAGTTTTGGCTGAAAAATCGGGAAATTTTGGCTTTTTTTTAGGAAATTGCAAATTTTGGATAGGGAACGAAGAGAAGAGGGAATGCAGGTTTTTCAGTGGGTTTTTGAATTACTTGAAAGTTTTTGTTTTTCGAAATAATTGGGATTTTTGAATTGAAACAGTGAATTTTGGTTTTTTCTGAAAATTTCACTTTTTTGAATAAATAAATTAAAATTTTGAGACGTTCTTAGAATTATTTAGACTATTACGCTGAAACGTAGTTTTTGAAATGTATTGCGGTGCGCACACAAAAATTGCAATTGAAACATTTCTAAAAAATTAAAGAAAAAATGAAACAGTGAATTTTTTGAGTATTTTTCCGAAAATTGTATTGGTAAAATTAAATTTATCTGAAATACTCTTTGTAAGGCGTAATCGGAATTTTTTGATTTTTCAGACACTAGTTTTTGTTTGTATTTTTCAAAATTTTCATAAAAAACCCCGGATTTTATCGATTTTCCTGAATTTTTCGATTTTTTTGAGTTTTTCGAAACTTATTTGAAAAGGATGAAAATGGGGTTTTGTTTAGATTTCTAACTTTAATTTTATTTTTAAAAAAATATAAAAATTGGTTCTGCGAAGTTTGAAACAGTGAAATTATGGAAATTTAAAAAAAAAATTTTTTTTTTCGAAAATTGAGACATTTTCATTGTTAAAAACGCGATGTTACATCTTTTTTTTTAAAAATTTGTACTGAAATTATTAAATAAATTAATTTTTCGAATTATTGCCTTTTAAAAATTTTGGGGGTTTTTCATTAAATTTGAAAAAAATAAGATTTTACCTGAAATTTTATTTTTTTCTTAAAAACCGAGAACACTTACTGTTTCATAGGTTGAAAAACGTTAGGTCAAGAAAAACGTTAGGTCAAATGAACTTTTTTGAATCAGTTTTTGAACGCGAATATAAAAAAGCAGTTTCGTTGAAAAATATTTTCTGAAATATATAAATGTGCCACGAGAATTGCAATTGAACATTTTCTGCAATTGAAAATTTAAAAAAAATTGAAACAGTGAATTTTTTGAGTAGTTTTCCGAAAATGGTATTTTAAAAAACTTATCTGAAATAATTTTCGCAAAGCAAAGCATACACGAAGCCAGATTAATCCAAAACGAATCTCTGAAATTATGTAATATTTATTTGAAACAGTAATTTTGAAATTTTCGAGTTAAAATTGTAGTTTGACTACAATTTCAAAGTGAGTTTTGGCTAAAAATTTGAAATTTTCACATTTTCAGAGATGAAACGGCGGCCCTAACAGCGTCAGCAATTGAAAATTTTTTTATGAATGGAAAATCGGCAGCGGAGCGAATGAACCCGGCGAGAATTCGAAAAGGAAGAAAAGCGAGAATTGAGTAGGGAGTTTTGGAAAAAAATTGCATTTTGAAATTATCGATTGATTTTTCAGACCAGAAGATGATGATGATGAAGAAATGGAGGTGGATGAAGGTGTTGACAATAATTTTTTGAAATGTAATTTGACGGCGTTGAGGGATTATATTACGGTAGGTTTTTTTTGTAATAATTTTGAAATTTTATTTACAGTTTCAAAATTTTTTAAGCGTTTCTGACATTCTAATTGCTGAAAATTATAGAAAATTTTGATTTCAGAGTGAATGGAAAATAATTTTATTAAAAATAGCATCTAAAGCAATTTTTTTTTCATTAAAAAAAATTCGCAGTTTCAATTCTTTTCTCAATTTTTGAAGTGAATTGCAAAAATTAATGCGTCTAAGTGTAAACCCGTTTCCAATGAAAATTTGCAGTTTCAAAAAGTTTTTTATTCAATTTTTGAGATTTTCAAATTTTTGATGCTAGTATTCTCTTCTTATTGTCAAAGCTCAACCTCACAGACGCTCCGCACGCACGCACGCACGCGGCTACCACTGAACACACTGGAAAATTGGGGGGAAATTTAATTTTTCAAATTTTCCAGTGCGTTGAGTGTCGGCAGCTGCGTCGCGTGCGTGCGGATCGGCTGTGAGGTTGGTCAGCCCTAAAAACGCAAAGATCAAGAATAATTGAGTTGACAATACCCGAAAAAAAGCATTTTTTTCGAATAATTCGTTAACGTTATAATTTGCACTGATTAATAAAAACAATTGAGAAATTGATGAATTTTTGAAGAAATTAAAAAAAATTTTCGAAAATTAAAAAAAATCACAGTTTCTAAAAATAATATCTAATATTAGCTGACAGTTAAGTATAATAGCTGCTAATCGCTGTAGGTATTATAATTTTCTAATATTTTTGAAAGAAAAATGAATTTAGCTACAAATTTCAACGAAAAAAACTATTTTTTTGATGAAATGTGATATTAGCAGAGTATTACTGTGATTTTTCAAAATTTTGAGCATTAAATTGATTTTTCAAAATAAATTTATTGAAATTACATTAAATTGCTGTTTCAAAAATAAAATATTAGGGTTTTAAAATTGGAAGTATCGATTTTACAACAGAACGTTTATTTCACTTGATTTATATTTAAAAACTCCGATTTTTGGGTAAATTCAATTTTTTTTCGGAAAATTCTTCTGAAACCGTAATTTTTGTGGTGAAAATTCCGAATTTTTCAGACAAGAAACAACTCTGAAAAAGCTGAAGCGAAAATAGATGAACTTGATGAGAAGGAGTTCAGCAAATGGGTGTTATATCTGGCGTCGGGATTCAATTTATTGGTTTTTTCCTTAAAATTTTGAACACTCTGAAAATGTAATATATTTTCAGCTTCACGGCGTCGGATCGAAAAGGGATGTTTTGACGCGGTTTGAGACGTCAGAGCTCGCCGAAATGAGTTTTATGCGAATTGACGCGAGAAAAGAGGATGCGACACCGAAATGTGTGCTGGCAGCGATAAATGAGGGATTTCGGTTGAATAGTAATGTGAGTCGGTTTTGGAGTGACATCCAGATTAGTGAAATTTTTTAGGAAAATGTGGAATTTTGAGAATTTTTGAAACGGTGAAAAATGTTCTCGATTATCCTGTTTTTGAGAGCTGCGCAACCGTACTGCCGTTCCGCACGCACGCGACGCGATGGCCGACACTCAGCACACTGGAAAATTTGAAAATTCGTTTTCCCACGAATTTTCCAGTGTTGAGTGTCGGCAGCCGCGGAGCGTGCGCGCGGAGCGTGCAGTCCTTAAAACGCAATGATCGAGAATATTTGAGTTGATACTATTATGCGTCACCACCGAAATCAACACCAAATAAACTGTATTAATTATTTGAAACAGCGAATATATTTATATTCAAAACTTTGGTTAAAAAAAAGACAGAAGAAAATAGAAAAAAAATGAAATTTGGAAAAATCACCATAAAATTTAAGCCTTTAACTGTTTCTGTTGTTGAAAATGAGCCAATTGACTCGAGCCAAGACTCCTAAAATGATCAGCAAAAATGGTGTTTTCAAATGAGGTACGTTTTGGCCCGAAAGTGTGATTTTTTAAAAACCTTCCTAAAATTAATTGAACTTTTGGGAAAGGTTTTATTTTAATGCATTTTTTTGAAACAGTAAAACAACTGAAAATTTTGGTTTTGTTTTAGTTTCAGGATTTCAATATTTTTTAAATGCGGAAATCGATAATTTAGGGATTTTTAAAATTTTCCGAAATTTCAAAAAATGAATACTAATTAGTTTTAGAAGTTTCAAGCTATGGTGCTATTTTGAAGAAACAGTAAAAATTTTTGAAAATGCAGATTTTTCTAAAAATTCGAAAAATCTTGAAAATTTTAGTTTTTTTTTCAGATTTTCAGAATTTTCGCGAATTTTTTCCAGTTAGAAAGTAATTAACTCTTTTGTAGGGAAAAGGAATGCCGATCATCGAATGGGCGCGAGATATTGTGCAAAAGATGAGAAAGAATGATTATCAGTTGATTTTATTGATTGATAATTTAGAAGCGTCGGATTGGAGGTAGGCATATTGATTTTCAGAGAGAGCACAAAATAATCTGAAATTGGAATTATCTTACAGCAATCAGCAAGAGGTTTTGTGTGCTCTTTTGGAGAATAGACAGGTTGTTAAAATGGTGGCGACGGTTGATCATGTTTATTCGACTTTTATTTGGAATTCGGTGGGTGGTTTATTTTTTGGTTCAGAATAAAAAAACTAGAATGAGATTAAAGGAATATTAGACAACTTTTTTGGAAATACTGAAACAGCGAAATTTTGTGTGTGTTTTTTTTTCAAAAATTGCAAACAGTTCAGTAGCAGTGCAAAATATCTAAAAATCGGTTCTGCAAAGTTTGAAACAGTGAAATTATGAAAATTTAACACTTTAACAATGAATATTTTCATTCAGAAGAGAATCAATATTTGAAAAAAAACACGGTTTTTAATTTCTGTTTCAATATTTTTTAAAATGAACAGTTTCTAAGCCAAATATTAATGAGGGAACAAACGACATGTCGCCGTTCAAGTTGAAACAATTTTAAAATTGTTATTTCTTAAATGAAATACTACGTTTTCTGTTTTTTCTTAATTGACGAATTTCAAAATTAAATTTTTAAGAAACTTATGAAAAATCGGAATATACTTTTTTAAAATTATTTTTTTTATTAAAAAATGAACATTTTCGGTTTTAGAATTTTAAAAATTAAATGAAATAAGTTTGAAACGGTTGAGATTTTGATTTTTTAGAAGATTTAAAGATGAGGTGTTGCTAGACTAGTTTTTGTTTCAAATTGGGTTTGAAAGTATTATATTAATAAACTTAGAGCCATTCTTTCGAGTTGTTGATTTTTAAAAATCGACGAAAAAATGAGTTTTTGCACATTTTTCGCCTTAAATCGGCGTTTTTGGGATATTTATGGATTTTCGGAGCTAATGGATTCACTTGGGCTCATACCTGATTTTTTGAATTTTAAAATTTTTAATAACAAATTCTTGAAACCGAAAATGTATAATTTTAAATGTCGGTCTATTGACTTTTACAGAACTTTAAACTTGGTTTTTTTAAAAGTTTTCATAAAATTCTAAAAATTCCGTTATAAATACCAACATATTGACTTTGAAATTTTTCAATTTAAAAAATCTTGAAACCGAAATTTTTGAGAAAACTTCCCTGATTTGTATGATCTTCTTAAAAAAATATACAAAGAATTGTTTGAAAAGTTGAATTTTACCTTTAGTTTTGCTGTTTCATAATTATATAATTTTAAAAAAAATTGAAATTTTAATTTTTCTAAATCTTCAGCGTCAAATATCGGCCCTAAACCTTCTGCACATCACCATCAACACGTTTGACATGCCATTGGAAGAATTGATAACTGGAGAATCACGAATTCTCGGTACCCACATTTTCAGATTTATTTAAAGCATCAATTTTCAGGTCTTGACGCGAAATCCAGCCAATCGTGCCACACGATCGCATCATTGGACGCATTTTGGAAATCGTTGGCGTCGAATTCGCAGAAATTGTTCAAAATCTTTTTCGATCATTGGTTTCGACGGAAGAAGGCGATCAATTTCTATGATTTGTTCGATTTGGCCAAATCGGCGTTTATTGCTTCGAGTGACGCGGCGCTGAGGACACAGTTGGTCGAGTTTAAGGATCATCGGATTGTGAAGTGAGTGAATAGGTTTTAGGATAGGAGAAATCCGGAATTTTGAGGGTTTTTAAGAGTTCCGTAAAAAAGGAATCTAGTGGTACCAAAATCGATTTAAAAATTATAAAAAATATATAACTGGGGGGCTTAAAATTTTAGAAAACTTTATTTTCGAAATTCTTGCTTTTCATTTTCCCCCCTTAAAATTGAAGTGTTTAACCCTAATCCCCTAGAAAATTTTAAGTCCTTCTCTCATTTTTCAAAAAAAAAAAATTCCCGCCTTTATTCTTCAGATTCACAAGAGGCGACGATGGAAACGACCAGATTGCTGGAATTGTTGAGCAGAAGCTGATTACGGAATTTTTGGAGGCGAAGGGAATGCCATTGGATCTTGAGGGGGAGAAAGACTAACTTCTTTTTTTTGGACTGAACGTGTTTATTCTTTTTTTTGTTCTTGCCTTATGATGGTTTTGATACTCACAGAAAATTGCTCTTAAAGTTTATTTCTATTTGAATCTCACTTATCAGGATATTTTTGTCTATTTTGCGATTATAAATTTTTTATTTGTAGTATTCGAATTTGACTAGGACGTAGAAGTTGTAGAGAATTTTCGGGGCTTCAATTTGGTACTATTTTCAGGAAAGCAAGTCTAGAAAAAGTTACAGCCGAATTTCAGAAGCACTCAAAAAACTAGTTTAAGAACATGGGCCTGCTTAGCGCGCTGCTAAATAAGAACATGGGCCTGCTTAGCGCGCTGCTAAATAAGAACATGGGCCTGCTTAGCGCGCTGCTAAATAAGAACATGGGCCTGCTTAGCGCGCTGCTAAATAAGAACATGGGCCTGCTTAGCGCGCTGCTAAATAAGAACATGGGCCTGCTTAGCGCGCTGCTAAATGAGAACATGGGCCTGCTTAGCGCGCTGCTAAATAAGAACATGGGCCTGCTTAGCGCGCTGCTAAATAAGAACATGGGCCTGCTTAGCGCGCTGCTAAATAAGAGCATGGGCCTGCTTAGCGCGCTGCTAAATAAGAACATGGGCCTGCTTAGCGCGCTGCTAAATAAGAACATGGGCCTGCTTAGCGCGCTGCTAAATAAGAACATGGGCCTGCTTAGCGCGCTGCTAAATAAGAACATGGGCCTGCTTAGCGCGCTGCTAAATGAGAGCATGGGCCTGCTTAGCGCGCTGCTAAATAAGAACATGGGCCTGCTTAGCGCGCTGCTAAATAAGAACATGGGCCTGCTTAGCGCGCTGCTAAATAAGAACATGGGCCTGCTTAGCGCGCTGCTAAATGAGAACATGGGCCTGCTTAGCGCGCTGCTAAATAAGAACATGGGCCTGCTTAGCGCGCTGCTAAATAAGAACATGGGCCTGCTTAGCGCGCTGCTAAATAAGAACATGGGCCTGCTTAGCGCGCTGCTAAATGAGAACATGGGCCTGCTTAGCGCGCTGCTAAATAAGAACATGGGCCTGCTTAGCGCGCTGCTAAATAAGAACATGGGCCTGCTTAGCGCGCTGCTAAATAAGAGCATGGGCCTGCTTAGCGCGCTGCTAAATAAGAACATGGGCCTGCTTAGCGCGCTGCTAAATAAGAACATGGGCCTGCTTAGCGCGCTGCTAAATAAGAACATGGGCCTGCTTAGCGCGCTGCTAAATAAGAACATGGGCCTGCTTAGCGCGCTGCTAAATGAGAGCATGGGCCTGCTTAGCGCGCTGCTAAATAAGAACATGGGCCTGCTTAGCGCGCTGCTAAATAAGAACATGGGCCTGCTTAGCGCGCTGCTAAATAAGAACATGGGCCTGCTTAGCGCGCTGCTAAATGAGAACATGGGCCTGCTTAGCGCGCTGCTAAATAAGAACATGGGCCTGCTTAGCGCGCTGCTAAATAAGAACATGGGCCTGCTTAGCGCGCTGCTAAATAAGAGCATGGGCCTGCTTAGCGCGCTGCTAAATAAGAACATGGGCCTGCTTAGCGCGCTGCTAAATAAGAACATGGGCCTGCTTAGCGCGCTGCTAAATGAGAGCATGGGCCTGCTTAGCGCGCTGCTAAATAAGAACATGGGCCTGCTTAGCGCGCTGCTAAATGAGAGCATGGGCCTGCTTAGCGCGCTGCTAAATAAGAACATGGGCCTGCTTAGCGCGCTGCTAAATGAGAGCATGGGCCTGCTTAGCGCGCTGCTAAATAAGAACATGGGCCTGGTTAGCGCGCTGCTAAATAAGAACATGGGCCTGCTTAGCGCGCTGCTAAATAAGAACATGGGCCTGCTTAGCGCGCTGCTAAATAAGAGCATGGGCCTGCTTAGCGCGCTGCTAAATAAGAACATGGGCCTGCTTAGCGCGCTGCTAAATAAGAACATGGGCCTGCTTAGCGCGCTGCTAAATGAGAGCATGGGCCTGCTTAGCGCGCTGCTAAATAAGAACATGGGCCTGCTTAGCGCGCTGCTAAATAAGAGCATGGGCCTGCTTAGCGCGCTGCTAAATAAGAACATGGGCCTGCTTAGCGCGCTGCTAAATAAGAGCATGGGCCTGCTTAGCGCGCTGCTAAATAAGAGCATGGGCCTGCTTAGCGCGCTGCTAAATAAGAACATGGGCCTGCTTAGCGCGCTGCTAAATAAGAACATGGGCCTGCTTAGCGCGCTGCTAAATGAGAGCATGGGCCTGCTTAGCGCGCTGCTAAATAAGAACATGGGCCTGCTTAGCGCGCTGCTAAATAAGAACATGGACCTGCTTAGCGCGCTGCTAAATAAGAACATGGGCCTGCTTAGCGCGCTGCTAAATAAGAACATGGGCCTGCTTAGCGCGCTGCTAAATAAGAGCATGGGCCTGCTTAGCGCGCTGCTAAATAAGAACATGGGCCTGCTTAGCGCGCTGCTAAATAAGAACATGGGCCTGCTTAGCGCGCTGCTAAATGAGAGCATGGGCCTGCTTAGCGCGCTGCTAAATAAGAACATGGGCCTGCTTAGCGCGCTGCTAAATGAGAACATGGGCCTGCTTAGCGCGCTGCTAAATAAGAACATGGGCCTGCTTAGCGCGCTGCTAAATAAGAGCATGGGCCTGCTTAGCGCGCTGCTAAATAAGAACATGGGCCTGCTTAGCGCGCTGCTAAATAAGAACATGGGCCTGCTTAGCGCGCTGCTAAATGAGAGCATGGGCCTGCTTAGCGCGCTGCTAAATAAGAACATGGGCCTGCTTAGCGCGCTGCTAAATAAGAGCATGGGCCTGCTTAGCGCGCTGCTAAATAAGAACATGGGCCTGCTTAGCGCGCTGCTAAATAAGAGCATGGGCCTGCTTAGCGCGCTGCTAAATAAGAACATGGGCCTGCTTAGCGCGCTGCTAAATAAGAACATGGGCCTGCTTAGCGCGCTGCTAAATGAGAGCATGGGCCTGCTTAGCGCGCTGCTAAATAAGAACATGGGCCTGCTTAGCGCGCTGCTAAATAAGAACATGGGCCTGCTTAGTGCGCTGCTAAATAAGAACATGGGCCTGCTTAGTGCGCTGCTAAATAAGAGCATGGGCCTGCTTAGTGCGCTGCTAAATAAGAGCATGGGCCTGCTTAGCGCGCTGCTAAATAAGAACATGGGCCTGCTTAGCGCGCTGCTAAATAAGAACATGGGCCTGCTTAGCGCGCTGCTAAATGAGAGCATGGGCCTGCTTAGCGCGCTGCTAAATAAGAACATGGGCCTGCTTAGCGCGCTGCTAAATAAGAACATGGGCCTGCTTAGCGCGCTGCTAAATAAGAACATGGGCCTGCTTAGTGCGCTGCTAAATAAGAGCATGGGCCTGCTTAGTGCGCTGCTAAATAAGAGCATGGGCCTGCTTAGCGCGCTGCTAAATAAGAACATGGGCCTGCTTAGCGCGCTGCTAAATAAGAACATGGGCCTGCTTAGCGCGCTGCTAAATAAGAACATGGGCCTGCTTAGTGCGCTGCTAAATAAGAGCATGGGCCTGCTTAGTGCGCTGCTAAATAAGAGCATGGGCCTGCTTAGCGCGCTGCTAAATAAGAGCATGGGCCTGCTTAGCGCGCTGCTAAATAAGAGCATGGGCCTGCTTAGCGCGCTGCTAAATAAGAACATGGGCCTGCTTAGCGCGCTGCTAAATAAGAACATGGGCCTGCTTAGCGCGCTGCTAAATAAGAACATGGGCCTGCTTAGTGCGCTGCTAAATAAGAGCATGGGCCTGCTTAGCGCGCTGCTAAATAAGAACATGGGCCTGCTTAGCGCGCTGCTAAATAAGAACATGGGCCTGCTTAGCGCGCTGCTAAATAAGAGCATGGGCCTGCTTAGCGCGCTGCTAAATAAGAACATGGGCCTGCTTAGCGCGCTGCTAAATAAGAACATGGGCCTGCTTAGCGCGCTGCTAAATGAGAGCATGGGCCTGCTTAGCGCGCTGCTAAATAAGAACATGGGCCTGCTTAGCGCGCTGCTAAATAAGAACATGGGCCTGCTTAGTGCGCTGCTAAATAAGAACATGGGCCTGCTTAGTGCGCTGCTAAATAAGAGCATGGGCCTGCTTAGTGCGCTGCTAAATAAGAGCATGGGCCTGCTTAGCGCGCTGCTAAATAAGAACATGGGCCTGCTTAGCGCGCTGCTAAATAAGAACATGGGCCTGCTTAGCGCGCTGCTAAATGAGAGCATGGGCCTGCTTAGCGCGCTGCTAAATAAGAACATGGGCCTGCTTAGCGCGCTGCTAAATAAGAACATGGGCCTGCTTAGCGCGCTGCTAAATAAGAACATGGGCCTGCTTAGTGCGCTGCTAAATAAGAGCATGGGCCTGCTTAGTGCGCTGCTAAATAAGAGCATGGGCCTGCTTAGCGCGCTGCTAAATAAGAACATGGGCCTGCTTAGCGCGCTGCTAAATAAGAACATGGGCCTGCTTAGCGCGCTGCTAAATAAGAACATGGGCCTGCTTAGTGCGCTGCTAAATAAGAGCATGGGCCTGCTTAGTGCGCTGCTAAATAAGAGCATGGGCCTGCTTAGCGCGCTGCTAAATAAGAACATGGGCCTGCTTAGCGCGCTGCTAAATAAGAACATGGGCCTGCTTAGCGCGCTGCTAAATGAGAGCATGGGCCTGCTTAGCGCGCTGCTAAATAAGAACATGGGCCTGCTTAGCGCGCTGCTAAATAAGAACATGGGCCTGCTTAGCGCGCTGCTAAATAAGAACATGGGCCTGCTTAGCGCGCTGCTAAATAAGAGCATGGGCCTGCTTAGCGCGCTGCTAAATAAGAACATGGGCCTGCTTAGCGCGCTGCTAAATGAGAGCATGGGCCTGCTTAGCGCGCTGCTAAATAAGAACATGGGCCTGCTTAGCGCGCTGCTAAATAAGAACATGGGCCTGCTTAGCGCGCTGCTAAATAAGAACATGGGCCTGCTTAGCGCGCTGCTAAATAAGAGCATGGGCCTGCTTAGCGCGCTGCTAAATAAGAACATGGGCCTGCTTAGCGCGCTGCTAAATAAGAACATGGGCCTGCTTAGCGCGCTGCTAAATAAGAGCATGGGCCTGCTTAGCGCGCTGCTAAATAAGAACATGGGCCTGCTTAGCGCGCTGCTAAATAAGAGCATGGGCCTGCTTAGCGCGCTGCTAAATAAGAACATGGGCCTGCTTAGCGCGCTGCTAAATAAGAGCATGGGCCTGCTTAGCGCGCTGCTAAATAAGAACATGGGCCTGCTTAGCGCGCTGCTAAATAAGAACATGGGCCTGCTTAGCGCGCTGCTAAATGAGAGCATGGGCCTGCTTAGCGCGCTGCTAAATAAGAACATGGGCCTGCTTAGCGCGCTGCTAAATGAGAACATGGGCCTGCTTAGCGCGCTGCTAAATAAGAGCATGGGCCTGCTTAGCGCGCTGCTAAATGAGAACATGGGCCTGCTTAGCGCGCTGCTAAATAAGAGCATGGGCCTGCTTAGCGCGCTGCTAAATAAGAACATGGGCCTGCTTAGCGCGCTGCTAAATTAGAGCAAGCGACAACGCGTAGCATCGCTGTCAATGACTGGAACACTGGAACACCAGCGTGATTTTTGAAATCTTAGAGACGAGCAAAAAGTGCAACACAATCCTAACCTATATAAGCCCACTTATTTACTCTTTCACGTATTTTTTCTCCTCCTTTACTTGTTAACCAAAGGCTCTTCTTTTTTTGTTTCTTTTTTTTGTGCATCTTCTTCTTCTTTGCGGCTCTTTTTCCTCTATTTGTTCACTTTTCATTTTATTTTTTTTTCACGAACGGTGAAATTTTAATTAAAAAAATGCACTTTGATTATTGAGCCCAAAAAGTTGAGCATAAACACCACACTTGAAATTTGATATCTTCCGAAGAAAAGAATTGGGGGGAAAAATTGGTTGGCCGTTTTTTTTCTTGCAAATACGGATAATTTTTTGTGGGTGTACTCCCCTTTAAGAAAATGAGCCCAAAACCACTTGATATTCAAAAATATTACTTTCTTTTTACGTTCCAATTTGTCGTCGTCATGTGGAGCTTCTTCCTGAAAACCCCGTTTGAAAATTGCAATTTGAATAATTCGCCGAGATTTTATTTTTCATTAAATTCTATTTGAGGTCTCTCTCTCTCTTCAGGAATTGTGCAAATGCAAATTTAAATTAAATAAGGAAAAGAGGAGGGCGTAGGTGTTGATGAGGGGCCACCCGAAATCATCATTTTTATGACTTTTTGACAAAAGGAGGGGGGGTACAATTCTTGGAAATGGCTTCATCATCAGATTTTCATGAGATTTTCAATTTTCGGGAATGTCTTTTTAGGTTTCTTTCTATGAAAATTTGGATTGTGCTGAGCTCGCAGTACGCTCTATTGAAATACGGTAGTTTAAAGGGACATGGAACATCTCACGGGGCCAAATAATGACCTTTAACTTTGACAGGCTGTAGCTTTTTCAATTCTGATCCAAATTTGACATGGAGTATACCATTGGGAAGGTATAAGTGACCTCTATAAGATGTTGCTAAAGAAAATTGTTTTTGAAAGTTTTTTCATTGAGAAAGTTCCCAAACAAATTGATGTTCTTAAAATTCCCTCTTTAAGAACTTGTTCTAACAACATTGTCATTTTTTGAAATGAAATTTTGTCAAATTTGTTTGTCAATGCGAAATTTTGAACAGAGCTCACTGCGAGCTTTCAAATGGTATATTTAATGTCTAATTTGGGTCAGAATTGAAAAAATTACGAGCAATCAAAGTTTTGGAATAAAATCGGGGTGCTCCCCCCCCCCCCCCCTCGTTAAAAAACCTCGCTTTGTGTTCTAGTATTCGCAACCTCCATTTTTTTATGGAAAAAAATTGGAGAGTGGCTATTTTTACTAAAAAAAAGAATTTCTTACAATGTCCAGAGAAAAAAAACTCAGTGAAGAGCCACACCCACTTGAAAATTAATCAAGTTCCATTTTTGGAGTAAAAACTCCAATTGTAGTTTTGAAAATAATTGCTATTTTTTAAAAATAATTTTTGTTTTCTAACAAAAATGAAAAGAGCTCAAATTAAAAAAAAAAGAGAACTAATTTTATTTTCAAAAAAAAATTCACTGTTTTAGTTTTTTGTTGAATTTAAAAATTTTTTTCGAAAATTTTTCCAAAAAAAATCGAAAATTTTGTAGATGGCCGAAGAAATGCTTTTTGGTTTTCTAGGCCATTATTTGGTTTTTCTCGGCCGTCTGATTTATTTTTTTAAATACTCTTTCTCTGAAAATACATATTTTTTACAAAAAAAAATAAATTTTCAAAAAAAAAAATCAAACGGCCAAGAAAAAAATCTAAATGGCCTAGAAAACCAAATGCGGTTCTTCGGCCGTTAGGGACATCTAAAATTGTATCGTTTTTTTTTATTTTTGAATTTTTTTTTCGCAATTTTCGAATTTTTTCAAAAAAAATTTCAAATCTTAAAAGAGGACTGTATTCAGGTTATTATTTATAAATGAAAAAATCAAAAAAAAAAACGATAAAATGTTAGATGTCCCTAACGGCCGAAGAACCGCGTTTGGTTTTCTAGGCCATTTAGATTTTTTTTTCTTTTTGTAAAAAAATGTATTTTCAGAGAAAATTATGTAAGAGTTGAATTTTTTTGTTGAAAAAACTGAAAATTTTCGAAAAGAAAAGCTATTTTCAATTTTCTGAAATTCCCAATGTGAAACTGTAAATTTTTGGATTTTTTTTGGTTTTTCGAAATTTTTTAAATTCTAGGGCTAATTTCTAATTAACTAATTTCACAGTTTCGAGAAAAAATGTACAGTTTCAAAAAATTGTCTAAACTCCTAAAAACGCTGAAATTCTACTACGTCTGCAAACAAGGTTTTCTATTTCGAGAAAATTTCAAACTTTCTGAAAACTTTCTTTCAAAATTTCGCATCTCTCTACTTTTTTCCATTTATTTTTCACAAGCTAGCTTTTTTCGTTTTATCAACCAAACCCTCGCAAAACTAACTATACACAAAATTAAATATTACGGAGACCAATAATAATTCGTATTTACTTTTTTTCCCCCATTTTCAAAACCACCCACCCATTTCTGATGGTCACTCATTTTGTTATCATGTCCATTTAAACTATACAAACATTATTTTGTTTCCTCAATAGAATTTTAGTTTTTGGAAAAAAACTTTGTTTTTTGGTTCATTTAACTCTCTCTCTCTCTCTCTCTCTCTCTCTCTCTCTCTCTCTCTCTCTCTCTCTCTCTCTCTCTCTCTCTCTCTCTTTGTGAAAAAAATCCGAAGAAAAAAAATAAACAGACGGCAGTTTAAACAAGGAGAGGTAATCTCATTTTTTATTGTTCGCCTCGTTTTGCATGTTCAGACAGGCCACGCCCACTTTTTTTGAGAATGCTCTTTTAGTTCTGGGTTCTTTCTTTGGCTATTCAGATTATGTATCGAAGTGGGTACCAAATTTTTCAAATATCATGTGGTTTTTGTCTCCGAATCTTTGCCCGCCTCATGAATTCTTAATGTACATGTTCTGCTTGAGATTTTGACCTTTTTTTTGGGATCATGCACTTTTTTTCGTTTTTTTTTGGAGATATTTGACAAATTTTCACTTTTTTTTATGTTACTTCATTGTTATTTACAAAAATAAGCTTAAAGGAAGGGTGTCACTTATTTTAAAACCATTAAAAAAAGTTATCAGGTGATTTTTTAAAAGAAATTCCAGGTGAAAAGTATGAAAATTTAATTTTTTACGGTGTTCTTAATTTGGATTAGGATTAGGATGAAGATATAAAATTTAAATTATTGAAATAGGAACAAAACAAATAAGTGAATCATTGTCTTTAAGACAATTCTTAGAAAACCCCTGATCTTGCGAGAGTTAGTGGAAAAATGCAAACTGTTCAAAAACTGCCACCCATTAGGTGACATGTTTTAGAAAGCATGTGATCTTAGCACCTGAATTAGGACATTTTTAGAAAATAAGTACTTACTTTTTGTTATGAAATTTCTCACGAAAAGCCTAATATTACGATAGTTCTAAAAACACCTAATTTTACGACAATTTGCAGAAAACGGCAAATATTACGAAATTTCTTAGAAAACAGCTTATCTTAAGATAATTTGCGGAAAACACCTAATATTCAGAGAGGTTGTAGAAAACACCATATCTTACGACAATTTGCAGAAAACACCACATTTTACGACACTTTTCGGAGAACGCATAATCCTATAAAAACCCTCAGAAGTTCAAAATCTTTCACTATTTTTAGGTCTTTCACTTTTTTTTTAAAATTTTGTGCTCCGATCATCTCATTGTTGAATTTAAGCATAATTATGACGTCACTTATCGAATTTTTCCTTTTTCAAAATATCAAAACACCATTTTAATTTATTCGTCAGGCTCGCTTGTCAGGCATCCCTCGCAAAAATGCAAATTTATCAATTACTCTTTCTTCCAACCGCCGCTTATGCTCTTGTCGACTGCTTTCATGGATTTGTTGGACGAATGCAGGTTTGGGGGGCGGGGGGTGGAAGAATTCATTTGGGAATCGTCGAATTTCTTTAAAAAAAAACAAAAAAAAATTCCACATTTTTCAGGCGTCAATAGAGGACAATTATTTTCATATAAATGATACGTCGATGTGTTCGGCGATGTATTGTATCAAGGTGATTGTGCACTCGGCGATGGATGATGGTTAGTTTTGGAATTTCGAGATATTAACAAATTTTTCAAAACTTCTTAGTGTTAAGCCGAGAATTTGTAGAAAAGTCTTAGCAGAAAACACTTAATCTTACGACAAATTGCGGAAAACACCCTACCTTACGACAGTTTTAAAAATACACCTAATTTTACGACAATCTGCAGACATGTGATATTACGAAAATTTGCAGAAAATATATAATATAACGACAATTCTAAAAAAAACACACAGAATAAATTAAAATAAATTTTAAAGATTTTTTTAGAGAATCTGAAAAGGAGGAAGCTTCAGAATTTTTTAGAAACAAAAAATGTCAACTATTTTTTAAAAAATTTAAAACATTCGAAATTGTTTACTAAAAATTTTATGATTTTGATCCGATCCAATCCGAATTGGAATTGATATTTCTAGAAACATTTCAAATTATGAAATTTAAAAAAAAACTGAAATTTTCAGTAAAAAATTTGATTTTCCAGTTTGTTTCTGAAAAAATTACAGTTTGACACCACTTTTAAATTGAATTGAAATTTCAGAAAGTTTTATAAATTCTTAAGCTTTAATTGAAAAAGTAGAAATTAAATTAATTTTTAAAAATTTCTCAGAAGCAATTTTCCAACAAGGGATCTCGTCAAGATGTGCATACACCGGTGGAGATCGGCAGGCTTGTACAAAAGCTGATGGCAAATGTCAGGATATTTCTTTTTATGATGGAATGAGGGGAAATGTACGTTTTTTAAAAATATTCCAAATTTCAAATAAATTCTAACAATATATTTTACAGTTCTCCTTCTGTTGCTGTAAAGAAGACAGGTGTAATTCTGCTCCATCTTCTGATTTGGAAAATATCTACCAGTCTAATGTTAGGACAGCAAAAAAGTCGCCAAACTCGTCGGATGTTCCCAATTTTTTGATTTCAATTTTATTCACTTTTTGTTTATTGTTTTATTAGGGGAATCATATATTATTAATAAACAGGAAATTGATAATAATCAAGCTGAATAGGAAAAAATATGGGTGAAAATATGAATTTGGCAAATTTTAATGAAAAAAAACGACAAAAATAAAGAAATCAAAATTATCCATCAGATGCTATCTGAACCCGCAATCTTCTTATGTTCAACATTTTATCTTTTCGATTCAAAGTACAGTTCATCATCGAACAATTTGATGGTTCCTCCAACTTTACCATTCTTCAAGATCTCAATTTTCCAATAACTTCGACGATGAACATTTTCTTCAATACATTGTTCTTGTCTGAAAAAATAGATAATTATCAAAACAAACAACATTGGAATCTTACTTTCCGATCACATCTGTTAGTGTATTAGTGATGTCTTCAAAACTGATTGCTTGTATGTTGTTGAATTCCAAGTTAAAGACATACATCTCTTCGTCCTCCTTTTGAGCAAGCCATTTCTGAAAATTCTCGAAATTTAATTTACATTTGCTACATGTCGCGGTCACGTGACAGTTCGGGAGATAATCGGTTCGGGAGAAGGACAGTTCGGGAGAAGGACGGTTCGGGAGAAGGACGGTTCGGGAGAAGGACAGTTCGGGAGACGACAGTTCGGGAGAAATTGAAAAGTTTTAGAGGAGGAAAAAACAACTTGGGATAAATTTTTTTTGCAAAAAAAAACGTTGATTTCGAACTAGAAATCAGTTCAATAACTTCAAGGTATTTTTCCATTCATTTCAGTTCCCACTTTTTGTCCTCCGGAAATCCCAATTTCTCCCGAACTGTCGTCTCCCGAACTGTCGTTTCCCGAACTGTCCTTCTCCCGAACCGATTTTCTCCCGAACTGTCACGTGCCCCATGGCGAGTTCACGGTGACGAAATACACCCAAAAATGGCGAGTTCACGGTGACGAAATACACCCAAATTATTAATATTTTTAAAAAAACCTGCCTTCAACCACCACTCAAATCCATCCATTGTTACAGCAGAGTTAGGCAAAGAAACATATGTCGCGTTTCTCAGTTTCTTCAATTGTTCATCTGTCGTTGGTTCTTGCATTCGGAATGGATCGAAAAAAACCAACCTGACAATTTTTTCATAAGCCTGGAAAAAAAAGTTTATTCAAAAATTATTACATTAAACTTACATTAAAACGTTCAAGATTAGAAAATATGTTCCCATTAGCAAATAACTCAACTTGAGTATTTGATGGCCAGTGAAATATAGATTCATCACAATAATCATCGTTAGGTGACAAGGCGGTAATCATTACAATTCGCGGTTCAATGTGGAAATTTTTACGAAACCAGTTGAAAAGTTCTTGAAATTCGTTATCGGGAGCCTGTAAAAATCAAAGTTTTGCGTATCAAGTCATGGGGAATAGTTTTCGTATTAGACGCTCAGTTAGACAACCCTGCTTAACTTACCAATTCCAAAAGTTCCACTGTAACCTTTGTCCCAATCATTCCCATTATATTCCAGATTGTTTCCTTCCAATTAGTTGTAGTCGAATATGTCGCTTTATCACTATCCATTTTATTGACATAAACGTTCGATCCACCATCCTGTTTTGGTTCCACAACAACATTACGCCTCGATATAAGCGAATAATCGTAATCAAGACAGATTTTGAATTTATTTCTGAATTATTATTAATTAATTAAATTTTAAGATCTCAGCATGTTGATAAAACAAAAAAAATGAGTCAAAATTAAACTCTTACTTGTCTAAAGAAATTCTTGCCACTTTTCCATATTTTGTACCTCGTACCAATTGATTATCAGCTTTTGAGCACATTGATAAATTCACCCTGAATTTATTAGACTCTTTGAATTTCAGAAGTTTTAAAGATTACCTTGTTCTTACGCTCATTTCTTTAACAACTGCCTGTTTCATTTCCAATGGAAGTTGATCCCATAAATTTGTAATTTTGTTCTGCTGGGATTGTGTCTTTAAGAAAGGTGTTGTATTAAAATGTTTGTTTTAAAAAAGACCACTTCATATCTTATTCAATTTTATATACCGAAAAGATAATGAAACATTTGAGAATAAAGTATAAAGGAGCACCCGGAATCGAAATTTGGAGTTAATAACAAACTTACTTCATTTTTTCGTCGTCTAAAAATAGAAAGTAGCCAACGAAGAATTGACAAACTAGTGAAGAAAAATACAATAAAAAGAGTGCAGTTTCTAATGCTGGAAAGCAAAAGAGGCAGACGAAGAAACCGAAAAAGTAAAATGATGATTAATATTTTTAAAAATTTAAATCAAATACTGTTCGTTCAATTCGATTCCAAACGCGCACCACTGTTTTCGCAAGCTTCCCTTGCCTTTTCCGTGTCCGTACGTGTTTAAAATATTATTTTTGAGTTATAATTGCATTTTTAGTGTCTATTGGACGAATTATGAAAAATAATTTTTTTTGTCCGTGCACCGGGCCACCCCAAAAAATCGAGGTTTGGCAGTAGAGCGCGTTTGGAATCGGTTTGCTTCTACAGTATAATAAAAACTGTTTAGTTCTTTACGCGAAGAAAAGACAGTTAGGATCTTCACCTAGATCCCCTGCTAACATTGTATCATTCTAATTATTATAAGGTTTTCATTAAAAGAAAAAGATATAATTAAATTATTACAAAAAAAAACTCACTCCATATTTGCGCTCCTCTCGTTAAGTAATAAAACGTACAATGTGCAAGAGTAGAAGAATAGCGTCCTTCTTACCAAAAACACCCGCCAAAATTTGGACACCAAACAGGTTATCTACAGTATCCTTTGTCTGGTGCAAGTGAATTACAAGCGGTTGCTCCCGGCGGGAAAGTTTTAGCGTACTTAATTACTGGACTCCGTTGAAAACAATGTTAGAAATATAAAAAATTAAAATACATTTTCTTAAAACTTTGAAATGTAAGTGTTTTTTATATTCCAAATTTCAAATAAATTCTAACAATTTTGCAGTTCTCCTTCTGCTGAAAATTTTTTTATTGAAACAGTGTATTTTCATAAGAAGTTATGGCCTTTTTTCTGAAACTCTTGAATTTTAGTTTTTTTTTGTAAAAAGTTGAGATTTTCAGATTTTTTCAAATGTCAATGTTGACACCAATTCTGAAATTTATTAATTTTTCAGAATTTCTTAGAAAATCTGAAATATAAGAAGTTTCGGAATTTTTTTTTAGAAAATCTTTTTAAAAAAATAGGCGGTTTCAGAAACATTTCAAATATCTATCAGTCTAATGTTAGGACAGCAAAAAAGTCGCCAAATTCGACGGATGTTCCCAATTTTTTGATTTCAATTTTATTCACTTTTTGTTTATTGTTTTATTAGGGGATTCATATATTATTAATAAACATAAAAATTGACCATAATCAAGCAGAATTATAGGAAAAATATGGGTGAAAATATGAATTTGGCAAAATTTAATGAAAAAAAAAAATAAAGAAATCAAAATTATCCATCAGATTATTCTCCTTCTGCACCTGGGTCTCTCCATCTCCATCTCAGCATCTTGTTCATTTTTTTCAGCCGCAGCCGGGTTAGGATTTTCAGATTCAAAAATCAGTCCATCGCTATACAATTTGATGGTACCTCCAACTTTACCATTCTTCATTATCTCAATTTTCCAATAACTTCGACGTTGAAAATTTTCTTCTATACATTGTTCTTGTCTGAAAAAACAGATAATTATCAAATCAAACAAAATTAGAATCTTACTTTCCGATCACATGAAATAGCCTATACTTGACATTTCCAAAACTGAATGCGTCGCTTTTCACATTAAAGCTCATTTCGAACTTATATTTCTCATTATCATCCTTTTGAGCAAGCCATTTCTGAAAATTCTCGAAATTTTTAAAATTTACACTTTCTTCATATCGGTGGCGAGTTCACGGTGACGAAATATGCCAAAATTGTTAATATTAAACTGAAAACTTGCCTTCAACCACCATTCAAATCCGTTGATTGTTACAGCAGTGTCAAACAATGTAAAATATTTAACGTTTGTTAGTTTCTTTAATTGTTCATCTGTCATGGGTTCTTTCATTCGGATCTTATCGAAAAAAACAAACGTGACAATTTTTCCATAAGCCTGCAAAAAAACAGTTGATTGTTTATTCAAAAATTATAACATTAAACTTACATTAAAACGTTCAAGGTTTGAAAGTCTGAAACAACTAGCAAATAACCTAATTTGAGTATTTGATGGCCAGTCAAATATGGATTCATCATAATAATCGTCGTTAGGTGACCAGATATCAATCATTACAATTCGCGGTTTAATGTGGAAATGCCTATGAAACCAGTTGAAAAGTTCTTTAAATAGTTTATCAGGATTCTGAAAAAATCATCGGAAAAACTTTGCATACGAAATTTTAACTTACCAATTCCAAATGTTCCGCTGTAACCTTTGTCCCTATCATATGCATTATATTCCAGATTGTTTCCCTCCAATCAGTTCTAGCCGAATATGTATTTGATACACGACTTCTTGGTTCAACAATAACAGTACGGTTAACCATTTTCACAGGATCGTAACCAAAATCGATTGTGAATTTATCACTGAAATATTATCAATTAATTAAAGAAATTTCTGAAGAAATTTTCAAATCGCAGGGGGTTCCAAAACTCATTTTATATCATCTAGAACAAAATAATGAGTTGCAACTTCCTACAAAATCGAAACTCTTTCTTACTTTGTTAAAGTAATTGATTCCACTTTCCCATTTTTTGTACTGTGCACCAATTGATTCTCTGATTTTGAGCACATTGATAAGTTAATCCTAAATTTTTAAAAATATTTTAAATTTCTAACATTTTGAAATTACCTCGTTCGAACATACATTTCCGAAACAACTGCTTGTTTCATTTCCAATGGAAGTTGATCCCAAGTTAGCGGAATTTTGTTCAACTGGGATAGTGTCTTTAAGAAAAATTTGAAAATGTGTTGAAACACGGACAAAAAAACAATGTCTTTAAGAAAGTTTTTGCATTGAAATGTTTAATTAATTTATTTTCAATTTTTGTTTTAAAAGAGCACCGATAGAGTCCTTCTATGAACGGAATCAAATAAATATAAAATGAAATTATCCTAACAAACGTACTTCCTTTTTGCGCTTTCGTCGTCCAAAAATAGAAAGTAGCCGACGAAAAAACCTAAAAAATTAAAATGATGTTCAATTTTTGGAAAAAATTAAATTAAATATATTGTCAAGATAAAAATTTCAAGACCAACTGAGAAATTTGAATTTGAGCGCGTTGCGGTCGCGCTGCGAGTAAATTCCCAACGACACTCCGCAAAACGAGCGGCCAGAAATTATTATCTTGACAATACAAATTATAAAAAAACGTACTTCATATTTGCCCTCCTCTCGTTTAGTAATAAAACGAACAAATGTGGAAAAGTAGAAAAATAGCGTCCTTCTAATAGTCCCCACACAAAAAAGTCGGCTGCATAAAGGTGGGCATCCCTCTTCCTCGAGAGAGTGTTGTTTGGCGAGAGGTAGTTGTCTTCGTATAGTCTCCCCCAATTCGTTATGTTTCGTATGCGAGCGTGTCGGTTTTTTAGAGCGCGCTTGCTTATTTATCTACAGTATCCTTTGTCTGGTGCAAATGAATTATATGCGGTTATTCCCGCCGGAAAATATTCCAGATAACAATGAAAAAATAATGAAAAAAATAAACAAAAATAAAGGAATTAGAAATAAATTAGATTTTAAATTATTGCTGAAACTGTGAATTAAAAAAAAAATTAAAATATATATCTACAAATTTTTTTTTGTAAAATTCCTAAAGTGTCTGTTTACTCGTTTTCAATTTTGGTTTTAATCGACTCAGAATCACCTATTTTTGATGAAAACAACAAAAAATCATTTTAAAAGCTCCATTTTGAGCAAAACGGTCCCCCAGAAACATTCACCTCCATTTTCTGATTTGGAAAACGTATATCAAATGTTAGGACAGCAAAAAAGCCGCCAAATTCGTCGGATGTTCCCAATTTTTTGATTTCAATTTTATTGACTTTTTGTTTATTGTTTTATTAGGGGAATCATAAATTATTAATAAACAGGAAATTGACCATAATCAAGCAGAATTATAGGAAAAAATGTGGGTGAAAATATGAAATTGGCAAAATTTAATGAAAAAAAAAAACAAAAATCAAAAAAATTCAAAATTATCCATCAGATAGCCGGGATATTTTCAGGTTCAAAAAGCAGTCCATCGCTGTACAATTTGATGGTACCTCCAACTTTACCATTCTTCATGATCTCAATTTTCCAATAACTTCGACGATGACCATATTCTTCACTACATCGTTCTTGTCTGAAAAAACAGATAATTATCAAATCAAACAAAACTTAACCTTACTTTCCGATCACATGAAATAGCTTATACTTGACATTTGCAAAACTGAATGCGTTGTTTTTCTCATTAAAGCTCAGTTCGAACTTATATTTCTCATTATCATCCTTTTGAGCAAGCCATTTCTGAAAATTCTCGAAATTTTTAAAAATTTACACTTTCTACATATCGGTCGCAATGGCGAGTTCACGGTGACGAAATATGTATGCCCAAATTGTTAATATTAAACGGAAAACTTGCCTTCAACCACCATTCAAATCTGTTGATTGTTACATCAGAGTCATGCAAAGAAACACGTTTCACATTTCTCAGTTTCTTCAATTCTTCATCTGTCATTGATTTTTTCATTTCGGTATTATCGAATAAAACGAACGTGACAATTTTTCCATAAGCCTGCAAAAAAAGCAGTTGATTGTTTATTCAAAAATTATTACATTAAACTTACATTAAAACGTTCAAGGTTTGAAAGTCTGAAACAACTAGCAAATAACCTAATTTGAGTATTTGATGGCCAGTCAAATATGGATTCATCATAATAATAATCGTCTTTAGGTGACAAGGTGTCAATCATTACAATTCGCGGTTTAATGTGGAAATGTCTATGAAACCAATTGAAAAGTTCTTGAAATCCTTTGCCAGGATTCTGAAAAAATCATCGAAGAAACTTTGCATATGAAATAGTTATCGCATCAGATGCCCAATTAGACCCCCCCCCCAACTTAACTTACCAATTCCAAAAGATCCACTGTAACCCTTATCCCAATCACATGCATTATACTCCAGATTTTTTCCCTCCAATCAGTTCTAGCCGAATATGTCTCTTTATAACTATATATTTTTTTGAGATAAACGTTTGATCTACCACTTCTTGGATCAACAACAACAGTATGGTTAACCATTTTTACAGGATCGTAACCAAAATCGATTGTGAATTTATCACTGAAATATTATCAATTAATTAAAGAAATTTCTGAAGAAATTTTGAAA
This sequence comes from Caenorhabditis virilis, assembly GCA_964036255.1. NCBI lineage: Eukaryota > Metazoa > Nematoda > Chromadorea > Rhabditida > Rhabditidae > Caenorhabditis > Caenorhabditis virilis. The sequence goes on from OZ038416.1 coordinate 16,382,567, forward strand.
ATCGCAAGGTGTTGCAAAATTAATCATAAACTCATTTTATATCATCTAGAACAAAATAATGAGTTGCAACTTCCTACAAAATCGAAACTCTTTCTTACTTTGTTAAAGTTATCGATTGCACTTTCCCATTTTTTATACTTTGCACCAATTGATTCTCTGATTGTGAGCACATTGATAAGCGAACCCTAAATTTTAAAAAATGATTTTAATTTTCTAACATTTTGAAATTGCCTCGTTCGCACATCCATTTCCGAAACAACTACTTCCTTCATTTCCAATGGAAGTTGATCCCAAGTTAGCGGAATTTTGTTCGGCTGGGATAGTGTCTTTAAGAAAATTTGTGCATCAAAGAAACCTTTTAAAATACTAATTTATTATTACAATCTTAAAAGGGTGTTGAAAGCGTGTTGAAACACGGACAAAAAAAACAATAAATAGTGTCTTTAAGAAATTTTTTGCACTGAAAAATTTTCTTAATTTATTTTCAGTTTTAAAAGAGCACCGATATAGTCCTTCTATGAACGGAATCAAATCAAATGAAATTATTCTAACAAACTTACTTCGTTTTTGCGCTTCCGTCGTCTAAAAATAGAAAGTAGTCGACGAAAAAACCTAAAAAATAAAATGATGTTCAATTTTTTGAAAAAAATTAAATTGAATATACAAATTATAAAAAAAAACTCACTTCATATTTGCGCTCCTATCGTTTAAGAATAATACGTACAATGTTCAAAAGTGGACCACACAGTGAATTCGTTGATGCGGAGTTTACCCCTGCGCACAGTCGCTGTGGGTTTTATCACTGCAGTGTACGCAGACAGGAAACAGTCGATGTGGTCCCAACAACGGTTGGAGAGACTTAGACACTAATAAGAAACCATGCACTGTTTGCAACCAAATCCCTCCCCAAAAGGTCCCTGCCACAAGAAAGTCCGCAACGACGGTGTATGTCACTTTTACAAACCGTGTGTGCAGTAGTAGAAAAATAGCGTCCTTCTTATCGTCCTCTCACAAAATCGGCTGCATAACGGTGGGCATCTCTCTTCCTCGAGAGAGTAGTTGTCTTCGTATAGTCTCCCCCATCGGTATGTTTCCAATGCGAGCGTGTCGGTTTTTTTAGAGCGCGCTTGCTTGTTTATAAAACCGTTTTTTGTGAGCAGCTAATAAAACTTGTTGAATAATTCAAAAATTTCAGTTTAAAATAAAGTCTGACAATTTTGCAGTTCTCCTTCTGCTGCTGTAAAGAAGACCGATGTAATTCTGCTCCATCTTCTGATTTGGAAAACATCTATCAGTCTAATGTTAGGACAAAAAAGTCGCCAAACTCGTTGGATGTTCCCAATTTCTTTATTTCCATTTTATTAACCTTTTGTTTATTGATTCATTAGGAATTAATTTATTCAATTTAATGGACTGTAAATTGAGCATTAAGTTGAGTCGAAAAAATCATAAAAATTCGATGTTATTGATTCTTAAACAAACCCCAACGGTATCGAGCAATTATTTCCTGAATCGGTAACTAACTGACAAGGGATGGGCACAAAACTCTGCGTATAAAAGAATTTGAAACTTTTGAATTTAACGAGGCTTCAAAACAAATATTCTGTGAAGTCCCTGCCCCATTACTCAATTAGTAATAAGTATTATTTTCCAAATTTATTTTCAATTGACCATAATCAAACAGAATCAAAGGGAAAAATATGCGAAAAAAGAATAAAAGAGGCTCGAAAATATGAAAAGAAGTGTTTTGGCAGATTCCATGTAGTATAAATGTTATGCAAAAAAAAAACAAAAATCAAAATTATCCATCAGGTTCCATCTGAACCGGCGTTGTTATCCATCTCAGCATCTTGTTCATTTCTTTCAGCCGGGTTATGATTATCCGATTCAAAAATCAGTCCATCACTGTACATTTTGATGGCACCACCAACTTTAGCATTCTTCATGATTTTAATTTTCAAATAACGTTCCGAACGGGTTTCATCAAAAAGTACTTCATCGCTGAAAAAAACAATGATAATTTTATAACAAAAGAAAGTCTTACTGTCCGCACACGTCTCCCAGCTTGCCCCATATCATGTGCCTACAGAATGTGTGCTGTATGTCTTTATATTTGAGACTAAACTGATAGTACTCGTTGTCTTCCTTCTGAGCAAGCCATTTCTGAAAATTTCAATTTTTACTATTTACTTACACTGCAAAACTTGCCCTCATCCACCACTCAAATCCGTTAATTGTTACATCAGGGCGATACAACTGGACATCTCTTGCATGTGTCCATTTCTTTAATTCTTCATCAGTCATTAGATCATCCTTGCCAGAGCAGGCGAGAAAAATAAGCTTGTAAATTTTATCATATACCTGGAAAAAGCCTTTTATGGATTTTTAAAAATGTTCATGTTGAAACATTCAATGTTTCACTTACATTAAAACGTTGAAAATTTGGAAGCGTGCTATTTTCCAAACGTAACTCAATATTGGTATCTAATGGCCAGTCGAATATGGATTCGTCATAATAATCAACAGAACCCGAGTAGATACGAATGCCGACAAATTTCGGACAAGTTTGGAAGTTGTTACGAAGCCAGTTGAAACGTTCTTGAAATCCGCTACCAGGTTTCTGAAAAAAAGCATAATAATTTGGATTTGGAAAAAAAAACTATAAGATCTACCAATTCCAATTTAGACAATGTAACCCTTGTCCCGATCAGACTCATTATATTCCAGATTGTTTCCTTCCAATCAATTGTAGTTGAATATGTCTCTTTATTACTATATAGTGCATTGACATAAACGTTCGATCCACCATCATCTCTTGATTCAACCGCAACGGTATGTTGTACCCTTTTCTCAAAATCACAATCAAAATAGATAATGAATCGATCACTGAAAGAAATGTTATTGATTAATAGAATCTTTAAAATCCCGCAAAATTCACTCGCGTTATATTATATAGAACAAAAAAAAATTAAAATCTTACTCTATAAAACTAATAAAGTCCACTTTTCCATGTTTCGTACCTCGCACCAATTGATTATCTGATCTTGAGCACATTGATAAGTTCACCCTAAATTCATTAAATTTCTCGCTTTTTAGAAAACTTCGAAATTACCTTGTTCCTAAGTCAATTTCTCTAACAATTGCTTGTCTCATTTCCAATGGAATTTGATTCCAATTAATTGCCATTGTTTTCTTCTGGAATAGTGTCTTTAAGAAAATGCTGACATGATGGATAACTTGTAAAATACTACATTATTAATTATTAAACTTTAAAAAAGGTAAAGGGAGCAGAAGAAGAATAAAATGAGCAGTTAACCAATGTGGAAAGTAGAAAAATAGCGTCCTTCTCACCAAATACACCCGCCAAAATGTGGACACCAAACAGGTTATCGGTAGTACCCATTTTCTGGTGCAACTGTATTACGGTACTTGTTCTCTCATGTCTATTCCATACGCGCTCCATAAACTGGCGCGCTGCCAGGACATATTCACCAAAACAACTTGCAAACGGTTACGGTGGTGTGTTCAAATCAATGTGAACATATTTTGAATGACGAATAAAACAAAGTTCATTGGAGGTACTGTAGAAACAAACCTATTCAAAACGAACTTTGCCGAACAAACTCGGGTTTTTGGCGTGTTCCGGTGCAGGAACGATCCAGTTGATACAAAAAATGCATTTATGACCCGAAAATAATATTTTCAATACGTACGGACACAGTACATGCCATACAAATTGGCAAAAACAGTGGCGCGCGCTTGGAATCGATGTTTTCATTAATGAACGAACAGTATCTACTCAGGGAAAGCAATGCACAGGAACATTCCCATTTTGTCCGTGGACAAATCCCGGACCGTCCCGGACATTTACAGTTTTGCTCTAACATGTCCGATTTTCAAAAAATTCACTGCAAATGAAGCTAGAGCGTTACTGAACTCTTTGGTGAAATTTTGAAGCTCCACCTAATTTTCGAGTAATGTTACACATTTGTTTGTTGGCGGCTTTATTTGATCGAAAAATAAAATAATGAAAATGAAATGCATATTTCAGTATCAAAGATTTCAGCTATAGCCTCCAAATTTTACTAAGGAGGTCAGTAATGCTCTCACTTTCATTTGCAGTAAAGTTTTTGAAAATCGGACATGTTTGAGCAAAACTGTAAATGTCCGGGACGGTCCGGGACTTGTCCACGGACAAAATGGGAATGTTCCGGTACATTGCTTTCCCTGAGTAAGAAGATAAGTCCCGACCTTATATTTTATTGTTCAGATAATGGCCAAAATTAAAAATATAAAAATTAATGTTCATTTTACGGCTAGAAATTGAAGCTTATAATCTATTTTCAAGAGTTCTGATAGATGGTTCTAGATAGAGCCGACAATTCTGAATCTAAAAATGTATTTGTAGAGTAAAAGTCAATTTAGAGATTCCTCTTATGTCTCATGAATCATATATATTTTTTAAATATTATTTTTTGTATAATGAATATTATCAATATTATTTATTAATAGTTTTCCGTTCGAACGTCGAATCGGCTAAAAAAGCAATAAAAAGTCATAAAAAAGCAATTTCCACTTGTTCATCGGTGATTTTTTTCAGATTCGAAGTACAATCCATCTTCGAATAATTTGATGATCCCTCCAACTTTTCCATTCTTTTTTATCTCAATTTTCCAACTAAGATAAAAAAGAAAGGAAAAGTAGATAGCCTTTTCATAGACTTTTTCTGTTCTGAAAAATGAGGAGCTGATCAAATAAAATCAAGAGTTAATCTTACTTTCCGATCACATCTGATAGAGTTTTAGTGACATTTTCAAGACTGAATGGGTTTCCCACATGCCATCTAACACCAAACCTATATTGCTCATTGTCATCCTTTCGAGTCAACCAATTCTGAAAATCAAAGATTACAAGCCTTCTTGGTGCGTCCGTGAGAGTCAGTTTTGAAGAGTGACCAGGAAATTAATGAATGAATGCTACTTTTCCAACGGTGGAAATAAGTGCTCTAAAATACCGAAAAGAGAATTTATTGAACTTGCCCTCAACCACCATTCGAATCCGTTTATTGTTACAGCAGAGTTATTCAATTTAACATCTTTTGCATTTCTCATTTTTTTCAATATTTCATCTGTCATTGAATGAGCACATTCTGCGCTTCGCACATCAAAACAAAGCTTTTGTATTTTGTCATAGGTCTGAAAATACAAAACAATTGTTTTCTTTTTCAAGATTTGTTTTTTTAATGAAACTTACATGAAAACTTTCAAGACTTGGAATTTTGTTGTCACAAACATCCAACTGAATTTTGGTATTTAATGGCCAGTCGAATATCGATTCATCATAAGAAGAATTGCGAGTAATATAAATTTTGACAAGTTTATATTGAATATCGAAATTATTACGAAACCATTCGAAATGTTCTTGAAATCCTATATAAGGTATCTGAAAAAAATTGACACTAAATACAATAAAGTTATCGACAGCAAGGATGGGCGGGAAATGTCCCGGTTTTTCCGGTACCTTGAAAAATATTAGGAAAAACAAACATACTGTGCTGCAAAAAGCAATGTACCTTTATTACAATTTTTTGAAACTTCTTCAAAATTCCGGAAAAGTTTCGGGAAAAACCGGGATAATTTAGTATCACAAATACAAAGGCGCCTGGGAAAATGCTTTGAAACTGGATCTTGTCATGTTTTTAATGTTGCAAACATTTATAATTTATCTAGGTGTTTTAATAAAGTTAATTTTTCAACGAGATTCTAAATTCGGTTTTCTAACCGCCCATAATTAATCGATACATACATTTTTTTTAACCGCCCTCGATACATTCAGACAAAGCACTTTAACTTACCAACTTTAAAGAATCCACTGTACTTTTTGTCCCTATCAAACTCATTATATTCCAAATTGTTTGCCTCCAGTCAGGTACAGTTGAAGAGTTAGGCATCTGATTAGCATAAAGGATATATCCACAAGCATCCGATGCTCTTACGGAAACAAGTCGCTCAACATTTGTCTCACAATCGGGAATAAACGAAATTACGACCATACAACTGAAATATTATGGCTATTTTCAAAATTTAAACAAATTTCTAAAAGCTCGTATGTTGCGGAATATTCGCACACTAATTTTATATAACATTATAGGCAAAATAGTGAGTCGCAATGTCTTTAAAAAATAAAAACTCTTACCCCTGGAAATGAATCGATTTTATTTTTCCATGTTTTGTACCTCGCACCAACTGATTATCTGATTTTGAGCACATTGATAAGTTCACCCTAAATTTATTAATTTCCTCAATTTTTTGAAAATGTTGAAATTACCTTGTTCTTACGTCCATTTCTGAAACAACTACTTCCTTCATTTCCAATGGAATTTGATTCCAATTAATCGTCATTGTCTTCTTCTGGAATAGTGTCTTTAAGAAAATACTGACTTGATGGATAACTTGTAAAATACTATATTATTAATTATTAAACTTTAAAAAAGGAAAAGGGAGCATAAAATGAATAAAATGAGCACTGTAGAAAAGAAACCAATGTGGAAAGTAGAAAAATAGCGTCCTTCTCACCAAAAACACCCGCCAAAATGTGGACACCAAACAGGTAATCTACAGCATCCTTTTGTCTGGTGCAAATGAATTACATGCGGTTGTTCCCGCCGGGAAAGTTTCTGCGTTATTATCCGTTACTGAATTCTTTCTGAAATCAATTTTAGAAATGTTTTTTGTAAAAAAAATAATTTAAAGAAATAAATAAAAACTTGAAGTACAAGCGGTACTAAGTTTATTCCATACTTTGAACTAACGCTGCCAGGACACCTTCACCAAAACAACTTGCAAACGGCTACGGTGGTATACTCTGTTCAAATCAAAAGACCATACAAATCTTCGAAAACAGTGGCGGGAATCGAAATGAACGAACAAGGAATCGAAATGAACGAACAGAATCTTGGAAGATAAGTCCCGACCTTATATTTTATTGTTCAGATAATGGCCAAAATTAAAAATATAAAAATTAATGTTCATTTTACGGCTAGAAATTGAAGCTTATAATCTATTTTCAAGAGTTCTGATAGATGGTTCTAGATAGAGCCGACGGGAAATTTTGCTTCCCGAAAATTTCAAGAAACGTTTCGGGAAATTTCGCGAAATTTTTTAAATAGTAAATAAAGAAAACATTGAAAAAAATCAAAAACTCGAGAAGATTAAATTTAAATTTAACACGTTAGTAGGTGCCCTAGGCCCAATAATTGTGCTATCAACTTGAAACTTCGTATGTGAGTGCGGTAGGGATCAAAGATTATTTTCGTACCACAAAACTTGTGAAGTATCCCGGCGTTCGGGGGGAGCTCCCCGTTTTGTCTTACAACTTTAACCGGCTATAACTTTGCTCATTTTCCGAACTACGAGCAGATATGTATATTACTAGAAAGCTCTCATTATGTCCTACAACTTTATTGTTAACAACAATACGCAAAAATTTTTTTTTGAATATGAAAATGTTGAAGATAGAAAATTGGATTTAGTTTTTCATAATTTTCAAATGAAAAACCCCCTTTGGCGGTATAACAATTTTACGAATTCCTGTAGAAAATTATTTTTCCTATCGAGTGTTATATATAAGATCAAAAACACGGGTCCCATAGTTTCAAAAAATTGCCAAATATGCAAAAAAATTACACCTTTTGGCCAAAAATGCACATTCAAATGAGCTGTAAATACCTTAAAATTGAGCTTTTTGTTTCAAATTTGAACTTAAATGGTTGTTTTTATCATTTTCATCCATTTCGCGCCACTTTTGTCAGAAAAATCGAAAAATTTTTTTTTGAAAATTTTCGATGATTTTTTTTTGGTCAATTTTCGAAAAATTTTGTAAAATTTTTTTTTGCGTTTTTTGTTCAAAAATGTTTCTGTTGCTACAAAAAACGACCAATTATGATGTTTACGATATAAAATTAGCAAAAAAACGCAAAAAAAATTTTACAAAATTTTTCGAAAAATTTACCAAAAAAAAGTCATCGAAAATTTTCAAATAACAATTTTTTTCGGTTTTTCTGACAAAAATGGCTCGAAACGGAAGAACATGATAAAAACTACCATTTAAGTTAAAATTTGAAACAAATAGCTCAATTCTAAGGTATTTACAGCTCATTTGAATGTGCATTTTTGGCCAAAAAGTGTCATTTTTTCGCATATTTTGCAATTTTTTGAAACTATGGTACCCTGAGTTTTTGATCTTATATATATCATTCGATAGAAAAAATCATTTTCTACAGGAATTCATAAAATGTTTATACCGCCAAAGGGGTTTTTCATTTGAAAATTATGAAAAACTAAATCCAATTTTTTATCTTCAACATTTTCATACTCAAAAAAATTTTTTTGCGTATTGTTGTTAACAATAAAGTTGTAGGACATAATGAGAGCTTTCTAGTAATATACATATCTGCTCGTAGTTCGGAAAATGAGCAAAGTTATAGCCGGTCAAAGTTATAAGACAAAATGGGGAGCTCCCACCGAACGCCGGGACACTTCACAGGTTTTGTGGTACGAAAATAATCTTTGACCCCTAACACACTCACGCACGAAGTTTCAAGTTGATAGCACAATTATTCGGCCTAGGGCACGATGATTCAACGCGACTCGGACATCGTCTCTTAACTGATCGCACGGCCGGCTTATATAGTCCTTGCCGTTGTTTCGTTGGAGTCTCTGGAATTTAATATATTGTGCGGTTTCATATGCCGACCCACGGAAATATGCTCTACCTGTATTTCACTCTAAGAACATCTTGTATTTACGAGACTTTATTAGGTACCAAATATATGATAGTAAAACATGGGCCTGTGGACTTGTTGGAGAAAACCCCCAACAAGCCACAGGCGCATGACATCGGTAATCCTCGCGTCGCTGTTCTTTGGGAGGGCCAGGAGTGTTTTTCTCTTGTTGGCCTTCCTTCTTATCTGTTCCTTGATATCCATTTTGGGGACCATAGTTTGGTTGTCGGAAATAGTTTTGCTGCTCCATATTTCCATTTGCAACAGAATTGTTGTTTTGAGTTTTGTTGTTGCCAAATCCCTCAAGTTTCTTGTCCATTACTCTTGTAAGTTGCGCAACAATATCCTCAATTTCACAATCCGCTGGTGATTTGAGCTTTTAATGCAGTTCGTAAGTGATCTGATCCCAGCTTTTGATCTTGGCATTTCTGATTGCATCATAAGCAGCTCACGCATATCCGGTGAGGAAGACTGGTAAGATGATAACGCTTTTCATATGCCTGCCCAGGGCATATGCTCTACCTGTATTTTAATCTAAGAACACCTTGTAGTATTTATATAGACTTTATTATCCAAAGAAAGTAATCAGGGACCTGTGGGATCGTTGGGGAAAAACCCCTACGAGCCACAGGCCAGCAAAAGAAGAGAAAACAGAGAGTGATGTTGTGCTCATGGAGCGAGCTCTCTCCGCAAGAGGGCGGGGCCATAGCCAAAGGCTTTAGCCTTCGACATGACACGCTCACGTGGTTTCTGATACCCAATCTGTAGCACATGGCAGCATATTTTGTAATCCATGTTTGGAAAGATATTGTGTTGTTTCCAGAAAATTTCTCAACCAATGGCTCCAGTGCCTTCATAGCCTGATGTGGTTTCATTTCTGTATCCATAATTCTGATGTGATCTTCAGAATCGTCCATCCTCGCTTCTTGAATTGGTTGTTTGAAGCTTATTTTCTTGGTGGTTTTTGGTTCTATGGGCTCAACTGCTTCGGCTGGATTACGGAACTGGCTAATTCGAGCAGCGACTTGGCCGAATAATCGACTGAGGGCTCCTCCTTGTTTATGTTTTCTCGGTGTAGTTTCTAGACTCTGTCGTGGGCGTGGTATAGGGGTTTCTTGGGTTTGTTGTCGCTGAGGCGCAATAGAAACTAGCGGCGTGGAAAATTCCTCTGCTAGAGACCGAGGCGATTGAGGGGTGTTTATTGGGCTATCCGCAGTTAAAGGTGTTTCGAAAAGTCCTGCAGCTAAGCCGCATGCACCATCTTAATGGAATTTCCGCCAACTGACAGCTTTTGGGCACTTTTGCGAGCTTGGCTATACATCTAATCCATGAATAAGATGTTTCATTCCGCTTGATCGATGTGTAGTTGGTTTCTTCGGCAAAAGTGTATAGCGTGCAGTTTAAATGAGAATCTATTAACTCCGTGTTTCATGAGATATGTGAGCACACCTTGCTATTCTGCTCATGGGCTAGATGAGGTACGAAATCGCTTGGTTAAAACTAAAATTATAGCTTTAAAGTTCAAATTCCAAAATGCATTCCTTAGATGTTTGTAAAATCCTTGTTTTTGTCACTATTTTACGCTTTCTAACGAGTGTAACGAAGATCCAATATTCCTAGAATTAGAACTGGTAATATCCTGAAGCGTGCCTCGATGATCAGTTACTAGGTGTCGACAGATTTTGGATCTATAAAAAAATTAATCGAATAATATGGGAGTTGAAAAAAGTAGACGAAAAAAAAAGAAATCTAAAAATCTATGGAAAAAGAAAAAATCGATGCAAATAGTCAAATGAGAACGGGGGAGTGGGTGAGTGGTGGTGTCCTTCCCCCACTCAAATGAGTAGAGTGCACCAAAACGTTGATCCTTTTGGCAGCTGTGCAAATAATAGGGTGGTGTACTCGCAGGAAAAAAATAGCAATTACTTCTCTGACGTATTCGGAGAAAGACGGATTTGTGTCCATCGAACTCAATCCCATTGTCTCTTGCCAGCTGTCGAATTTTCCTCATGGAGACCTAACATTTTATGATAATCATGCGGTTGTTTCCGAGGGGAAAAGAGAGCACTGTATAACAATATACTCTACTTACAATTTCTAACATTTTCAAATATTTGTTCCATCACAACAAATGAAAGCGAAATATTCAAGAATTGAGAAAACGATTAAAGTCAGCCATCTCCTTTTCAGTTGGTTTTTGTCCAAAGTTTTCTGAATTTGCTGTGTGTGAACTTTAAAACTAAGCAACAACAAAAAAACATTTTATGAGCTAATACTGAGTAAAGCGAAATCAATGAAATACACATTTACAAAATGGCCGTGTCTTCGAATATTGTGAAGAAGATGAAAATGGAATACAAACCCAAAAACAGTATAATTCGTCATCGAACAATTTGATGGTTCCTCCAACTTTTCCATTCTTTTTTATCTCAATTTTCCAATAACTTCGATGAAGAAAAATGTGTTCAATACGTTCCTCTCGTTTGAGAATAAAACAAACAATGTGCAAAAGTAGAAAAATAGCGTCCTTCCTACTAAAAACACCCGCTAAACTTTGGACACCAAACAGGCTATCTACAGTACTCTTTTCGGAAGAACTTGTATTTCTAGTCCGCGAACGTTTGGTTTCCTAGGCCACCTATTAAATTTATTCTTTTTTTTTAAAATTTTTTTTTGCATTTAAAATGAAACAAGGTTATAATTTTGCATGAAAAACAAGCTGATGAATTTTTAAAAAATTTCAGTTTTCATAGCCGTACTTTTTGTTTTTTTCAGCTATTTTTTTCAGAATGGGAAAAACTAGTGTTGTATTTGTGTAGAAACTTAATAACTGCAAAATTTTGCATCACTTTTTGCGCTGTTTTTCATTTTAAATGCAAAAAAACAAAAATAAATTTAAAAAATAAATAAAAACGCACAAATTTAATAGTTGGCCTAGGAAACCAAGCTGTCGCGGACTAGAAACACAAGTTCTTCCGCGGTCCCCCTTCTTTTTTTAGGTGGCTCGTTTTTTCTGTTTTTTTTCTTCTATGAATTAAAAAAAAAATTTTTAAACCCATTTATAACATGAGTATGATTTTTTTTTTGCATTTTAACTTCATTTATAATCTGCGTAAAGCCTTCCTTTAATTACTGGACTCCGTTGAAAACAATTTTAGCAATATTTTCGTAAAAAATAACTTAAATCCATTTTTTTAAATTTGAATGACGAATAAAACTAATCTAAAAAGATAAGTCCCCACCTTCAGTCAATTTAGAGATTCCTCTTCTTTGGCCTCATGAATCAGATATTTCATTTTTTGCTGAATACAATAAAAAATAAACATTTAAATTTTATTTATTAAAAGTATTTAAAAACGTTGAATAGGTGAAAAGACAATTAAAAGGCGAAAATCATTAAAACCACCAATTTCTTGATCCCGCGTTGTACTCTATTTTAGCATCTTGTGAATGACTTTCAACTGTGATTTTTTCAGATTCAAACTTTAATTCATCATCGAATAATTCGATGGTCCCGCCAACTTTTCCATTGATTTTTATCTCAATTTTCCAATAACATGAAGGATATTTACGACATCTTTCTGTTCTGAAAAATGAATGAGGATCTGATAAAATGAAATCAAGAATTAATCTTACTTTCCGATCACATCTAATAGTGTATTAGTGACATTTTCAAAACTGAACTTGTTGTTTCCCCTTTCAAACCTCATATCGAACCGATATTGCTCATTGTCATTCTTTCGAGTCAACCAATTCTGAAAATTAAAGATTATAAGGTTTCATTGTGCGGCGTCACAAGAGTCAGTATCGAAGTGTGGGTAGAAAATTGTTGCATGAACACTAAATAGTGCTCCAAAATACCGAAAAGAAAATTTAATGAACTTGCCTTCAACCACCAGTCAAATCCGTTCATCGTTACCGCAGAGTTATATACGGTGACGTTTCTTACATTTTTCATTTGTTTCAATATTTCATCTGTCATTGAGTGAGCACATTCTACGCTTTCCGCATCAAAGCTAAGCGTGACAATTTTGTCATAGGTCTGAAAATTCAAAACAATTGTTTGCTTTTTCAAGATTTGTTATTTTTCCATGAAACTCACATTAAAACGTTCAAGATTTGGAATTTTGTTGTTATGAATATCCAATACAATTTTGGTATTTGCTGGCCAGTCGAATATGGATTCATCATAACAACAATTGCTATAAAGATAAATTTGGACAAGATGAGGTTGAATATGGAAATTGTTACGGAACCAGTCGAAAGGTTGTTGAAATCCTTTATCAGGTATCTGAAAAATAATTGACACGAAATACAATAAAGTTATCGACAGCAGGGATGGGGGATTGAAATTTCCCGGGTTTTCCGGTAATTTCGAAAACATACTATACTGCAAAAAGCAATGAAACAATATTAAAATTGATTCAAACTTCTTCAAAAAACTTATAAATTTTCAACGTGATTCTAAATTCGGTTTTCTAAAAATTTCCTACTTTTCGGACCGGGAAACAATTTCCCGAAAGAGTTCCAGGAAGGTATTTCCCGCCCATCTCTAATCGATAGGCGATAGATTTTTCAAATTAAGTTTTTTTAATCGAATAGAGTCTACAATCGATACATTCAGAAGAAATGGCTTAACTTACCAATGTTAAAGAATCCACTGTAACCTTCTCACCAATTATACTCATTATATTTCAAATTGTTTGTCTCCAGTCAGTTGCAGTCGAATATTTATATTTAAACATGTTTTTTTCACAACTGATAGATCCACCAGCATCCGTTGCTCTTATGTTAACACGTTGGTCAACATTTGTCTCACAATCGGGAATGAACCAAGTTTGGAATACATCGCTGAACTCTTATGGCTATTTTCAAAATTTAAACCGAAAATCTTACCCCCCGAAATAAATCGATTTTACTTTTCCATATTTTGTACCTCGTACCAATTGATTGTCAGATTTCGAACACATTGATAAATTCACCCTAATTATAAATTCATTATTATTTAAAATATTCAGAAATTTTCAAAATTACCTCGATTGAACGCTCATTTCTGAAACAACTACTTCCTTCATTTCCAATGGAATTTGATCCCAAGTTATCGGCATTTTGTTCAGCTGGAATAGTGTCTTTAAGAAAGGTTTTGAATTAAAATGTTTGTTTACTTTATTTTCAATTTTGTTTGGATCTCTTCAGAATTACTAATCATTCCTGAATTTAACAAAAAACAACTTTTTAAATAAAAAGAGCATACACAAAGTTTCAGCCAAGTTCGATTCCGAGTGCTCATTTGTTCACACTTCATTTGAATTTTTTATTTTTGCTTTATTGTTCAGGTTTATAAAAATAAAGTATCCATAGAACTAACAACACTTTAAACCTGCCTAAAATCCTTCTTTAAAAGGAATAAAATGAAATTAAAGTAACAACCTTACTTTTTTTCGTCCAACTAACCAGAAAACTTAAAAGTAATAATTAAATTAAAAAGTGAAAGTAATTTAAATGAATTAAATTGAATATAAAATAAAGTTATTGTAATAAAAACTCACTTTGTCTTTGCTGTCGTTTAGTAATAAAACGGACAATGTGCAAAAGTAGAAGAATGGCGTCTCTAATACCTACAACACCCGCCAAAATGTGGACACCAAACAGGGGGGGGATGGTCTGCACTAGTATCCTTTTTCTATTGCATGTGAATTACAAGCGGTTGTTCCCGCCACGAAAGTTTTAGCGTTCTTAATTGCATTCACTGAACTCCGTCGAACACAAGTTAATAATTTTTCGTAAAAAATAATTTAAAACAATTTTTTTTAAACTTCGAATGACGAATAAAATAACACCAAAAAGATAAATCCCGATCATCTATTTTATTATTCTGCTGAGGACCAAAATTAAAAACATCAAAATGAATGTTTATTTTAAGACTAGAATTTGAACCTTCTCAATTAGTTTCAAGCATTATGATACATGGTTAGATTGTTCTAGATGAAAGATGGTTCTAGATAGAGCAGACAATTCTGAATCTAAAAATATTTTTTAGAGAAGTTTTGGGCATATTCAATATACAGATTCCTCTTATTATTTCCTGGTCTTATGAATCAGTTTTTAAAAAAATACTCTTTTTTTACAATGAATATTATCAATCTTATGAATCAGATATTTTTTTTAAATATTATTTTTTGTTTAATGAATATTATCAATGTTATTTATTAATAGTTTTCCGTTCGAACGTCGAATCGATTAAGAGAACAATAAAAAAGTCATCAATCAATTTCCCCTTGTCTCTTGCTTTCATTCGTGATTTTCTCAGATTCGAAGTACAGTGCATTATCCAACAAGTTGATGGTTCCTCCAACTTTTCCATTCTTGTTTATCTCAATTTTCCAATATTCTTCGTAGAAATCCTTTTCATAGACTTTTTCTGTTCTGAAAAATTGAGGACTTGATCAAATGAAATCGAGAATTAATCTTACTTTCCGATCACGTCTAATAGTATATTAGTAACATTTTCAAAACTGAATGGGTCTCCCTCATACCATCTCACACGAAACCTATATTGCTCATTGTCATCCTTTCGAGTCAGCCAATTCTGAAAATCAAAGATTACAAGATTTCATAGTGCGGCGTCACAAGAGTCAGTCTCGAAGTGTGAGCAGAAAATTGTTGCATGAATACTAATTAGTGTTCCAAAATACCGAATAGAGAATTTAATGAACTTACCTTTATCCACCAAGAGAACCCGTTCATTGTTACAGCAGAGTAATCCAACTCAACATGTTTCACATTTCTCATTTTTTTCAATATGTCATCTGTCATTGAGTGAGCACACTCTGCGCTTTCCGCGTCAAAGTGAAGCGCGACAATTTTTTCATAGTTCTGAAAATGCAAAATAATTGCTGGTTTATTCAAGATTTGTTTATTTCATGAAACTCACATTAAAACTTTCAAGATTTGGAAGTCTGCAGTTAGCGACATTAAACTTAATTTTGGTATCTGATGGCCAGTCAAGTATGGATTCATTATAACAACAATTGCTATAATTATTAATTTTGACAAGTTGAGGTTTAATGTGGAAATTGTTACGAAACCAGTTGAAAAAATCTTGGTATTCGCTACGAAGTATCTGAAAAATAATCACTTTTTTTACTGTCAAGCTTAATTTTCTTGGCTGCTCATTTTCGGCAGCAGCCGAAAAATCTAGACGTAGAAGGCGACGCGCTCAAATTAAAAATTCTCAGTTGGTCTCAGGCGTTGCGATCGCGACTCCTTCGATGTTATCAGTGGAGCTGCCGAAAAGGAGCGGCCATGAAAAATTAGCTTGACAATAATATTTGCAAATAGCAAATTCTAACAAATTAAGTGATGAGTAGAAACTTTCCAGCTAAAACTCAAAAAAAAAATCAATGTTCCACATACTAATTCCAATGAATCCACTTCAATCTTTGTCCCGATCAAACTCATTACATTCCAAATTGTTTGCCGCCAGTCAGTTACAGTTAAATATTTAGAATAATCCATTTGACTATAACGGATTGATCCGCGACCATCCTTGGCTCTTACGGAAATTGTCTCATTTGTCTTACAATCGGGAATGAACGAAATTATGAACAAAAAGCTGAAATAGTATGGATATATTTCAAAATTTAAACAAATTTCTAAAAGCTCGTATGTTGCGAAATATTCACAAACACTCATTTTATAACATTATAGGCAGAATAATGAGCCACAATGCCATAAAAACTCTTACCCCTCGAAAAAAATCGATTAAAAAATCAACATTTTTTGTACCTCGTACCAATTGATTATCTGATTTTGAGCACATTGATAAGTTCACCCTAAATGTACCAATTTCCTCACTTTTTTGAAAATGTTGAAATTACCTTGTTTTTACGTCCATTTCTGAAACAACTACTTCTTTCATTTCCAGTGGAACTTGATCCCAATTAATTGCCATTGTTTTCTGCTGGAATAGTGTCTTTAAGAAAATGCTGACATGATGGATAACTTGTAAAATACTACATCATTAATTATTAAACTTTAAAAAACGTAAAGGGAGCACAAAATGAATAAAATGAGCAATTAACAAATGTGGGAAGTAGAAAAATAGCGTCCTTTCAATCAAAAACACACGCCAAAATGTGGACACCAAACAGGTAATCTACAGCATCCTTTGCCTGGTGCAAGTGAAGTACACGCGGTTGTTCCCGCCGGGAAAGTTTCCGTGACTCGAAAATAATATTTTCAATACGTACGGACACGGTAAAGGCCATACTAATTTGCAAAAACAGTGGCGCGCGCTTGGAAAAACAGTATCTAAGAAGATAAGTCCCGATCTTATATTTTATTGTTCTGATAATGGCCTAAATTAAAAAGTAAAAAGGTCGAAATGAATATTCATTTTAAGACTCGAATTTGAACTTTCTCAATTAGTTTCAAGAGTTATGATACATCGTTAGATGGTTCTAGATGTTAGATGGTTCTACATAGATAGAGCAGCCAATTCTGAATCTAAAAATATATTTTAATATACAAAACTCTTTGAACCTCCGAATAAATGTAATACAAATATATTTGTATACAAATTACTGTGAATTTTTCTACTCCTTGCATTTGTGTTTGAATCGGAATCACGTATTGTAACCGAGTTCAAGCCCTCGTTGCTCGCGGGTTTGGGTTTACATTTTTCAACGTTACTGACCGCCTAATTTCCATAAGAAGCCGAACATTTGTCAAATGAAAGTTCGATTCTCACTTCAAACATATATTAATCTTAAAAGTTTGTAAAATGAGAAACAATTTTTTCACAGGCACAGTTTTGGGGACCTACTGTTTCTTTTGTCAATTTTGGATCCATTAAAAAGTGGACTTTTCTGCATAAATCTTAATCTAGAACCCTGCTCTTTCAGTATGGAATGTAGCTAAGGGATAACGATAAAATAAATAAAACGATTCTAGATTATTTTCTATTTTGACTGTTTTTCCAAAAAAAATTGTTAATCTGAATGTTTTTCATACGATGTCCAAAAAGAAGGATGATTCAAGTTCCCTAAAAATTATAACTGCACGTTAATAAGCTCCAAAAGGTTTTTAAAATATAAATAAAAAGTTTCTAATTAGTTTTTGGATCAGAACTAAGAAATATGAAGCTGCCAATATGAACCAAAATAAACTCGCGAGCTGCGAGCATGCGAACATGAAATTGCAACCCATGGGCCCGGTTTTTCCTTCACCATTTCTCTAAAAAACGTCATAATCACATGAAACTTTAAAATTAATGAGAAATAATATCAGAGAATTGAAATCAATGAAATTCTCGTAAGAAAATAAATTTTTCGTTGTACCACAGCAGGCTTTTCTTCCTGCAGTATTTATTGAATACCCTATATTATTTTTTGTTTAATAAATATTATCAATGATATTTATTAATTGTGTTCCGTTCGAACGTCGAATCGGCTAAGAGAACAGTGAAAAGGCATAAAATCAATCAATATCCTCGTGTATATTACTTTCATCCTTGATTTTTTTCAGATGCAAAGTACAGTGCATTATCCAACAATGTGATGGTCCCTCCAACTTTTCCATTCTTTTTAATCTCAATTTTCCAATATTCTTCGTAGAAATCTTTTTCATGGACTTTTTCTGTTCTGAAAAAATGAATAAGGAGCTGATAAAATGAATTCAAGAATTAATCTTACTTTCCGATCACATCTAATAGTGTATTAGTGAATAATTTTAGATTCAGAATTGGCTGCTCTATCTATGTAGAACCATCTAACATCTAGAACCATCTAACGATGTATCATAACTCTTGAAACTAATTGAGAAAGTTCAAATTCGAGTCTTAAAATGAATATTCATTTCGACCTTTTTACTTTTTAATTTAGGCCATTATCAGAACAATAAAATATAAGATCGGGACTTATCTTCTTAGATACTGTTTTTCCAAGCGCGCGCCACTGTTTTTGCAAATTAGTATGGCCTTTACCGTGTCCGTACGTATTGAAAATATTATTTTCGAGTCACGGAAACTTTCCCGGCGGGAACAACCGCGTGTACTTCACTTGCACCAGGCAAAGGATGCTGTAGATTACCTGTTTGGTGTCCACATTTTGGCGTGTGTTTTTGATTGAAAGGACGCTATTTTTCTACTTCCCACATTTGTTAATTGCTCATTTTATTCATTTTGTGCTCCCTTTACGTTTTTTAAAGTTTAATAATTAATGATGTAGTATTTTACAAGTTATCCATCATGCGAGTAAAGTTTTTCTGGACCTTTTCTATGTTTTTGGCAAATGAGTCACAAATTGTGTTTGTCACTGGGATACCATATTCCAACAAAGAGCGTATATGTGACTTGAACAACGATATATAAAACTTGGGGTTATTGTTCGAGAATGATTTAAATATTGTGAACATAGCCGAATTTGCTTTAGATATCATAGTTTTCCAATGTTCTTTAAAGCTTAAATCAGTCGTTATATAAAAACCCAAGTCTCTGATTTTGCTAACCCTCTCAATGATACATCCATCAATAATATAGTCTTTTAAAACAGGTTTTTTTGAAATAGATATAACTTTCGTTTTTTGTGCATTGAGGGGAAGTTTATTTTGTTTAGCCCAGATGGTAATATGGTCTATGGCCCGTTGTAGCGGGGCAGGAGAAAATGTATTCTGTTTCTTAGTAAATACTTTCAAATCATCAGCAAACTGAGCAATCGAAACCTCATCATTCATAATAAATCCAGTTAGATCATTTACAAAGATACTGAAAAGTAAAGGAGATAAGACTCCTCCTTGTGGAACTCCCGAGTTGATTGTAAAGAACTCAGAGAAATTTTCCTTGATTTTAACAGAAAATTTCCGTTTGTTGATAAAATTTGCCAACCAAGATAATAGTTTTGGGTTAATACGGAGTTTTGCTAGTTTTATGAAAAGAAGTTCATGATCAACTTTGTCGAAGGCTTTCGAAAAGTCGAAATAGACCACATCAGTTTGCCGATTATTCTCAAGCGAGGAAGACCAAGAATCGAGGCATTCAACCATTTGAGTTGTAGTTGACTTCCCCGATCGAAAGCCGTGCTGAGTGTTAGAAAAGAACTAATTTTGTCTTTAAGAGACGCTCATAAATACGACATAATTGACTGGTTATTGAAATTGGACGGTAATCATGAGCATGAGTGGGATTAGAAACCTTTGGAATGGGGGTGATATAAGAGACTTTCCATTGGCGTGGAATAGAGCCATACATCATAGACAGATTGAAAATATATGTCAATGGGGGAGCTAACCACAGGGAGATTTTTTTCAGAAAGGCAAAGGGAACTTCATCAGGAGTAAGTGAGCATGACGATTTTGTTTTGGAAATTGTTCTTAACACGTCAAGCTCATGAACCCAGGGTATTTCCATACTACTCTCATCAAATCCATCAAACTTAATGTTTTCTGGATCAAAATTTGAAGAATCTTGAAAGGTGGTCAGAAAGAATTTTGAGAAAATTTCGGATACCTTAAGTGGTTCCGTAACAAGCTTACCGTCTTCTGGATTGGTGAGAGTGATATGAGTATTTTTAGGTTTAATTCGATCATTTATAAACTTATAGAATTGTCTGTTACCCAGCTTAATCGTAATTTTTTGTTCAATGGATTTGTTGAATTTTTTAATGGCCTTTTGGAATTTTTTATTAAACTTTTGGAAGTTGGCAAACTCAAGGGTGCCGTTGGTTCTAACAGCTTGAATCCAAAGTAAGTCTTTGTGGTCATTCATGTTGATCAGATACTGCGGGAGGTTCAGTCGGTTACATTTTTTCTTCTTAAACGGAACCGTTTCAAAATAAATATATTTTACAAAATTCAAAAGATTATCATAGGCAACTGAAGAGTCAGTTGATGCTCCAACGATATCAGACCAACATACCGATGAAAGAATTTCCCCCAGCAGTATTTTGTTAATTTCAGAAAAAGATGGATACAATATTTTGGAGTCATCATTAGGACATAATATTCCAGAATTGAATTTAAAGCTTATGACTCCATGATCACTTTTACCAATTGGGGGAAGAATTTTAAGATTGAAAGGTGATAGGTTAGGACTGGTTAGAAGTAGATCAAGGATGTTTTGACCTCTTGTTCCCTGCGAGATGTTCTGTTTGAAGTTTAGATCTTTTTTGAAATCTAAGAAAAGTTTACTTTGTGGTGTTGACCCGGTATCATTTTCCCAATTTATATCAGGGAAGTTGAAATCCCCAGAAATGATTACATTGGTGTCATGGGAGGAAGAAAGATCATACAGAACACTAATAAGATGCTGAAAGTGCACCAATGAGCATGTTGGAGAGCGATAGACTGCGATTAGTCTAACGGGTTTACTACCATTTTCATACTGAATTGATAGTATTTCAAATGAATTAAAGTGCGATAGCGAAAAGACCTTTTGGGGGGAAAGAAGACTAGTACATAAAATGGCGACTCCACCACCTTTAGAAATAAGGCGATCTTGTCTAAATACTGAATAAGAAGAGATACCTCCAAGAAATGATTCTGAAGATTTTTCAGATTTTAGCCATGTTTCTGTCAGAAAGACAAAAGTTGGTTTAAGATACTTTAAAATAAATACAAAATCTTGAGAGTTAGAATTTACAGATCGAATATTTGTTGAAATGGCTGAAAGTTCGCTGGTTGTTTTCTCATTCGCTGGTTGTTTTCTCATTCGCTGGTTGTTTTCTCATTCGCTGGTTGTTTTCTCATTCGCTGGTTGTTTTCTCATTCGCTGGTTGTTTTCGCATTCGCTGGTTGTTTTCTCATTCGCTGGTTGTTTTCTCATTCGCTGGTTGTTTTCTCATTCGCTGGTTGTTTTCTCATTCGCTGGTTGTTTTCTCATTCGCTGGTTGTTTTCTCATTCGCTGGTTGTTTTCTCATTCGCTGGTTGTTTTCTCATAGTGAGCGGTCGCTCATCCCAGCGTCTCAGCACTGTCTGCGTCTTCCCTTTTACGCACTATTATTCAGATAATCTTATTGATTATTCCAAAGTTATCAACTTACTGCTGAAATCCTGTGTCTAAGATAGATTTTTATCAACAAGGATACCTATTTTAATCTGTGAATTAAAACGCGATTGACGTGTCACTCAATCATAAATCTTCTAATCTGTGACACCCATAACGGTGAAGTTTTCCCTAATCCCCTTCTGATACCAAATATTATTTTGATGGCACACAAAACTCCTTCGCGTACATCTTCGTCCACCACAACTTCCAATCCTAACAAGAGAAAAGCCATAAGATCTCCGGAAACGTTGGCACGTGAAATGGATGACGAAATGGGTGATATGGAAGCGATGAAACTTACTGTCAAAGAAATCGTTGAGAGCAAAGAGGCAACCCCAGAAACAAAGCTTATTGGTCAATTATGTAACCTGCTGTGCAAACAAATTCAATTTATGCGTGAAGAGCTTTTAGAGTTCCGTGAGTTGAAATCCGAATTAATTGATGTTAAAAGTAAACTCCTTTCTGAAA
This sequence comes from Caenorhabditis virilis, assembly GCA_964036255.1. NCBI lineage: Eukaryota > Metazoa > Nematoda > Chromadorea > Rhabditida > Rhabditidae > Caenorhabditis > Caenorhabditis virilis. The sequence goes on from OZ038416.1 coordinate 16,404,860, forward strand.
ATTCTCCCCCTCTCGCTCCCACTCCCCAAAAAGCTATTGTAAACCCCACTGATTTGTCAAATGCTATTGAAGAAAAGGAAAAACAGCGTGCTCTTGTCTTTATAAACCTCGAAGAATCCAATGAAAAATCTTCCACGGTTCGAGCTCGGCAGGACTACCACAAGGTATGTGACGTTTTGGATTTTCTCGGGATCGAGTGCATTCCCCAAACTGTTTACAGAATGGGGAAGCATTTCCCACGTAAAACCAAAGTGTTACTGCCTTCGTCCTTCCACCAGAAACAAGTCCTCGCCAGAGCCAAATATCTCAAAAATTTTCCTTTCCAACAAAAACTGATTGTAAGAGCATCTATGAGCGTGGAAGAGAGACTTGCAAATTGGGAAAAGCATAAAAGCCTTCGTCAAGAAAGAACCGGTTCGGCCCAAGGCAGGGGAACAGCGCCCAATGGCGGTGTTACCCAATCTGTGCAGAATCGATCCTACAATCGTGACCAGGTCGCTTCTACTGAAATGCAAGTGGATCCTCCTACCAAACCATCTTCATCCAACCATTTAAATTGATAAGCGGAAAAGCAACAAAATTTGATAATTTTGATCTTTCAGCCATTTCAACAAATATTCGATCTGTAAATTCTAACTCTCAAGATTTTGTATTTATTTTAAAGTATCTTAAACCAACTTTTGTCTTTCTGACAGAAACATGGCTAAAATCTGAAAAATCTTCAGAATCATTTCTTGGAGGTATCTCTTCTTATTCAGTATTTAGACAAGATCGCCTTATTTCTAAAGGTGGTGGAGTCGCCATTTTATGTACTAGTCTTCTTTCCCCCCAAAAGGTCTTTTCGCTATCGCACTTTAATTCATTTGAAATACTATCAATTCAGTATGAAAATGGTAGTAAACCCGTTAGACTAATCGCAGTCTATCGCTCTCCAACATGCTCATTGGTGCACTTTCAGCATCTTATTAGTGTTCTGTATGATCTTTCTTCCTCCCATGACACCAATGTAATCATTTCTGGGGATTTCAACTTCCCTGATATAAATTGGGAAAATGATACCGGGTCAACACCACAAAGTAAACTTTTCTTAGATTTCAAAAAAGATCTAAACTTCAAACAGAACATCTCGCAGGGAACAAGAGGTCAAAACATCCTTGATCTACTTCTAACCAGTCCTAACCTATCACCTTTCAATCTTAAAATTCTTCCCCCAATTGGTAAAAGTGATCATGGAGTCATAAGCTTTAAATTCAATTCTGGAATATTATGTCCTAATGATGACTCCAAAATATTGTATCCATCTTTTTCTGAAATTAACAAAATACTGCTGGGGGAAATTCTTTCATCGGTATGTTGGTCTGATATCGTTGGAGCATCAACTGACTCTTCAGTTGCCTATGATAATCTTTTGAATTTTGTAAAATATATTTATTTTGAAACGGTTCCGTTTAAGAAGAAAAAATGTAACCGACTGAACCTCCCGCAGTATCTGATCAACATGAATGACCACAAAGACTTACTTTGGATTCAAGCTGTTAGAACCAACGGCACCCTTGAGTTTGCCAACTTCCAAAAGTTTAATAAAAAATTCCAAAAGGCCATTAAAAAATTCAACAAATCCATTGAACAAAAAATTACGATTAAGCTGGGTAACAGACAATTCTATAAGTTTATAAATGATCGAATTAAACCTAAAAATACTCATATCACTCTCACCAATCCAGAAGACGGTAAGCTTGTTACGGAACCACTTAAGGTATCCGAAATTTTCTCAAAATTCTTTCTGACCACCTTTCAAGATTCTTCAAATTTTGATCCAGAAAACATTAAGTTTGATGGATTTGATGAGAGTAGTATGGAAATACCCTGGGTTCATGAGCTTGACGTGTTAAGAACAATTTCCAAAACAAAATCGTCATGCTCACTTACTCCTGATGAAGTTCCCTTTGCCTTTCTGAAAAAAATCTCCCTGTGGTTAGCTCCCCCATTGACATATATTTTCAATCTGTCTATGATGTATGGCTCTATTCCACGCCAATGGAAAGTCTCTTATATCACCCCCATTCCAAAGGTTTCTAATCCCACTCATGCTCATGATTACCGTCCAATTTCAATAACCAGTCAATTATGTCGTATTTATGAGCGTCTCTTAAAGACAAAATTAGTTCTTTTCTAACACTCAGCACGGCTTTCGATCGGGGAAGTCAACTACAACTCAAATGGTTGAATGCCTCGATTCTTGGTCTTCCTCGCTTGAGAATAATCGGCAAACTGATGTGGTCTATTTCGACTTTTCGAAAGCCTTCGACAAAGTTGATCATGAACTTCTTTTCATAAAACTAGCAAAACTCCGTATTAACCCAAAACTATTATCTTGGTTGGCAAATTTTATCAACAAACGGAAATTTTCTGTTAAAATCAAGGAAAATTTCTCTGAGTTCTTTACAATCAACTCGGGAGTTCCACAAGGAGGAGTCTTATCTCCTTTACTTTTCAGTATCTTTGTAAATGATCTAACTGGATTTATTATGAATGATGAGGTTTCGATTGCTCAGTTTGCTGATGATTTGAAAGTATTTACTAAGAAACAGAATACATTTTCTCCTGCCCCGCTACAACGGGCCATAGACCATATTACCATCTGGGCTAAACAAAATAAACTTCCCCTCAATGCACAAAAAACGAAAGTTATATCTATTTCAAAAAAACCTGTTTTAAAAGACTATATTATTGATGGATGTATCATTGAGAGGGTTAGCAAAATCAGAGACTTGGGTTTTTATATAACGACTGATTTAAGCTTTAAAGAACATTGGAAAACTATGATATCTAAAGCAAATTCGGCTATGTTCACAATATTTAAATCATTCTCGAACAATAACCCCAAGTTTTATATATCGTTGTTCAAGTCACATATACGCTCTTTGTTGGAATATGGTATCCCAGTGACAAACACAATTTGTGACTCATTTGCCAAAAACATAGAAAAGGTCCAGAAAAACTTTACTCGCCGACTTTTCTCCCGTATGAATGGAAGAATTATTAAATTTTCGGATCATAATTATCTTGATTATGAAGAACGGTTAAAACTGTTTAATCTTCAAACTCTAAACGACAGACGTGAGTATCTTGATCAAAAGTTCCTTCGAAATGTTCTGTTCAATAAGGCAAAAATATCCTGGAAACAAATGTTCTCAATCAAAAAGATTCGGACCCGGTCACAGTTTAATATTATCTACCCAATTCCAAAAAAGGGAATCCGTAAAAGAGCTTTCATACCAAGAACTGTACCAAAGTTTTTGGAGAGAGTCAAAAAACTCTCTGAAAAGAATATCAAGAAATTATATTATGCCATAAATGAAAGTCAGATCAATGCAGAACACTGATAAGATTGCTATTATTTTCTCCTCATGTATAAAAAAAGGAATCTATACTCTTCAATATTTGTTTTAAAAAAGCTTTTCAATCCATTTAATAGATTTTTCATTGTGTCCAGAACGGGTTATAAATCAAGCTCACAGCCGTGCGGTTAGATCTCTTCACAGCATTCTTACTTCTTGCCTCCCCCCCCCCCCCTCCCCTTATTCCGGTTTTTGCAAATATGTTTCTACATTTTATTTTTTCTTTTTCTTTCAAAAATCACGGTTTCTTTTTGTTATGATCATATTTTTTTTATATTTTTATTCTTTCGATTGTGAACTGTTTCACACTTTTTTCACGTTGCTTTTCCGCGCGTAAATAAATAAATAAAATAAATAAATAGTGACATTTTCAAAACTGAACTTGTTGTTTCCCCTTTGAAACCTCATATCAAACTTATATTGCTCATTGTCATCCTTTCGAGTCAACCAATTCTGAAAATTAAAGATGACACGTTTTTTTAGTGCGTCAAAAGATTCAGTTTCGAAGAGTGAACTGGAAATTATTGCATGAATTCTATTTTTTTGCAAAAAGTGCTCCAAAATACCGAATGGAGAATTTAATGAACTTGCCTTTATCCACCAGTAAAACCCGTTGATTGTTACAGCAGAATAATCCAAGTCAACATCTTTCACATTTCTCATTTTTTTTTAAGTCTTCGTCTGTTATTGAATCAATAAAAACGCTGGGTGGCATGTGACTGTGCAACGTGACAACTTTGTCATATGCCTGAAAAACAGAACAAAAGAATTACTTGATTATTCAAGATTTGTTTTCTCAAGAAACTTACATTAAAACGTTCAAGATTAGGAGGCCTGTATGAAATATCCAACATAATTTTGGTATTTAATGGCCAGTCAAATATGGATTCGTCATAATAATCACTGTGATCATAAGAAGTCCAGAATTCGACAAGTTGCGGTGTAATATGGAAATTGTTGCGAAACCAGTTGAAAAGTTCTTGGAATCCTTCATCGGGCTTCTGAAAAATCATGGAATAGCTTTGCCTAAGACCTTGGTAATAGTTTTCGCATCAGCCACCGCCTCGCGTACCGTGGCTCTAGGAGGTTTAGCAGTCCTCAAAAAGCGACGAGCGAGAATATTTGACATAATCGATACATTCAGAAGAAACACCTTAGCTTACCAATATTAAACTTTCCACTGTAACGTTTGTCCCAATCAGACTCCTTATATTCCGAATTGTTTGCTTCCAGTTATATTTAGACATATTATGAATATATCCCCAATCACTCGTTGCTCTTGCGGAAACATGCCGATATGTAGAATAATTCATTTTATTGTAGCAGATTGAACTGCCATCAACCGTTGCTGTAAGACGTCGCTCAAAATTCGTCTCAAAATCGAGAATGAAGGAAATTTGGAATCTATCACTGAAAATTTATGTGTTGCAAAATATTAACTCATTCATTGTATAACATTAAAAACAAAATAATGAGCCTCAATGCGATAAAAACTCTTACCCTTCGAATTTCATCGATTTCACTTTTCCATTTTTTGTACCTCGTGCCAATTGATTGTGAGCTTTCGAGCACATTGATAAATTAACCCTAATTACAAATTATTTATTATTTTACTCTTTAAATTTCAGATATTTTAAAAATTACCTGGTTTTAACGTCCATTTTTGATACAACTTCTTCTCTCATTTCCAATGGAATTTGATCCCAAGTTATCGGCATTTCGGTCAGCTGGAAGAGTGTCTTTAAGAAAATTTGTGCATAAAGGAAATCTTGTAAAATACTAATTTATTATTACAGGAGGGTTTTACGGAGATTATGAATGCGCCTGGGAAGAAAATAGGCTTCAGACTCATTCCAAATCTCTATTTAAAATTTTCTAAAACCACCTAGAAGCCGATAAAACACGCCCCAAAACAATGGCCTAGAAAAAAGGACCACCGGCGAAAACTAGTCCGCAGGCATGAAAAGTCCAAAAAAAATGAAAAACAAAACATAAAGATGAAAAAACATTAAAAAGGACTACTATAAGCATTCTTCATAACTATTTATCAACGAAACACGAAAAAAGCTCATAGGAAAAAGTTCGGCCAGGTGTCCCATTTTTCTAGGCCATTGTTTTGAGGCGTGTTTTCTCAGCTTCTAGATGGTTTTAGAACATTTTAAATAGAGATTTGGAATGAGTCTGAAGCCTATTTTCTTCCCAGACGCATTCATAATCTCCGTAAAGCCCTCCTTTAAGGTTATAAAAGGGTGTTGAAAACGTGTTGAAACAAGGACAAAAATAACAATAATGTGCAAAAGTAGATAGTTTCTTTATGAAAGGTTTTACATTAACATATATATATATATATATACTTTATTTTCAATTTTGTTTGGATCTATTCAGAATTACTAATAATTACTGATTTTAACTAACAAACACTTTTTTCCCTAGAATAAAAAGAGCACCCGGAATCGAATTATGGTGCCAAAAACAAAAAGGTTTCCACAAACATTTCAGCCACTTCGATTCCGGGTGGTCATTTGTTCCCATTTTATTTGATTCTTTTAATTTTTGCTTTACTGTTCAGGTGTATGTATAAAATTCAAATTTAGATCGATCTAACGACACTGGAAATCTGCCTAAAATCCTTCTTCAAACAAAATGAAATAAAATAAGTATAAAATGAATATTAATTTTACTTTTTTTCGTCCAAAAATAAAAATCGATTAACCATAAACGTACAATTAAAAATTAAAAGAAAAATCTAAAAAGTGAAAGTAATTAAAATGAATTTAATTTAATTTAAAAATATTATCAAAAACTCAAGCTGTATTTACGCTCCTGTCGTTTAACTATAAAAAACGGACAATGTGCAAAAGTAGAAAATTAACGTCCTTCTTACCAACAACACCCGCCAAAAAGTGGACACCGAACAGGGGGGGGGGGGATAGTATCCTTTGTCTGGTGCATGTGAATTACAAGCGGTTGTTCTCTCCGAGAAAGTTTTGATGGATAGAGTCTAGATAGAGCCGATAATTCTGAATAAAAACAAATTTTTAAAGCCGACAACTAAAATATATTTTTAGCGTAATTTTGGACATAGTCAATTTACAGATTCCTCTTCTTAGACCTCATGAATCAGATCTTTTATTTTTGAGGAATATAATAAAACAATAAAAATTCTGAATATTATTTATTAAAAATATTCCAAACGTTGAATATGTGAAAAAGACAATAAAAAGGCAAAAATCAAATAAAATCAATCAGTTTCTTGATCCAGCGTTGTTCTCCATTTCACCCTATCCAACTGTAACAGTTCTCCATGGTTTTTTCAGAATCAAAGATCAATTCATTATCGAATAATATGATGATTCCTTCAACTTTTCCATTCTTTTTTATCTCAATTTTCCAATATTCTTTGTAGAAACCATTTTCAGGGACTTTTTCTGTTCTGAAAACACGAGGAGCTGATCAAATGAAATCAAGAGTTAATCTTACTTTCCGATCACATCTAATATCGTATTAGTGACATTTTCAAAATTGAATGGGTTTCCCTCATACCATCTTACACGACACCTATATTGCTCATTGTCATCCTTTCGAGTCAGCCAATTCTGAAAATTAAAGATTACACGCTTTCTAAGTGAGTCCGTGAGAGTCATTCTCGAGGTGTGAGCCGAAAATTGTTTCATGAATACTACTTTTCCAACGGTGGCAATAAGTGCTCCAAAATACCGAATAGAGAATTTAATGAACTTGCCTTCAACCACCATTCGAATCCGTTTATTGTTACAGCAGAGTAATTCAATTTAACAACTTTTGCATTTTTCATTTTTTTCAATATTTCATCTGTCATTGAATGAGCACACTCTGCGCTTCGCACATCAAAACAAAGCGTGTGTATTTTGTCATAGGTCTGAAAATGCAGAGCAATTGTTTGTTTATTCAATATTTGTTATTTTCTCATGAAACTTACATTAAAACGTTCAAGATTTGGAATTTTGTTGTTACGAACCCCCAACTCAATTTTGGTACTTAATGTCCAGTCAAATATTGATTCCTCATAGCAATAATTGTGCTCAATATCAATTTTGACAAGTCGCGGTTGAATATGGAAATTGTTACGAAACCAGTTGAAACGTTCTTGAAATCCTTCATCAGGTATCTGAAAAAATCATTAATATGAATTACAATAAAGTTATAAAAAATGTCCCGAATGAGTTCCCGGAAGGTATTTCCCGCCCATCCCTGATCGATAGGCGATAGATTTTTCAAAATCAATTTTATCGAATAAAGTGCATACTTAATCGATACATTCAGAAGAAACGGTTTAACTTACCAATCTTAGATAATCCACTTTACTCTTTGTACCTATTAGACTCATTATATTATGAATTGTTTGCCTCCAGTCAGTTATAGTTGAATGGTTATATTTATATCTGTGATTACTATAAATGATATATCCACCAGCATCCGTTGCTCTTATGTTAACACGTCGCTCAACAATTTTCTCACAATCGGGAATGAAGAAGATGTCGAATTCGTAACTGAAATATTATATGGCAATTTTCAAAATCAAAATATTCGCACATTCATTTTATAACATTTTTTAGCAAAATAATGAGATATAATGCCATTAAAAAATAAAAACGCTTACCCATAGAATCCAATTCTATTAACTTTTCCATTTTTTGTACCTCGTACCAATTGATTGTCAGATTTTGAACACATTGCTAAATTAACCCTAAATTCAGTATGTTCTTTGAATTTCAGTAATTTTCAAAATTACCTCGATTTAACGCTCATTTCTTTAACTATTTCTTGTCTCATTTCCAATGGAATTTGATTCCAGCTAATTGTCATTTTTTTTCTGCTGGAATAGAATCTTTAAAAAACTTCGATTAGAGTATATTTAATGTGAAATTACAAAAAATATATATATTTAAATAAATTAGACTCGCTTAGAATTCGAGGACGAACAAATTAAACGAAAAGGAATAAAATAAGGAAAGATATCCAATGGTAGAAACGCGAAAAAGTGGCGTCCTACAATAAACAAAAAAACCCTATAATTGAAAAGGATTTTTGTCTAGAGCAGTTTCCCAGCGGGAGCAACCGCATCCATGAAATGGCGAGTTGTTATGGAGTTAAGGACGCTATTGTTTGATTCACACTTGGGTATATTCTAGACCACAAGTTGCCAAACGTCTTGAATCCCGAATATCACATCTAATTTCAACTAAAAACTAATTTTTTTCAAAAAAAAAATCAAGAAAAATCGTTGAAAAATTATTTTTTTAATGAAATTTTCAAAATTCTTTGATTCTCGTGTTTTTTAGTGTTTTAGAAAGCTGAAAATTTGGAAAATCTGAATATCACATCTAAAATCGGTAAAAACTCATTTTTTCAGTTACAAAAAAAATGAAAAATTGAAAGATGAAAATCTGCAAGCGCTCCACTTGTTTAAGAATAAAACGCACAACGTGGGAAATAAGTAGAAGAATGGCGTCCTTCTTACAATAAACACCCGCCAAAATTTGGGCACCAAACAGGTTATCTACAGTACCCCTTGTCTGGTGCGAATGTATTTTTCGACATAGTCAATTTACAGATTCCTCTTCTATGGCCTCATGAACCACATCATTTATTTTTTGTTAAAATACTTTACAGAAAAAATTTCAAATTTTATTAATTAGAAGCGTTCCATTGGCTCATTGTTTGATTCCACTTTGGACATATTCTAGACGTCTTGAGTTCCGAATAATACATCTAAATTCCATTAAAAACTAATTTTTTCAAAAAAACATTTTTAAGAAAAGCGAAAAAATTCATTTTTTCATGAAAATTTCAATTATTCTCAACATTTTTCAAAATTCTTCCATTCTCGTGATTTTAGTGTTTTAAAAAACTGAAAATCTGAAAATACCGAATATCACATTTAAATTCCACTAAAACTCATTATTTTAGAGAAAAAAAAAACGAAAAATGAAGAACGATCATGGAAATCGAAATTTCATTGAAAAATTCATTTTTTATGATATTTTCAGAAAATCATAATTTTTTTTCGAATAGAATCAGATTTATTGTGATGAATAAATATTTTTTATTTATTCAAAGTGTTCAGTTCGAAACATTGACTCATTGAATCGGCGAAAAAGACAATAAAAAGGCAAAAATCATAAAAGTTTCTTGATCCCACGTTGTTCCCAATTTCTCCATTTCACAGTGAATAACCGTCCTCCATGGTTTTTTCAGAATCAAATATCAAGCAATGTTCGCTTAATATGATGATTCCTTCAACTTTTCCATTCTTTTTTATCTCAATTTTCCAATATTCACCGATGAACATGTTTTCATTGACTTTTTCTGTTCTGAAAACACGAGTAGCTGCTCAAATGAATTCAAGAATTAATCTTACTTTCCGATCACATCTAATAGCGTATTAGTGACATTTTCAAAACTGAACTCGTTGTTTACCATGTTATACCACATATCGAACTTATATTGCTCATTGTTATCCTTACGAGCCTGCCAATTCTGAAAATCAAAGATTACAAGCTTTCATAGTGCGGCGTCACCAGAGTCATTCTCTAAGTGTGAGCCGAAAATTATTTCATAATACTATTTTGCCAACGGTAGTAAAAAGTGCTCCAAAATACCGAAAGGGGAAATTAATGAACTTGCCTTCAACCACCAGTGAAATCCGTTAATTGTTACTGCAGTGTTACACAAGTTGACAATTTTCGCATTTCTCATTTTTTTCAATTTTTCATCTGTCATTGATTCACACTTGCAGGCGCTCCCGGTAAGCTTAATGGAGACTATTTTGTCATATGCCTGGAAAAAGTTGTATGTTCATTCAAGATTTGTTATTTTCTCATGAAACTCACATTAAAACGTTCAAGATATAGAAGTCTGCAGTAGTAGAAATTCAAGTCGACATTCAATATAATTTTGGTATTGAATGGCCAGTCAAATATGGACTCATCATAACAATCATCGCAATCGCAATCAATATCAATTTCGACAATTCGCGGTTTAACATGGAAATTGTTACGAAACCAGTTGAAATATTCTTCAAAATTTTCACTAGCTTTCTGAAAAATCATTTACTTTGGAAATAGATGCGCATCACAGATGTCAATCAGATAAATACATCCAGAAGAAACCCGTTTCACTTACTAATTCTAATTTATAACATTCAAGATTATTTTATCATATGACGAAATACAATAAAGTTATCGACAGCAAGGATGGGCGGGAAATTTCCCGGGTTTCCGGTACCTCGAGAAATAATAGAAAAATATATGACAAAACAAACATTCGAGCATACCAATGCAATGAAACTTTGAAACTTGCATATTTATATATATATATATATATATATATTTTATTTTAAATTAACAATTTATTTTTGTCATATATGAATGCCATAATATGTGAATGCTTTTTTCCGCTTTTCCTATAAAATAAATAAAATAAAACTTCTTCAAATTTCCCCAAAAATTTCCCATCTTTCCGGACCGGGAAAAAATTTCGTATACGTAATCGATACATTCAGATGAAATGGTTTAACTTACCAATCTTAGATCCACTGTACTCTTTGTACCGAGCAGACTGATTATATTTTGAATTGTTTGAGTATCCGTTGCTCTTATGCTAACACGTCGCTCAACAATTTTCTCACAATCGGGAATGAAGAAGATGTCGAATCCACTGAAATATTATATGGCTATTTTCAAAATCAAAATATTCGCACATTCATTTTATAACATTTTTTTTAGCAAAATAATGAGATAAAATGCCATTAAAAAATAAAAACGCTTACCCACAAAATCCAATTCTATAAACTTTTCCATATTTCGTACCTCGTACCAATTGATTGTCAGATTTTGAACACATTGATAAATTCACCCTAAATTCAGTATGTTAATTGAATTTCAGTAATTTTCAAAATTACCTCGATTGAACGCTCATTTCTTTAACAATTGCTTGTCTCATTTCCAATGGAAGTTGATTCCAGCTAATTGTCATTTTTTTCTGCTGGAATAGAATCTTTTAAAAAAACTTCGATTAGAGTATATTTAATGTGAAATTACAAAAATATATATGTAAATAAATTAGACTCGCTTAGAATTCGAGGACGAACAAATTAAACGAAAAGGAATAAAATAAGGAAAGATATCCAATGGTATTAGCTGCTCACAAATTCGGCTTTATAAACGAGCAAGCGTGCTCTAAAAAACCGACACGCTCGCAGGCGAAACATAAAGAGGGGGAGACTATACGCAGACAACTACCTCTCGCCAAACAACACTCTCTCGCAGCAGAGGGAAGCCCACCGTTATGCAACCGATTTTGTGAGAGGACTATAGAAACGCGAAAAAGTGGCATCCTACAATAAACAAAAAACCCGCTGTTACGTCCCAGCGAACACTCAAAGTTACATCATGTTACATCATGTTACATCATGTTACATCATGTTACATCATGTTACATCATGTTACATCATTTCACAAAGACCCTGCAGCCACATCTCTAACATCTATAAGCACACACTATTTCTCTAAAACATCATGTGTAGTTCTTTTCATGTGTATATTCATTCTGGGTGAGAGACAGCCACTAACATCGGTTGTTTCTAGAAGTACAATAAACATCTATGAGTTACTTCTTGTTCTGAAACAATACAACCCACATATAATTAACATCTTGGACTGGCGACCCAAGATCTTAAAAAAAAGTGGCATCCTAAAATAAACAAAAAACCCGCTGTTACGTCCCAGAGAACACTCAAAGTTACATCATGTTACATCATCTCACAAAGACCCTGCAGCCACATCTCTAACATCTATAAGCACACACTATTTCTCTAAAACATCATGTGTAGTTCTTTTCATGTGTATATTCATTCTGGGTGAGAGACAGTCACTAACATCGGTTGTTTCTAGAAGTACAATAGAACCTACATATAATTAACATCTTGGACTGGCGACCCAAGATCTTAAAAAAAAGTGGCATCCTACAATAAACAAAAAACCCGCCATAATTGTAATTGAAAAGGATTTTTGTCTAGAGCAGTTTCCCATCGGGAGCAACCGCATCCATGAAATGGCGAGTTGTTATGGAGTTAAGGACGCTATTGTTTGATTCACACTTGGGTATATTCAAGACCTGCCAAGCATCCTGAATTCCGGATATCGTTTGTTTGTTTTTAAAAAAAATCAGTTTAAAAGCTTCATTTCGCCAAAAACGGTCCTCGAAAACCCCAAAAACAGGTGGTGGCACCTCCCGTTTTGCACTGCCACCGCCTGTTTTCGGCACTTTTTCGGGAGCAGTTTCGGACCCGCGGGCGCCCGAAAAAAATATTTTTTGGTTAAATTCATTAATAATTGATGCTTCTGAATATATTAAGATAAAAATTGAAAATCAGTAAACAAACATTTTAATTCCATTAAATGATTTTAAGAATAAATTCATTTTTATGACATTTTCAAGAATTCACAACTTTTTTTCAAAATTCTCCGATACTCGTGATTTCTAATGTTTTAGAAAGCTAAAAATCAGTAAAAACTCATTTTATTATAGTGGAAAAACGAAAAATTGAAGAACAATCGTGGAAATCTAAATTTAAGTGAAACATTCATTTTTTTTAATATGATTTTTTTCAGAGAATCGTAATTTTTTTCGAATAGAATCAGATATATTGTGATGTATAATTAAGTAACTATTTTAAATTTTATTTATTCAAAGTATTCCATTCGAAACGCTGACTCATCGAATCGTCGAATGGGGCAATAAAAACACGAACAAAATCATAAAATTCATTAGTTTCTTGATCCCGCGTTGTGCTCCATTTCAGCATCTTCTTCCTTTCTTTCATCACGGGTTTCTTTCAGATTCAAAGGTCAATTCATCATCGAATAATTTGATGGTCCCTCCAACTTTTCCATTCTTCATGATATCAAATTTCCAATAATGTTGATAAACTTCAAGATGGTATTCGATTCTTTAAAACATGAGGAGCTGATAAAATGAAATCAAGAATTAATCTTACGTTCCAATCACATCTGATACCGTACTAGTGACATTTTCAAAGTGAATGTATCGCTTCCCTTAATAAAGCTGGTACTAAACTTATATAGTTCATTGTCCACTTGAGTTAACCATTTCTGAAAATTAAAGAATACACACTTTCGGAGCAGCACATTATTGCATTAATCGTTCAGCTTCGGTGACAAAAAGCGCTTGGAGGATTTAATGAACTTGCCTTTATCCACCAAGAGAATCCCCCGATTGTTACATCAGAGAACTTCAACTTGACAGTTTTCGCATTTCTCATTTTTTTCAATTCTTCATCTTTCATTGAATCACACTTCAAGATGCTCCCGTGAAAGTCAATGGAGACTATTTTGTCATATGCCTGGAAAAAGTTGTATGCTCATTCAAGATTTGTTATTTTCTCATGAAACTCACATTAAAACGTTCAAGATTTGGAAGTCTACAGTATGCGACATTCAATATAATTTTGGTATTGAATGGCCAGTCAAATATGGACTCATCATAACAACAATTGTGATGAACATTAATTTCGACAAGTTGCGGTTTAATATGGAAATTGTTACGAAACCAGTCGAAAAGTTGTTGAAAACCTTCATAAGGTACCTGAAACAGTTACGCATCACAGATGCCCATCAGATAAATACATCCAGAAGAAACCCGTTTCACTTACTAATTCTAATTTATCCACTGTTATCTTTGCACCAATTATACTCATTATATTCCAGATTATATGCCTCCAGTCAGTTATTTTTGAATATTTATAATTATCCTTTTTATTGGCGTAACGGATTGATCCGCCGTGATCCCTTGCTCCTACGAAAACACGCCGCTCAACATTTGTCTTACAATCGAGGATGATGGACATTTCGAATGTATTCCTGAAAAAATATTTATGGATAGTTTCAAATTTTAAAAATACATTTCTAAAAGTTCATGTGCTGCAAAATATTCAGACGTGTCATTTTATAACATTACCAACGAAATAATGATTTGAACAATTAAAGTCTTACCATACGAGCTTAATCCATTCTACTTTTCCATATCTTGCACATCGCACCAATTGATTATCTGATATTGAACACATTGATAAGTTAACCCTAAATTTATTATTTTTTGGAAGCTTCAGGAATTTTTTGGAGTATTCTACAACATTCTGGAATTTTTTTGAAGCTTCTGGAATTTTTTGGAATATTCTAGAATGCGAACACACGAACGACCTTAATGCTTTATGATAGAACATGATAATTTTCGGAAAATGTTAAAATTACCTTGTTCTTACGTCCATTTCCTCAACAACTGCTACTCTCATTTCCAATGGAAGTTGATCTCAAGAAATTGTCATTTTTTGTTCAGGTGGGATAGTGTCTTTAAAAACTTCAATTAGAGCATATGACATTAAACAAAAAAATCAATTAGATTTTTGGGGATGAAAAAATAAAGAAATGACGCAGATATTCCTTTGTCCAGAGCAGTTTCCCTGAGGGAACTACCGCATCCAAGAAATGGCGGGTTATTATGCTGTTAATGACGCCATTGTTTCGTTCCTACTTTGAGTTAGTTTCCAATTAATCCAAAAGTGGCCAAGAATCTTAAATTCCTTGCCATTTTTTGTTCGAGCACTCCAGCAACCTTTTTTCTGTGATTTAAATGTTTATAATTTCAATTTTTTCTTAAAGACACTATTCCAGCTTATCAAAATGCCGATAACCTGGGATCAAATTCCATTGGAAATGAAGGAGGTAGTTGTTTCAGAAATGGATGCAAGATCGAGGTAATTTTGAACATTTCTGAAATTCAATGAACATAGTGAATTTAGGGTGAATTTATCAAGGTGTTCGAAATCAGATAATCAATTGGTACGAGGTACGAAACATGGAAAAGTTAAAAGAATTGAAATAAATGAGTAAGTGTGTTTTTTTAAAAGCAATATGCAATCTGATATTTAGCACGTTCTTAATCTCGTTGAAAAGAGTTTTTATTTTTCGGCATTGCAGCTCATCATTTTGCTTAAAGACAGGGTGCCAGTTAGTTTTACCCCATATGGATTTAATTGTGAAAAATTCAAAAATTTGAATTTTTCCCTTTTTTTTCACATTTTTTAGTGGAGCTTTCAAAATTTTTTGGCGAAAATTAGGAAAATCAACGTTTTTCGCGTATTTTATGAAGAATTCCGTTTAGTTCCTGTAAGAAAAATTAATTAGACTCTTATTAAAGATAATAAACGACTTTCAGCAAAATAAAAACGCTGAAAATCGGACAAGAACAAGAGAAATTAAAAAAAAAGACATAAAAAATTCAAATTTCCGCGCACACACCGTGACTGCTGTTCAGTAGAGCGCACATGAAAATACATAAAACGCGGTAATTTAAAATCTTGTCGCCACAGCATCGAAATTTTTAACTTGCACCCTGTCTTTAAAACGTTATTGTCATCTTAAAATTTTTTTGAATCAACAATTTTCTGCTGAAAGACCGCACCTCAACCGCTCGTTTGTAAAATAGCACAACTGTGTGAGAGACTTAGATTTTCCAGGAAGATCAAAACTAACTAGCGTGCTATAAAAATTTTTTTTTAATGAGTGTGAGTGCTACAAAATGGGGGTGAGTGTAAAAGTGAGTGCGAATATTTTGCAGCTTACAATTAGAAATTTCGTGTAGGTTTTGAAAATACATACATATAATATTTCAGTTACCGATTCCAAATCGCTGACTTCCGAAGAGATTATGGAGGATCAAAGCATTTTTTGAAAGGAATATATAATGGGTATAAATCTTCAAATATAACTGACTGGAGGCAAAAAATCTGGAACATAATGAGTCTAATTGGGACAAAGATTGAAGTGGAATATTTGAGATTGGTAAGCAAAACCGTTATTAATTATTAAAATCTGGTTTTTTTCGATAAACTTAAAAATATCATGTTTCGGAGATATTTTTTTTACTTTGGCGAAAACTATTCCCAAGGTCTTGATACGCAAAAGCTATTCCATACTTTTTCAGAAACCTGGCAGAGGATTTCAACAACTTTTCAAATGGTTTCGTAGCAATTTCCACATTAAACCGCGAATTGTCGAAATTGATATTGTCCCTTGTTTCTATGATGAATCAATATTTGACTGGCCACCAAATACCAAAATTGAGTTGCGTGTCACTAACTGCAGACTTCCAAATATTGAACGTTTTAATGTGAGTTTCATGGAAAAATAACAAATCTTGAACAAAAAAAAACAATTTTTTTCTCATTTTCAGGCAAATGGCAAAATTGTCAGGCTTTATTTTAGGGTGCAATTTGCGAGTGGTTCTGACGCAATGACAGATAAAGAATTGAAAACAATGAAAAATGCAAAAGATGTTGAATTGTCTAACTCTGCTGTCACAATCAACGGGTTTCGCTGGTGGTTGAAGGCAAGTTCATTGAATTCTCCATTCGGTATTCTGGAGCACTAAGTAGTACTCAGGGAAAGAAATGCACATTCCCATTTTGTCCGGGACTTGTCCACGGAATCAGCTAGAGCTTTAAAATTTTACTAAAGAGGTCAGTAATGCTCACGCTTTCATTTGCAGTGAAGTTTTTGAGAAAAACTGTACTGACTGTCCGTGGACAAGTCCCGAAAAAAATGGGAATCTTCCGGTCCACTGCTTTCCCTGAGTATTCATGGAAAACAAATTTCTGTTCATGTTTTGAAGCTGACTATTAGGGACGCACTAAGAAAGCTTGTTATCTTTAATTTTCAGAATTGGCTGACTCGAAAGGAAGACAATGAGCATTATAGGTTCCATATGATGTTTTATGACGGAAGAGACTCATTCAGTTTTGAAAAGGTCAAAAACAAACTGTCAGATGTGATCGGAAAGTGAGATTAATTCTTGATTTCATTTGATCAGCTTCTCATGTTTTTCAGAACAGAAAGATGTTTCGATGAAGGCCGCGATAAAAGTTATTGGAAATTCGATATAATGAAGAATGGCAAAGTTGGAGGGACCATCAAATTATTCTACGGTCATTTGGTCTTTGAGTGTGAACACGCTATAAGATGCTGAAATGGAGAACAGCGCGGGGTGAAGAAACTGTTTGATTATATGTTTTTTTTCCCTTTTTATTGCTCTTTTTATTGCTCTTTTTATTGCTCTTTTCAAAGAGTCAATGTTCCGAATAAAACACTTTTAATAAATAACATTTCAAATATATCGTTATACAATATCGTCCAAAAAAGATAGCTGTTCAGTTAAGTTTACCATACCTGATCTTGGTTTCAAAAATTAGAGCGTTCTCTTTTTAGTAAAATGCAATTTATGCGAAATCATACCGATAAATACCCGCTTAATAGCAGCTGTATAAAGTTGGAAAAATCAAATTTTGAATGCGCGCGACGCGGTCGAAATCGGAGCGAAACACAATTATTTGAATGATGCTACATATTGGTATTGTTCTTTGGACCACCTGGGCTAACATTTGAATTTTGTCTTGAATTTGGATCATGTTAACTGACCAACTGTCTTTAAATAATTGGAATGATACTATTTAATAAAGATATATTTTTTTTCGTAAAAAATAATTTAAATATTTTTTAACACGCATTTTCTGAGATACTCGAAAAACCGATGTCACAATAAAAAAATTTTTGTTCCCGATTTGGGTAATATTTCATATATAAGTCGCATATAGGCCCAGAATCAATTTCGAGAATTTTTGACATGCTCCGCCCATTTTTGCAAGTGCGGCACAGAGGAAAAATAAAGTTGCTAACTTTTTTCTCCGTGGATAGAAATCAAAAATTTAAAAAGAATATGAAAGAACGTTTGTCACTGATCATTTTTTCTTGAGACATCAAATTCCTAACTCATAGGCTTCATGATGAAAACTTCGATTATTTCATGAAAAAATGTGTTTTTTCGACTATTGGCCATGTCACAATAACTATGGCAAGGCTAATTTTGGCATTTTTGAAATCTGCGTTACAAGATACGTATTGTGAGTAATGTGTCGGGACTGATCGTTATATGCAAAATGTTTTAGGCTCCCAAACATGAACTCAACTCAACCCAGACGGAAAATAGGTATTGCCATATCGAGAGTAAACTTTGTAATTTCAGCAGTAGCAACATAAATAATGTTAGATAATCGTTTAAATTTATAAAATTGATAGTAAATTGTTTCCTCGATGCTGAATTTCTCAGGAAAAATCGAAAAAACAGTGATTTTTGAAAATTTTTGGCAATTTGGCAAATATCGTTAGGTTTCTATAAAATTTCGCCCTTAATCTTGCTGAAACTTTAAAAACAACTCAATTCATAATAGATCTTTAATTCGCGATGTAAACTAGATGTATAAGCTGCCATCAAATATCTCAAAATCAAACATAGAAAAATGCCAAAATTTAACACTTTACTGGGTTTTTTCACTAGGAGTGTTCTGCAGAATTTCGAAGGATTATTCATTGAAACCTATTTTATATTAATTGCTGTATTTGTATTATTAAGCTGTAAAAATTTTACGACCGAACAGTGCCGCAATACTGAGATATGCCCGCTCGAACTGTGACATCTGAAAACCGCAAACTAGAAAAAAACGTCAAAGTTTGGCTCTTCATTACTTTTGAACCAGTAGACTATTTTGCTTCTTCTATAGCTTATTCGACAAGAAAAATGTTTTTATTTAATATAATATAAACAGAATTGTAAAAATGTCACTAAAAGTTATATAAAATTGGATGTAGATGTAAAAACACCTTTTACAAATAATTTTGCAGACGTGATTATATGATTTTTAGATAACGCGAGCTCGAAAACCTATGAATATGACTAAAATTTTATTGGTACCGCCTAAGATATAAAAGAAACAGAGCAAAATATCATGCTAACCGCGGTCTTTCAAACTAATTCGGAGCAATGATTTTGAGATTGTTGAAACTCTATTGAAACATCATGAATAGAATATTATTAAAGCATCTTTTCATTATGCATTTTAATTCAATTATTTAAGCACTAAAAACTGTTGCATCTATGTGTGAAACTGTTGCAGAGCACATTGCTCCGAATTAGTTTGAAAGACCACGGTTAGCATGATATTTTGCTCTGTTTCTTTTATGTCTTAGGGGTACCAATATAGTTTTAGTCATATTCATAGGTTTTCGATCTCGCGTTATCTAAAATCCTATAATCACCACTGAAAAATTATTTGTTTGACATCTACATCAGGGATGGGCGGGAAATTTCCCGGATTTCCCGATACCATGACGGGAAATTTCCCTTCCCGAAATTTCCCGAAAAGTTTCGGGAAATTTCGGGAAATTTTTTTAATAGAAAAAATAGAAAAACGTCAAGAAAATAACAAATTCGAAAAGATCAAGCTACAAAAATCAACGGAAATTTACTAAAATTGATTAATATGTCTTCGGAAGTCTCAAATAAGAAAACTTAACATTTTTCTTTTTTTTAACTCATTTATGCGATTCTGAAAAATGTTTGTTTTATTCAAAATCGTGCGTTGATTCTTGTTTTATCCTTTAGTTTTTATCGTTGGATGTTTATTAACTCTGAAAACCTATGAAAATCGATAAAATCAGGATAAAACAAGTATTTGGAGTCAAATTTTCAAATTTCCCGAATTTCCCGAAATTTCCCGGAATTTCCCGGTCTTTGGAACCGGGAAAAAAATTTCCCGAAAAATTTCCCGAAGGGTCTTTCCCGCCCATCCCTGATCTACATCCAATTTTATATACATTTTTATAGCATGTTTTACATTATATTTTGACTAAAATAAAGAAAACAATTTTTCTTATCAAATAAGCTATAGAACAAGCAAAATAGTCTACTGGTTCAAAAGTTATGTAGTGTCAAACTTTGACTTTTTTTTCTAGTTTGCGGTTTTCAGATGTAACAGTTCGAGCGGGCATATCTCAGTATTGCGGCACTGTTCGGTCGTAAAATTTTTACAGCTTAATAATACAAATACAGCTATTAATATAAAATAGGTTTCAATGAATAGTCCCTCGAAATTCTGCAGAACACTCCTAGTGAAAAAACACTGTAAAGTGTCAAATTTTGGCATTTTTCTAGGTTTGATTTTGAGATATTTGATGACAGCTTATACATCTAGTTTACATCATGCATTAAAGATCTATTATGAATTGAGTTGTTTTCAAAATTTCAGCAAGCTTAAGGGCGAAATTTTATAGAAACCTAACGATATTTGCCAAATAGCCAAAATTTTTCAAAAATCACAGTTTTTTCGATTTTTCCTGAGTAATTCAGCATCCAGGAAACAATTTATTATCAATTTTATTAATATAAACGATTATCTAACATTATTTATGTTGCTACTGCTGAAATTACAAAGATTACTTTCGATATGGCGATATCTGTTTTCCGTGTGGGTTGAGTTGGGTTCATGTTTGGGGGCCTAACACATTTTGCATATAACGATCAGTCCCGACACATTACTCACAATACGTATCTTGTAACGCAGATTTCAAAAATGCCAAAATTAGCCTTGCCATAGTTATTGTGACATGGCCAATAGTCGAAAAAACACATTTTTTCATGAAATAATCGAAGTTTTCATCATGAAGCCTATGAGTTAGGAATTTGATGTCTCAAGAAAAAATGATCAGTGACAAACGTTCTTTCATATTCTTTTTAATTTTTTGATTTCTATCCACGGAGAAAAAAGTTAGCAACTTTATTTTTCCTCTGTGCCGCACTTGCAAAAGTGGGCGGAGCCTGTCAAAAATTATCGAAATTGATTCTGGGCCTATATGCGACTTATATATGAAATATTACCCAAATCGGGAGCAAAAATTTTTTTATTGTGACATCGCCTCCGCTAGTTGTTCGAGCCTCTCAGATAATGCGTGTTAAAAACTTTTAATGACGATCAAAACAACACTAAAACGATAAGTTTTAATGGACAATAAAAAGGCAAAAATCATCAGTTTCTTGATCTCGCGTTGTTCTACATTTCAGCATCTTCGTCATTTCTTTCATCCGTGGTTTTTCAGATTCAAAGGTCAATTCATCATCTAATAATTTGATGGTCCCATTTCTGAAAATTAAAGAATACACACTGTCGACGCAGAAAATTTAGTGCATTGAATCGTTCAGCTTCGGTGACAAAAAGCGCTTGAGAACTTACATTTATCCACCAAAAGAACCCGTTGATTGTTACTTCAGAAAATTTCAAGTGGACATTTTTCGCATTTTTCGCAATTTCCATTTTTTTTTCTTTTTTTTTAAACTTTTCCATATCTTGCACATCGCACCAATTGATTATCTGATATCGAACACATTGATAAGTTCACCCTAAATTTATTATCATTTACGAGAATTTTTTGGAATATTCTAGAATGTGAAGTCACGATCGACCTTAACGCTTTATCATAGAGTATGATAATTTTCAAAATTTTTCAAATTACCTTGTTCCTATGTCCATTTCCTCAACAACTGCTACTCTCATTTCCAATGGAAGTTGATCCCAAGAAATTGTAATTTTTTGTTCAGGTGGGATAGTGTCTTTAAAAACTTCAATTAGAGTATATAGATGTGACATTAAACAAAAAATCCATTCGATTTCTGGGAAGAAAACAAAAAATTGAGAAATATTTTTGTCCAGAGCAGTTTCCCTGCGGGAACAACCGCATCCAAGTAATGGCGGGTTATTATGGTATTAATGACGCCATTTTTTCGTTCCTACTTTGAGTTAGTTTCCAATTAATCCAAAAGTGGCCTAGAATCTTAAATTCCTGGCCATATTTTTGTTCGAGCGCTCCAGCAACCTTTTTTCTGTGATTTATATGCTCATAATTTAAATTTTTTTTAAAATTAAAGACACTGTTCCAGATTAACAAAATGGCGATAATTTGGAATCAACTTCCATTGGAAATGAAGGAAGCAGTTGTCAAGGAATTGGATGCAAGATCGAGGTAATTCATAAAATTTCTGAAACTCAAAATTTATATTGAATTTAGGCTTAACTTAGCAATGTGCTCGAAATCAGAAAATCAATTGGTACGACGTACGAAATATGGAAAAGTGAAAAGAATTGTTTTCGATGAGTAAGTGTGTTTTTTTACAATACGTTTAAAAATGTGTTTATTTTATGGCATTTCAGCCCATCATTTTTCTTAAAATGTTATTGTCAAGTTAAAATTCTTGAATCATCCATTTTCTGCGCACTGGTTTTGCCTTCCCGTGCAGTGACCGCCCCGGATCCGCCACTTTTCTATGCGGATCCGCGAAAAATGCGTTTGAATGTAAAAATGACTCTAAAATTTTACGACACACGAGATTTTAGAAATTTCGTGTAAATTTTGAAAATACATACAATATTTCAGTTACCCATTTCAAATTGCTGACTTCCGAAGAGATAATGGAGGATCAAAACGTTGTTTGAAAAGAAGATATAATGGATATCAATCGTCAAATATGCCTAACTGGAGGCAAAGAATCTGGAATATAATGAGTGTGATTGGGACAAGGCTTGACGTGGAATATTTAAGATTGGTAAGCCAAACCGTTATTGATGATTGAAATCTGGTTTATTCGAAAAACTTAACAATTGCATGTTTCGGAAGTTTTTTTTGCTTTGGCGAAAACTATTCCCAAGGTCTTGATACGCAAAAGCTATTCCATGCTTTTTCAGGAACCTGGCAGAGGATTTGAAGAACTTTTCAAATGGTTTCGTAGCAATTTCCATATTAAACCGCGAATTGTCGAAATTGATATTGGCGCTTGTTTCTATGATGAATCAATATTTGACTGGCCATCAAATACCAAAATCGAGTTGCGTGTCACTAACTGCAGACTTCCAAATCTAGACCGTGTTAATGTGAGTTTCATGGAACATTAACAAATCTTGAATAAAAAAACAATTCAGGCCTATGACAAAATTGTCAAGTTTCACTGTCATATGCCACCCAGAGGTTATGATGATTCAATGACAGATGAAGAATTAAAAAATGCTAAAAATGCAAAAAATGTCTATTTAACTTACTCTGATGTTACAATGAACGGGTTCTCTTGGTGGATAAAGGTAAGTTCATTAAATTCTCCATTCGGTATTAAGTAGAATTCATGGAAAAAACAAATTTCTGCTAACGCTTTGAAGCTGACAATTATGGACGCACTAGGAAAGCTTGTAATCTCTTTAATTTTCAGAATTGGTTGACTCGAAAGGATGACAATGAGCAATATACGTTCGAAACGAGGTTTTATGAGTGTACAAACCAATTCAATTTTGGAAATATCACAAATAAGCTGTCAGATGTGATAGGAAAGTAAGATTAATTCTTGATTTCATTTGATCAAGTCCCTCATTTTTCAGCACGGAAAGATGTTTTGATGAAGAACGCGATAAAAGTTATTGGAAAATTGATATCATGAAGAATGGAAAAGTTGGAGGAACCATCAAATTATTCTATCGCTCTTTGTACTTTGAATCTGAAAGCAACTCGCTAAGAAAGAAATGAAGGAAAAGATGCTGAAATGGAGAACAACGAGGCTTCACGACTCTGATTGGTCATTTGAGTTTTTCCTTTTTATTGCTTTTTTCAACGAGTCAATGTTCCGAATAAAACACTTTTAATAAATAACATTTAAAATACTTCGTTATACATAATATCGTCCAGAAATTTCTCAGAATCACTGACTTTTGTTCGAGCCTAAATACAGGGTGGCTACTAAGTATTCGTCGCTAATTTATCGAGTTGCTAAAAATTATGGTTCTTATAAATCCGAATAACTGTTTATGATTCTAATAGAAAAAATATTTTCTTAACTATGTTTAAAGTTACACTGAGGAAAACCAAGCTATTTCATAGTTACGAGCATTTTCGTGAATCTACCTCGGTTTTCTAAGCATAAAGTAAGGAATATTGGGATTTTCGTTCATGTCTGACGGTTCATAATTATCGATCTGGTGCCTCAAAAAAATGTATTTCTATTTTTGAATGTGAAGCATGTTCATGCGTTATAAAAATGCGATTGACAATGTTTTGCTCATGTTCGCTATATTTTTTGTTATGATTTAATATAAGACTGATCGAGACTGACAGATCAAACTGGTTCTAACTGATTCTAACCTTCATAAAAAGCGTTCGGAACTTGGAAAACAGAAGAAAATAGGTAGTATTATGAAAAAATGTACTGTTTTTATGATAAGTAACTTTCAAGCCGGTTCAATGATAATTGAGTTGGAAATTCATGAAAGTTCTTGGGTATCGTACTGGCTCGCCTCCTTTTCGGCGGGTTCCAAGTTGATGAAGTTTGATGTACGATAAAATACGTCCTTGTTCACTTATCATATTGAAACGTGCCTTAGATATCAGAAAAGGATAATTTTACAATTTTCAAAACAAAAAACTATGTTTCTTCAGTATGTAAAAGTACAGCAAAATGAAATCAAATGACACGATTTTTCAGAGAAATTATGATTTTTCTTTCAAACATCATAGGTTTTCTGAATACTTGAAAATAATCACAAATCTTAGTGCTGAATTCAAAATTTGAACATTTTTTCATAATTTCGATCGAAAATCAACGCTGTGTAGCATGAAATACCCCGAAAAACAAGCGGATTTCGAGAAATTTCTTACAAACTTCGCTATGCTAGCTACAGAAACGTTGACTTCTGGTCATCACTGTGAGCTATTTTCAGCGCATTAAACAAAATCGTAAACCAGCTTTCAGAGAAAATTGTTTGAATTAATTTTTTCCTATTGCGTAGTTCTTGATAGTCAACTCATGAAAAGTTATGAGCAAACATATTAGGATAACTCGCACGGCGAAAATGTGATTCAACTTTTGAACATTAGGTGCCCTACGTTGAAGTCTATAGTTCTATACTTCACAATTACTAAAGTAAAATTTTCTAGTAGTCTTCTTTCATCGATGTATCAAGAAATTTTAAGTAATTATGACTTGGTTATCAATATACGTAACAAAACGTTGCGACGAATACTTAGTAGCCACCCTGTATACAGATACCCTGTTTTCATAATTTATTTGAGTTCTGTTAAATTGGGCCGCCGCAATTACATGCGGTTGTTCCCGCCAGGACAGTTTTAGCGTACTTAATTACATTTACTTAACCCCGATGAAAACAATTTCAGAAATATTCTTCGTAAAAAATAATTTAAATAAATTTTTAAAAAACTCTAAAACTCCTCTAAAAAGATAAGCCCGCCCATGTATTTTATTATTCTGATAATGCCCAAAATTAAAAATTAGCCGCAAAATTCATTTTAAGACTAGAACTTGAAGCTTATCAATTTGTTTTTAGAGTTCTGATACGTCGTTAGATGGTTCTAGATGATAGATGGTTCTACATAGATAGAGCAGCCAATTCTGAATCTAAAAATATAGTTTTAGAGTAATTTTCGACATAGTCAATTCAGTGATTCTTCATCTCTGGCCTCGCGAATCAGATCTTTCATTTTTTTTGCTGGATATAATAAAAAATAAACATTATTTATTTTATTTATAAAACATTTTCCAAATAGGGAAAAAGGACAATAAAAGGCGAAAATCATATGATCAACCAGTTTCTTGATCCCGCGTTGTTCTCCATTTAAGCATCTTCTTCATCTTCTTTTATCACGGGTTTCTTTCAGATTCAAAGATCAATTCATCATCGAATAATTTGATGGTCCCTCCAATTATTCCATTCTTCATGATATCGAATTTCCAATACATTTTATCGCGGTCATTATCAAAACATCTTTCTGTGCTGAAAAAATGAGGACTTGTTCAAATTTATTTTCTTAATCTTACTTTCCGATCACATCTGATAGTGTATTAGCGATATTTTCAAGACTGAATGTGTCGCTTCCCTCAGGAAAGCAAGTACTATACTTATATAGTTCATTATCCAATTGAGTCAACCATTTCTGAAAATTAAAGAATACACACTTTCGGAGCAGAACCTCTTTGCATGAATAGTTCAGCTTCGGTGACAAAAAACGCTTGAGAACTTACATTTATCCACCAAAAGAACCCATCGATTGTTACTTCAGAGAACTTCAAGTTGACAATTTTCGCATTTCTCATTTTTTTCAATTCTTCATCTGTCATTGATTCACACTTCAAGACGCTCCCATAAAAGTCAATTGTGACAATTTTGTCATATGTCTGGAAAAAAGTTGCGTGTTCATTTCAGATGTTATTTTCTCATGAAACTCACGTTAAAACGTTCAAGATTTGGAAGTCTGATACAACAAACATTTAACTCAATTTTGGTATTTAATGGCCAGTCTAATATGGCTTCGTTGTAACAACAATTTATATCAATATTAATTTCGACAAGTTGCGGTTTAATGTGGAAATTGCTACGAAACCAGTTGAAAAGTTGTTGAAATCCTCTATAAGGTACCTGAAAAATCATCTACTTTGAAAACAGTTACGCATCACAGATGCCCATCAGATAAATACATCCAGTAGAAATCCGTTTCACTTACCAATTCTAATTTATCCACTGTAACCTTTTCACCCATCAGACTCATTATATTCCAGATTATATGCCTCCAGTCAGACGTAGTTAAATATTTATAATCATCCTTTTGATTACCATAACGGATTAATCCGCCATCATCCCGTGCTGCCACGAACACACGCCGCTCAACATTTGTCCTACAATCGAGAATGAAGGAAATTTCGAATGTATTCCTGAAAAAATATATTTATGACAACTTTCAAAATTTTAAAAATACATTTCTAAAAGTTCTTTTTTTTTATAAAATTACCATCGCAATAATGAGCAGTACCGATTTGAACAATAAAAGTCTTACCTTACGAGCTTAATCCATTCTACTTTCCCATATCTTGCACTTCGCACCAATTGATTATCTGATTTCGAGCACATTGATAAATTCAACCTAAACATTCTGGATTTTTTTGGAATATTCTAGAAGACACGAACGGCCTTGACGCTTTATCATAGAACATGATAATTTTCGGAAAATGTTAAAATTACCTTGTTCTAACGTCCGTTTCCGAAACAATTGCTTCCCTCATTTCCAATGGAAGTTTATCCCAAGTTATCGGCATTTTGTTCAGGTGGGATAGTGTCTTTAAAAACTTCAATTAGAGTATATAGATGTGACATTAAAGAAATAATCAATTCGATTTCTGGAAAGAAAAAATAGAGAAACGACACAGATATTCTATAGAAAAAGTGGCGTCCTACCATGAATAAAAAACCCCCGCCACAATTGAGAAACATTTTTGTCCAGAGCAGGTTCCCTGCGGGAACTACCGCATCCAAGTAATGGCGGGTTATTATGGTGTTAATAACGCCATAGTTTCGTTCCTACTTTTATTTACTTTCCTATTAATCCAAAAGTGGCCAAAAATCTTAAATTCTTGGCCATTTTTTGTTCGGGTGCTCCGGCAATCTTTTTTTCTGTGATTTCATTGTTCATAATTTGAATTGTTTCTTAAAGACACTGTTCCAGCTTAACAAAATGGCGATAATTTGGGATCAACTTCCATTGGAAATGAGACAGGCAATTGTTTCGGAAATGGATGTAAAATCGAGGTAATTTTTAAAATTTCTGAGAATGAAAATTAATTATAAATTTAGGGTGAACTTATCAATGTGCTCAAAATCAGAAAATCAATTGGTTCGAGGTACGAGATATGGAAAAGTGAAAGGGATTGAAATAAATGAGTAAGTGTGTTTTTTTTTTAAATAATATGCACCAATCTTATATTTAGCACGTTTTTAATCTCATTAAAAGAGTTTTTACTTTATGGTGTTATAGTTCAACATTTTACTCAAAGTGTTATAAAATGAGTCTAAATTTTGAAAATAGATACTATATTTCAGATACGGATTCAGAATTTTCTTCCCAAGAGGTTATAACGGACGAAACCAATGTTTGAGTAGAAGACATAAATCTTCAACTGTAGTTGACTGGCTAAAAATCTGGAATATGATGAGTCTAATTGGGAAAAGGGTTGAAGTGGAATATTTAAAATTGGTAAGCGAAACCGTTATTAATGATTGCAATCTGGTTTATTCGAAAAACTTAAAAATAGCATGTTTCGGAAGTCTTTTTTTTTTACTTTGGCGGAAACTATTCCCAAGGTCTTGATACGCAAAGCTATTCCATGATTTTTCAGACACCTCGCAAAGGATTTCAAGAACTTTTCAACTGTCTTCGTAGAAATTTCCATATTAAACCGCGAAGCGTCACA
This sequence comes from Caenorhabditis virilis, assembly GCA_964036255.1. Lineage (NCBI taxonomy): Eukaryota > Metazoa > Nematoda > Chromadorea > Rhabditida > Rhabditidae > Caenorhabditis > Caenorhabditis virilis. The sequence continues at coordinate 16,433,497 of OZ038416.1, forward strand.
ATTTATATTGATAACAGATGTTGTCATGATGACTCCATATTTGACTGGCCATCAAATACCAATGTTGGGTTATATGTTATTCAGACCAAACTTCCAAATCTTGAACGTTTTAATGTGAGTTTCATGAAAAATAACAAATCTTGAATAAAAAAACAACGGTTTAATTTTTTTCAGACCTATGATAAAATTGTCATGCTTTATTTTGTGGGGAACTTAAGAAATTTTGATGTCTTAGTGACTGACGAAGAATTGAAAAAAATGAGAAATGCAAAAGATGTTTTCTTGGAGAACTCTGATGTAACAATGAACGGATTCGAGTGGTGGTTGAGGGCAAGTTCTTTAAATTCGTAAATCGGTATTTTGGAGTACTTATTGCCATCCGTTTGAAAAGTAGTATTCATGCAATAATTTCCTGCTCACTCTTCGAAACTCACTATCATGACGCTCTAAGAAAGCTTGTAATCTTTAATTTTCAGAATTGGCTGACTCGAACGGATGACAATGAGCAATATACGTTCGATATGAAGTTTTATGAGAGACGACGCGACGAGTTCAGTTTTGAAAATATCACAAATAAGCTGTCGGATGTGATTGGAAAGTAAGATTAATTCTTGATTTCGTTTGATCAGCTCCTCATTTTTCAGAACTGAAATATTTTCATTTTATTGGAAAATCGAGATCAAAAAGAATGGAAAAGTTGGCGGGATCATCACATTATCCGATGATATATTGAACTTTGGATCTGAATGAAAGCAATGACGAAGATGCTGAAATAGAGAACTATGCGGGATCAAGAAACTGTTTGATTATATGTTTTTTCCTTTTTATTGTGTTTTTTTTCGACGAGTCAATGTTTCGAATAAAACACTTTTAATAAATAACATTTAAAATATATCGTTATACATAATATCGTCCAGAAATTTGTCAGAATCACTGACTTTCTGTCGAGCCTAAGTATACAGATACCCTGTTTTCATAATTTATTTGAGTTTTAATTAAATTGGGTGACCGCATCTGAAAGTGGACAATTATTCACGTACTGAAAAATGGAAATTTATAAATTTTTTTCTTCCACAGGGTTTAACATGGTACGAATAAAATGCAAATAAAATAAAAACAGTGAAGAACACCTTTAATAAACCTTTAAATTATTGAAATGATACTATTTAACAAGGGTATCTAACTAACAATACTGCGGCACGATCTCAAACCTCGAGACCAAAATTTTTTTCCAAGTGAAGGAAAATCAAAACATTTTTTTTTGATGGGATAGTGTCTTTAAAAACTTCAATTAGAGTGTATAGATGAGACATGAAAGAAAAAAATCAATTCGAATTCTGTTAAGAAACGACGCAGATATTCTATGGAATAAGTGGCGTCCTACCATAAACAAAAAACACTCGCCACAATTGAGAAATATTTTTGTTCAGAGCAGTTTCCCTGCGGGAACAACCGCATCCAAGTAATGGCGGGTTATTATGGTGTTAATGTCCATTGTTTCGTTGGGTGCTCCAGAAACCTTTTTTCTGTGATTTATATATTTTCATAATTTAAATTGCTTCTTAAAGACATTGTTCCAGCTTAACAAAATGGCGATTTCTTGGGATCAACTTCCATTGGAAATGAGGCAAGCAGTTGTTTCGGAAATGGATGTAAAATCGAGGTAATTTTTAAAATGTCTCAAAATTAAAATTTATAAAGAATTTAGGGTGAACTTATCAATGTGCTCGAAATCAGATAATCAATTGGTGCGAGGTACGAAATATGGAAAAGTGAAACGATTTGAAATACTAGATCCGTAAGAGTTGTTTTTACAAAATACACCAAAATTTTTTTTTGACATCCGATGTTTAGAACGTTCTTAATCTAATTCAAAATAGTTTTTATTTTATGGCATAACGGCTCATTATTTCGTTGGTGATGCCATAATATATTTTTTCAGGAACACATTTGAAATTTCCTTCATTCTCGATTGTAAGACAAATTCTGAGAGGCGGGTTTTCGTGGGAGCAAGGGATCATGGCGGATTAATCCGTTATGGTAATCATAAATGGTCAAATATAACTGACTGGAGGCGAACAATCTGGAATATAATGAGTCTAATTGGGACAAGGCTTGAAGTGGAATCTTTAAAATTGGTAAGCAAAACCGTTATTGATGATTGAATCAAGGTTGTTCGTAAAACTTAAAAATAGCATGTTTCGGAGGTCTTTTTTTAACTTTGACAAAAAACTATTCCCAAGGTCTTGATACGCAAAAGCTATTCCAAGTTTTTCAGCAAACTTATGAAGGTTTTCAAGAATTTTTCAACTGGTTTCGTAGCAATTTCCATATTCAACCGCGAATTGTCGAAATTCATATATCGAAATTCATATATTGTTATGATGAATCCATATTTGACTGGCCATTAAATACCAAAATTGAGTTGAATGTTTGTTGGAGCAGACTTCCAAATCTAGAACGTTTTAATGTGAGTTTCATGAGAAAATAACAAATCTTGAATAAACAAGCAATTGTTTTGTTTTTCAGACCTATGACAAAATTGTCACGCTTTATTTTAGAGGAATCTTTGGTCGCCTAGTGACTGACGAAGAATTGAAAAAAATGAAAAATGCAAAAAACGTCGACTTGAGTAGGTCGGCTGTAACAATGAACGGATTTCACTGGTGGTTGAAGGCAAGTTCATTAAATTATCTATTCGGTATTTTGGAGCACTTATTGCCACTGTTGGAAAAATAGTATTCAAGCAAAAATTGTCTGCTCACGTTTCGAAACTGACTCTTTGAGACGCACTACGAAAACTTGTAATCCTTGATTTTCAGAATTGGTTGACTCGAAAGGATGACAATGAGCATTATAGATTCTATAGGAGGTCTTTTAAGAGAAGCGGCGAATTCAGTTTTGAAAATGTCACTAATACACTATCAGATGTGATTGGAAAGTGAGATTAATTCTTGATTTCATTTGATGAAGCCCCTAATTTTTCAGAACAGAAACATGTTTTATATTTGGTATATTTTATTGGAAAATTGAAATAAAAAAGAATGGAAAAGTTGGTGGGATCATCAGATTATTCGATAATGAATTTACCTTTGAATCTGTAAAGTAATTTACAAGATGCTGAAATGGAGAACAACGCGGATTCACGAAACAGTTTGATTATATGTTTTTTTCCTTTTTATTGCTCTTTTTATTGTTTTTTTCGAAGAGTCAATTTTTCGAATGAAACACTTTTAATAAATAATATTTAAAATATATCGTTATACATAACATCGTCCAGTAATTTGTCAGAATCACTGATTTTTGTTCGAGCCTAAATATACAGATACCATGATTTCATAATTTATTTGAGTTTTATTAAATTGGGCAACAGACCAAATTAGTAAAATTACTGAATTTGGATCTAGCCTAATTTAACAAATTTATCAATTTTATTGATTAGTTGACAAAAATGTGCTGATTCTGACGGTTCTGATTCCGATTAAAAAAGTTCAAAGTTATGGTAATATTTCAAAAGATTTTAAATTACCGCGTTTTATGGATTTTCATGTGCGCTCCACCGAACAGCAGTCACGTGTGTGCGCGGAAATTTGAATTTTCGAATTTTTGTGTGTTTTTTATTTAATTTCTTTCCTTTTTGTCCGATTTTCAAAGTTTTTTTTGTTTAACCTTGTTAATTATGTTTAATAAGTGTAAGATTATTTTTTATTACAGGAACTAAACGGGATCCTTCATAAAATACGCGAAAAACGTTGATTTTCTAAAATTGGAAAAAAATTTATTGCAGATAATTAAAATTTTATTCAACAAAATTAGAATTTTTAAAAAATCGGCAAAGCTAAAAATCCAAATTTTCAAATCTGAATATTCTGTCGCGCAATGTGATGAATCCTCCAACTTTTCCGTTCTTCATGATATCGATTTTCCAATAATTTTTATAACGATTAGAGCAAAAACATTGTTCTGTTCTGAAAAAATGGGTAATTATCAGAATCAAAATTGGAATCTTACTTTCCGATCACATCCGACAGCTTATTTTTGACAGTTTCCAAACTGAATTCGTTCTTTACCTTGCGAAAAAACAAGGTCAACGTATATTTCCAGTTTACATGCTTTTGATCCAGCCATTTCTGAAAATTTTAAATCTTCTTACTGCGCCACGAATAGGGAAGCGAAGCACACTCCTTTTTACGAAGCACACTCCAAAATATCAATGGGGGAATTTAATAAACTTGCCCTCAACCACCAGTCAAACCCGTTGATTGTTACAGCACAGTCATGCAAAGAAACACGTTTCACAAAAAATTAATAAAGCAATTTTCAGAATTGGCTAACACGTAAGTATGAGATTAACCAAACACGTATGCTCCCGTTTAGGATGTCAGTGAAAAGGGGCCACTCGTTCAGATTGGAAAACGTTACAAGAGAGTTGAGGGATGTTATCGGACGGTATGATTATCTTCGTCTTAATTGGATGACTATTTTAATTTTTCAGTATAAAGACATTTCGTTATCACTGGCTAATTGACGAAATTGGATAAATTCACAATTTAGGTTGTTTAAACGAGGGCTTTACGGAGCTGGGATGAAAATAGACTCCATTCTCATTCCAAATCTGTTTTTAAAATTTTTAAAGACCACCTATAAGCCGAGAAAACGCGCCTCCAAACAATGGCCTAGAATCAATGGCCTAGAATCAATGGCCTAGGGGCCACCAGCGAAGTTCGGCCAGGCGGGAACTTTTTTAGGTCATTGTTTTGAGGCGTGTTTTCTCGGCTGCTAGGTGGTCTTAGAAAATTTTAAAAACAGATTTGGAACGAGAATGAAGTCTATTTTCACTTAAGGTACATTTATTATCTCTATAACGCCCTCTTTTAATGTGAATTTTTTGACAAAAACTGATTTTTTGAAAATTCATTGAACTCTTTTTAAAAATTTTTTGATATACATAATTCGATAGGAAATTTAATTTTCTACAAAATGTTGTGAAAATTATTCACTCTAAGCGAGGTCTTAAAAAACATGAAAAACAAAAACACGATAAGTTCCGAGTGTCAATTTTATTATACCGATGATCTAAGCGCAATGAGAACATTGACAATTAGATCAGAAAAAAAAGGCATCATTGAATTTTTCGATAATAAGCTGTTGTTCAAACTTCCTCAAACTTGAGGATGGTCCCTCAAAGTTGGAATTTCTAAAAAAAAAACCGCTTCGGCCGATTCTTTGGCGCTTGCTTGTTCATATAGCTCACAACAACCGCATGAACATACATTGGTCTCGAATATTCGACAGCTGGGCAAGGGACAACCAGTTATAGCTGGATTGAGCTCGATGGATGACCGCCCTATTAAGTGCACCACCTGCCAAAAGGATTAATGTTTTGGTGAATTCTATTCATTTTGGTCAGGGGAAGGGCACCACCTCTCACCCACCCCGTTCTCACTTGACATCAATGTATTCTTCTCCGCCAGTCCCATTTCTCGTCTGCTTTTCCAGCTCGCTTGTAATTTTAAACAACTTATTAAATACTTTGTTCATTTGGGGACAAATAATGCTCCGTGGAGCAAAAAATTCCTAAGACTTGTCAAAAATGCTCCTTAAAGACACTATACCTGGTGAAAAACTGCCATTTCTTGGAGTATCATTAGAAGTAGATTTCAGAAATGGATATAATTAATCCTTATACATATGTATAAATTTTCAGACACTTAAGACCCATTTTTTAAACCAATTTTCACCATGAAATTGTTTGGAACATCTATGTTATCTTATTCATAAGAGTACATAATGATTCTCTGAGGGACCACCCTATTATTAGCAAGGGACCATCTGCCATGGGACGCCACCAGCTGTCAAGGGACGCCACCAATACTTTTCCCCACATTTTTATATTTCATTTTGTTATTCTCTACCATTTTCATATTTTTTTGAGAACGAACTTCTTTTGCACTTCCATTGAACTTTTTCCAAACATTTTTTAAAAGATTTCCATTTCTTAAAGACACTATCCCACCTGAACAAAATGACGGGTCCATGGTATCATTATCCAGTGGAGACGAGGGACGGAAATGTCACAGAAAGTGACAAAAAATCAAAGTATTGTACTTAATGTCATCAAAATTTATGAATCAATTTTAGGGGGATATTTTCGAGCTGCTTAAAAGGTGCGAAAGGATTGACGCGAGGTGAACAAAATGGAAAAGTGAAACAGATCACTATTGACAAGTGAGATTTATATTTTTATAACTTGGTGAAGGCTGCTACAGTAGATTTCTAAAAAAAACGAGCGACTAAGCACACTGGAAAAATTGAAAATTAATTTTACAGTGTGTTGAATGTCGGCAGTCGCGTGCGTGCGCGCGGAGCGTCGGTGAGATTGAGCAGCCCTCAAAACGCAATGATCAAGAATAATTGAGCGGACAATAATAGATAATCTTTCAGTGATGGAATTATAATCATGTTTGATATCGATTATAAGAAACTATACGTCGAGAGTGTTTGTGTGAAAGAAAGGGAGGATGGCGGATCGAATGTTTTTGTGGATATTTTTAATATAAGAGTTCCTGCTGAGGAAAAATATTCGACAACAACGAGCTGGAAGGAAACCGTCTTGAATATAATGGGTAGGATCGGTAGTACGATTACAGTGGAACTTCTGGATGTGGTAAGTGTCAGTTTTGAAAATTTTCTAATACCTCCTAGAAGCCGAGAAAATGAGCTTCAAAACAATTGACTAGAAAATTGCGAAAACTAGTCCTATTTTCATCCCGGATGCATTCATTAGCTCCGTAAAGTCTTCCTTTAACATCGTTTATATTCTCTGTAATATTGTCAAGATGAAAATTCCTGGCCGCTCGTCTTGCGTAGCATCGTAGGGAATTTCCTCGCAACGCGACCACTACGCGTTGGAAGGAGTTAGTAAAACAGAAGTGCAAAACCCTCAGCTCCTTCCAACGCGTAGCGGTCGCGTTGCGAGTAAATTCCCTATGATGCTACGCAAAACGAGCGACCAGGAATTTTCATCTTGACAATACCCTCCTTTAAATAATATTTCGATAATTTTTCAGCCGCCTGCTATCCCTACTAAACGATGTCGCGATCGTTACGGCTGGTTTCTTAAAAACGTTCATATTAAACCGCAAACTGTCCGAATTCATATGGACTTAGGTTCCACTCACGGTTGCCATGTATACGATTTGGAATGGCCATCAAATGTTAAAATCGATTTAAGTCTTTCTATGTGTGAACTTCCAAACCTTGAACGTTTTAAGGTAAATCTTAAAGTTTCGAAAATGAAGATTAAAATAATATTTTGTTTCAGACCTATGACAAACTTACCAAGTTTAGTTTTTTCGATCTTTACGATGAGTATTCTGACTCAATGACAGATGAAGAATTGATGAAAATGAGAAACGTTAAAATACTCTTCTTTTCTTTATCTCATGTAACAATCAACGGTTTTGACTGGTGGTTGAAGGTAATTGAAATTTTAGAGTGGTTCAGTAAGAAATGAAGATGTCATTTTTCAGAAGTGGCTTGCTCAAAAGGAAGACAAGGAGGAATATAAGTTCGACATGTTCTTTCTGAAGGGAAACAGGGTAAGTATATATGGCTGACTAAGTAAGTTCATAAGCATTATTTTTCAGAATTATAAGACTACAAAAGACTACAATGAGAGACATCACCTCGAAAAACCCTTTCACAAGGGAAACAATGCGTTCAGTTTTGAAAACGTCACGAATAGGTTTTCAGATGTGATTGGAAAGTAAGATTCGGTCATGTTTAATTTGTGAATTACCTTCCTTTTTTTAAAGAACAGAACAATGTGTGGAAAAGCGTCGAGGAAAACCTGAAAATTATTGGAAGTTTGAGATTATAAAGAATGGAAAGGTCGGAGGAATCATCAAATTGTACACTGATCAAATTGCCTTTGAATCGGTTGAAATTGAGCCTGAAGAAAGTGTTAAAGAAGCGGCTTGCGGAAAGAAGGAGAAGAAAATTTTGAAAAGCATCGCTTCATTTGTTTCTTCATTTTTTTAAATATCTTTTTTGTATTCAATGCCTAATTAATCGATACACTAAATACACATTAAATATCCTTATCCTTATTCTAAAAAGATCCTTATTGCAAATATCCTTACCTTTATTAAACACTTGAGAAATAATAATAATAATAAAGTTAAATAATTAAATAAATGGAATTTAAATATTTTTCAATAGATTTTCAGGGGGTGCATTCCGAGTGGATTCAAAATATTGTGTACATTCTGAATCCATTTACGCGGGGAAATTCGAGACCACCACTTCCAATCCCACAAAGGACTACACTTTATTTTGCCTACAAATTCTATTTCAGAGCCATTACAAGCAGTTGCTTGTTGAGTTGTTGAGATCCCATTACCTAACTGTACACAGCACTGAAAATCAAAATCATTTCGGTGGAAGGCGTTTGGAAATAAAAATTAAAGATTTATGTCAAGAATTACTAAAAAAAATCGAAGCGTTTGAATGGGGGATGCTCACTGTCAGATAAGCAACTGCGGTTTTTTTTCTACGAGAACACCACCTGCCAAAAGGATTAACGTTTTGGTGCACTTGTAATTTTTTCACGTTTATTTCAAATATTGTATTCTTTTGGGGACGAATAATGTTCCGTGGAGCAAAAAATTCATAAGACTTGTATAAATTTTCAGACACTGAATACCCATTTTTTAAATCAATTTTCACCATGAAATTGTTTGGAACATATATGTTATCTTATTCATAAGAGTACATAATGACGAGAACGGCATTCTCAGCGGGACCACTCTATTATTAGCAAGGGCCGCCACCATCTGTCAAGGGACGCCACCCATTTTCCCCACATTTTTATATTTCATCTTGTTATTCTCTTCCATTTTCATAGGTTTTTGAGAGAGCACTTCTTTTGCGCTTTCCTTGAACTTTTTCCAAACATTCTTTAAAAAATTTCCATTTTTTAAAGACACTATCCCCATCTGAACGAAATGACGGGTCCATGGTATCATTATCCAGTGGAGACGAGGGACGGAAATGTCACAGAAAGTGACAAAAAAACCAGGTATTGTACTTAATGTCATCAAAATTTATGAATCAATTACAGGGGGATATTTTCGAGCTGCTTAAAAGGTGCGAAAGGATTGATGCGAAATGAACAACATGGAAAAGTGAAACAGATCAGTTTTGACAAGTGAGATTTATATTTTTATAACTTGGTGAAGGCTGCTACAGTAAATTTCTAAAAAAAATTCACGCGACTAAACACACTGCAAAATTTGAAATTTCATTTTCCAGTGTGTTGAATGTCGGCAGTCGCGTGCGTGCGTGCGGAGCGTCGGTGAGATTGAGCAGCCCTCAAAACGCAATGATCAAGAATATTTGGGCGGACAATAATAGATAATCTTTCAGTGATGGAATTATAATCATGTTTGATATCGATTATAAGAAACTATACGTAGAGAGTGTTTGTGTGAAAGAAAGGGAGGATGGTGGATCGAATGTTTTTGTGGATATTTTTAATATAATGCATCCTGGTAAGGAGAAATATTCGACAACAACTAACTGGAAGGAAACCGCCTTGAATATAATGGGTAGGATCGGTAGTACGATTACAGTGGAACTTCTGGATGTGGTAAGTGAAACGGTTTTTGAAAATGATAATTTTTTTTTAAATTTTAAAGAAGCGCATTACAGAGAATATAATTCTGTTAAAATGGCGAAAAGGTGGCATGCTTATGTTATAAATGGGTTTCTTTTTTTAAAAAGTTCCTAGAAGAAAAAACGGAAAGAACGAAAAAAAGTTTCCACCGTGGAAGAGTTTTGGCTTCTAGTCCCCGCGATAGTTTGGGTTCCTAGGCCGCTTATTCAATTTGTTCATTTTTTGGCAATTTAAACGTAAAGTGTTTTTACCGGGTATTCATTTTAAATGCAAAAAAAATCTCGCTTTTTCTTGGTAGCTCGTTTTTTCCGCTTTTTTTCTTCTATAAACTTTAATGTCAGTTTTCGGCGATTTAAAGAAGGACTTTACCGAGATAATAAATGCACCTTAAATGAAAATAGACGTCATCCTCATTCCAATTCTGTTTTTAAAATTTTCTAAAACCACCTAGAAGCCGAGAAAATGAGCTTCAAAACAATGGCCTAGAAAAAGTCGTGCGAAAACTAGTCATTGTTTTAAAGCGCGTTTTCTCGGCGTTTATGTGGTTTTAGACACATTTAAAAATAGATTTGGAATGAGAAAAAAGTCTATTTTCATTCCGGACGCATTCATTAGCTCCGTAATGTCATCCTTTAACGTCGTTTATATTCTTTGTAATATTGCCAAGATGAAATTTCCGGGTCGCTCGTTTTGCGTAGCATCGCAGGGAATTTCCTCGCAACGCGACCGCTACGCGTTGGAAGGAGTTAGTACAACAGAACCCCCTCAGCTCCTTCCAACGCATAGCGGCCGCGTTGCGAGTAAATTCCCTACGATTCTAACAAGAAAAACGAGCGGCCAGGAATTCTCATCCTGACAATACCCTCCTTTAAATAATATTTCGATACTTTTTCAGTCGCCTGCTTTCCCTACTCAACAATTTCGAGATAGTTACGATTGGTTTCTTAAAAACATTCATATTAAACCGAAAACTGTCCGAATTCATATGGACTCAGATTCCGTTCACGGTTGCAATGAATACGATTTGGAATGGCCATCAAATGTTAAAATCGATTTAGGTCTTACTATGTGTGGACTTCCAAACCTTGAACGTTTTAAGGTAAGTCTTAAAGTTTCGAAAATAAAGATTAAAATAATATTTTGTTTCAGACCTATGACCAACTTACCAGGCTTGGTTTTTACGATATCGAAGGAGAGTATTCTGACTCAATGACAGATGAAGAATTGAAGAAAATGAGGAACGTTAAAAAATTCGTCATTGATAACGCTGATGTAACAATCAACGGATTTGACTGGTGGTTGAAGGTAATTGAAATTTAATGGGGTTCAGTAAGAAAAGAATAATTCATTTTCAGAAGTGGCTTGCTCAAAAGAAAGACAAGGGGGAATATAGGTTCGAAATGTTCCTTCCCAATGGAAACAGGGTAAGTATATACGGCTGACTAAGTAAGTTCATAAGCATTCTTTTTCAGGGTTGGATGGGTAAAAAAGACGACAACGGGAGATATTACACCGAAAACCCCTTTCCCAAGGGAAACAACGGATTCAGTTTTGAAAACGTCAAGAATAGGTTTTCAGATGTGATTGGAAAGTAAGATTCGGTCATGTTTAATTTGTGAATTACCTTCCTTTTTTTAAAGAACAGAACAACGTGTGGAAAAGCGTCGAGGAAAACCTGAAATTTATTGGAAGTTTGAGATTATAAAGAATGGAAAGGTCGGAGGATTCATCAAATTGTACAACTCAGGAAAAGCGATGCACCGGTGCAGTCCAATTTTGTTCGGGACTGCACCAAAATTTGTCCGGGACTGCACCGCACCTTCATTTTTCCGGGGCAGTCCCGGACGAAAATGGTTCAAAATTCTCAGGAAAAGCGATGCACCGGTTCGGTGCCATTTTGTTCGGGACTGCACTAAAATTTGACCGGGACTGTACCGCACCTTCATTTTTCCGGGACAGTCCCGGACGAAAATGGTTCAACATTCTCAGGAAAAGCGATGCGCTGGTGCAGTCCCATTTTCAGACGCTTTCCGAAAATTCCGGACAAAAAAGAAGTGCAAGAACAAAAAACTTCAAAAAACAAAACCGAAAATTTCTTGGATTCGAGTCAGCGTGTTTATCAAAAATTCATTCAACTTAAAAATTGGGAAAACTTTTTGCGAAAGCAGTAAAATTATATCTCAAATGAGCTATGCCTCATTTAAAAAAGCCGAAAACGATTAAGGCGCTACCCTTTCTGATTTTCTCTTCAAAAATCTTAATGAAAGTAGCGGAAATGTTGTACTTTGATTGAGAATAGAACCAGTATGGATTTCTGAAATTTTCGTCCCAAAAATATTGAAAATGGGAAAAGTTATAGCCCATAACTTTTGATCACGAATTTGATGAAATTTCGCATACAGGTCATTTGAAGCACAAACCATTGATAATGGATTGTCAAAGTTTTAATATTGTTCTTCTATAGATCAAAAACTGCGGCACAAAAACCACTCGAGATTATCAAAATTGACTCACAAAAACGATCCAAGCACCTTTCAATACATGTGACCAAGCAATATATTTGTTCATCAGTTTAGTAATGATGAAAGTTATGTTATTTGTGAAAGTTATGTTATCAGTTTTGAAGATTTACACAATGACCGAAGCAAGATACAATAATTCACCTTGCAAAAAATGAAAATTAGAGTTTGCTAAGAAAAAAAAACTACTGTATTTTAACAATCATCTTTCAATCTATAAGTTCACAAAACGTGCGCCCTATTTGGTTTCTAGAACAATAGTTATGCTTATCCAAGTACTCGTATATGTATTCCTATGGAATTCTGGCGCTAGCGCACATATAAGTGCACCACCCCCCTTTTCCCGCATGGTCAGGTTTAGTCAAGCGGTTCAACGTCTCGTATGTCAAGCAAGCAGGAGTTCAAGTCGTCGCGGGTTCGATTCCAGGAGGCCTCTCGCAGCCATTGCAACCCACACGACGCAGGCGGCGAGACATTTATTTGCACCGAACCGTCCAAATTTTGTCCGGGACTGCACAGTTTTATCCGGGTTTTGCCCCGGGACGCGTCCCGGGACAAATTTCGGTGCAGTCCCGAACAAAATGGGAATGTTCCGGTGCATTGCTTTCCCTGAGAATGAACAAATTGTCTTTGAATCGGCTGAAATTGAGCCTGAAGGAAGTGTTAACGAGGCGGCTTGCGGAAAGAAGGAGAAGAAAATTTTGAAAAGAATCGCTTCATTTTTTTGCTTTCCTTTTTCTGTTTATCATTTTGTTAAAAACGTGCCTAATTGCGGAAAAGCGGCTTAATTCATTCTTATTCTAAAATAATACTTATCACAAATATCCTTACCTTTATTAAACACTTGAGAAATAATAATAATAAAGTTAAATACTACACATTTAATGGAATTTAAAGATTTTTCTAAATTTTCCGGGGGTGCATTCCGAGTGGATTCAAAATGTTGCATATTCATTCTGAATCCACTTAGCAATTCAACCATTTTTCAAAAATTCTTCTATTGTTGAAAAAATGGACCAATTATGGTGTTTAAGTTAGAAAATTTAAAAAAATGCTAAAATTATTTTTCAACATTTCTCGAAAAATGTATTGAAAATTTTCAAAAAAATTTTTTTTCGATTTTTCTGTCAAAAATGGCTCGAATTGGAAGAAAAAGATTAAACCAATCAGTTGAGTTAAAATTTGAGACAAAAAGCTAATTTTTGAGGTAATTACAGCTTATTTGAATGTGAATTTTTGGCCAAAAAGTGTCATTTTTTGACATATTTGACTATTTTAGGAACAATGGTCCCTTCAGTGTTTGATGATCTATACATTATTCGATAGGAAAATATATTTTCTAGAGGAATTCGTAAAACTACTTACACACCAATGGGTTTTTCGATTTGAAAATTATGAAAAACTAAATCCAATTTTCAATCTTCAACATTTTCATTTACTCAAAAAATTTATTTTTGTTGTCAACAAGAACGTTGGAGAAATTAATGAGAGCTTTCTAATCATATACATATCTGCTTGTAGTTCGGAAAATGAGCAAAGTTATAGATGGTTAAAGTTGTAAGACAGATCGGGGAGCTTCCCCCGAACGCCGGGACACTTCGCAGGTTTTGTGACAAGGAAAGTGTTTTGGCGAACGCAAAAACAAAAAAGTTGGCGAGTCCTCCCTATGAATGACGCTAGTACATATTAGACAATTGAGACCACCACTTCCCATCCCACAAAGGACTACACTAATGCACATCCAAAACGTGGCGGGTTCTTATCGCGTTAAGGACGCCACTTTTTTCCGTCACCACATTTGATAGTTGCTCATTTGTTTTCATTTCGTGCTGATTTTTATTTGTGAGAGCGTTCCGCAGTAAATTTAGTGTACTTCTCATTTCGAATTTTTCTTAAAGACAATGTTCCAGCTGTATAAAATGCCGATAACTTGGAACCAACTTCCATTGGATATGAGACAAGCAGTTGTTGTAGAAATGGATGTAAGATCAAGGTAATTTTAAACTTTTAGAAAAATAAAAGCGAATAATGAATTTAGGGGGAAGTTATCAATGTGTTCGAAGGCTGATAATCAATTGGTGCGAGGTACAAAATATGGAAAAGTGAAATCGATTAAGTTAGGACCGTAAGTGAATTTGTTTGTGTGATATTAAAGTTTTTTCCACCATCTTTGGAATAGAGAAGTTTAAACTGAAATGTAACATTTTTCAGATTCGCATGTACAATCCACTTTCTTGATGGCAATGATGAAAAATGTGTTTCTGTTCAACCAATACGTGGAGTCTCTCGTGTTGTTTTTTGTGATGCTCATTGGGATTATCAAGAAAAACAATATAAGATTAAAACTAATTGGAAGACGATAATTTGGAACATAATGAGCCTGATAGGCACAACGGTAACAGCGGATTCCCTAGAAATGGTATGCTAAAATATGATTTTAATTTTCAACACTAATATTTTTTCCAGCGAGCTGGGTGCTTTTTAAAAGACTATTTCAATTGGTTTCGTGACAACATCCGTATTAATGCAAAACTTGTAACAATTAATTTTGAATCGGGTTACGAATATGTTTACAATGAATCAATGTTTGATTGGCCATCAAATATGAAAATTGAGTTAACGAATTGCAACGGCATGATTTCAACCCTCGAACGTCTTAATGTGGGTCATGAGAATGAGGATATTTTCCTGAGTTAATAATACAATTTTTCAGGTGTGTGACACAATTGTCTGTTTTAGGTCATCGCAGGATATTACAGATGAAGAGTTGAAGAAATTCGGAAACGCAAAACGTGTTTACTTGGGTTGTTCTAATGTGACGATAAATGGGCTCGACTGGTGGATCAAGGTAAGTTTAGAGAAGCGATCGTCCTTCGAATCAAAGTAGTGTCTAAACATACATTTTCAGAAGTGGATTGCTCAGCATGATGATGACGAGGAATACAAGTTTCGTATGATAACAAGTCGTGATTCACAATTTAGTTTTGAAAATGTCAGAAATACGTTTTCTAGTGTAATTGGAAGGTATGATGTATTTCCCACTTACTTTCAAGGAGTATTTTACAGAGCTATTGACTGCAATTGAGGTAAAATTAGACTTCATTCTCATTCCAAATTTGTTTTTAAAAATTTCTAAAACCGCATAGAAGCTGAGAAAATAAGCTTCAAAAAATGGCCTAGGAAAAGTGTCCCGCCTGGCCGAACTGTTTCCCATGAGTTTTTTGCGCATTATTTTTACAAACATTTATGGGGAGTACTTAAATTAGTCCATTTTTAACCTACGGCTTTTCAATTTTTTGGATTCCTCACGTAATAGCGCTCGCGGACTAGTTTTCGCCGGTGGAAACTTTTTCTAGGCCATTGTTTTGAAGCTCGTTTTCTCGTCTTCTAGGTGGTTTTAGAAAAATTTTAAAACAGATTTGGAATGAGAATGAAGTCTATTTTCGTCACAGTTGCATTCATTAGCTCCGTAATGTCATCCTTTGACCACAATTTTTAATTCAGGACAGGGCACTTTTGTTTGGAGTCTCACACGTGTTTTCCCGAGAAGTATCGGCAAATTGAGATCAAGAAGAATGGAAAAGTTGCAGGAATGATTAAATTTCTTGACAATAAGCTGATTTTTGAATCTATAAAAGTTACACCCTAATGAGTGACAAGAACCCGGATTTTTGTTAATTGTTTTTATTGTTGACTTCTAAAATAAATACTCTTACTTTAAATAATGGCGTTGTTTCTTGTTGTAGAGAGATATACACGTTGCGCAAGCTTTTCGGATGATCCTACCATAATTTGGTGTCTATTTTAGTCTATTGAACTTTATGTTTTTTTAAAGGAGGACTTTAATAAGCTATTGAATGCATCTGGGATAAAACTAGACTTCATTCTCACTCCAAATCTGTTCTTATCATTTCCAAAGACCATCTAGAAGCCGAGAAAACAAGCTTTAAAACAATGGCCTAGAAAAAGGGGTGCGAAAACTAGTCCGCAGGCATTATTGATTTAAGAAAATTTTAAAAAACAGATTTGGAATGTGAATAACGTCTAGTTTTATACCTGCATTCAATAGCTCGAATTTTAATTGATTTTTTCTTAATAACTGCAATCCCAGCTGAGCCAAATGCAATCGATGCTGAACCAAATCAGTGTATTGGTGAACGCTCACAATAGTTGGCGTGGTGAACGCTCACAAAAGTAAGGACGAAGGTGAAGGTCGACATATTAGACAAATAGGACGCCACCACCGCTTCCCATCCCACAAAGGACTACACTGATGCACAGCCCAAAACGTGGCCGGTTTTAATTATAAGGACGCCCAACATTTGATATTTTCTCATTTTTTTCCTTTTTTATTTTCGGGAGCTTTTTCTTCATTTTTCATTCATATTAGAGACGAGTTATAGACCGCGAAGTCTTCCCTTAATCTTAAGACATGTCTTCTTGTTATGTACAGTGTACATATATGGCTGTAAGTATGTATAGTTAGATACATGTTTCGCAAACTTTTCGGATGATCCCCCCCACTAGATTTATGTGACTATCTTAAAGACACTATCCTAGCTTCATGAAACGTCAATTTCTTAGGATCAACATCCATTGGAAACGATTAAAGCAATTATTTTTGAAATCGAAGGAAAATCAAAGTAATGCTGAAAAGTTAACAATTTTGCAAACCGTTCGGATGATCCCGCACACTTTTTTTGTGAAAGTTTATTCCGTTCAACTTTTCAATTAGAGCTATCTTCCGCAGAATTTAAGCCTTGTTCGTCTGTGTAAAAATCGATATTCTCTGCGGGAACACCCCACCCCCTATTATTTGCACACGCAATCAGATAACTTTTATAGTGCACACACCCAAATTTTTGCAGATTTTTTTGGTGGGAAGGACGCCATCTGTTTTCTTTTGCTGATTTTTTCTTAATAACTGCAATTCCAGCTGATCGAAATGCAAACCCAGTTGTGCCAAATGCAGTCGATGCTGAACCACATGCAATCCCAGCTGCACCAAATGCAATCCCAGTTGATCCAAATGCAATCCCCGCTGAACGAAATGCAGTCCACGATGAAACAAATGCAATTGCAGCATAACAAAATGCCGAACTCTTGGCATCAACTTCCATTGGAAATGAAGGAAGCAATTACTATGCAAATGGATGCGAAACTGCGGTAATTAGTGAATTTACATCAAAATTGATTAAAGGTGTTTTTCCAGGGGGAGATTTTCAATGTGCTCAAAGTTGACGAATAAATTGGTGCGAGGTATTAACGGAAGAGTGTGCCAAATCTGTTTTAAAGAGTGAGATCTATTTTAAATTTTTTTGTCGTACTTTTGACCTCTCAAAATCGGAGTACGGGAAATTATGCAATAGATAATATTTCAGTGATGGAGTTTACTTTCTCCTTTTTTGCTTGATGGAAAACGGTTGCCTAAGATTGGAAAATAAAAAGATTGTATTGGTGAAAGAAAGGGATGATGGTAGATCGAGTGTTTTTTTGGATAAATTTCATGTATACTCTGATAGTGAGGCAAAATATTCGACAGCGACTGACTATAAGGAAACCGTCTTAAATATTATGGGTATAATAGGCAGAGTGATTACAGTGTGTACATTAGAATTGGTAAGTGAAATAGTTTTTAAGTATTTTGAAAATTTTTGACAGCTCAAAATTAATATAAGTTTTCAGGAACCTGGTAGAGGATTTAAAGAACGCTTCGAATGGTTTCGCAACAACTTGTTAAACCGTGTTAAACTGCAGCATGTCCGCATTTGTATTGCAAATTCTCCCCTTGATTGTTATGATGAATCCATTTTGGACTTGCCATCACATGTACAAATTGAGTTAACTGTCAATGAGAACAGACCTCCAAATCTCGAACTTTTTAATGTGAGTTTAAAAGTTTCGAATGAAAAATATATTTTTTCTTCTCGCAGACCTATGAAAAACTGATCGCGTTTTCCGTTTACCACAATAACGAAAATCCTGACGTATTGACAGATGAAGACGTGATGAAAATGAGAAATGTTAGACGTCTCGATTGTGGGTGCGGTAGAGTAACAATGAATGGAATTGTCTGGTGGGTTAAGGTAAGTGTACATATATGGCTGACTAAGAAAGTTCATAAGCATTCTTTTTCAGAATTGGATTACTAAAGATGACGACAATGAAAGATATTACCTCAGAAAACCCTTTGGCGAAGGAGATGGTGAATTTAGTTATGAAAACGTCAAAAATAGGCTGGCAGATGTGATTGGAAAGTAAGATTGAGTCTTGTTGAGTCAATTTGAGAATTAGCTTTGTTTTAGATCAGAATGTCTGCAAGAGCTTCATGGCGCTCGTCCATATTATTGGAAAATTGAAATAAAAAAGAATGGACAAGTTGGAGGAACCATTAAATTAACCAACAAAGAGCTGACTTGTTATTCTATTGAAAATTGAGTGAGGAAGTGTTCAAGAAGGAGAAGTTTTCAAAATAAATTGTTAAATATCGTCTTTAAAAAATTGAACGAATTTTGCAAAACTTGTTGCATTTTTATTAATTTTCTATTTGTCATCTCTCTCTCTCTCTCTTCTGAATCTGACAACATTTCTGCTAAAAATCTGACATTTGGTTGAATAATATCGTCTCTTTTTTTTAAAATAAAGTCGAATTTTTCTGACTTTCTTAAAGACGCTATCTCATCTGCATCAACTTTCTATTTCAACTTCAATTATGCAAAAAACTTATATAAAAACATTCCTGAGCACCGGTGGGGATCCCGGATCGGATTACAATTTGAGGCCATCTTGAACGTTTATAAACCATATTAGGTTTTTATATTAGGCATTTTTCAACATCGCTTATTTTCCCAGCGGGAACAACCGCTTTTTGCGCGCGACCAAGTTACGGCGGGAAACTTTGGTGAAAGAACGCCATTTGTTTTTTCTTAGACCTTATTCGATGTTAATTTTTTATTCCTATTTTCATGTTTTTTTTTAAATTTTATTCGTTATTTCTGTCAATTTAATTAATAAACAGTGTACCATCTTTAGCGGAGTGTCGTACAATTTCAATTCGAGATTAACGAAATGCAATCCCAGCTGAACGAAATGCAGTCCATGAGGAACCAAATGCAAGTCCAGCAGAACAAAATGCCGATTTCTTGGCAACAACTTCCATTGGAAATGTTGGAAGCAGTTGTCATACAAATGGATGGGAAATTGCGGTAATTAGTGAATTTATATCACAATTGATTGAACCTGGTGGTTTTCCAGGGGGAGATTTTCAATGTGCTCAAAGTTGACGAATGAATTGGTGCGCGGTATTAAATACGGAAGAGTGAACAAGATCAGTATTAATAAGTGAGATTTACTTTAAACATTATTTGTCGCACATCTGAATCTCAAAGTCGGAGTACAAGAAATTATGAAAGATTTAAGCATTGTATTAATAGATAATATTTCAGTGATGGTGTTGAGATTTTCTTTGATTTCGGTTTGGTGAAGCAATGGGACAACTTTTACACTAAAAAGAGTGTTTTTGTGAAAGAAAGGGATGATGGTGGATCGAGTGTTTTTTTGGATACTTTTTATGTAACACCATCTTCTGAGGAGAAATATTCGACCGCAACTGACTGGAAGGAAACCGTCTTGGATATATTGGGTATGATAGGCAGAGTGATTACAGTGGATACATTAGAATTGGTAAGTGAAATAGTTTTGAAGTTTTTTGAAAATGTTGATAGTTCAAAATTAATATAAATTTTCAGAGACCTGGTAGTGGATTTAAAGAACGTTTCAAATGGTTTCGCGACAACTTGTTAAACCGCGTTAAACTGCAACGTATCAATATTATCATTGCACATTCTCCCCTTGATTGTTATGATGAATCCATTTTGGACTGGCCAGAAAATATATATATTGAGCTATATGTCCGTGGGAACATACCTCCAAATTTTGAACTGTTCAATGTAAGTTATAAAGTGAGTAGCTAACTTTTTCAACACACCTTTTCTCAGACCTATGAAAAAATTGTCGTGTTTAACACTGGCAACTACAGTGGAAGGAATCCTTACGAAATGACAGATGAAGTCCTGATGAAAATGATAAATATTAGACGTTTCGTTGGCTTACACACTGGAGTAACAATGAATGGAGTTGTCTGGTGGTTGAGGGTAAGTGTAAACGGCAATTGACTCAGTTATCAAGTTTTGAAACATACATTTTCAGAAATGGATTAGTCAAAAGGATGACAACGAGATATATGATTTAAGAGTGGTCTTCCGAAGGGGAAGCAACGAGTTCAGTTTTGAAAACGTCAAGAATAGGCTGTCAGATGTGATTGGAAAGTAAGATTGAGTCTTGTTTAATTTGCGAATTACCTTATTTGTTATAGAACAGAAGAAACTCAAGAGTTTGCTGGTACTCCTGAACATTGTTGGCAAATAGAGATAAACAAGAATGGAAAAGTTGGAGGGATCCTCATATTGCTAGACTATCACTTTCATTTTTGTTCGTATAAAATCGAGCCTAAGTAAAGTGTTCAAGAAGCTGAGAGGGAAAATATTTAAGATTTGATAATTTAATATGTTTTATGTTGACGAAAACTTACTTAATTTTTATTAATTTTTTATTGCTAATTGGCAAATTGTCAAGTTTGTAAGTACCTTTTAACTGGTGGTTAACAGTATCCTATTGTTTTTTAGTAAAAATCAAATTTGCTAAAAATTATTTATTATTTGACAAAAATAAATTATAAAAATAAATAAAATATCAACGAAAATAAATTATTTCTTGAGAAAGATCAATTATTAAAAAAAAATCAAATTTTTGACTCTTTCATAAATTCCGGCCTTGATTTTTGCATTTCGTTGCGAGACCCGTGCCGATTTCCACGCTGCGCCTTTAAGTAATCTAGATATTTTTGGCGAGTTTCTGCATTGGTTATTTAAAACTGTTTATTTCATGTTTTAAAAGTTTAGCTTCAGCTTTTCAGCAAATCATATCTCAAGATTGGCTCATGGGATTTTTATGATTTCGATACCACTGGATAGAAAATTGAACCTAGATCCTAACAAAATTTGACATTTTGAAAAATTTGCAATTAAAACGTTTTTAGGCTCATTTTTAAATTTCAGCCTAAAAGTGGGATCGAAAAATCAAAGATTCGGGGATTTTGATTACATTGGTACCAATCGATAGAAAATTCAACGTAAATTCTAAAAAAAAATTAATAAACCCCAATATGGGTTCCTGCGTAGCACGAATGCACCCGCTTTTTTCTAAAAACTTTGACACTGCATAACTCACCTCAGAATGAGAACTGTAATGTATTTTTTGATGTTTTTCGATAGCTCTCAATCAGCTGGTGTCGCGGAAATTTCCATGTTGAACCACAACTTGTCAGCATAAAAAAAATAAAATCAAAAGGATTTTCATAAATTTTGACTAAAAATAATTACAATTTATTAAATATTGAGGATTTGAAACATGCGATTTAAAGTTGCATCGATTAAACAACACATTTATATGTTTTCGTTTAAAATCGTTCAAATTGTGCAACAATTTTGTTCGAATGATTTTGGTTGAAAGGGATTTCGAATTTTCGAATTTCTTAACAATTTGCGCCGTGTGATATTTGAAGTTGTTCCAGTAATTTTAATTGACGTATATTTTTCGTCAACGATTATTTTCCCAGCGGGAACAACCGCTTTTTGCGCGCGACAAAGTTACGGCGGGAAACATTGGTGAAAGAACGCCATTTATTTTATCTTGGACATTATTCTATGTTAATTTTTTATTCTTTCTTAAATTTTATTAGTTATTTCTGTCAATTTACCTAATAAACAGTGTACCATCTTTAGCGGAGTGTCGTAAATTTCAATTCGAGATTAACGAAATGCAATCCCAGCTGAACGAAATGCAGTCCATGATGAACCAAATGCAAGTCCAGCAGAACAAAATGCCGATTTCTTGGCATCAACTTCCATTGGAAATGAAGGAAGCAATTGTCATACAAATGGATGCGAAACTGCGGTAGAGTTTAGAGAATTTATATCAAAATTGAATAAAACTGGGGACTTTTAGGGGGAGATTTTCAATGTGCTCAAAGTTGACGAATGAATTGGTGCGAGGTTTTAAGGGAAGAGTGAGAGCGATCAGTTTCATAAGGTGAGATTTATTTTAAACATTATTTGTCGTACATCTGGCTTCTCAAAATCGGAGTACGAGAAATTATGCAAGATTTAGCCATTGCAATACAGGGTGTTCAATCAATACTGCGTGACGTTTCAGACACAGATATTTTTAAAACTACGATACGACACTCTTTGAAACTCCGAATAAATTTAATAAAAATATATTTTTACACATTTTACTGAGAAGTTTCGTACTCCTTGAATTTGTATTTGAATCGGAGTCACGTATTGTAACCGAGCTCAAGCCCTCTCTGCTCGCGGGTTTGAGTTTACATTTTTCAACGCTACTGACCGCCCAATTTTCAAAAGACGCTGAAAATTGGTCGAATGAAAGTTCGATTATCGCTTCAAACATATATTAAACCTATAAGTTTGAAAAACGAGAAACAATTTTTTAAATTCACAGTTTTGGGGACCTACTTTTTCTTTATTCAATTTTGGATCCTTGCATAAAATGAGCTAATCTTAATCTAGAACCCTAATTTTTAAGCATGGACTGTAGATAAGGGAGAACAATTAAATAAATAAAACAATTTTTAGATTATTTTCTATTTTTACTGTTTTCCAACAAAAAAGTGTGAATCTGATAATTTTTCATACGATGTCCAAAATCAGGTAGTGAAGGATGATCAAAGTTCAATAAAAAGCTGCGAGCACGCGAACATGAAGTTGGGTCTGGTTTTTCCTTCACCATTTCTCTATATAACGTCTTAATCATATGAAACTTTGAAATTAATGAGAAATAATTTCAAGGAATTGAAATCAATGAAAATCTAATTAAAACATCAATTTTTCATTGTACCACTGAAGGATATTCTTCCTGCTGCATTTATTGAACACCCTATAGATAATATTTCAGTGAAGGAGTTAAAATTTTCTTTGAAATGGACAAACGAAATAAAACATGCACGAGTGTTTTTGTGAAAGCGAGGGATGATGGCGGATCGAATGTTTTTTTGCAAAATTTTCGTTTTCGACCGCCTCCTGAGGAGACATATTCGACCGCAACTGATTGGAAGGAAACTGTCTTGGATATATTGGGTATGATGGGCAGAGTGATCACAGTGGATGTATTAGAATTGGTAAATTAAATAGTTTTCAAGTTTTTTGAAAATTTTTGATAGCCCAAAATTAATATAAGTTTTCAGATACCTGATAGCGGATTTAAAGAACGTTTCAAATGGTTCCGCGACAACTTGTTAAGCCGCGTTAAACTGCAACGTGTCTATATTCTCATTATACAACCTCCTACCTATTATGATGAATCCGTATTGGACTGGCCATCAGATGTATCTGTCAAGTTTTATCACCGATCGCAGAGTGTTCCAAATCTTGAACTTTTCAATGTAAGCTATAAAATTAATAGCAATTAACAAACTTTTTCTCAGACCTATGAAAAAATAATCACGTTTGACTTTTCCGACTTAGATGGAAGGAATCCTCATGTAATGACAGATGAAGTCCTGATGAAAATGATAAATATTAGATGTCTCGATTGCTCGTTCACTAGACTAACAATGACCGGAGTTGTCTGGTGGTTTAGGGTAAGTGTAAACGGCAATTGACTCAGACTAACTCAGTTATCAAGTTTTGAAACATACATTTTCAGAAATGGCTTAGTCAGAAAGATGACAACAAGAAATATCAATGCAAGATTATGTTTGAAAGGGGAAACAATGAGTTCAGTTTTGAGAACGTCAAAAATAGGCTGTCGGATGTGATTGAAAAGTAAGATTCAATCTTGTTTATGTTGAGAATTTCCATTGTTTTAGAACAGAACAAATTCTGCAACAGATGCACGGCGCTCCACATTGGTGGAAAATTTGGATCAAAAAGAATGGGAAAATTGGAGGTATCATCAAATTGCGAGACGGTTATTTTGATTTTTCTTCGGATGAAAATGAGATTCTTTTGTGGTCAAAAAGCTGAAAGCGAGAAGATTTAAGATTTGATAATTTAATATGTTTTATGTTAAAAGTATCGTATTGTTCTTAGTAAGAATTTTTTTTAAATTATATATTATTTGACAAAGATAAATTATTCAAGAATCAAATTTGCTAAAAATTGTTTATTATTTGACACTAATTATTTAAAAAAAAACAAATATTTAGAAAATTATATTTTTTTGACAAGAATAAATTATTTTAAAATATATATATTTAAAAAAATATATTATTTGACAAGAATTAATTATTTTTAAACAATCAATTATTTTAAAAAATCAATTATTTAAAAAAAAATATTGTAAAAATTATATATTATTTTATCTATTTATTATTTTTTTACAAGAATAAATTATTAAAATTTGGTAAAAATTATATATTTTTTGACAAGAGTCAATTATTAGTAGAAATAAAATTAGGTAAACATTATTTATTAAAGGAGGGTTTTACGGAGATTATGAATGTACCTGGGATGAAAATAGGCTTCAGACTCATTCCAAATCTGTTTTTAAAATTTTCTAAAACCACCTAGAAGCCGAGAAAATTAGCTTCAAAACAATGGCCTAGAAAAAAGGGCCACAGGCGAAAACTAGTCCGCAGACATGAAAAGTCCAAAAAAATGAAAAATAAAACATAAATTAAGATGAAAAAACATTAAAAAGGACTACTATAAGCATTCTGTATAACTATTTATTAACGAAACACGAAAAAAGCTCATAGGAAAAAGTTCGGCCAGGTGGCCCTTTTTTCTAGGCCATTGTTTTGAAGCTCATTTTCTCGGCTTCTAGGTGGTTTTAGAACATTTTAAAAACAGATTTGGAATGAGTCTGAAGCCTATTTTCTTCCCAGACGCATTCATAATCTCCGTAAAGCCCTCCTTTAAAATAAATAAAATATTGTAAAAATTATATATTATTTTGTTTATTTATTATTTTTTGACAAGAATAAATTATTAATAGAAATAAAATTATGTAAATATTATTTATTAAAATAAATTATCGTAAAAATTATATATTATTTTATCTATTTATTATTTTTTGACAAGAATAAACTATTAATATGAAATTAAATATTTTTGACAAGGATAAATTATTAAAATTTGATAAAAAGTTATTTATTTTTTGACAAGAATGAAATTATCAATAGAAATTAAATTAGGTAAAAATTATTTATTAAAATAAATTATTTAAAAAATTGTATTTCTTTATCTATTTATTATTTTTTTGACAAGAATAAATAATTTAAAAAATAAAGATGCATATATATACACTCTCCTCTATCGGAGCTCCTCCTCTAACTTGTTGCACAAGCTCCGCCTCTAACACCATATTCCTTACACGTTCAATGAACTGTCAGATTGCCAGGTCACCTCCCCCAAAGCAAATAACGTCCATTACCAAAGGAATTCAAAAAAGAAAAAAAAGCAAAACAAAACAAAGATTTTCATGATATTCGTCGAGCCGGGCAGAAAATTCGAGGTATTGATAAATTGTTAACAAATAACTTATCATCAACCAACATTTATTTATTCCAAGTTTTATTTAAATTCTGGTTCATTTTGAATGAGCACATACCAATTTTTTAAATATTATTTTGGTTTTTTGTTCCATGTGGTATTTAAATATATGGCAAAAAATATACAAGTTGTAAATTTAAACTAAAGAAAAGACCAAGTGTAGCGGAGTCTTGTATGTCGGCGTCCAGCTCGCCCCCATTAATCATCATTTTCACAAACCGTCATTTTTCCCAATTTCTCCACCAAAATGATGCCGATTTCTTGGGGTCAACTTCCATCGGAAATGAGAGAAGCAATTGTTTTGAAGATGGATGCAAGATCGAGGTAATTTTTGGAAAAATTTAATTTTTAAAAAAGTAACAATTTTAGGGTGAATTTATCAATGTGCTCGAAATCTGACAATCAGTTGGTAAGGGGTATAAAATATGGAGAAACTCATGGTATTATATTATCCAGGTAATTTTTGCCCCTTTTTTAAAATAAAATTTTGCAATTATATTTGCTAAAGAAATCCAATTTATTGCCAAATTCATTTTTTTTTGCAATTTTCACAAAACTAAAGGCAATTGGGATGCAGAAGTTTGCAAAAAGTCTTGAAAATCTAAAAAGGGCCTTTATAGAGTTAAATAATGCAACTGCGGTGAAAATAGACTTCATACTCATTCCAAATCTGTTTTTAAAATTTTCTAAAACCACTTAGAAGCCGAGAAAATGAGCTCCAAAACAATGGCCTAGAAAAGCTGGCCGAACTTTTTCCATTGAGCTTTTTGGGTGTTATATTGATAAATATTTATCTAAAATAATCGAGGTAGGTCATTTTAAGGTTAATTTTTACATTTTTCAAAGTTTTCCTGTTATAATAGCTGGCGGACTAGTTTTCGCAACTTTTTCTAGGCCATCGTTTTGAAGCCCTTTTTCTCGGCTTCTAGGTGGTTTTAGAAAATTTTAAAAACAGATTTGGAATGAGAATGAAGTCTATTTTCATCCCAGCTAATTGAAAAAATTATTTCATCCGTTTGCAAAGACCTACAAGGTGAAATTGGGGGAGTACACCGATATTTGAAATGCTTTTTTATTGAAATGTTTTTTTCTATTTCAGGAAAGATTTCAAAGTCAAGCTTGATAAAGGAAACGGCACTGTGTCCAAACATAATTTGATAACTGGATACAGTCTCCTTGAATATAGAAATATTTATTATCCGCCGTCTGATTGGAAGGAAACAATCATGAATATAATGAGTTTGATAGGAACAACGATTACTGTGGAGTGGTTAGAATTGGTAAGTGAATTGTTTTTTTAAAGCGTTTACATAATCCTTGTTTTCCATTAAAAAAACTAACCAATTCCAATATGTGTCCCCCGAGTGCACCCGCTTTTTGATAAAAACTTTAACACCGCATAACTGAGCTCAAAATAAGAAATGCAATGTGATTTTTATATTTTTAGATAGCTCTCAACTAGCTCTACAATGTTCTTGTTGCAAGCAAAATTTGAAACACAAACTTTAAGGCGAAAATTGGAAGTTATAAAAATGGATTTCATATTTTTTGACATTTTTTTGTTTGAAAACATATTTTTGATTAAGTTTTCCCTATTTTTGGCACAAAGGGTCTACCATTTTTTGAATTTATTTTTGACTGGTACAGAATTTCTTTCTTTTTCACAATATGAAATGAAATTCTTTGGAATGGTACGTTTTTCCAGCAGAAAATTTTGAAAAACTGAATTACCTTTTTTTAAATTCTATTTTTTTTCTTTAAGTTTTGTGTTTTGAATTTTTATAATAACTATAAAGTTGTAGAGCTGGTCAAGAGCTATCCAAAAATATAAAAATGTCGTTATATTTTTAATTTTCAGCCGAGTTATGATGTGTCAAAGTGTTAAGCAGAAAGCGGGTGCACCCGGGGACACATAGTGCGGTTTACTAGTTTTTTTAAAACTGAAACAGCATCTCTTAATACATCATATGTTGTTAAATTCATAACGTTTTACGGAAAGCTTCTCTGAAACAAACTTCTTTAAATAGTTCAACATTTTCGATTTTTACAGCAAATCGAACCAGAATTTCAAGAACGCTTCAATTGGTTGCGTGACAACTTCGAAATTAAACCAGAACGTGTCACAATTTCCGTCAATACATTTGTCTCCGACTGTTATGATGAGTCCGTATTTGACTGGCCAACCGGTACCGAAATTGAGTTGACTATTTATAACAGTGCACTTCCAAATCTTGAACGTTTCAATGTAGGTTTTACAATAGATTATTGATTTTTTCTGATTTTGTTTTTACAGACCTATGAAAAACTTGTCGTTTTTGATTTTTGCGACATGGAAGGAATGGATGGAAGCCTAGTGACAGATGAAATTCTGATGAAAATGATCAAATTAAGAAATATTTCTTTGTATTACAACTCGAATGTAACAATCAACGGTTTTCACTGGTTTGTGAAGGCAAGTTTTTTCATACTACCTTAGATACCAATTTCAAGAAAATTTTTCAGAAATGGCTCAATCAAACAAATGACAATAATGATAAATTCGTGTTCTTTATGATCTTTAACGAAGAATACCAATTCAATGTTGAAAATGTCAAGAATATGCTGTCAGATGTGATTGGAAAGTAAGATTCACCAGCAGAAGCTCGGTTTTAGATGAGACCTGACCTGGCTCATTAAAAAGAGCTCGACCTGGAGGCTAAGAAACTCTGAACTTTAGCTGCTAATATGCACAAGGAAGCAAGTTATTGCTTGTTGAACTTTGATCAGTTATAACTCGGCTCAAGATCAATATTTCTGGATGAAACTATCAGATATAAATTATCGTTTCATTCTTAACCAATTTGTCAAATTCGCTCGAATTTGGAAAATCGGTTAAGTATGCAACCGCTATATATATCTGAAAGTTTCATCCCGAAATATTGAGTTTGAGCCGAGTTATAACTCTTTAAAGTTCAAATGTTGGAAAATTTTCGGATTTTGAAGCGCTACAACTTGTTCCCTAGAAAAAACATGCGACGAATCACAAAAATTCGAATGTTTTCTCAATTCATTTCAAAAATTGGATCGGATCTAGCCAGTTTATTCCCGCGGATGATTGTACAGCCGATACGCAGTCAATACGCGTAGTGCTTTGATACGCAGTGTAATAGTGGGGAGCAAGTTCGGAAAATTTGCCAAAATTGGAACTTTGAAGAGCAATAACGCGGGAATAGCAATTTTTGAAAGAAATTGAGAGAACATTCAAATTTTTGTGATTCGAGCAATAGTTTTGTTCTCCGACTCCAGACCAAGCGCTAAATAGCTAGGTCCTCTCTTAGTCCGAGTTCGTACCCATCTATTCACTCTTGATTAATTTGATATTTTTTCCAGAACAGAAGAATGTCATGTAGAAGAGTATGGCGAACGTCAAGATTATTGGAAAATTGAAATCAAAAAGAATGGAGAAGTTGGAGGGATCATCAAATTGTACAGCGATAAGATCATTTTTGAATCGGATTTTTGAGTCGAAGAGTTTGAAGACAGTGTTCGGAAGATCTTTTCAATTTTTTTGCCTATCTTATTTTTCTGTGCCTTTAACTATCTATGCCTTTAACTTTTCCAAGCTGTTTACATATCCTTATCTTTAACTCGATAAATAGCAATAAAAATATCAAAAAAGTAGTTTTTTTATTTGTTGCCTTTAGAAATGTTTTTTCTTCCTTTTCAAATGTGCGGAAGGTCCCGAAAAATCTCACCAAATGGGAAACAAAGGGGAGAAGGCGTCCATGGACCAAAAACCCGCGAACCTGCGGGAACATGCGCGTTTTCTAGCGTGGGTACATTTTTTGATAGTTTCGGCAGTTTTTTCTTTTTATTTTTAATAAATTGAGCTTTTCTTAAAGACACTATCCTAGCAAAAAAATGACGGTGTCTTGGGATCAACTTCCATTGGAGATGAGGAAAGCAGTTGTCAAGGAATTGGACGTTAGATCGAGGTAGTTTGGAAATTTTCTAAAAATTAAAATTTATAATGAATTTAGGGTGAACTTATCAATGTGTTCCATATCTGAAAATCAATTGGTACGAGGTGCAAAATATGGAAAAGTGGAAGCGATTACTTTAGAAGGGTATAAATAAATTCTTACGGATCGGATCGGATCTTGTATATTTCGAAGTAGTCCAAAAAATGGTTACTTACTCCTCATATTTGAAACAATTCACAGAAATTGAAAGATATTCCCCGATCCGATCCGGAATCCTATCAGGATCCAAAAAAACCTAATTCTCTAATTTGTTTTTAGAAATGGGCTCTCAATCTTATACAAAAGTGAAAAAGAGAATCACAATGTTTTGGTTGGAATTGGATATCATGGCGGATCAACAATAATCAAATCAAAACGTCTAGTTAATGCTCATCGCGAGGTTCACAAGGAATATAGAACAGCAACCACCTGGAGGCAAACAATCTGGAATGTAATGAGTCTGATAGGTACAAGGATTACAACGGATTCTTTTGAATTGGTAAGTGGGATGAATTGAAAATAGTGGAAAAAACTTTTTTCAGATGGTTAATTCCGGATTTGAGGACCAATTTAACTGGTTTCGCAGCAATTTTCATGTTAAAACATCAAATGTCAGGATTAAAATCTTATATAGAGATGATTATAATGAAGAATGCTTGATGAATTGGTCACCAAATACCAAAATCGAGTTAATTGTTCTAAACAGCAGAATTCCAGAGATCGAAAATGTTAGTTTTACAAGCGATATTATTTATTGATTTTTCTGATTCAGACTTTTAACAATATTGTGACATTCAATTTTTTCGACCTTGGAGGGTTTTATGACGATTTAATGACAGATGAATTATTGAAACAATTAAAAAATGTAAAAGAGGTTGACTTGGCATACTCTGATGTGACAATCAATGGTTTTGACTGGTGGATGAAGGCAGGCTTTTAAAATTTTAAAATTTTCAAAATAACTGAGCATATGTCTTTAAGCTCACGATCTAAAATTTCAGAAATGGCTAAATCAAAAAGACGACAACAATGAAGTCTATCAATTTCGAATTACATTTAAAGACAGAAGTGCATTTACTTTGGTGAATATCACCAATAAGCTTTTAGAAGTCATTGTAAAGTAAGTAGTGAAAAATTCATTTGCCTAATATTCTCATTTTTCTTACAGAACATACAAATGCTCTAATTATCACCCTCGTCAAGATTATTGGAGAATTGAGATCAAAAAGAATGAAAAAGTTGGAGGAGTCATAAAATTGTTCAACAATGTGATGATTTTTAAATCTGAAAATTTGGATCAGATTCGAAATTAGGGGGATTTTTAACTTTTTTAAACCTGATGACTTGTTTTTATTTTTTATTAATAATAAAATTTTAAAATTATGTGTACCCCATTTTCAGATTTTCAAACAATTTTTGACTTTACTCAGATTTAATGAAACGCTATGGTGAGCCAGTGTATCGATCGGATAGGGCAGTAGAATTTTTTAAAGCTAAACATAATGCTAAAAAATATTCTATGATTGTCGCTTGCTCGATCCGATCCAATACCTGATGCACGCTACTTTTTCGAGGACGCTGCTTTTCTTTCCACCATTAGACTGCTCTCTTTTTTTTTAAATTTTTTTAAAGCAAGTTTTTCAAATCACCTTTGGCTCCTTAATTTACGATAAAAATTACCAGTATTTTTTCAGTGCATTTATGAAATATTCCTTTCAAAGGTTTATTTTGTGATAAATCAAGCAGAAGATAAGGATTAAAGCGAATGGTAGAAAGAACGTAAAGAGATAAAGAAAACACATCGTGATCCAAAACGACTTCTTTCGGATCGGAACGGTTCCCATTTCAACATCTTGTCCTTCGTTAATTTCATCATTGATCAGAAGGTTGTCATTTTCAGCAGCTGGCTCAATTGCTTCATCGTTGTTGCTTCCATTTTCAGCGGCTTGCTCAACTGCTCCATCATTGATGCTTCCATTTTCAGCGCGTTGCTCATTTTCAGAAGCTTGCTCAATTGCTTCATCATTGTCGTTTCCATTTGCCGCGCGTTGCTCAACTGCTCTATCATTGATGTTTCCATTTTCAGCCACTTGTGCAACTGCTCCATCATTGTTATTTCCATTTTCAGCCACTTGTACACTTCCTCCATTATTGTTGAGTACAGGGGATGAAAAAAGCAAATAGTAATCATCACGCCATTCGATGACTCCAACAACATTTTCATTCTTTTTGATTTTCCAACATTGAGCAGCCCCTTCAAAATAGGGTTCTGATCTGAAAAAATGTAAATTTTGCCAAAGAAAATCAAAAAGTAAACCTTACTTTCCAATCACATCTGACATCGTTCTCGTGAAATTCTCCAAGCTTATTCTCGTTTTAAATAAAATAGAAAATCTATACTGCTTACTATCGTCATAATCTTTCATATCCCACCATTTCTGAAAATAGGCATTCTCTTAATGCGCTGCCCATTGTACCTAAGCTTGCCTTTAACCACCAGTGAAACCCGTCGAGTGTTACATTAGTCCGAATTAACTTAATCCATACTACATTTCTCATTTTCTTCAAATGTTCATCTGTCATTTGGTCGCCGTCATAGCTCAAGTCTTCAAACGAGAACCAGTCAATTTTGTCATAGGTCTGAAGGAGCAAGTTATTGCTATTTTAAAAACATTTTTATCTCGTCTAAGACTCACATTGAAACGTTCAAGATTTGGTAGTTTGTCGCCAGAATATTCGAACCCAATTGTGGTATTTGATGGCCAGTCAAATATCGATTCATCATAGAAACCATAGTCAGAAGAATTTATAAAAAATGAAACACGTCGCGGTTCAAGTTGGATGTTATTACGAATCCATTTAAATATTTCTTTAAATCTCGGAATCTCTGGTCTCTGGAAAAATCATTTATTGAAGTGACACCCTAACGGGACTAATTTTGAAAAAATAAAAAAGTGGAAAAAAAACTATAATTTAACAGTTGCCTGATTTTGAAACATGTTCTCTCTGCGAAAACATAGAGTCTCGCCACGATTGCAGCTTACGGTCAGGCAAAAAACTACCGCAAGAGGTAGGTTTTTTTCTTTCTTTTTTCCATCATTTTATTTCTTTTATTTTTAAAAATTAGTCCCATAACAAATTTTCAAAAACTAATAAAAGTCAATATTTTCCGAATAAAAATAATTTCACTTACTAAAGTTAATTTTTCGATTTTAACCTTTGTACCAATGGTACCCATTATATTCATTATTGTTTCCTTCCAGTCTCTTGTCGAATATGTCTCCATTGTTTTATCAGTATCAATTCTATGTTCGTTAACATAAACTTTCGATCCACCATCCTCTGTTGGTCTTACGATTACACCATGGAAAACTTTGTTCGTATTATCATCTTCCCAGAAGATTTTCAATCCATACCTGACATTTTTCTCATTTATAAAATCTTAAAGGCAGTCTCTCAATTTCTCATCCGCTTTCTAATGTAATCTATAAAAAAACTCGCCGACAAAAAATTAGAAATGTTTCACAGTTTAAAAAATTAAATTCGAATTCGATACATTATCATTGGAGCGCACTTGCAACATGAGCATTTTTCACGGAAAACATTAGATTTGTTACTAAAATTTTGAGTATTTTTTGAAATTGAAAGTGACGGACAGTCTTTAAGGTTTCTAATCCAAATTTATAGGGGGACACAAAAATAAGCATGCCTTAATTTACTCAGTTTCTTCAATAATGAACGCATTTTCAACAAAATTACGCCGCTTTTTGAATCCAAAAAATCCCATTTTTTATTTAAAACACAATATAAATACAACTTTTACCTTCTTATATACATCAATTGAAGTTTTCCTCGTTTCGAACTCCGTACCAGTTGATTTTCAAATTTCGAACACATTGATAAGTTAACCCTAAATTTATGATGTTCGTGAAGCTTTAAAGTTTAGTAAATTAACCTTGTTCGAACATCCATTTGTTCGACAATTGCTTGCATCATCTCAACTTGAAGATGATCCCAGCAAGATGTCATTTTTCTCAGCCAGAATAGTGTTAATAAATTTCTACCTTAGAATACTAGAAATGAAATAAATGTGATATCCAATTTGATCTAGAGAATCCAACTAGACGTCAAAAATAATAAAAAAAATGTGATAAAATCTTTCATTTGTTTGAATGTCACGTGCAACTATTCGGCGACTGCTGGACCGCGGCTCGCCTATGGCTCGCCCACGACCCACGATAAAATTTTAACAATTAAAAATTGCACCCAATTTGTATAATCAAATAATCTAGCTCATTGTGTTTCTCGCCAATTCTGACCGCGTTGTGCGGACCACGGCCTCTGAGCAACTTTGGTCCGCTGCTACGTGGCGTGTATTCATCGGTGTAATTTTGCATAAATTGCATTTGTACTAATGAGAGAACGCTCTAATTTTTGTTCGGCCACCTCGTTAGTTTTTCATTTAGGAAAGTTAGTCAAGCTCGGTTTAAGCTGGTTTGTGCTAGTTTTTGTTGTTTCTAGTTGAGCACTAGATTTTTCTAGCTGCGGCTTCTATTTATTTTGTTTCTTTAATAACTAATTAACCATTCTTCCGTATTTTATTCTTGTTTTTATTTTAATTAATAAATATATATATTTATGAATCTCCTTTCAAATTTTTATTTTCTGATAGATCAAGCAGAAGATAAGAATAAAAGTCAATGGTAGAAAGAGCGTAAAGAGTACAAGAAAACACATGGTGAGCCAAATCGACTTTTTTCGGATCGGAGCGGTTCCCATTTCAACATCTTGTCCTTCGTTAAAATCATCATTGATCAGAAGGTTGTTATTTTCAGCAGCTGGCTCAATTGCTTCATCGTTGTTGCTTCCATTTTCAGCGGCTTGCTCAATGGCTTCATCATTGATGTTTCCATTTTCAGCGGCTTGTACACTTCCTCCATTATTTTTGTTTACAAGGGGATCTACTCGAGATGAAAAATATAAAGATCTGGATCGTACCTTGATGATTCCTTCAACATTTTCATTCTTTTTAATTTTCCAACAGTAATAATGATCTTCCTTATATCCTTCGTTTCTGAAAAAATATGTGAATTTTTAAAAAGAAATCAAAGGTAAATCATACTTTCCAATAATATCTGACAGCGTTGTCGTGTAATTCTCAAAGCTGAAGCTCGCTTTAAAAAAAACATAAATTATATACCTCTCACCATCAATATCATCTTTCATATTCCACCATTTCTGAAAATAGGCATTCTCTTATTGCGCTGCGCATTGTATTTAAAGGAGGGTTTTACGGAGATTATGAATGGTCCTGGGATGAAAATAGGCTTCAGACTCATTCCAAATCTGTATTTAAAATTTTCTAAAACCACCTAGAAGCCGAGAAAACACGCCTCAAAACAATGGCCTAGAAAAAAGGGCCACCGGCGAAAACTAGTCCGCAGGCATGAAAAGTCCATAAAAATGAAAAACAAAACATAAGTTAAGATGAAAAAACATTAAAAAGGACTACTATAAGCATTCTGCATAACTATTTATTAAAGAAACACGAAAAAAAGCTCATAGGAAAAAGTTCGGCCAGGTGGCCCTTTTTTCTAGGCCATTGTTTTGAGGCGTATTTTCTCGGCTTCTAAGTGGTTTTAGAAAATTTTAAATACAGATTTGGAATGAGTCTGAAGCCTATTTTCTTCCCAGACGCATTCATAATCTCCGTAATGCCCTCCTTTAAACTTACCTTGATCCACCAGTGCACCCCGTCGAGTGTTACATCAGTCCGAATTAATTGGACCCATCTTGTATTTCTCATCTTTTTCAAATATTCATCTGTCACTTGATCACGGTTCTCGCTCAAGTCATTAAAATAAAAGTTCACAATTTTGTCATAGATCTGAAGAAACGAGTTTATTGATATTTTTAAAAACATATTTTTATCTCGTCTAAGACTCACATTGAAACTTTCAAGATTTGGAAGATTGTCGCCAGAAAAATCTATCCCAATTTTGGTATTTGATGGCCACTCAAATATCGATTCATCATAGAAACCAGCGTTAGATGAATTTATATAAATTGCAACTTGTCGCGGTTCAATTTTAATGTTACTACGAATCCAGTTAAATAGTTCGTTAAAGCTCGGCATCTCTGGTCTCTGAGAAAAATTAGTTATCGAAATGATTCTGAATGCTCAAAAAGCCTTTATGAAACCCTAATGGGAAACATTTTTGTAAAATAAAGAAGTAAAATACTGAAAAAAAAACGAAACAATTTTAAAGGATCATGTTCTCAGCGAAAACAATGAGTCTCGCCACGCTTGCAGATTACGGTAGGCAAAAAAACTAACGCAAGAGGGAGGTTTTTTTCCATCATTTTATTTCTTTTATTTTTCAAAATTAGTCCCATAACAAGCATTCAAAAACTAAAAAAAATCGATATTTTCAGAATAAAAATAATTTCACTTACTAAAATTAAAAGATCTATTTTAACTTTTATACCAATCACACTCATTATATTCATTATTGTTTCCTTCCAGTCTCTTGTCGAATATGTCTCGATTTGTTTATCATTTGGAACTTTATGTTCGTTAACATAAACTTTCGATCCACCATCATCGTTTGGTTTTACGATTACATCATGACAAACTTTGTTGGTAGTATCCTCGTCCCAGACGACTTTAAATCCATATCTGAAAATTTTCTCTTTTATACAATCTTAAGGGCAGTCTCTCAATTTCTTATCCGCTTTCTAATGTAATCTATAAAAAACTCGCCGACGAAAAATACCAAAGTTTAAAAAATTAAATTCGAACACAAAATTCATCGATTTTCAAATTCAAAAATAAATTTTTAAAATTTAAAACATAATAAATATAACTCTTACTGTCTTATATGCAAGTATTGAAGTTTTCCTCGTTTTGAACTCCGTACCAGTTGATTTTCAAACTTTGAACACATCGATAACTGAACCCTAAATTCAAGATATTCATAAAGCTTTAAAGTGTTTTTAATTACCTTGTTTGAACATCTAATTCTTCGACAATTAGTTGCATCATCTCTACCGGAAGTTGATCCCAATTAGCTGTCATTTTTCTCGGCCGGAATAGTGTTAATAAATTTCTATCTGAGAATACTAGAAATGAAATAAATATGGTATCCAATTTGATCTAGAGAATCCAACTAGACGTCAAAAATAATAAAAACTGTGATAAAATCTTCGTTTGAATTGAAGGTAGTTTATCAGTTTTTGTGCAACCATATCCGCTTTCAATTGTAAAAACCAGGAGTCACGTGCAGCTATTCGGCGACTCCTGAACCGTGGCTCGCCCACAACTTCCACATGACTCGCCCACGACTCGCCCACTGCTCGACCACGGCATTTCGTTTTCACACGAATTCGGTGTGCTACCATGAGAACCCATAAAATATAAATTTTAACAGTTAAAAATTGTACCCAATTTGTATAATCAAATAATCTAGCACATTTTGTTTCTCGCCAATTCTGACCGCGCTGCGCGGTCCACGGCCTCTTAGCAAATTTGGTCCGCTGCTACGAGGCGTGTATTCATCGGTGTAATACTCTTTAAAGTTCAAATGTTGGAAAATTTTCGGATTTTGAAGCGCTACAACTTGTTCCCTAGAAAAAACATGCGACGAATCACAAAAATTCGAATGTTTTCTCAATTCATTTCAAAAATTGGATCGGATCTAGCCAGTTTATTCCCGCGGATGATTGTACAGCCGATACGCAGTCAATACGCGTAGTGCTTTGATACGCAGTGTAATAGTGGGGAGCAAGTTCGGAAAATTTGCCAAAATTGGAACTTTGAAGAGCAATAACGCGGGAATAGCAATTTTTGAAAGAAATTGAGAGAACATTCAAATTTTTGTGATTCGAGCAATAGTTTTGTTCTCCGACTCCAGACCAAGCGCTAAATAGCTAGGTCCTCTCTTAGTCCGAGTTCGTACCCATCTATTCACTCTTGATTAATTTGATATTTTTTCCAGAACAGAAGAATGTCATGTAGAAGAGTATGGCGAACGTCAAGATTATTGGAAAATTGAAATCAAAAAGAATGGAGAAGTTGGAGGGATCATCAAATTGTACAGCGATAAGATCATTTTTGAATCGGATTTTTGAGTCGAAGAGTTTGAAGACAGTGTTCGGAAGATCTTTTCAATTTTTTTGCCTATCTTATTTTTCTGTGCCTTTAACTATCTATGCCTTTAACTTTTCCAAGCTGTTTACATATCCTTATCTTTAACTCGATAAATAGCAATAAAAATATCAAAAAAGTAGTTTTTTTATTTGTTGCCTTTAGAAATGTTTTTTCTTCCTTTTCAAATGTGCGGAAGGTCCCGAAAAATCTCACCAAATGGGAAACAAAGGGGAGAAGGCGTCCATGGACCAAAAACCCGCGAACCTGCGGGAACATGCGCGTTTTCTAGCGTGGGTACATTTTTTGATAGTTTCGGCAGTTTTTTCTTTTTATTTTTAATAAATTGAGCTTTTCTTAAAGACACTATCCTAGCAAAAAAATGACGGTGTCTTGGGATCAACTTCCATTGGAGATGAGGAAAGCAGTTGTCAAGGAATTGGACGTTAGATCGAGGTAGTTTGGAAATTTTCTAAAAATTAAAATTTATAATGAATTTAGGGTGAACTTATCAATGTGTTCCATATCTGAAAATCAATTGGTACGAGGTGCAAAATATGGAAAAGTGGAAGCGATTACTTTAGAAGGGTATAAATAAATTCTTACGGATCGGATCGGATCTTGTATATTTCGAAGTAGTCCAAAAAATGGTTACTTACTCCTCATATTTGAAACAATTCACAGAAATTGAAAGATATTCCCCGATCCGATCCGGAATCCTATCAGGATCCAAAAAAACCTAATTCTCTAATTTGTTTTTAGAAATGGGCTCTCAATCTTATACAAAAGTGAAAAAGAGAATCACAATGTTTTGGTTGGAATTGGATATCATGGCGGATCAACAATAATCAAATCAAAACGTCTAGTTAATGCTCATCGCGAGGTTCACAAGGAATATAGAACAGCAACCACCTGGAGGCAAACAATCTGGAATGTAATGAGTCTGATAGGTACAAGGATTACAACGGATTCTTTTGAATTGGTAAGTGGGATGAATTGAAAATAGTGGAAAAAACTTTTTTCAGATGGTTAATTCCGGATTTGAGGACCAATTTAACTGGTTTCGCAGCAATTTTCATGTTAAAACATCAAATGTCAGGATTAAAATCTTATATAGAGATGATTATAATGAAGAATGCTTGATGAATTGGTCACCAAATACCAAAATCGAGTTAATTGTTCTAAACAGCAGAATTCCAGAGATCGAAAATGTTAGTTTTACAAGCGATATTATTTATTGATTTTTCTGATTCAGACTTTTAACAATATTGTGACATTCAATTTTTTCGACCTTGGAGGGTTTTATGACGATTTAATGACAGATGAATTATTGAAACAATTAAAAAATGTAAAAGAGGTTGACTTGGCATACTCTGATGTGACAATCAATGGTTTTGACTGGTGGATGAAGGCAGGCTTTTAAAATTTTAAAATTTTCAAAATAACTGAGCATATGTCTTTAAGCTCACGATCTAAAATTTCAGAAATGGCTAAATCAAAAAGACGACAACAATGAAGTCTATCAATTTCGAATTACATTTAAAGACAGAAGTGCATTTACTTTGGTGAATATCACCAATAAGCTTTTAGAAGTCATTGTAAAGTAAGTAGTGAAAAATTCATTTGCCTAATATTCTCATTTTTCTTACAGAACATACAAATGCTCTAATTATCACCCTCGTCAAGATTATTGGAGAATTGAGATCAAAAAGAATGAAAAAGTTGGAGGAGTCATAAAATTGTTCAACAATGTGATGATTTTTAAATCTGAAAATTTGGATCAGATTCGAAATTAGGGGGATTTTTAACTTTTTTAAACCTGATGACTTGTTTTTATTTTTTATTAATAATAAAATTTTAAAATTATGTGTACCCCATTTTCAGATTTTCAAACAATTTTTGACTTTACTCAGATTTAATGAAACGCTATGGTGAGCCAGTGTATCGATCGGATAGGGCAGTAGAATTTTTTAAAGCTAAACATAATGCTAAAAAATATTCTATGATTGTCGCTTGCTCGATCCGATCCAATACCTGATGCACGCTACTTTTTCGAGGACGCTGCTTTTCTTTCCACCATTAGACTGCTCTCTTTTTTTTTAAATTTTTTTAAAGCAAGTTTTTCAAATCACCTTTGGCTCCTTAATTTACGATAAAAATTACCAGTATTTTTTCAGTGCATTTATGAAATATTCCTTTCAAAGGTTTATTTTGTGATAAATCAAGCAGAAGATAAGGATTAAAGCGAATGGTAGAAAGAACGTAAAGAGATAAAGAAAACACATCGTGATCCAAAACGACTTCTTTCGGATCGGAACGGTTCCCATTTCAACATCTTGTCCTTCGTTAATTTCATCATTGATCAGAAGGTTGTCATTTTCAGCAGCTGGCTCAATTGCTTCATCGTTGTTGCTTCCATTTTCAGCGGCTTGCTCAACTGCTCCATCATTGATGCTTCCATTTTCAGCGCGTTGCTCATTTTCAGAAGCTTGCTCAATTGCTTCATCATTGTCGTTTCCATTTGCCGCGCGTTGCTCAACTGCTCTATCATTGATGTTTCCATTTTCAGCCACTTGTGCAACTGCTCCATCATTGTTATTTCCATTTTCAGCCACTTGTACACTTCCTCCATTATTGTTGAGTACAGGGGATGAAAAAAGCAAATAGTAATCATCACGCCATTCGATGACTCCAACAACATTTTCATTCTTTTTGATTTTCCAACATTGAGCAGCCCCTTCAAAATAGGGTTCTGATCTGAAAAAATGTAAATTTTGCCAAAGAAAATCAAAAAGTAAACCTTACTTTCCAATCACATCTGACATCGTTCTCGTGAAATTCTCCAAGCTTATTCTCGTTTTAAATAAAATAGAAAATCTATACTGCTTACTATCGTCATAATCTTTCATATCCCACCATTTCTGAAAATAGGCATTCTCTTAATGCGCTGCCCATTGTACCTAAGCTTGCCTTTAACCACCAGTGAAACCCGTCGAGTGTTACATTAGTCCGAATTAACTTAATCCATACTACATTTCTCATTTTCTTCAAATGTTCATCTGTCATTTGGTCGCCGTCATAGCTCAAGTCTTCAAACGAGAACCAGTCAATTTTGTCATAGGTCTGAAGGAGCAAGTTATTGCTATTTTAAAAACATTTTTATCTCGTCTAAGACTCACATTGAAACGTTCAAGATTTGGTAGTTTGTCGCCAGAATATTCGAACCCAATTGTGGTATTTGATGGCCAGTCAAATATCGATTCATCATAGAAACCATAGTCAGAAGAATTTATAAAAAATGAAACACGTCGCGGTTCAAGTTGGATGTTATTACGAATCCATTTAAATATTTCTTTAAATCTCGGAATCTCTGGTCTCTGGAAAAATCATTTATTGAAGTGACACCCTAACGGGACTAATTTTGAAAAAATAAAAAAGTGGAAAAAAAACTATAATTTAACAGTTGCCTGATTTTGAAACATGTTCTCTCTGCGAAAACATAGAGTCTCGCCACGATTGCAGCTTACGGTCAGGCAAAAAACTACCGCAAGAGGTAGGTTTTTTTCTTTCTTTTTTCCATCATTTTATTTCTTTTATTTTTAAAAATTAGTCCCATAACAAATTTTCAAAAACTAATAAAAGTCAATATTTTCCGAATAAAAATAATTTCACTTACTAAAGTTAATTTTTCGATTTTAACCTTTGTACCAATGGTACCCATTATATTCATTATTGTTTCCTTCCAGTCTCTTGTCGAATATGTCTCCATTGTTTTATCAGTATCAATTCTATGTTCGTTAACATAAACTTTCGATCCACCATCCTCTGTTGGTCTTACGATTACACCATGGAAAACTTTGTTCGTATTATCATCTTCCCAGAAGATTTTCAATCCATACCTGACATTTTTCTCATTTATAAAATCTTAAAGGCAGTCTCTCAATTTCTCATCCGCTTTCTAATGTAATCTATAAAAAAACTCGCCGACAAAAAATTAGAAATGTTTCACAGTTTAAAAAATTAAATTCGAATTCGATACATTATCATTGGAGCGCACTTGCAACATGAGCATTTTTCACGGAAAACATTAGATTTGTTACTAAAATTTTGAGTATTTTTTGAAATTGAAAGTGACGGACAGTCTTTAAGGTTTCTAATCCAAATTTATAGGGGGACACAAAAATAAGCATGCCTTAATTTACTCAGTTTCTTCAATAATGAACGCATTTTCAACAAAATTACGCCGCTTTTTGAATCCAAAAAATCCCATTTTTTATTTAAAACACAATATAAATACAACTTTTACCTTCTTATATACATCAATTGAAGTTTTCCTCGTTTCGAACTCCGTACCAGTTGATTTTCAAATTTCGAACACATTGATAAGTTAACCCTAAATTTATGATGTTCGTGAAGCTTTAAAGTTTAGTAAATTAACCTTGTTCGAACATCCATTTGTTCGACAATTGCTTGCATCATCTCAACTTGAAGATGATCCCAGCAAGATGTCATTTTTCTCAGCCAGAATAGTGTTAATAAATTTCTACCTTAGAATACTAGAAATGAAATAAATGTGATATCCAATTTGATCTAGAGAATCCAACTAGACGTCAAAAATAATAAAAAAAATGTGATAAAATCTTTCATTTGTTTGAATGTCACGTGCAACTATTCGGCGACTGCTGGACCGCGGCTCGCCTATGGCTCGCCCACGACCCACGATAAAATTTTAACAATTAAAAATTGCACCCAATTTGTATAATCAAATAATCTAGCTCATTGTGTTTCTCGCCAATTCTGACCGCGTTGTGCGGACCACGGCCTCTGAGCAACTTTGGTCCGCTGCTACGTGGCGTGTATTCATCGGTGTAATTTTGCATAAATTGCATTTGTACTAATGAGAGAACGCTCTAATTTTTGTTCGGCCACCTCGTTAGTTTTTCATTTAGGAAAGTTAGTCAAGCTCGGTTTAAGCTGGTTTGTGCTAGTTTTTGTTGTTTCTAGTTGAGCACTAGATTTTTCTAGCTGCGGCTTCTATTTATTTTGTTTCTTTAATAACTAATTAACCATTCTTCCGTATTTTATTCTTGTTTTTATTTTAATTAATAAATATATATATTTATGAATCTCCTTTCAAATTTTTATTTTCTGATAGATCAAGCAGAAGATAAGAATAAAAGTCAATGGTAGAAAGAGCGTAAAGAGTACAAGAAAACACATGGTGAGCCAAATCGACTTTTTTCGGATCGGAGCGGTTCCCATTTCAACATCTTGTCCTTCGTTAAAATCATCATTGATCAGAAGG
Organism: Caenorhabditis virilis; assembly: GCA_964036255.1. Classification (NCBI taxonomy): domain Eukaryota; kingdom Metazoa; phylum Nematoda; class Chromadorea; order Rhabditida; family Rhabditidae; genus Caenorhabditis; species Caenorhabditis virilis. Next base: position 16,476,781 of record OZ038416.1, read on the forward strand.
TTGTTATTTTCAGCAGCTGGCTCAATTGCTTCATCGTTGTTGCTTCCATTTTCAGCGGCTTGCTCAATGGCTTCATCATTGATGTTTCCATTTTCAGCGGCTTGTACACTTCCTCCATTATTTTTGTTTACAAGGGGATCTACTCGAGATGAAAAATATAAAGATCTGGATCGTACCTTGATGATTCCTTCAACATTTTCATTCTTTTTAATTTTCCAACAGTAATAATGATCTTCCTTATATCCTTCGTTTCTGAAAAAATATGTGAATTTTTAAAAAGAAATCAAAGGTAAATCATACTTTCCAATAATATCTGACAGCGTTGTCGTGTAATTCTCAAAGCTGAAGCTCGCTTTAAAAAAAACATAAATTATATACCTCTCACCATCAATATCATCTTTCATATTCCACCATTTCTGAAAATAGGCATTCTCTTATTGCGCTGCGCATTGTATTTAAAGGAGGGTTTTACGGAGATTATGAATGGTCCTGGGATGAAAATAGGCTTCAGACTCATTCCAAATCTGTATTTAAAATTTTCTAAAACCACCTAGAAGCCGAGAAAACACGCCTCAAAACAATGGCCTAGAAAAAAGGGCCACCGGCGAAAACTAGTCCGCAGGCATGAAAAGTCCATAAAAATGAAAAACAAAACATAAGTTAAGATGAAAAAACATTAAAAAGGACTACTATAAGCATTCTGCATAACTATTTATTAAAGAAACACGAAAAAAAGCTCATAGGAAAAAGTTCGGCCAGGTGGCCCTTTTTTCTAGGCCATTGTTTTGAGGCGTATTTTCTCGGCTTCTAAGTGGTTTTAGAAAATTTTAAATACAGATTTGGAATGAGTCTGAAGCCTATTTTCTTCCCAGACGCATTCATAATCTCCGTAATGCCCTCCTTTAAACTTACCTTGATCCACCAGTGCACCCCGTCGAGTGTTACATCAGTCCGAATTAATTGGACCCATCTTGTATTTCTCATCTTTTTCAAATATTCATCTGTCACTTGATCACGGTTCTCGCTCAAGTCATTAAAATAAAAGTTCACAATTTTGTCATAGATCTGAAGAAACGAGTTTATTGATATTTTTAAAAACATATTTTTATCTCGTCTAAGACTCACATTGAAACTTTCAAGATTTGGAAGATTGTCGCCAGAAAAATCTATCCCAATTTTGGTATTTGATGGCCACTCAAATATCGATTCATCATAGAAACCAGCGTTAGATGAATTTATATAAATTGCAACTTGTCGCGGTTCAATTTTAATGTTACTACGAATCCAGTTAAATAGTTCGTTAAAGCTCGGCATCTCTGGTCTCTGAGAAAAATTAGTTATCGAAATGATTCTGAATGCTCAAAAAGCCTTTATGAAACCCTAATGGGAAACATTTTTGTAAAATAAAGAAGTAAAATACTGAAAAAAAAACGAAACAATTTTAAAGGATCATGTTCTCAGCGAAAACAATGAGTCTCGCCACGCTTGCAGATTACGGTAGGCAAAAAAACTAACGCAAGAGGGAGGTTTTTTTCCATCATTTTATTTCTTTTATTTTTCAAAATTAGTCCCATAACAAGCATTCAAAAACTAAAAAAAATCGATATTTTCAGAATAAAAATAATTTCACTTACTAAAATTAAAAGATCTATTTTAACTTTTATACCAATCACACTCATTATATTCATTATTGTTTCCTTCCAGTCTCTTGTCGAATATGTCTCGATTTGTTTATCATTTGGAACTTTATGTTCGTTAACATAAACTTTCGATCCACCATCATCGTTTGGTTTTACGATTACATCATGACAAACTTTGTTGGTAGTATCCTCGTCCCAGACGACTTTAAATCCATATCTGAAAATTTTCTCTTTTATACAATCTTAAGGGCAGTCTCTCAATTTCTTATCCGCTTTCTAATGTAATCTATAAAAAACTCGCCGACGAAAAATACCAAAGTTTAAAAAATTAAATTCGAACACAAAATTCATCGATTTTCAAATTCAAAAATAAATTTTTAAAATTTAAAACATAATAAATATAACTCTTACTGTCTTATATGCAAGTATTGAAGTTTTCCTCGTTTTGAACTCCGTACCAGTTGATTTTCAAACTTTGAACACATCGATAACTGAACCCTAAATTCAAGATATTCATAAAGCTTTAAAGTGTTTTTAATTACCTTGTTTGAACATCTAATTCTTCGACAATTAGTTGCATCATCTCTACCGGAAGTTGATCCCAATTAGCTGTCATTTTTCTCGGCCGGAATAGTGTTAATAAATTTCTATCTGAGAATACTAGAAATGAAATAAATATGGTATCCAATTTGATCTAGAGAATCCAACTAGACGTCAAAAATAATAAAAACTGTGATAAAATCTTCGTTTGAATTGAAGGTAGTTTATCAGTTTTTGTGCAACCATATCCGCTTTCAATTGTAAAAACCAGGAGTCACGTGCAGCTATTCGGCGACTCCTGAACCGTGGCTCGCCCACAACTTCCACATGACTCGCCCACGACTCGCCCACTGCTCGACCACGGCATTTCGTTTTCACACGAATTCGGTGTGCTACCATGAGAACCCATAAAATATAAATTTTAACAGTTAAAAATTGTACCCAATTTGTATAATCAAATAATCTAGCACATTTTGTTTCTCGCCAATTCTGACCGCGCTGCGCGGTCCACGGCCTCTTAGCAAATTTGGTCCGCTGCTACGAGGCGTGTATTCATCGGTGTAATACTCTTTAAAGTTCAAATGTTGGAAAATTTTCGGATTTTGAAGCGCTACAACTTGTTCCCTAGAAAAAACATGCGACGAATCACAAAAATTCGAATGTTTTCTCAATTCATTTCAAAAATTGGATCGGATCTAGCCAGTTTATTCCCGCGGATGATTGTACAGCCGATACGCAGTCAATACGCGTAGTGCTTTGATACGCAGTGTAATAGTGGGGAGCAAGTTCGGAAAATTTGCCAAAATTGGAACTTTGAAGAGCAATAACGCGGGAATAGCAATTTTTGAAAGAAATTGAGAGAACATTCAAATTTTTGTGATTCGAGCAATAGTTTTGTTCTCCGACTCCAGACCAAGCGCTAAATAGCTAGGTCCTCTCTTAGTCCGAGTTCGTACCCATCTATTCACTCTTGATTAATTTGATATTTTTTCCAGAACAGAAGAATGTCATGTAGAAGAGTATGGCGAACGTCAAGATTATTGGAAAATTGAAATCAAAAAGAATGGAGAAGTTGGAGGGATCATCAAATTGTACAGCGATAAGATCATTTTTGAATCGGATTTTTGAGTCGAAGAGTTTGAAGACAGTGTTCGGAAGATCTTTTCAATTTTTTTGCCTATCTTATTTTTCTGTGCCTTTAACTATCTATGCCTTTAACTTTTCCAAGCTGTTTACATATCCTTATCTTTAACTCGATAAATAGCAATAAAAATATCAAAAAAGTAGTTTTTTTATTTGTTGCCTTTAGAAATGTTTTTTCTTCCTTTTCAAATGTGCGGAAGGTCCCGAAAAATCTCACCAAATGGGAAACAAAGGGGAGAAGGCGTCCATGGACCAAAAACCCGCGAACCTGCGGGAACATGCGCGTTTTCTAGCGTGGGTACATTTTTTGATAGTTTCGGCAGTTTTTTCTTTTTATTTTTAATAAATTGAGCTTTTCTTAAAGACACTATCCTAGCAAAAAAATGACGGTGTCTTGGGATCAACTTCCATTGGAGATGAGGAAAGCAGTTGTCAAGGAATTGGACGTTAGATCGAGGTAGTTTGGAAATTTTCTAAAAATTAAAATTTATAATGAATTTAGGGTGAACTTATCAATGTGTTCCATATCTGAAAATCAATTGGTACGAGGTGCAAAATATGGAAAAGTGGAAGCGATTACTTTAGAAGGGTATAAATAAATTCTTACGGATCGGATCGGATCTTGTATATTTCGAAGTAGTCCAAAAAATGGTTACTTACTCCTCATATTTGAAACAATTCACAGAAATTGAAAGATATTCCCCGATCCGATCCGGAATCCTATCAGGATCCAAAAAAACCTAATTCTCTAATTTGTTTTTAGAAATGGGCTCTCAATCTTATACAAAAGTGAAAAAGAGAATCACAATGTTTTGGTTGGAATTGGATATCATGGCGGATCAACAATAATCAAATCAAAACGTCTAGTTAATGCTCATCGCGAGGTTCACAAGGAATATAGAACAGCAACCACCTGGAGGCAAACAATCTGGAATGTAATGAGTCTGATAGGTACAAGGATTACAACGGATTCTTTTGAATTGGTAAGTGGGATGAATTGAAAATAGTGGAAAAAACTTTTTTCAGATGGTTAATTCCGGATTTGAGGACCAATTTAACTGGTTTCGCAGCAATTTTCATGTTAAAACATCAAATGTCAGGATTAAAATCTTATATAGAGATGATTATAATGAAGAATGCTTGATGAATTGGTCACCAAATACCAAAATCGAGTTAATTGTTCTAAACAGCAGAATTCCAGAGATCGAAAATGTTAGTTTTACAAGCGATATTATTTATTGATTTTTCTGATTCAGACTTTTAACAATATTGTGACATTCAATTTTTTCGACCTTGGAGGGTTTTATGACGATTTAATGACAGATGAATTATTGAAACAATTAAAAAATGTAAAAGAGGTTGACTTGGCATACTCTGATGTGACAATCAATGGTTTTGACTGGTGGATGAAGGCAGGCTTTTAAAATTTTAAAATTTTCAAAATAACTGAGCATATGTCTTTAAGCTCACGATCTAAAATTTCAGAAATGGCTAAATCAAAAAGACGACAACAATGAAGTCTATCAATTTCGAATTACATTTAAAGACAGAAGTGCATTTACTTTGGTGAATATCACCAATAAGCTTTTAGAAGTCATTGTAAAGTAAGTAGTGAAAAATTCATTTGCCTAATATTCTCATTTTTCTTACAGAACATACAAATGCTCTAATTATCACCCTCGTCAAGATTATTGGAGAATTGAGATCAAAAAGAATGAAAAAGTTGGAGGAGTCATAAAATTGTTCAACAATGTGATGATTTTTAAATCTGAAAATTTGGATCAGATTCGAAATTAGGGGGATTTTTAACTTTTTTAAACCTGATGACTTGTTTTTATTTTTTATTAATAATAAAATTTTAAAATTATGTGTACCCCATTTTCAGATTTTCAAACAATTTTTGACTTTACTCAGATTTAATGAAACGCTATGGTGAGCCAGTGTATCGATCGGATAGGGCAGTAGAATTTTTTAAAGCTAAACATAATGCTAAAAAATATTCTATGATTGTCGCTTGCTCGATCCGATCCAATACCTGATGCACGCTACTTTTTCGAGGACGCTGCTTTTCTTTCCACCATTAGACTGCTCTCTTTTTTTTTAAATTTTTTTAAAGCAAGTTTTTCAAATCACCTTTGGCTCCTTAATTTACGATAAAAATTACCAGTATTTTTTCAGTGCATTTATGAAATATTCCTTTCAAAGGTTTATTTTGTGATAAATCAAGCAGAAGATAAGGATTAAAGCGAATGGTAGAAAGAACGTAAAGAGATAAAGAAAACACATCGTGATCCAAAACGACTTCTTTCGGATCGGAACGGTTCCCATTTCAACATCTTGTCCTTCGTTAATTTCATCATTGATCAGAAGGTTGTCATTTTCAGCAGCTGGCTCAATTGCTTCATCGTTGTTGCTTCCATTTTCAGCGGCTTGCTCAACTGCTCCATCATTGATGCTTCCATTTTCAGCGCGTTGCTCATTTTCAGAAGCTTGCTCAATTGCTTCATCATTGTCGTTTCCATTTGCCGCGCGTTGCTCAACTGCTCTATCATTGATGTTTCCATTTTCAGCCACTTGTGCAACTGCTCCATCATTGTTATTTCCATTTTCAGCCACTTGTACACTTCCTCCATTATTGTTGAGTACAGGGGATGAAAAAAGCAAATAGTAATCATCACGCCATTCGATGACTCCAACAACATTTTCATTCTTTTTGATTTTCCAACATTGAGCAGCCCCTTCAAAATAGGGTTCTGATCTGAAAAAATGTAAATTTTGCCAAAGAAAATCAAAAAGTAAACCTTACTTTCCAATCACATCTGACATCGTTCTCGTGAAATTCTCCAAGCTTTTTCTCGTTTTAAATAAAATAGAAAATCTATACTGCTTACTATCGTCATAATCTTTCATATCCCACCATTTCTGAAAATAGGCATTCTCTTAATGCGCTGCCCATTGTACCTAAGCTTGCCTTTAACCACCAGTGAAACCCGTCGAGTGTTACATTAGTCCGAATTAACTTAATCCATACTACATTTCTCATTTTCTTCAAATGTTCATCTGTCATTTGGTCGCCGTCATAGCTCAAGTCTTCAAACGAGAACCAGTCAATTTTGTCATAGGTCTGAAGGAGCAAGTTATTGCTATTTTAAAAACATTTTTATCTCGTCTAAGACTCACATTGAAACGTTCAAGATTTGGTAGTTTGTCGCCAGAATATTCGAACCCAATTGTGGTATTTGATGGCCAGTCAAATATCGATTCATCATAGAAACCATAGTCAGAAGAATTTATAAAAAATGAAACACGTCGCGGTTCAAGTTGGATGTTATTACGAATCCATTTAAATATTTCTTTAAATCTCGGAATCTCTGGTCTCTGGAAAAATCATTTATTGAAGTGACACCCTAACGGGACTAATTTTGAAAAAATAAAAAAGTGGAAAAAAAACTATAATTTAACAGTTGCCTGATTTTGAAACATGTTCTCTCTGCGAAAACATAGAGTCTCGCCACGATTGCAGCTTACGGTCAGGCAAAAAACTACCGCAAGAGGTAGGTTTTTTTCTTTCTTTTTTCCATCATTTTATTTCTTTTATTTTTAAAAATTAGTCCCATAACAAATTTTCAAAAACTAATAAAAGTCAATATTTTCCGAATAAAAATAATTTCACTTACTAAAGTTAATTTTTCGATTTTAACCTTTGTACCAATGGTACCCATTATATTCATTATTGTTTCCTTCCAGTCTCTTGTCGAATATGTCTCCATTGTTTTATCAGTATCAATTCTATGTTCGTTAACATAAACTTTCGATCCACCATCCTCTGTTGGTCTTACGATTACACCATGGAAAACTTTGTTCGTATTATCATCTTCCCAGAAGATTTTCAATCCATACCTGACATTTTTCTCATTTATAAAATCTTAAAGGCAGTCTCTCAATTTCTCATCCGCTTTCTAATGTAATCTATAAAAAAACTCGCCGACAAAAAATTAGAAATGTTTCACAGTTTAAAAAATTAAATTCGAATTCGATACATTATCATTGGAGCGCACTTGCAACATGAGCATTTTTCACGGAAAACATTAGATTTGTTACTAAAATTTTGAGTATTTTTTGAAATTGAAAGTGACGGACAGTCTTTAAGGTTTCTAATCCAAATTTATAGGGGGACACAAAAATAAGCATGCCTTAATTTACTCAGTTTCTTCAATAATGAACGCATTTTCAACAAAATTACGCCGCTTTTTGAATCCAAAAAATCCCATTTTTTATTTAAAACACAATATAAATACAACTTTTACCTTCTTATATACATCAATTGAAGTTTTCCTCGTTTCGAACTCCGTACCAGTTGATTTTCAAATTTCGAACACATTGATAAGTTAACCCTAAATTTATGATGTTCGTGAAGCTTTAAAGTTTAGTAAATTAACCTTGTTCGAACATCCATTTGTTCGACAATTGCTTGCATCATCTCAACTTGAAGATGATCCCAGCAAGATGTCATTTTTCTCAGCCAGAATAGTGTTAATAAATTTCTACCTTAGAATACTAGAAATGAAATAAATGTGATATCCAATTTGATCTAGAGAATCCAACTAGACGTCAAAAATAATAAAAAAAATGTGATAAAATCTTTCATTTGTTTGAATGTCACGTGCAACTATTCGGCGACTGCTGGACCGCGGCTCGCCTATGGCTCGCCCACGACCCACGATAAAATTTTAACAATTAAAAATTGCACCCAATTTGTATAATCAAATAATCTAGCTCATTGTGTTTCTCGCCAATTCTGACCGCGTTGTGCGGACCACGGCCTCTGAGCAACTTTGGTCCGCTGCTACGTGGCGTGTATTCATCGGTGTAATTTTGCATAAATTGCATTTGTACTAATGAGAGAACGCTCTAATTTTTGTTCGGCCACCTCGTTAGTTTTTCATTTAGGAAAGTTAGTCAAGCTCGGTTTAAGCTGGTTTGTGCTAGTTTTTGTTGTTTCTAGTTGAGCACTAGATTTTTCTAGCTGCGGCTTCTATTTATTTTGTTTCTTTAATAACTAATTAACCATTCTTCCGTATTTTATTCTTGTTTTTATTTTAATTAATAAATATATATATTTATGAATCTCCTTTCAAATTTTTATTTTCTGATAGATCAAGCAGAAGATAAGAATAAAAGTCAATGGTAGAAAGAGCGTAAAGAGTACAAGAAAACACATGGTGAGCCAAATCGACTTTTTTCGGATCGGAGCGGTTCCCATTTCAACATCTTGTCCTTCGTTAAAATCATCATTGATCAGAAGGTTGTTATTTTCAGCAGCTGGCTCAATTGCTTCATCGTTGTTGCTTCCATTTTCAGCGGCTTGCTCAATGGCTTCATCATTGATGTTTCCATTTTCAGCGGCTTGTACACTTCCTCCATTATTTTTGTTTACAAGGGGATCTACTCGAGATGAAAAATATAAAGATCTGGATCGTACCTTGATGATTCCTTCAACATTTTCATTCTTTTTAATTTTCCAACAGTAATAATGATCTTCCTTATATCCTTCGTTTCTGAAAAAATATGTGAATTTTTAAAAAGAAATCAAAGGTAAATCATACTTTCCAATAATATCTGACAGCGTTGTCGTGTAATTCTCAAAGCTGAAGCTCGCTTTAAAAAAAACATAAATTATATACCTCTCACCATCAATATCATCTTTCATATTCCACCATTTCTGAAAATAGGCATTCTCTTATTGCGCTGCGCATTGTATTTAAAGGAGGGTTTTACGGAGATTATGAATGGTCCTGGGATGAAAATAGGCTTCAGACTCATTCCAAATCTGTATTTAAAATTTTCTAAAACCACCTAGAAGCCGAGAAAACACGCCTCAAAACAATGGCCTAGAAAAAAGGGCCACCGGCGAAAACTAGTCCGCAGGCATGAAAAGTCCATAAAAATGAAAAACAAAACATAAGTTAAGATGAAAAAACATTAAAAAGGACTACTATAAGCATTCTGCATAACTATTTATTAAAGAAACACGAAAAAAAGCTCATAGGAAAAAGTTCGGCCAGGTGGCCCTTTTTTCTAGGCCATTGTTTTGAGGCGTATTTTCTCGGCTTCTAAGTGGTTTTAGAAAATTTTAAATACAGATTTGGAATGAGTCTGAAGCCTATTTTCTTCCCAGACGCATTCATAATCTCCGTAATGCCCTCCTTTAAACTTACCTTGATCCACCAGTGCACCCCGTCGAGTGTTACATCAGTCCGAATTAATTGGACCCATCTTGTATTTCTCATCTTTTTCAAATATTCATCTGTCACTTGATCACGGTTCTCGCTCAAGTCATTAAAATAAAAGTTCACAATTTTGTCATAGATCTGAAGAAACGAGTTTATTGATATTTTTAAAAACATATTTTTATCTCGTCTAAGACTCACATTGAAACTTTCAAGATTTGGAAGATTGTCGCCAGAAAAATCTATCCCAATTTTGGTATTTGATGGCCACTCAAATATCGATTCATCATAGAAACCAGCGTTAGATGAATTTATATAAATTGCAACTTGTCGCGGTTCAATTTTAATGTTACTACGAATCCAGTTAAATAGTTCGTTAAAGCTCGGCATCTCTGGTCTCTGAGAAAAATTAGTTATCGAAATGATTCTGAATGCTCAAAAAGCCTTTATGAAACCCTAATGGGAAACATTTTTGTAAAATAAAGAAGTAAAATACTGAAAAAAAAACGAAACAATTTTAAAGGATCATGTTCTCAGCGAAAACAATGAGTCTCGCCACGCTTGCAGATTACGGTAGGCAAAAAAACTAACGCAAGAGGGAGGTTTTTTTCCATCATTTTATTTCTTTTATTTTTCAAAATTAGTCCCATAACAAGCATTCAAAAACTAAAAAAAATCGATATTTTCAGAATAAAAATAATTTCACTTACTAAAATTAAAAGATCTATTTTAACTTTTATACCAATCACACTCATTATATTCATTATTGTTTCCTTCCAGTCTCTTGTCGAATATGTCTCGATTTGTTTATCATTTGGAACTTTATGTTCGTTAACATAAACTTTCGATCCACCATCATCGTTTGGTTTTACGATTACATCATGACAAACTTTGTTGGTAGTATCCTCGTCCCAGACGACTTTAAATCCATATCTGAAAATTTTCTCTTTTATACAATCTTAAGGGCAGTCTCTCAATTTCTTATCCGCTTTCTAATGTAATCTATAAAAAACTCGCCGACGAAAAATACCAAAGTTTAAAAAATTAAATTCGAACACAAAATTCATCGATTTTCAAATTCAAAAATAAATTTTTAAAATTTAAAACATAATAAATATAACTCTTACTGTCTTATATGCAAGTATTGAAGTTTTCCTCGTTTTGAACTCCGTACCAGTTGATTTTCAAACTTTGAACACATCGATAACTGAACCCTAAATTCAAGATATTCATAAAGCTTTAAAGTGTTTTTAATTACCTTGTTTGAACATCTAATTCTTCGACAATTAGTTGCATCATCTCTACCGGAAGTTGATCCCAATTAGCTGTCATTTTTCTCGGCCGGAATAGTGTTAATAAATTTCTATCTGAGAATACTAGAAATGAAATAAATATGGTATCCAATTTGATCTAGAGAATCCAACTAGACGTCAAAAATAATAAAAACTGTGATAAAATCTTCGTTTGAATTGAAGGTAGTTTATCAGTTTTTGTGCAACCATATCCGCTTTCAATTGTAAAAACCAGGAGTCACGTGCAGCTATTCGGCGACTCCTGAACCGTGGCTCGCCCACAACTTCCACATGACTCGCCCACGACTCGCCCACTGCTCGACCACGGCATTTCGTTTTCACACGAATTCGGTGTGCTACCATGAGAACCCATAAAATATAAATTTTAACAGTTAAAAATTGTACCCAATTTGTATAATCAAATAATCTAGCACATTTTGTTTCTCGCCAATTCTGACCGCGCTGCGCGGTCCACGGCCTCTTAGCAAATTTGGTCCGCTGCTACGAGGCGTGTATTCATCGGTGTAATTTCGCATAAATTGCATTTGTACTAATTAGAGAATGCTCTAATTTTTGTTCGGCCACCTCGTTAGTTTTTCATTTGGGAAAGTTAGTCAAGCTCGTTTTAAGCTGGTTTGTGCTACTTTTTGTTGTTTCTAGTTGAGCACTAGATTTTTCTAGCTGTGGCGTCTATTTATTTTGTTTCTTTAATAACTAATTAACCATTCTTTCGTATTTTATTCTTGTTTTTATTTTAATTAATAAATCTTCTTGAAATTAACTATGATTTTGTTGTTACAGCTGGTCAATTCCACTCGATTCTTTCCGTGAACCTAATTTTATACAACAGACACCACTTTACTATTATCACGTTTCTGTTTTGAATTTACGATAAACAGTGCTAGTTTAAAAAAAAATATATATTTATGAATTTCCTTTCAAATTTTTATTTTCTGATAGATCAAGCAGAAGATAAGAAGACAAGTCAATGGTAGAAAGAACGTAAAGAGATAAAGAAAACAACTGACGAGCCAACGCGACTTTTTTCGGATTGGAGCGATTCCCATTGCCGCGGTAAAACAGCATGCGTGCTTCGACGTGCCGTTTACGAGCCTATTTAGCGGCACCGGTGCTGTTTCGGAGCCGTTCCGGCGTGTAATCGGCTTGTGTGAAGATTATTTGATACTTTCTGATATCTCATCCCTCTCCGGTTTTTGAGTTTACACATTCATGAATTAAATCTACCAATGCTTTATTTTCTGAAAAATCAAGCATAAAATAAGAAAATAAGTAAAGGGTAGAAAGAACGTAAACAAATGAAATAAACAAATGATGATGATCCTAAACGACTTCTTTCGCCTCGGAACATTCCCCATTTCAACATCTCGTTCAACATCATTGATCAGAAGGTTCTCATTTTCACCAACTTGCTCACTTGTTACATCATTATGGCCGTTTTCATTTTCAGCGACATACTCAATTGCTTCATCATTGTCGTTTCCATTTTCAACATCTTGTTCATCATTGATCTGAAGGTTTTCATTTCCACCAGCTTGCGCACGTACGTCATCATTTTCGATTTTTCTAGTTCTAAAATGCATCACGTTACCACTGACTCTGACGAGTCCTTCATTCTTTTCATTCTTTTTGATTATCCAACAATCATAAGGATAATCATAATATCGTTCGGTTCTGAAAAAAATATGTGAATTTGGTCTAATGAATCAAAATCAAAATTTAAAGAAGGCCTTTACGGAGCTGATGAATACGTCTGCGATGAAACTAGACTTCATTCTCATTCCAAAACTGTTTTAAAAAAATTTTCAAACCACCTAGAAGCCGAGAAAACGCGCTTCAAAACTATGACCCCACTTTTTCTAGGCCATTGTTTTGAGGCGCGTTTTCTCGGCTTCTAGGTGGTTTTAGAAAATTTTGAAAACAGATTTGGAATGAGAATGAAGTCTATTTTCATCTAAGCTACATTTATTATCTCCGTAAATCCCTCCTTTAAAAAATGCATCATACTTTGAAGTCACACCTGAAAGCATTCTCGTGACATTCTTCAGACTCGATTCGCGTTCATCTTTAAATATTATACTAAATATATAAAAATCGTTTTTTCGCTTGAGCCAGTTCTAAAAACGGAAAAAGTAAAGGTTTATTGCCTTCCTATTAATATTAATACTTGCCTTGAGGTACCATTCAATCCCATCTAGCGTTACATCAGTCTCAATTAGTTTAAAATATCTTATATTTCTCATTTTCTTAAAATTTTCATCTGTCAATACGTCACCGTTTTCGCTCAAGTCTTCAAACCATAACCAGTCAATTCTTTCATAGGTCTGAAGACTTTCAAATGCACTTTTAAAAACATATGTCTTATCTAAAACTCACATTAAAACATTCAAGATTTGGAAGTTTGTCGCCAATAACCTCTAATACAATTTGGTCATTTGATCGCCAGACAAATATGGATTCATCATAGCAATCATTGTAAATCGAAACGATGTAAATTGACACAAGTGGCGTTACAATACCAATGTTATAACGAAGCCAATTATAAAGTTCGTTAAATCCCTCATTAGGTTTCTGGAAAAATATTCGAAATGAAAGAAATTTTTTGAAAAAGCACTTATGCAATCAATATTTGCAGAACAAAAAAATGCTTCACTTACCAATGATATTTTTTTCATTTTAACCGTTGTCCCTATCAAACTCATCATATTCATGATTGTTTTCTTCCAGTCTGACGTCGAATATGCCTCAATGTCTCCATCTTTTGGATGTCTTTTGTTAACATAAACTTTACATCCACCATCATTTTGAATTTTTATTACAACACCGTGGAAAATGTTTTTCACACGATCGCTATCAAAGCCGATCTTCAATCCATTGCTGAAGTCAATTTAAATAATCTTAAGATTTTTATTAAAAATATTGCTCATTTCGGAATTGTTAGGATTTCTAATCCAATATTTTAGGGTGTCGCTAAAGTAAATGGTTTAAAAATGATAAAAGTATGATTGTTTATAAATAAATGAAAAAAATCCAAAAAAATTGGAAATGGCGAAAAAAGTCCAAAAAAACGATAAAATCGTTGATGTCCCTAATGGCCGAAGAAACGCCTTTTTGGTTTTCTAGGCCGTTTGATTTTTTTTGTTTTTCTTTTCTTTTCAGTTTTTTTTCAGAGAAAAAAAGAAATATATTTTCAACAAAAAAAAACAGACTCGAGAAAAAAAACGGCCTAGAAAACCAAAAAGCGTTTCTTCGGCCATTAGGGACATCTAGGATTTTATCGATTTTTTAAAAATTTTTGTTTTTTTTATATTAAAAAAATCATATTTTCCACCCCTTGTAAATTAAAAAAAATGCAACATCCTGTAAATATATAATAATCTCTTACTATTTTATATACATTGCTCGAACTTGTCCCCGTTTTGTACTCCGCACCAATTGATATTCAAATTTTGAGCACATTGATAATTTAACCCTAAATTCATAATGTTAAAACAGCTTTAAAATTGTTTAAATTACCTTGTTCGAACATCCAATTCTTCAACAATTGCATGCATCATATCCAATGGAAGTTGATCCCAAGGAAATGTCATTTTGTTTTAGCCGGATTAGTGTTAATAAATTTCTCAATTCGATTTCGAGAAATGAGAAAATAAATGTGATATCCAATTTGACGCAGAGAATAATAAAAATGTGATACTTAAAATAATTGTTTGAATTTAAAATTGTGAAAGAAAAAATACAAAATTTAAAATTAATTAACAAAAAAATATATATTTTTTATACTTCTTAAGATTGATTATCATGATGCTGTGGAAGCCCAGTTCTTTTCTGAAAATTATTCGGTTATTTACATCTAGCAGTTCAGAGCAAGGATCGTCCGAAAAGACTTACAGGGTAACATTTCGGCGATTTTCCAAAAAGCACCTCCAAATATTGTCAACTCAATTATTCTTGATCATTGCGTTCGGAAGGCTGCTCAATCTCACAACCGCTCCGCACGCACGCGACGCGGCTGCCGACACTCAACACACTGGAAAATTTGAAAAATTCAAATCCCCCCAATATTTCAGTGTGTTGAGTGGGAGGTCACCGCGTTGCGGCTGTGAGGTTGAGCAGCCTTCCGAACGCAATGATCAAGAATAATTTTGAGTTGACAATACTTGTTTTATCCTGAGTTTATCGATTCTCTGCTATTTTCAGAGAAAAGAAACGAAAGACACACAGTAAGAGAAGCAGAAATTTTGAGAAAAATAGTTCCGAATCCCATGAATGTAATCCTTCGAATTTTTTTTGTTGAATTTAGACATCTGAAGTAAAATAATCAATTTTCCAACACGGTTTACGATGTACTCAACTGATATTTTAAATTGCTCTTAAAATTTTTCTAATTAAGGAAATTTCAAAATTTAAAATGCTAAAAATATCTACAATTTTTTGCGAATCGAATGAGACCAAAAGCATCAAAATCCGGTGTGCCTTTCTTGAGATATGATAGTTTGAAAAATAAACAAACATGGTTAAATAATTTTTACTGTGATAATTTAAAGTAATTTTAAGAACTCTGAACTTTCCCATTTTCCATTGTATAACCAAATTATATAATTTTTGGAACTTTGAGGAACCGTTGCGACGTAACCTGGAAGGTGTCGAAGAAATACTCTAGTAAAATTTACTTGATTTTTCCTTATTGTAATTGTGCCACAGTTGTCAAAATGTTCGGAATTTAATCCACGAATCCATCACCCCGTGTCTTTAAAATCCAATTTGGTTTTTTACATCCGCTTTATGAATTAAAAAAAAATTATTTGATACTTTCTGATAACTCATCCCTCTGAGTTTACAATTCATGAATTAAATCTTTCAATGCTTTATTTTCGGAAAAATCAAGCATAAAATAATAAAAAAAGTGAATTGTAGAAAGAACGTAATAAAATGAAGTAAGCAAATTATGATGATCCAAAACGACTTCTGTCGCATCGGAACGTCGTTTCCCATTTCAACATCTCGTTCAACATCATTGATCAGAAGGTTTTCATCTTCACCAGCATGCGCACGGATTTTATCATTGTCGTTTCTAGTTTTAAATTGTATCGAGTTATGAACCAATTTGACGACTCCTTCATCTTTTTCATTCCTTTTGATTTTCCAACATTGAAAAGGATCATCATAATATTGTTCAGTTCTGAAAAAATATGTGAATTTGGTCAAATTAATACGATTGAAAAAATACTGAATCATACTTTCCAATCACACATGAAAGCATTCTCGTGACATTATCCACACTCAATTCGCGTTCATCTTTAAATGCTACACTAAAACCGTTTTTTCGCTTTTGCCAGTTCTAAAAACAGAAACGGTTTATTGCTTCGTATTAATATAAACACTTGCCTTTAACCACCATTTAATCCCGTCTAGCGTTACATCAGTGTAAATTAGATGAAAATATCTTAAATTTCTCATTTTCTTAAAATGTTCATCTGTCAATCCGTCACCGTTATCGCTCGAGCCTGTAAACGATAACCGGTCAATTCTTTCATAGATCTGAAGACTTTTAAATGCATTTTTAACAACATATTTGTATATCTTGTCTAAAACTCACATTAAAACGTTCAAGATTTGGAAGTTTGTCGCTAACAACCTCTAAAAAAAATTTGGCATTTGATCCCCAGTCAAATATTGATTCATCATAGTAATAATTGTAAATCGAATCGATGAAAATTGACACAAGTGGCGTTACAATACCAATGTTATAACGAAGCCAATTAAAAAGTTCGTTAAATCCCTCATTAGGTTTCTGGAAAAATATTCGAAATGATCTCAAATGTTTTGAAAAACGCACTTATGCAATCAATATTTTCAGAATAAAAAACTGCTTCACTTACCAATGATATTTTTTTCATTTTAACCGTTGTCCCTATCAAACTCATCATATTCATGATTGTTTTCTTCCAGTCTCTAGTCGAATATGTCTCGACGTCTCCATATTTTGGATGTCTTTTGTTAACATAAACTTTACATCCACCATCATCTTGAATTTTTATTACAACACCGTGGAAAATGTGGTTCGCACGATATCTGTCAAAGCCGATTTTCAATCCATGCCTGAAAGTCAATTTATACAATCTTAAGATTTCTAATAAAAATATTGCTCATTTCGGAATTGTTAGGATTTCTAATCCAATATTTTAGGGTGTCGCTAAAGTAATTGTGACTTCATTTCATTTCTTTAAAATTAAGTAAAATAATACATAAGTAAAATAATACATTTGAATAAAATAATACAGATTTTTGAGAGGGCGGGCCTGGGGGGGGGGGGGGGGGACGAAATAAATGATTTAAAAATGATAAAAGTATGATTGTTTATAAATAAATGAAAAAAATCCAAAAAAAATTGGAACTGGCGGAAAAAAATTCCAAAAAACGATAAAATCGTAGATGTCCCTAATATCCGAAGAAACGACTTATTGATTTTCTAGACCGTTTATTTTTCTAGTCCGCCTGATTTTTTTCTTGTTTTTCTTTTATTTTCAGTTTTTTTTGCAAAGAAAAATATAAAAAAAATTAATTTTCAAAAAAACATCAGCCGGCCTAGAAAACCAAAAAAGCGCTTCTTCGGCCATTAGGGGAGGGTAGGACAATACATTAGAAAACTAAAACATTATTAGACGAAAATATTATCGCCAATTTCCTAAGAAAACAAAAATCTTTGATGACAATATCATTAGAAACTATTATAATTCATTGGAAAACCATTTCCTTCGAAATTCGCATTGGAGCGCGTTTACTGCTTTCAAATATTTATTCACGTAACTGCATTTACAAGCATACTTGTTTTCTTTGATTTTTTTTGCTAATTTTGTAAAGTTCATGATGATTTTGCACCTTGGATTTATTAAATCTATAAATGAATTCCTTAGGATTAACAAAAGAAGCATTTACGTGAATAAATATTCGAAAGCAGTAAACGCGCTCCAATGCGAATTTCGAAGGAAATGGTTTTCCAATGAATTATAATAGTTTCTAATGAAATTTTCATCTAAGATTTTTGTTTTCTTAGGAAATTGCCGATAGTATTTTAGTCGAATAATCTTTAGTTTTCTAATGTATTGTCCTACCCTCCCCTAATGGCCGAAGAAACGCTTTTTGGTTTTCTAGGCCGTCTGATTTTTTTTAAATGTATTTTTCAATACTTTTTAATGCATAATTTTCTCTGAAAAAAAAACAGAAAAGGAAAGAAAAACGAGAAAAAAATCAGGCGGCCGAGAAAAAACAAACGGTCTAGAAAATGAAAAAGGGGTTTCTTCGGCCATTAGGGACATCTACGATTTTATCGTTTTTTGGAATTTTTTTTCGCAATTTCCAATTTTTTTGGATTTTTTTTCATTTATTTATGAACAATCATACTTTTATTATTTTTTGAAACCATTTTTTTCGTCTCCTCTCCCTGTAAATATAAACCTTACTGTTTTATATAAATTGCTCGAACTTGTCCGCGTTTTGTACGCCGTACCAAGTGATATTCAAATTTTGAACACATTGATAATTTAACCCTAAATTCATAATGTGAAAACAGCTTTAAAATTGTTTAAATTACCTTGTTCGAACATCTAATTCTTCAACAATTGCATGCATCATATCTAATGGAAGTTGATCCCAAGGAAATGTCATTTTGTTTTAGCCGGATTAGTGTTAATAAATTCCTCACTTTCGATTTCAAGAAATGAGAAAATAAATGTGATATCTAACTTGACGCAGAGAATAATAAAAATGTGATACTTAAAATAATTGTTTGAATTTAAAATTGTGAAAGAAAAAATACAAAATTTAAAATTAATTAACAAAAAAAAAATTTTTTTTATACTTCTTAACATTGATTATCGCGATGCTGTGGAAGCCCAGTTCTTTTCCGAAAATAATTCCGTTATTACATCTGGCAGTTCACAGCAAGGATCGTCCGAAAAGACTTACTGGGTAACATTTCGGGAAACTTCCAAAATTCACCTCCAAATACTTGTTTTATCCTGAGTTTATCGATTTTCTACCATTTTCAGAGAAAAGAAACCAAAGAAAAACCGTAAGCGAATCTGAAATTTTGAGAAAAATAGTTCCGAATCCCATAAATGTAATCCTTCGAATTGTTTTTTGATTTTAGCCTTCTGAAGTAATTATAATCAATTTTCGTGCAGTAACTCCGGCGTAAATTTAAATATTTTTACTAGGATAATTTAAAACAATTTTAAGAACTCTGAACTTTCCCAATTTTAATTTTTTCGCCCCTCATAACAACATTATGTTGCTTGTTTGCTCCATGTGCTATTATAAATAGAGGAAAAATATACTAGTTGTAGATTTACACTAGAGAAAGGACCAGCCGTGTGTAGCGGAGTCTTGTACTTTTAAAGAATTTGGCGGCAAGCACGCCATTATTTCACATATCTTTTATTTAATATCCTTTTTCATATTTTATTTTATTTTTCTTACCGTAATTTATTTTTTTACTAGGACCAAAATGCCGATAATTTGGGATCAACTTCCAGTGGAAATGAGACAAGCAATTGTTTTAGAAATGGATGCAAGAACGAGGTAATTTCGAAATTTTTAGAAATTAAAAAAGGAAGAAAAACATTTAGGGTTAACTTATCAATGTGCTCGAAATCTGACAATCAATTGGTTCGAGGTACAAAATATGGAAAAGCTGAATGTATTGAATTAAGAAGGTAATTTGCTTTTAACAAGGGGACTTACCCAGCCCTCCCCCCTTTTTGCAGAAATTTTGTACTCCTACACACTGCGACGTATTTTGACCAGAAAAACTTATCATTTTTGAAATGACGCCGGTCTATTGTTCTTGCGGTCGGTTAGAACCTTCATTGATGTTTGCTGAATAATTCAGAAGCCATTAATTGCGTTTCCATTGGAAAATAATGTTCAAAAGGAAAAAAAAATAAACGCAAAAAGTGAGAAAATGTCAATTTTCCGTTAATTTTCAAAAAATAAGTTAGTTTTCTTTTTTTTTAATGACACTAACATGGCAATAATTAGTATCGTTAGAATCGCCGTAGCGTATAGATTCTAAAAATACCAAAATTTTTCAGATTTTCCAGACTTAAAGTAGTATTGTGCTCATTTGTCTGAAAATCACTAAAAAACTTTACGCGCTCTATAGAGATAAATTCAAATGAAATGGCAATAATTATCCGTTTCCCCTGTCAAAATACGTCGCAGTCACCTACGCTCCCGAAATCCGATTTAAATCTATGGACTTGATTCGAAATTTTTATTGCAGTAGCTATTGTTCCAATGGTTTCAAAATCATATTGGATAAGGTCAACAATTTAGCGCATAGTGTATTGGTAGAATCAAGCGATGAAGGTGGATCATCGGTCTATGTTAATGAGCCGGATCCACAAAACGAGAAATATTCAACTTCGTCTGATTGGAAGGAAATGCTTTGGAAAATAATGAGTGTGATCGGAACAACGATTAAAGTGGAACGTTTAGAATTGGTAGGTGGTTATTGCTTGATATAAAGCCATTTCAATATATTTTCAGAACATAGCTGGCAAATTTCAAGATAGTTTCATTTGGTTGCGTGACAACATCCATGTTAAACCGAAAGTGGTCACAGTTCTTATCAGTGAACTTGTCGGCGAGTATTATGATGAGTCCATATTTGACTGGCCAACAGGTACCGAGATTGAGTTGACTGTTTTTAACAGTGCACTTCCAAATCTTGAACGTTTCAATGTAGGTTTCACAATAGATTATTGAATTTTTTTTTGATTTTGCTTTTACAGACCTTTGAAAAACTCGTATTTTTTGATTTTTACGGAAATGATGCTAGACAAGTGACAGATGAAGTCCTGATGAAAATGATCAAATTAAGATATTTTAATGTGGCTTACAGGTCGAATGTAACAATGAACGGGTTTCACTGGTGGCTAATGGCAAGTTCATTTCTTATGATTATCCGCGACTTGTTTTCCTTTTTTCAAGAAAAACCCCACTATTTCAGAAATGGCTCGATCAAACAAATTCCAATGAGCATTATCACTTCCATGTGTACTTTGAAGGCTTTGAAGGAAGACTGGAATTCAGCTTTGAAAGTGTCACGGAAATGCTGTCAGATGTGATCGGAGAGTAAGATTAATTCTTGATTTCATTTTGTCAAGTCCCTCATTTTTTTCAGAATAGAACAACTTTATGCTCCTGATTTTTGTCGAAAAATTGAGATAAAAAAGAATGGAATAGTTGGAGGTAGCATCGAATTGTACAAAGATCGACTGTTTTTTGAATCAATTGAAATTGATTCGGAAGAAAGTGACGAAGACCAATATAATCAAAGTCCGGAAGAAGTTTCCAATTTTTTCGCTTTTATTTTGTAATCTATGCCTACAACTTCTCATGCCCTCGATGACTTGGTTTAATTACTTGTTTAATGTAATCATTTTTTAAATTATTTACATTTCCTAAGCGATCTTTTCGCAGCTGAAGGTTTAGCTCTTGCGGGTTATAATCCATATCTCATTCTTTTTTATGTTTTTTCTACTCTTGAATTTATCAGAATAAATAAATACCTTTACGATCACGTTAAATGGTACACTGTCTTTAAGGTCGAAAAATAGAGTCATATTTGGTGTTGTTCCTGTAAACACTTTGGCGTTATGTTATGGCTTCACGGCTGGTTTTTTTTAAAATATGGAACAGAACATTCTTAAAGAAGGACCTTACGGAGATAACGAATGTATCTTAAATAAAAATAGACTTCATTCTCATTCCAAATCTGTTTTATAAATTTTCTAAAACCACCTAGAAGCCGAGAAAACGCGCCTCAGAACAATGGCCTAGAAAAAGCGTGGCCTAACTTTTTCCTATGAGCTTTTCTCGGGTTTCATTAATAAATAGTTATTCAGAATCCTTATATTAGTCCGTTTTTAATTTATATTTTTTCATCTTTTTTTTGGATTTTTCATGCTTGCGTACTAGTTTTCCCCCGGTGGCCACTTTTTCTAGGCCATGGTTTTGAGGCGCGTTTTCTCGGCTTCTAGGTGGTTTTAGAAAATTTTAAAAACAGATTTGGAATGATAATGAAGTCTATTTTCATCCCAGATGCATTCCGTAAAGCCGTCCTATAACCAGTATGCCAAATTTGAGCCACTTTTGTTGAGTCGTTTTTAAAAAAACACCTTTTTTTGTAAAACAACTATTTTTTTCTCATCGCCGGATAAAAACCAAAACTTGAATAAAAACGTCCGTCTTTAAAAAATTCCAAAATGGAGATAGGATATAATTAGAACACATTTTTTCCGAGAAAAAACTCGCAGAGAACAAGCAAAAATGCCATTTCTTCCTGCGGGAACAACCGCTTGGAGACCTGTTGGCGGGTGAAGGACGCCACTTTTTTTTTCATCCCCACAATTGATGTGTTTTTTTTATTTCATAATAATTTTACTATTTCAAATTGTTCTTAAAGACACTATTCCAGCTGAAAAAAATGCCGATAACTTGGGATCAAATTCCATTGGAAATGAGACAGGCAGTTGTTTCAGAAATGGATGTTGGATTAAGGTAATTTCAAAATTTCAAAGAGCACAATTCATTTAGGGTGAATTTATCAAGGTGCTCGAAATCTGATTATAAATTGGTTAGAAGTACGAAGAATGGAAAAGTGAAATCGATTAAGTTGGAAAAGTGAGTGAGGTTTTTTGGTTTGCATAACACTAGTCACTAGAAAGGACATGTTTCAAAATTCAAGTTCGGAAGATTAACATACTTTTTTTAGTTAAATTTTTTTTGACATTAAAGTTTTTTCTGCTTCGGAATAGGGAAGTCTAAATTGAAATGTTACATTTTTCAGACTAATGTGCATCATCAGTTATTCTAGAGGTTGTGAAAACCAGGATGACAAAATTGTTACGGTTACACCAAGAGATGGTATTGGATCGATTTGGAAGATTACGAGTCTGATAGGTACAACAATTACAGCAGATTCTTTCGAAATTGTATGCCAAAATATCTTTATAAAATTCGAAACCAAAATTTTTCAGAAACATGGGCTCCTTGTAAAATACTTTTTCACTTGGTTCCGTGAAAACATCCGTCTTATTCCAAAAATAGTCAAAATTGAGTTAGGCTATGACTACGAAAATTTTTATGACGAATCCATATTCGATTGGCCATCAAATACCAACATTGACTTAGGAATTAATTCAAGGCTTCCTGATTTCAACCGTTGTAAGGTGCGTCAAAAGGGATGTTTTCCAGAGTTAATAAACTTTAAACCTTTTTCAGGGATTTGACAGAATTGTCAGTTTTGACACATTGACCCAAATCACAGATGAAACATTGAAGAAACTGGCGAATGCAAAACGTGTCGGATTGCAATACACTCATTTAACGATGAATGGATTCGACTGGTGGATCAGGGCAAGTTTTGAAAACAAAAAAACGCGGATTCATACTTTTAAGCAATAAATTTTCAGAAGTGGATTGCTCAGAAGGATGATCAAGAGGAATACAAGTTTCGTATGCTACTTACACTCGGCTCCCAATACACCGAATTCAGTTTTGAAAATATAAGCTGAAATTTAACGTTGCCTTATTTTGTAATTTATTAAAAATTTGTATTTCTGTTGGTCTTGTTGTCAATTTTCTTAAAGACACTGTTCCAGCTAACAATGATGACGATTACTTGTTAATAATATTTTTTCCAATGTTTTGAAATGGCTTCTCAATAAAACTTTTTTTTGTTTTTTTAATACCCAAAAACCGCACAGAAAATGGTCGTCGAAAAAATGATCTAGTTAAATTGGCGTTCAGTTGAAAATACTTCAGAAATTTAGAAATTTGTAGTTTGCAGGAGGACCTAAACAAAAATTGATGGATTTTGAAAACTGGATCTTAAAGAAGGGATTTATGAAGATTATAAATGTACCTTAAATGAAAATATAGCTTGTTCTCATTCCAAATATGTTTTTGAAATTTTCTGAAACAACCTGGAAGCCGAGAAAATGAGCTTCAAAACAATGGCCTAGAAAAAGCGTGGCCTAACTTTTTCCTATCAGCTTTTTTCGTGTTTCGTTAATAAAAATTTATGCAGAATACTTATATTATATTATATTACTTATTTTTAAAATGTTTTTTTATTTTTTTTTTGATTTTTCATACCTGCAGACTAGTTTTCGTTGACACCTTTCGTTTCGTGACGTTTCGTGACACCTAGTCCATTGTTTTGAAGCCCCGTTTTCTCGGCTTCTAGGTGGTTTTAGAAAATGTTAAAAACAGATTTGAAATGAGTATGAAGTCTATTTTCATCCCAGATGCATTCATTAGATCCGTAAGGTCTTTCTTTAACTCTTCAATTCAATATCATCATTAGTTTAAGGACTATTTTTTAAAATGTATTTTAGAACCCATTTCAGTTCTCAAAATGCAGAATTTTTCTCGGAATTTAATCCATCACCCCGTGTCTTTAAACTCTGTAGGCCGCTATATGCATTTTTAAAAATTCATATAGCTTGATACTTTCTGAGATATCAAGCTATATGAATCCCTTTCCGGTTTACAATAAAAATATAACCATTTTCATTGTATTTATGAATTGTTCCATTAAATTCTTAACTAATAAATCGAGAGGAAAATGATGATAAAACTCAGGATCATAAATAAACAAAGAAAATAAACGATGATTCTAAGTGACTTCTTTCGCAACGGAACATTCCCCATTTCAACATCTCGATCATTGTCGTCACCAGTTGCAGCTCGTAGCTCACTTACATCACCATCGGGCCTGTATCTAAAAATCAAGATCACTTGCTCCAAGTGGATGACTCCTTCAACAAATTCACTCTTTTTCACTTTCCAGCAATAATATCCCCCTTCCAAATAGGGCTCAGATCTGGAAAAAATAAGCATTTGGTCAAACGAGTTAAGAATAAGAATCAACATTTAAAAAATACTTAAAGGCAGCTTGTCAGTTAATACGATCCAAATCCAAGGCGAAAATTAAAAATTAGAGTGCGGGTCAAGGAGCTCGATTCAAATAAGTGCGGCGACTCCTGGACCACGGCTCGCCTACGGTTCGGCACGACTCGCCCACGGCTCGCCACGACTCGCCCACGACTCGCCACGACTCGCCCACTACTCGCCACGACTCGCCCACGGCTCGCCATCGACATTACTTTTTTTACCACCAGAATCCATAAAATATTAATTTTAACAATTAAAAATTGGACTCAATTTGTATAATCAAATAATCTAGCACATTGTGTTTCTCGCCAATTCCGACCGCGTTGCACGGACCACGACCGCACTCTAATTTTAATTTTTCCAGCTTTGGACCGCCGTTATGGAGTGCTCATTTTTCTATTTGCGTTCGCATAAATTGCATTTGTACTAATGAGAAAAAGCTCTAATTTTTGAAGCTAAAATCATATATGGTTAAATTAACTGACACGCTGTCTTTAATCATACCCTCCAGTCACATCGGACAGCATTCTCGAGACCTCGCCCACATTAAATGAATCTCCGTCTTTCAATCGCATAACAAACGTAGTTCTCTGACTATCATCCTTTTGAGCTAACCAATTCTAAAACTAGAAGACATTTTACTATTCGCTGTTCATTTGCACAAAAAAACTTACCTTGATCCACCAGGCAACTCCGTTAAGTGTGACATCAGTCCGAACTAATTTCATAAATGTTGCATATCTCATCTTCATCAATTTTTCATCTGTCATTGCGTCACTGTTCTCATCCGGCTCTCTTATCAACTCTAACTTTGAAATTTTTTCCAAGACCTGATGAAGCAAAACATTTTATCTATATCTCTTCTAAAACTCACATCGAAACATTCAAGATTCGGAAGTTTTCTGCCAGACAAATCCATCCTATATCTGGCATGTGATGGCCAGTCGAATATCGATTCATCATAACAATCTTCACTTAAACTATCAATATAAATTTCGACAACTTGCAGTTCAATATGAACGTTATTACGAATCCAGTTGAAGTGTTCTTGAAATCCGGTTCTAGGACTCTGAAAAATTATAGAAATGACTTTAAATTTTTTTCAAAAGAAAAAACTGAAAACCCTTACCAATACAATTCTTGGCACTGTAACTTTTGTTCCTAGCACACTCATTATATTCATAATTGTTTTCTTCCAGTCTCTAGTCGAATATGTCGCGTTTTTTTCATCTTTTGGCTTTCTTTTGTTAACATAAACATTACATCTACCATTCTTTTTTGGTTTTACGAAAACAGAATGCAAAATGTCGGTTTCCTCATCGTAGTCAAATACGATTTGGATTCCTTGTCTGAAATTCTTGCAGTTTTAAGATTTCAAAAAAAAAACGTCAATATAAATCTAACCTCACTAAACAGATATTTCGCGTATATCCGCGTTTTGTACTCCTTACCAATTGATAATCAAATTTTGAGCACATTGATAACTTAACCCTAAATTCATAACAGCTTTGAAATTTTTAAAATTAATAATGTTGCCTCAAGCCAATTCCAAACGCGCTCCACCGAAATCTTTTTGTTTTTTCGTTTTGTAAAGTTT
This sequence comes from Caenorhabditis virilis, assembly GCA_964036255.1. Lineage (NCBI taxonomy): Eukaryota > Metazoa > Nematoda > Chromadorea > Rhabditida > Rhabditidae > Caenorhabditis > Caenorhabditis virilis. The sequence continues at coordinate 16,503,209 of OZ038416.1, forward strand.
TTCAATCAAAGTTTCATTTATTTTCAAAAACTACTATAATTTTATGATTATTTGGATAATGTAGAACATATTTCATAAAAATTGAAGATTTTCATGAAGAATTACTTTAAAAATCGAAGCGTTTGAGGGAGGACGCTCGCCACGCCCACATTTCGGTGGAGCGTGTTTGGAATAGGCTTGAAGCAATGAAAATTTTAAAATTACCTTGTTCTAACATCCAATTCTTCAACAATTACATACTTCATATCTAATGGAAGTTGAACCCAAGAAGTCGGCATTTTTATCAACAGGGAATAGTGGTAATAAATTTCGCACTTAGAATATTAGAAATGAAAAAATGTGAAATAATAAACTTGACGTGAACAAAAAAATGGTTTTTTTTAATTTTAGTACAAATCGATAGAAAATGGCACGTAGATACTAAAAATATTTTGAATTTTTCATCCCCACGGACTAGTTTTCGCCGGTTGACACTTTTTCTAGGCCATTGTTTTGAAGCCCCGTGTCTTCGGCTTCTAGGTGGTTTTAGAAAATTTTAAAAACCGATTTGAAATGAGTTTGAAGTCTATTTTCATCCTAGACGTATTCATTAGCTCCGTAAGATCCTCCTTCAACTCTTCAATTCAACATCATCATTAGTTTAAGGACTTTTTTAAAATGTATTTTTGAAATCATGTCAGTTCTCAAAATGCTCTCGGAATTTAATCCATCACCCCGTGTCTTTAAAATCTGCAGGCCGCTATATGCATTTTTAAAAATTCATATAGCTTAATGCTTTCTGAGATATCAAGCTATATGAATCCCTTTCCGGTTTACAATAAAAATATAACCATTTTTCATTGTATTTATGAATTGTTCCTTAAAAATTCTTAACTAATAAATCGAGAGGAAAATTATGATAAAACTCAGGATCATAAACAAACAAAGAATATAGACGATGATCTTAAACGACTTCTTTCGTCTCGGAACGTTTCCCATTTCAAGATCTCGTTCTTCGTTAATTTCATCATTGATCAGAAGGTTTTCATTTTCACCAGCTTGCTCAATCGCTCCATCATTGTCGTTTCCACTTGCTGCGCGTTGCTCAACTGCTCCATCATTGATTCCTCCATTTTCAGCGCGTTGTTCATTTTCTTCCTCGTGGACGTTTTCATTTTCACCAGCTTCCTCTATTGCTCCATCATTGTCGTTTCCATTTGCTGCGCGTTGTTCATTTTCTCCATCATTGATGCTGCCATTTTCAGCCACTTGTGCAATTGCTCCATCATTGATGTTTCCGTTTTCAGCGCGTTGCTCATTTTCTTCCCTGTGGACGTTTTCATTTTCCCCAGCTTGCTCCATTGCTTCATAATTGTCGTTCCCAGTTGCAGCTCGTAGCTCACTTACATCACCATCGGGCCTGTATCTAAAAATCAAGATCACTTGCTCCAAGTGGATGACTCCTTCAACAAATTCACTCTTTTTCACTTTCCAGCAATAATATCCCCCTTCAAAGTAGGGCTCTAATCTGGAAAAAATGTGCACTTGGTCAAATGAATTTAAAAAAAAACAAGAATAAAAATTTCAAAAATGACTTAAAGGCAGCTGGTCAGTTAATACTATTCAAATCCAGGGCGAAAAATCAAATGGGGTTCTAGGAGCTCGATTCAAATAATTGTGTTTCGCGCCAATTCCGGCGCGCGTTCAAATTTCGATTTTTTTCAACTTTGGATCGCTGCTATGAGGCGTATATTAATCGATTTTCTTTTCGTATGAATTGTATGGTACTAATGAGAAAAAGCTCCAATTCAGATAGGGTAAAATAGGGTTAATAAGGTAGGGTAAAATTAACTGACACACTGTCTTTAATCATACCCTCCAGTCACATCGGACAGCATTCTCGAGACCTCGCCCACATTGAATAACTCTCCATCTTTCAATCGCATAACAAACGTATTTCTCTGATTATCATCCTTTTGAGCTAACCAATTCTAAAACTGGAAGACATTTTACTATTCGCTGTTCATTGTACCCCAACTTGCCTTGATCCACCAGTCAACCCCGTTAAGTGTGACATCAGTCCGAACTAATTTCATAAATGTTGCATTTCTCATCTTCATCAATTTTTCATCTGTCATTGCGTCACTGTTCTCACTCGGCTCTCTTATCAACTCTAACTTTGAAATTTTTTCATAGGCCTGAAGAAGCAAACAACATTTTATTTCTATCTCTTCTAAAACTCACGTCGAAACATTCAAGATTCGGAAGTTTTCGGCCAGACAAATATATCCTAAATCTGACATGTGATGGCCAGTCGAATATCGATTCATCATAACAATAGTCGCTAAAACTATCAATACAAATTTCGACAACTTGCAGTTCAATATGAACGTTATCACGAATCCAGTTGAAGTGTTCTTGAAATCCGGTTCTAGGACTCTGAAAAATTATAGAAATTACTTTAAATTTTCCTCAAAAGAAAAACACTGTTCCACTTACCAATACAATTCTTGGCACTGTAATTTTTGTCCCTATCACACTCATTATATTCATGACTGTTTCCTTCAAGTCAGTTTTCGTCGAATATGTCGCGATTTTTTCATCTTTTGGCCTTCTTTTGTTAACATATACATTACATCCACGAATCATTCTTGGTTTTACGAAAACAGAATGCAAAATGTCGGTTTCCTCATCGTAGTCAAATACGATTTGGATTCCTTGTCTGAAATTATTGCATTTTTAAGATTTCAAAAAAAAAGTCAATATAAATCTAACCTCACTAAACAGATATTTCGCGTATTTCCGCGTTTTGTACTCCGTACTAATTGATATTCAAATTTTGAGCACATTGATAACTTAACCCTAAATTCATAACAGCTTTAAAATTTATAAAATTAATACTGTTGCCTCAAGCCAATTCCAAACGCGCTCCACCTAAATCTTTTTGTTTTTTCGTTTTGTAAAGTTTTTCAATCAAAATTTCCGTATTTTCAAAAAACTGTTTTATTTAGATCATATTTACTTTAAAAATATAGTTTTTATCACGAATTTACAAAACAAATTTTCAAACAAAACAAATTTTCAATTTATTTGCAAATTTGAGAATAAAACCCGATTTGATTACTAAATTTCATTTATTTTCAAAAACTACTATAATTTTCTGATTCTTTGGATAATGTAGAACATATTTCAAAAAAAATTAAAGATTTTCGTCAAGAATTACTAAAAAAAAAATCGAAACGTTTGAGGTGGGATGCTGGCCACGCCCACTTTTCAGTGGAGCGCGTTTGGAATAAGTTTGAGTCAATGAAATTTTTAAAATTACCTTGTTCTAACATCCAATTCTTCAACAATTACATACTTCATATCTAATGGAAGTTGGTCCCAAGGAGCCATTTTTATCAACAGGGAATAGTGGTAATAAATTTCGTACTTAGAATATTAGAAATGAAAAAAAATATGAAATAACCAACTTGGCGTGAAAAAAAATGGTTTTTAATAATTTTAGGACCAATCGATAGAAAATGACACGTAGATTCTAAAAATATTTTAAATTTTGAAATTTCGTTAATTCAAAAAATTTTTAGGCTCATTTTAAATTTTCGAAATTTTCTAATGTAAATCAATCAGATTTGAGCATTTTCAAATTTTTTGAATATAAAAATTATTTTACTCGAAAAATCAATTTTTGGAAACATATTTTAGTAGCAAATGGGCATACGGAACATGATTTTAAAAATTTCCGAAATTTTTCAAATCAGAATATACTTTAAAATTTCAAGAAATTTCCAGATTTCGTGCCGCTTATTGCTATTTTTTATTTTTTAGTTAAACAAGTATGTAAAACTTGCAAAAAACTATAAAAGGGCACCCGGTATCGAACTTTGGTCTCAAAAACGTAAAAGTTTCCAACAAAGTGTCACCAAAGTTCAATTCCGAATCCCCGTTTCCACTTTTTTGCAATTTGTTTTCACTAGGTACAAAAAATTGAATTTCAGATCGATTCAGCGATATTTATGAGCTGCGTATAGTCCTCCTTTAATTATAATTCGAGCACATTTTTGTAAAGAATAATTTTCCCAGAGGAAACATTTGATTGACTTTCCTAGGTCTCGACAAGAAAATATGGTGCATGCGAATGGTGCGAAAGATTTGATGGATGCTCTTATTCTTTCAATATCCGCGTCATTTGCTCATTAAAACCTTTTTTTCTAGTATTTCGAATTTTCAGTTTTTTAATTGAATTATTGATTGAATATTATTTAATTTTTTGAGAAATTTATTTTTAGAGATGTTTTAAAACTTAATTTTTTAAAAATATATTTTCTTTAAAGACACTGTCCCATTTGAACAAAATGCCGATTTCGTGGGGTCAACTACCATTGGAAATGAGGCAAGAAGTTGTTAAAGAAATGGCCGTAGGAACAAGGTAATTTTAAAATTTTCCGAAGTTTGAGAAACACAATCAATTTAGGGTTAACTTATCAATGTGCTCGAAATCTGACAATCAATTGGTACGAGGTACAAAATATGGAAAATTGAAAGAAATTATTTGTGGCAGGTAAGAGTTAATTTTACAATGTTGTCAATGTGAATTTTTTTTGAAAATAAAACAACGGTGTATCTTTATTTAAGAAGACTGGAAATGAAAAATTTTCGAGACACCTTGGATTTGAAAATTTGATAATATATTAATATACTTTCAGTAAGGAATTCGTAATCATTTTTGATAGTTTATGTACATACAAAGATGTGCATCGCGTTTTGGTGAAACAAAGAGAAGATGGTGGATCCATGGTTTTTGTAATTTATAGATACCCCACCTATTGGGTATATGGTGCATCTGAAAATCCGGAACTTTCGACTACAGCTGGTTGGAGAGAAACCATCTTGAATATAATGAGTCTTATAGGTACGAAGATTACAGTGGATTGTCTAACATTGGTAAGTTAAACAGTTTATAAGAGAGAGAGAGAGAGAGAGAGAGAGAGAGAGAGAGAGAGAGAGAGAGACGACGTCTGATTCTAGCAAGAAAATAACGTTTCAGGATGCTTATGGAAAATTCAACGAAATGTTCAAATGGCTCCGTAAGAACGTTACTTTAAATCCGAAACGTGTTAATATTAGTGTTGATGCATTCTCTGATCATTATGATGAATCCGTATGGGTTTGGCCATCATATACGAAAATTGATATACACGCTAACGGCTGTAGACTTCCAAATCTTGAGCGTTTTAATGTGAGCCCAACAAACGAGAGCAATAAATCAATAAACTCTATTTTTTCAGATGTATGACAGAATCAATTCGTTTTGTTATTGGGGAGATTGGAGAGTAGAAAATGAAGATACAGTGACAGATGAGGATTTGAAGAAATTGAGAAATGCAACATGTGTATACTTGAGTGAATCTAATGTAACAATCAATAAGTTCTGCTGGTGGATCAAGGCAAGTTCACAGTTGTACATTAGTACACCTCATCTGTCACGATGAAGCGGATAATCTTAAATTTCAGGAATGGATGACTCGAACGAATGACAAGGAGCCTATCTGTTTGTATATGAGGTTTAAAGAAGGACAAGAAACCAGTCTCCAAACCTTAACGAATGCGCTGTCGGGCTTCATTGAAAAGTTGGAAGCAGTGTTGATTTCATTTCATCAAAATCCACGTATTTTTTCAGAATAAACAGATGTATCGATGATCCGTCCTACCATGCTAAAGATTATTGGAAAATTGAGATAAAGAAGAATGAGAAAACTGGAGGCACTATCAAATTATCAAACAACGACATTGAGTTTAAATCTAACATAATCATGGCTTAAAAACGAGAAGAATCCAAGTCTTGTGTCTCATGTATCTTACAGTTTCCTTCACTTTCCACAAGGAATATACATATTACCACTTTTATTAATAAATATGTTCATTTTTTGTGATCTTAAAGACATCTGTTCAGTTAATTTGACCCTACCTGTTCTTAGTTTCAAAAATTAGAGCGTTCTCTCATTAGAATAATGCAATTTATGCGAAATCACACCGATAAATACACGCTTCATAGCAGCCGTCCAAAGTTGAAAAAATAAAAATTTGAATGCGCGCGTGTCCGTGCGACGCGGTCGTTGTCCGTGCAACGCGGTCGGAATTGGTGCGAAACACAATTATTTGAATGTGGCTACATATTGGTGTTGTTCTTTGGACCACCTTGGCTCTCCTTCGAATTTTGATATTTTGCCTTGAATTTGGATCGTGTTAACTGATCAGCTGCCTTTAAAGACAGTGGGCCAGTTAACTTCAGAAAATCATATCTCAAGACTGACACACAGGATTTCAGTCATTTTAGTACCATTCGAAAGAAAACGCGACGTAGATTCTAATTCCACTTTAAATTTTGAGTTTTCGTCAACTTAAAAGGATTTTAGACTCATTTAAAGTTTACCACGCTAACAGTGTAGTGTCACGAAACGTATATTTCAGAAAATCATATCTCAAGACTGACACACAGGATTTCAGTCATTTTAGTACCATTCGAAAGAGATCGCGACGTAGATTCTAATTCCACTTTAAATTTTGAGTTTTCGTCAACTTAAAAGGATTTTAGACTCATTTAAAGTTTAACACGCTAACAGTGTAGTGTCACGAAACGTATATTTCAGAAAATCATATCTCAAGACTGACACACAGGATTTCAGTCATTTTAGTACCATTCGAAAGAGAACGCGACGTAGATTCTAATTCCACTTTAAATTTTGAGTTTTCGTCAACTTAAAAGGATTTTAGACTCATTTAAAGTTTACCACGCTAACAGTGTAGTGTCACGAAACGTATATTTCAGAAAATCATATCTCAAGACTGACACACAGGATTTCAGTCATTTTAGTACCATTCGAAAGAGAACGCGACGTAGATTCTAATTCCACTTTAAATTTTGAGTTTTCGTCAACTTAAAAGGATTTTAGACTCATTTAAAGTTTACCACGCTAACAGTGTAGTGTCACGAAACGTATATTTCAGAAAATCATATCTCAAGACTGACACACAGGATTTCAGTCATTTTAGTACCATTCGAAAGAGAACGCGACGTAGATTCTAATTCCACTTTAAATTTTGAGTTTTCGTCAACTTAAAAGGATTTTAGACTCATTTAAAGTTTACCACGCTAACAGTGTAGTGTCACGAAACGTATATTTCAGAAAATCATATCTCAAGACTGACACACAGGATTTCAGTCATTTTAGTACCATTCGAAAGAGAACGCGACGTAGATTTTAATTCCACTTTAAATTTTGAGTTTTCGTCAACTTAAAAGGATTTTAGACTCATTTAAAGTTTACCACGCTAACAGTGTAGTGTCACGAAACGTATATTTCAGAAAATCATATCTCAAGACTGACACACAGGATTTCAGTCATTTTAGTACCATTCGAAAGAAAACGCGACGTAGATTCTAATTCCACTTTAAATTTTGAGTTTTCGTCAACTTAAAAGGATTTTAGACTCATTTAAAGTTTACCACGCTAACAGTGTAGTGTCACGAAACGTATATTTCAGAAAATCATATCTCAAGACTGACACACAGGATTTCAGTCATTTTAGTACCATTCGAAAGAGATCGCGACGTAGATTCTAATTCCACTTTAAATTTTGAGTTTTCGTCAACTTAAAAGGATTTTAGACTCATTTAAAGTTTAACACGCTAACAGTGTAGTGTCACGAAACGTATATTTCAGAAAATCATATCTCAAGACTGACACACAGGATTTCAGTCATTTTAGTACCATTCGAAAGAGAACGCGACGTAGATTCTAATTCCACTTTAAATTTTGAGTTTTCGTCAACTTAAAAGGATTTTAGACTCATTTAAAGTTTACCATGCTAACAGTGTAGTGTCACGAAACGTATATTTCAGAAAATCATATCTCAAGACTGACACACAGGATTTCAGTCATTTTAGTACCATTCGAAAGAGAACGCGACGTAGATTCTAATTCCACTTTAAATTTTGAGTTTTCGTCAACTTAAAAGGATTTTAGACTCATTTAAAGTTTAACACGCTAACAGTGTAGTGTCACGAAACGTATATTTCAGAAAATCATATCTCAAGACTGACACACAGGATTTCAGTCATTTTAGTACCATTCGAAAGAGAACGCGACGTAGATTCTAATTCCACTTTAAATTTTGAGTTTTCGTCAACTTAAAAGGATTTTAGACTCATTTAAAGTTTAACACGCTAACAGTGTAGTGTCACGAAACGTATATTTCAGAAAATCATATCTCAAGACTGACACACAGGATTTCAGTCATTTTAGTACCATTCGAAAGAGAACGCGACGTAGATTCTAATTCCACTTTAAATTTTGAGTTTTCGTCAACTTAAAAGGATTTTAGACTCATTTAAAGTTTACCACGCTAACAGTGTAGTGTCACGAAACGTATATTTCAGAAAATCATATCTCAAGACTGACACACAGGATTTCAGTCATTTTAGTACCATTCGAAAGAGAACGCGACGTAGATTCTAATTCCACTTTAAATTTTGAGTTTTCGTCAACTTAAAAGGATTTTAGACTCATTTAAAGTTTAACACGCTAACAGTGTAGTGTCACGAAACGTATATTTCAGAAAATCATATCTCAAGACTGACACACAGGATTTCAGTCATTTTAGTACCATTCGAAAGAGAACGCGACGTAGATTCTAATTCCACTTTAAATTTTGAGTTTTCGTCAACTTAAAAGGATTTTAGACTCATTTAAAGTTTACCACGCTAACAGTGTAGTGTCACGAAACGTATATTTCAGAAAATCATATCTCAAGACTGACACACAGGATTTCAGTCATTTTAGTACCATTCGAAAGAGAACGCGACGTAGATTCTAATTCCACTTTAAATTTTGAGTTTTCGTCAACTTAAAAGGATTTTAGACTCATTTAAAGTTTACCACGCTAACAGTGTAGTGTCACGAAACGTATATTTCAGAAAATCATATCTCAAGACTGACACACAGGATTTCAGTCATTTTAGTACCATTCGAAAGAGAACGCGACGTAGATTCTAATTCCACTTTAAATTTTGAGTTTTCGTCAACTTAAAAGGATTTTAGACTCATTTAAAGTTTAACACGCTAACAGTGTAGTGTCACGAAACGTATATTTCAGAAAATCATATCTCAAGACTGACACACAGGATTTCAGTCATTTTAGTACCATTCGAAAGAGAACGCGACGTAGATTCTAATTCCACTTTAAATTTTGAGTTTTCGTCAACATAAAAAGATTTTAGACTCATTTAAAGTTTACCACGCTAACAGTGTAGTGTCACGAAACGTATATTTCAGAAAATCATATCTCAAGACTGACACACAGGATTTCAGTCATTTTAGTACCATTCGAAAGAGAACGCGACGTAGATTCTAATTCCACTTTAAATTTTGAGTTTTCGTCAACTTAAAAGGATTTTAGACTCATTTAAAGTTTACCACGCTAACAGTGTAGTGTCACGAAACGTATATTTCAGAAAATCATATCTCAAGACTGACACACAGGATTTCAGTCATTTTAGTACCATTCGAAAGAGAACGCGACGTAGATTCTAATTCCACTTTAAATTTTGAGTTTTCGTCAACTTTAAAGGATTTTAGACTCATTTAAAGTTTACCACGCTAACAGTGTAGTGTCACGAAACGTATATTTCAGAAAATCATATCTCAAGACTGACACACAGGATTTCAGTCATTTTAGTACCATTCGAAAGAGAACGCGACGTAGATTCTAATTCCACTTTAAATTTTGAGTTTTCGTCAACTTAAAAGGAGTTTAGACTCATTTAAAGTTTAACACGCTAACAGTGTAGTGTCACGAAACGTATATTTCAGAAAATCATATCTCAAGACTGACACACAGGATTTCAGTCATTTTAGTACCATTCGAAAGAAAACGCGACGTAGATTCTAATTCCACTTTAAATTTTGAGTTTTCGTCAACTTAAAAGGATTTTAGACTCATTTAAAGTTTACCACGCTAACAGTGTAGTGTCACGAAACGTATATTTCAGAAAATCATATCTCAAGACTGACACACAGGATTTCAGTCATTTTAGTACCACTCGAAAGAGAACGCGACGTAGATTCTAATTCCACTTTAAATTTTGAGTTTTCGTCAACATAAAAAGATTTTAGACTCATTTAAAGTTTACCACGCTAACAGTGTAGTGTCACGAAACGTATATTTCAGAAAATCATATCTCAAGACTGACACACAGGATTTCAGTCATTTTAGTACCATTCGAAAGAGAACGCGACGTAGATTCTAATTCCACTTTAAATTTTGAGTTTTCGTCAACTTTAAAGGATTTTAGACTCATTTAAAGTTTACCACGCTAACAGTGTAGTGTCACGAAACGTATATTTCAGAAAATCATATCTCAAGACTGACACACAGGATTTCAGTCATTTTAGTACCATTCGAAAGAGAACGCGACGTAGATTCTAATTCCACTTTAAATTTTGAGTTTTCGTCAACATAAAAAGATTTTAGACTCATTTAAAGTTTACCACGCTAACAGTGTAGTGTCACGAAACGTATATTTCAGAAAATCATATCTCAAGACTGACACACAGGATTTCAGTCATTTTAGTACCATTCGAAAGAGAACGCGACGTAGATTCTAATTCCACTTTAAATTTTGAGTTTTCGTCAACTTAAAAGGATTTTAGACTCATTTAAAGTTTAACACGCTAACAGTGTAGTGTCACGAAACGTATATTTCAGAAAATCATATCTCAAGACTGACACACAGGATTTCAGTCATTTTAGTACCATTCGAAAGAAAACGCGACGTAGATTCTAATTCCACTTTAAATTTTGAGTTTTCGTCAACTTAAAAGGATTTTAGACTCATTTAAAGTTTACCACGCTAACAGTGTAGTGTCACGAAACGTATATTTCAGAAAATCATATCTCAAGACTGACACACAGGATTTCAGTCATTTTAGTACCACTCGAAAGAGAACGCGACGTAGATTCTAATTCCACTTTAAATTTTGAGTTTTCGTCAACATAAAAAGATTTTAGACTCATTTAAAGTTTACCACGCTAACAGTGTAGTGTCACGAAACGTATATTTCAGAAAATCATATCTCAAGACTGACACACAGGATTTCAGTCATTTTAGTACCATTCGAAAGAGAACGCGACGTAGATTCTAATTCCACTTTAAATTTTGAGTTTTCGTCAACTTTAAAGGATTTTAGACTCATTTAAAGTTTACCACGCTAACAGTGTAGTGTCACGAAACGTATATTTCAGAAAATCATATCTCAAGACTGACACACAGGATTTCAGTCATTTTAGTACCATTCGAAAGAGAACGCGACGTAGATTCTAATTCCACTTTAAATTTTGAGTTTTCGTCAACATAAAAAGATTTTAGACTCATTTAAAGTTTACCACGCTAACAGTGTAGTGTCACGAAACGTATATTTCAGAAAATCATATCTCAAGACTGACACACAGGATTTCAGTCATTTTAGTACCATTCGAAAGAGAACGCGACGTAGATTCTAATTCCACTTTAAATTTTGAGTTTTCGTCAACTTAAAAGGATTTTAGACTCATTTAAAGTTTAACACGCTAACAGTGTAGTGTCACGAAACGTATATTTCAGAAAATCATATCTCAAGACTGACACACAGGATTTCAGTCATTTTAGTACCATTCGAAAGAAAACGCGACGTAGATTCTAATTCCACTTTAAATTTTGAGTTTTCGTCAACTTAAAAGGATTTTAGACTCATTTAAAGTTTACCACGCTAACAGTGTAGTGTCACGAAACGTATATTTCAGAAAATCATATCTCAAGACTGACACACAGGATTTCAGTCATTTTAGTACCATTCGAAAGAGAACGCGACGTAGATTCTAATTCCACTTTAAATTTTGAGTTTTCGTCAACATAAAAAGATTTTAGACTCATTTAAAGTTTACCACGCTAACAGTGTAGTGTCACGAAACGTATATTTCAGAAAATCATATCTCAAGACTGACACACAGGATTTCAGTCATTTTAGTACCATTCGAAAGAGAACGCGACGTAGATTCTAATTCCACTTTAAATTTTGAGTTTTCGTCAACTTTAAAGGATTTTAGACTCATTTAAAGTTTACCACGCTAACAGTGTAGTGTCACGAAACGTATATTTCAGAAAATCATATCTCAAGACTGACACACAGGATTTCAGTCATTTTAGTACCATTCGAAAGAGAACGCGACGTAGATTCTAATTCCACTTTAAATTTTGAGTTTTCGTCAACATAAAAAGATTTTAGACTCATTTAAAGTTTACCACGCTAACAGTGTAGTGTCACGAAACGTATATTTCAGAAAATCATATCTCAAGACTGACACACAGGATTTCAGTCATTTTAGTACCATTCGAAAGAGAACGCGACGTAGATTCTAATTCCACTTTAAATTTTGAGTTTTCGTCAACTTAAAAGGATTTTAGACTCATTTAAAGTTTACCACGCTAACAGTGTAGTGTCACGAAACGTATATTTCAGAAAATCATATCTCAAGACTGACACACAGGATTTCAGTCATTTTAGTACCATTCGAAAGAGAACGCGACGTAGATTCTAATTCCACTTTAAATTTTGAGTTTTCGTCAACTTTAAAGGATTTTAGACTCATTTAAAGTTTACCACGCTAACAGTGTAGTGTCACGAAACGTATATTTCAGAAAATCATATCTCAAGACTGACACACAGGATTTCAGTCATTTTAGTACCATTCGAAAGAGAACGCGACGTAGATTCTAATTCCACTTTAAATTTTGAGTTTTCGTCAACATAAAAAGATTTTAGACTCATTTAAAGTTAACCACGCTAACAGTGTAGTGTCACGAAACGTATATTTCAGAAAATCATATCTCAAGACTGACACACAGGATTTCAGTCATTTTAGTACCATTCGAAAGAGAACGCGACGTAGATTCTAATTCCACTTTAAATTTTGAGTTTTCGTCAACTTAAAAGGATTTTAGACTCATTTAAAGTTTACCACGCTAACAGTGTAGTGTCACGAAACGTATATTTCAGAAAATCATATCTCAAGACTGACACACAGGATTTCAGTCATTTTAGTACCATTCGAAAGAGAACGCGACGTAGATTCTAATTCCACTTTAAATTTTGAGTTTTCGTCAACTTTAAAGGATTTTAGACTCATTTAAAGTTTACCACGCTAACAGTGTAGTGTCACGAAACGTATATTTCAGAAAATCATATCTCAAGACTGACACACAGGATTTCAGTCATTTTAGTACCATTCGAAAGAGAACGCGACGTAGATTCTAATTCCACTTTAAATTTTGAGTTTTCGTCAACTTAAAAGGATTTTAGACTCATTTAAAGTTTAACACGCTAACAGTGTAGTGTCACGAAACGTATATTTCAGAAAATCATATCTCAAGACTGACACACAGGATTTCAGTCATTTTAGTACCATTCGAAAGAAAACGCGACGTAGATTCTAATTCCACTTTAAATTTTGAGTTTTCGTCAACTTAAAAGGATTTTAGACTCATTTAAAGTTTACCACGCTAACAGTGTAGTGTCACGAAACGTATATTTCAGAAAATCATATCTCAAGACTGACACACAGGATTTCAGTCATTTTAGTACCATTCGAAAGAGAACGCGACGTAGATTCTAATTCCACTTTAAATTTTGAGTTTTCGTCAACTTTAAAGGATTTTAGACTCATTTAAAGTTTACCACGCTAACAGTGTAGTGTCACGAAACGTATATTTCAGAAAATCATATCTCAAGACTGACACACAGGATTTCAGTCATTTTAGTACCATTCGAAAGAGAACGCGACGTAGATTCTAATTCCACTTTAAATTTTGAGTTTTCGTCAACTTAAAAGGATTTTAGACTCATTTAAAGTTTAACACGCTAACAGTGTAGTGTCACGAAACGTATATTTCAGAAAATCATATCTCAAGACTGACACACAGGATTTCAGTCATTTTAGTACCATTCGAAAGAAAACGCGACGTAGATTCTAATTCCACTTTAAATTTTGAGTTTTCGTCAACTTAAAAGAATTTTAGACTCATTTAAAGTTTACCACGCTAACAGTGTAGTGTCACGAAACGTATATTTCAGAAAATCATATCTCAAGACTGACACACAGGATTTCAGTCATTTTAGTACCATTCGAAAGAGAACGCGACGTAGATTCTAATTCCACTTTAAATTTTGAGTTTTCGTCAACTTAAAAGGATTTTAGACTCATTTAAAGTTTACCACGCTAACAGTGTAGTGTCACGAAACGTATATTTCAGAAAATCATATCTCAAGACTGACACACAGGATTTCAGTCATTTTAGTACCACTCGAAAGAGAACGCGACGTAGATTCTAATTCCACTTTAAATTTTGAGTTTTCGTCAACTTAAAAGGATTTTAGACTCATTTAAAGTTTACCACGCTAACAGTGTAGTGTCACGAAACGTATATTTCAGAAAATCATATCTCAAGACTGACACACAGGATTTCAGTCATTTTAGTACCATTCGAAAGAGAACGCGACGTAGATTCTAATTCCACTTTAAATTTTGAGTTTTCGTCAACTTAAAAGGATTTTAGACTCATTTAAAGTTTAACACGCTAACAGTGTAGTGTCACGAAACGTATATTTCAGAAAATCATATCTCAAGACTGACACACAGGATTTCAGTCATTTTAGTACCATTCGAAAGAAAACGCGACGTAGATTCTAATTCCACTTTAAATTTTGAGTTTTCGTCAACTTAAAAGAATTTTAGACTCATTTAAAGTTTACCACGCTAACAGTGTAGTGTCACGAAACGTATATTTCAGAAAATCATATCTCAAGACTGACACACAGGATTTCAGTCATTTTAGTACCATTCGAAAGAGAACGCGACGTAGATTCTAATTCCACTTTAAATTTTGAGTTTTCGTCAACTTAAAAGGATTTTAGACTCATTTAAAGTTTAACACGCTAACAGTGTAGTGTCACGAAACGTATATTTCAGAAAATCATATCTCAAGACTGACACACAGGATTTCAGTCATTTTAGTACCATTCGAAAGAAAACGCGACGTAGATTCTAATTCCACTTTAAATTTTGAGTTTTCGTCAACTTAAAAGAATTTTAGACTCATTTAAAGTTTACCACGCTAACAGTGTAGTGTCACGAAACGTATATTTCAGAAAATCATATCTCAAGACTGACACACAGGATTTCAGTCATTTTAGTACCATTCGAAAGAGAACGCGACGTAGATTCTAATTCCACTTTAAATTTTGAGTTTTCGTCAACTTAAAAGGATTTTAGACTCATTTAAAGTTTACCACGCTAACAGTGTAGTGTCACGAAACGTATATTTCAGAAAATCATATCTCAAGACTGACACACAGGATTTCAGTCATTTTAGTACCATTCGAAAGAGAACGCGACGTAGATTCTAATTCCACTTTAAATTTTGAGTTTTCGTCAACTTTAAAGGATTTTAGACTCATTTAAAGTTTACCACGCTAACAGTGTAGTGTCACGAAACGTATATTTCAGAAAATCATATCTCAAGACTGACACACAGGATTTCAGTCATTTTAGTACCATTCGAAAGAGAACGCGACGTAGATTCTAATTCCACTTTAAATTTTGAGTTTTCGTCAACTTAAAAGGATTTTAGACTCATTTAAAGTTTAACACGCTAACAGTGTAGTGTCACGAAACGTATATTTCAGAAAATCATATCTCAAGACTGACACACAGGATTTCAGTCATTTTAGTACCATTCGAAAGAAAACGCGACGTAGATTCTAATTCCACTTTAAATTTTGAGTTTTCGTCAACTTAAAAGGATTTTAGACTCATTTAAAGTTTACCACGCTAACAGTGTAGTGTCACGAAACGTATATTTCAGAAAATCATATCTCAAGACTGACACACAGGATTTCAGTCATTTTAGTACCATTCGAAAGAGAACGCGACGTAGATTCTAATTCCACTTTAAATTTTGAGTTTTCGTCAACTTAAAAGGATTTTAGACTCATTTAAAGTTTAACACGCTAACAGTGTAGTGTCACGAAACGTATATTTCAGAAAATCATATCTCAAGACTGACACACAGGATTTCAGTCATTTTAGTACCATTCGAAAGAAAACGCGACGTAGATTCTAATTCCACTTTAAATTTTGAGTTTTCGTCAACTTAAAAGAATTTTAGACTCATTTAAAGTTTACCACGCTAACAGTGTAGTGTCACGAAACGTATATTTCAGAAAATCATATCTCAAGACTGACACACAGGATTTCAGTCATTTTAGTACCATTCGAAAGAGAACGCGACGTAGATTCTAATTCCACTTTAAATTTTGAGTTTTCGTCAACTTAAAAGGATTTTAGACTCATTTAAAGTTTACCACGCTAACAGTGTAGTGTCACGAAACGTATATTTCAGAAAATCATATCTCAAGACTGACACACAGGATTTCAGTCATTTTAGTACCACTCGAAAGAGAACGCGACGTAGATTCTAATTCCACTTTAAATTTTGAGTTTTCGTCAACTTAAAAGGATTTTAGACTCATTTAAAGTTTACCACGCTAACAGTGTAGTGTCACGAAACGTATATTTCAGAAAATCATATCTCAAGACTGACACACAGGATTTCAGTCATTTTAGTACCATTCGAAAGAGAACGCGACGTAGATTCTAATTCCACTTTAAATTTTGAGTTTTCGTCAACTTAAAAGGATTTTAGACTCATTTAAAGTTTACCACGCTAACAGTGTAGTGTCACGAAACGTATATTTCAGAAAATCATATCTCAAGACTGACACACAGGATTTCAGTCATTTTAGTACCATTCGAAAGAGAACGCGACGTAGATTCTAATTCCACTTTAAATTTTGAGTTTTCGTCAACATAAAAAGATTTTAGACTCATTTAAAGTTTACCACGCTAACAGTGTAGTGTCACGAAACGTATATTTCAGAAAATCATATCTCAAGACTGACACACAGGATTTCAGTCATTTTAGTACCATTCGAAAGAGAACGCGACGTAGATTCTAATTCCACTTTAAA
This sequence comes from Caenorhabditis virilis, assembly GCA_964036255.1. Classification (NCBI taxonomy): domain Eukaryota; kingdom Metazoa; phylum Nematoda; class Chromadorea; order Rhabditida; family Rhabditidae; genus Caenorhabditis; species Caenorhabditis virilis. The sequence goes on from OZ038416.1 coordinate 16,520,311, forward strand.
TTTTGAGTTTTCGTCAACATAAAAAGATTTTAGACTCATTTAAAGTTTACCACGCTAACAGTGTAGTGTCACGAAACGTATATTTCAGAAAATCATATCTCAAGACTGACACACAGGATTTCAGTCATTTTAGTACCATTCGAAAGAGAACGCGACGTAGATTCTAATTCCACTTTAAATTTTGAGTTTTCGTCAACTTTAAAGGATTTTAGACTCATTTAAAGTTTACCACGCTAACAGTGTAGTGTCACGAAACGTATATTTCAGAAAATCATATCTCAAGACTGACACACAGGATTTCAGTCATTTTAGTACCATTCGAAAGAGAACGCGACGTAGATTCTAATTCCACTTTAAATTTTGAGTTTTCGTCAACTTAAAAGGATTTTAGACTCATTTAAAGTTTAACACGCTAACAGTGTAGTGTCACGAAACGTATATTTCAGAAAATCATATCTCAAGACTGACACACAGGATTTCAGTCATTTTAGTACCATTCGAAAGAAAACGCGACGTAGATTCTAATTCCACTTTAAATTTTGAGTTTTCGTCAACTTAAAAGGATTTTAGACTCATTTAAAGTTTACCACGCTAACAGTGTAGTGTCACGAAACGTATATTTCAGAAAATCATATCTCAAGACTGACACACAGGATTTCAGTCATTTTAGTACCATTCGAAAGAGAACGCGACGTAGATTCTAATTCCACTTTAAATTTTGAGTTTTCGTCAACTTAAAAGGATTTTAGACTCATTTAAAGTTTACCACGCTAACAGTGTAGTGTCACGAAACGTATATTTCAGAAAATCATATCTCAAGACTGACACACAGGATTTCAGTCATTTTAGTACCATTCGAAAGAAAACGCGACGTAGATTCTAATTCCACTTTAAATTTTGAGTTTTCGTCAACTTAAAAGGATTTTAGACTCATTTAAAGTTTACCACGCTAACAGTGTAGTGTCACGAAACGTATATTTCAGAAAATCATATCTCAAGACTGACACACAGGATTTCAGTCATTTTAGTACCA